>CM066249.1:1309754-1909754 GCA_033675135.1 Frankliniella intonsa | reverse complement strand
CTGTCGCGCGCTCGCCAGTGTCGCCAAACGTGCCGGACGGGAGGCTGTCGAGCGAGATACAGTACAGTTCTTACTAAGAACACGGAGAGCATGTCGATAGCGGGTCCTCGCGGAGGGAAGGGAAAAAAAACGGCTAAAGTGCGCGGCAAGGTAAGTGCGATTGGCTGCCGCTCAACGGAGCAGCGCCAGCGCCGGACGCCGTCGTAGCAGTCGAACACAAGCCGTTTTTTTCCCCTCCTATAGGCTTCACTGCATCCGGCAGGCACCTGCTTAGACACACACACGAATGTCAATCAAGCGCATATGCTTGGGCAGTGCGCGTGGTGTTTGTGTGGAAGGCCAGGGCTTCCTTTGAGTCCGTGCCGTTGGGCCGGGACCAGGCCGGGACACACCGGGTCCGAGGGTGGCGGCTGCTCGAGGCGCCAGAGAGCCGGCCGGCCGGCGCCGCGGGCAACGGAGGGACAGTTATGGAACCAATCGCGAGGAGAATGCGGCAGCAGCAAACAGCAAGGGGACGCGGGCGAGCGAGAGTTTAAGTCTACTATCAAACTCGCGGCGTGGTCGGGACTTCGACCACAAAAAAACTACTCGGCGCACAGAATTTTCCCAAGTTTTTACTCGGAAAACAATTTTACGCAAGGTACACTTTTTGGGGGCGTTTTGAGGCGGGGGAAACAACATATCAAAGCCTGGCAAAAAGCATTTTTTTAAACGCTCCCGTGTTGAAGCCAGGGGGATAAAATTATGTTAACATCAGACACACTGAAACAGCGCAGATATGTTGAAGATGGAGGGAGTCACCCCCGGGGGGGGGGGGGGGGGCGCCGCTGTATGTGAATACGCGGGCAGCGGAGGGGGCCGGAGGTCATGAGCAGTCATGAGACCGTTGCACACCGCGGCGTAGCGTCACCCTCACGGCACGCATGGCCCTCACCCACGGACAGGACAGGGCAGGGCGCGCGGCGCGCGTCTGCGTGGGAGTGGCCGCCCCGCCCCGCCCCGCCCCGCCCCGCCCCGCCCCGCCGATGAGCCCGGCAGCCCCAAGAGTCCTAGCAGCCCCGAGTCGCGCGCCGCGCCGCGCCGCCAACGACCGTTGTCCTACCATGTACAGCTTGACGTAGAGCGTGCTGTCCGCTCTCGAGGCTCTTGACCAAACCGAGTGCAACGCCTCGCGGTGTGACTTCACCTCTCTATTATTCAGCTGTAGGCGTTCCGCGCCCGGCGCTAGTATGTCATTGACGAGCCGCTTCTCCCATATCGCACCTGAAAACAAAATCACAAGTATACACCATAAAAATATATTTAAAATGTTTTTTTGTCACGTGTACGCAAAAGAGAAATTGTGTCCCACCTAAGTGCAGAGGCGCAGCTAATTTGTTTAGCACCGGCACAATTTTTTTTTAAATAAACTACAGCTAAGTCTGTAGCACAGAACTGACTTTTTTTTTCATGTGGCCCCTTTTTCACCGTTTCACTATAGTGCATATATGCACCTTCGCCATACTCCCACTTACGCCCGCGGTGCTCGGCATCCTCAGCACTCGACTCCGGCCCGGGCCGCGCAGCTGATCGCTGATTTCGCGCGGTGCAGTGCATCATGCGCCACGCCACGCCACGCCACGCCACGCCACGCCACGCCACGCCACGCCACGCCACGCCACGCCACGCCACGGCCTACGGCGGCGGCGGCTGCTCTCTCCCGTACGTCACCCGCCCGGCCCGGCCCGCCCCAGCAGGCACTCTGCAACAACAATAATAACAAAGGCTCATGTGTGTGTGTGTGTGCACGCCGCCATCATCAATCACTAATCACCAATCGCCAGTCACTATCGAGCCTGGCTCCCCGGCCCGGCCCGGCCCGGCCCGGCCCGGCCGGCAGGGCTGCCTCGCTGTGGCACGGCGAGAGGTATAAGGGCGACGACGTGGACCTCCAGCAGTTAAGTCTCCTAGGAGCACCCGAGGTGGACGGCGCCTAGAGCGAGGGCGGGCCGGCAAGTAATGGCCTAAACACAGTGGAGTACAGCGGGCTGCATCTGCGCCTGCCTAGTATGCATCATCTTAACACGGGTGCGTGCATGTTGCGCAGTATGTAGGGGCAGATGCAGACCGCGCTTGACTCCGCCGTGTTTAGGAAACTTCTTCCTACTTCTCTGGCATCACCGGCGCTCCCCGCTCGCTGCAAACACGCCCGCCCTTGCACACGGAGAGAAAAGACTTGCTGTCGCAGCAAACCTTATATTGCTAATATAGCGCCTACACATTTCCCTTTGCTAGGACAGCAAAAATATTGCCGTCACAGCAATCGCTTTGCAGACTCCGCAAAGCGGTTTGCTCTATCAGATATTTCGTTTTCTGTAGCAGCTACTTCTTTTGTGCTGATGATGCAAAAGTAAGTTGTAGGCGCTACATTAGCTTAAGTCTTTTTCTCTCCGTGCAGCGCCCGGGTCCGGCCCGCAGCCGGGAGCGGGGGGTGATGCCAAGAGACCCAGTCTCTCGGTGATGTCGTCTGCGCTGCGCACAGCAAGTACTGCAGCGTGGCGCGGAGTGTTTGCGCACGACACGGTCGCGTTCACCGCCCGGGGCGCCGTGTGTGGTGGTGTGTGTGTGTGTGTGTGTGTGAGTAGAGAAGAATACCGTGAATCACGCTCGCGGGCTGAGCCGTGCGGGGCGCGCCCAGCCCGGGCGGGGCGAGGTGTTGCGCGACCGGCCGGTACATATCGAGTTCCCGCCTGACGCGACGCGACGCGCCTGCGGGCTGCGGTGCGTCGGCCTGGCCCGGCCGTTGCGACAGAGCGGCCCGACCCGGACCAGCACTGGCCCGGCCCGGGGCCAGGCCCCGCCGTGGTCACAGACCTTGCCGGCCCGGCCCGGCCCGGCGCGTACACACATGTGCGTGGCGTGGCGCGGTGGGGGTCCGGCCCGGGCCCCCCCATGAGTCGCGGTATGACCCGACCCGACCCGACCTCGGCCGCGGCCGAGGTCACCACGCACGTCGCGGCGAGCCGGAGGCAGAGGTGGGCGTGGACGGCTCCAGCCATAGTCAGTATTACCGGGAAAAGTAGGCAATAAGTAGCCTAAATAACATCACTGTGAAACATATCTTTGTATATAGACTTACGAAACATTTTGTCAATTCCGATTTGCGATACATCTTTAAATTTACTCCCATTCTTGCTCGTGGATGAATTTTAAGTCGATGCGTAGTTACAACTCCACTTCGTGGATAATTTTCTCGTAAACCTACAAGTATTTTTCACAGTGACAGTGGAGTAAAGTGGGCTGCATCTGTGTCTACTAGGCAACACGCCCGCGCCTGTGATAAGCTATTGCCTAGCGGGCAGGCGCAGATGCAGGAACGCTTTACTTCACTGTGTTCTGGCACCTTATTGCCTACTTTTCTGGCGACAGCGGCGGCTCCAGCGGGGCTCGGGCCGCAAAGCGCCCCACTCAGACTCCAGCCCCATGAGCTGGCCTGGCCTGGCCCCTGCTCCCGGCCAGGCCCCGGACCCGTACCGGACTACAAGGTCGCCTCTCCCAACGGGCGCGCGGCGCGTCCGCCCCGCCGCTCTGACCAGGATTTTGAAAATTCCCCGCTGCCTCAAGCGTCATAGGCCTACATTTCGAAACACGCACGAAAAAAAAACAACGTCAAGTGATTTCCTGCGCTTTGCTGCGCCCGCTGCCTGCCCGCGCGGCGGCCCTGCTTTCTCCCTTTTATTTTTCAATATATTTGGTCCGTTCTCGTCCGGGCAGGATGTGGGTGAAAGGGTAACCGCCACGGCGCAAGCCAGGGCGGCTTGGCTTGCTCGCGCTTTCAGCGCTTTCAGCGCTCTCAGCGAGCGCCTCCGGGTCGCCGAGGGCCGCCGCGCCGCTCCGCCCGGGCCGCGCCGCGCCCGGTCAGTTTTTGCAGTTCATTATTATTGAACGGCGGTTGAGGGAGAGCGCGCGTGGGGGAAGCATGGGGGGAAGGGAGGCGGAGGCGGGACAGGATGGGCCTTTCGCCTACCGACCGCCGCTGGCTTATTCAAAAGGCGATAGCTTAGGCCCTGGCACTCCTTTCACAGAGGGTGGCAGGGGAGTGCCGGAGGAGGAGGAGGAAGAATGGGAGGAGGAAGAATGGGAGGAGGAGCAGGAGGAGGAGGAGCAGGAGGAGGAGGAGCAGGAGGAGGAGGAGCAGGAGGAGGAGGAGTAGCAGGAGCAGTAGCGCAAGATGAAGACGGAGAAGAGGTAGGCGGAGGGAGCTGCGAGCGCGATGCGGGCGCTCACTCGGCTGGAAAGTGGTCGCGACGATTTCGCGCGAGTTGTGGGTGCCGCGCGAGGTGGCACGGAAATGTCACACCTCCGCGCCCTCCCTGCACATGCCCCCCCCCCCGCCCCGCCCCGCCCCGCCCCGCCCCGGCCCGCCCCACTCGTTCGCTTACCGATCTTCTGCACGCGCAGCGCACAGCACACGCACCCTCCCCTCTACTGACATTGCCTCCTTACTGCGCGCGATATTTCCAAACTTCGGCGGGGCTAAGCTCTGCACGCTGCTAAGCCCTGGGCGGGGCGGGGCGGGGCGGGGCGGGGCGGTGGGGCGGGCGAGCTGCTATGCATGGACAGGTGAGTCATCTCGCGCTGAGGTGGTGGAGGTTGCCGGGCGGCGGCAGCGCGGCGGTGGCGGAGGCAGCTTCGGCCGCCCCGAGGAGAGGAGCGGGAGCGGGGAGGCTGGCCTCGGCCGGCCGGCCCGGAGCCCGGAGGAGAGCAGAGGAGAGGCCGGGGCGGGGCGGGGCGGGGCGGGGCGGGGCGGGGCGGGGCGGGGCAGGTCCGGAGCTGCGGCTGCTGAGGAATTCGACTGGCGTGGTTATTCGGTGAGGCGGGTATAAGGGCGTAGAGCGCGTAGAGCGGAGCGGCGTGGTGGCGTGGCGGCGTGGCGTGCCCCACGTCCACGGGAGTCCAGAGGAGGTACCGGGTACCGGCCGGCCGGCTACTCAAGGGCCCCCAGCCCGGCGGCCCGGCCAGGGAGCGTCCCGCCCCCCAGCCTACACTAAAAATAAAACAATAGGAACCACAAAAAAAACACCACTAAACAGATGGAAATAGTCTTCATACAAACAATGTTTTTGCTGGTCTCCGGGCTGGACATGGACAGTTTCGACGTCGTGCACATAGATCAATGGTTTGGCGCAAAAAATGCTGGATGCTTTCTTAGAGAGTAAGAAAATGAACAAGAACGACGCGGCGCCGGCGGCGTCCTCGGGATCACTTTCTGGACCACCAGCAGCTCGGTACGGGGGCTTCAGCTCCGAGTGCGCAACGACACCGCCCCGCCCCGCCCCACTGCGCCAGCCACTTTCACGCCTGCAGTAACAAAAGACGATCGACACACGATACCCGATGCTGTGAACCCCGCCGGGCCTGGCCGGTGCCGGGGCGGGCCCACGCACACCACCACACCAGTGTGACCCACGCCGTCAATTTTGTAATCAAAGTGTAACCCTGTGGTGGGGCGGCAGTGGCAGGCAGCTGCTCCGCACCGCGCCGCGCCGCGCGGGCAGATACGTCTTGGAAACAGGGACGCAGCTGCACTCGGCGTCAGCCTATAGCAGAGCGTAGTCGTGGGTATTTTCTTTTCCAAGTAAGTATGTATATACTAAGTAAATTCATCAACTCGTGTAAGACATAGGTAAAAGCAAGATCAAGTTTCACAGAGGAACCACCTCGCACCCCGTGTACATGTATGTACACCGCGTCCTGTTCTGTTCATCCGCGAGGTTCACAAAGGCCTGACGCAGTCCGGCCGGCAGAGCGATTCCGCTGCGAGAGAGACAGAGTGCTCCCTCACCCTACGGCAGACTCCTTGAGAGCGCGAGAGACAGAGCGACGAGTGCGGCAGCGGAATCAGTCTACAGGTCGCGCCAGCGCCGCCCCGTCGCGTTTCGTGCGCCGCGCCCCCTCCGCCCCCTCCTGCCCCTCTCCCCTCCTGCCCCTCCCCCCTCCTGCCCCTCCACCCCCCCCTCCCCCTCCACCGCCGCCGTCATTAGGTTCGCGTCGCGGACGTCACGTCGTCGAGGGGCGATGCGCCTGCGCTGCGCAGCGCGACGTCAATCAAAATCGAACAGCACGGAAATGAGAAGGGGAGGAGGAAGGAGACAAGGGCTGCGGGGCCGGCAGGGGCAGGCGAGGCGAGGCGGGGCGAGGAGGGGCGGGGCGGGGCGGGGCGGGGCGGGGCGGGGCGGGGCGGGGCGGGGCGGGGCGGGGCGGGGCGGGGCGGGCACCAGACTACTACTGTGGGAAGTATGAGCACCACGGCGGGGCGGCGAAGGGGAGCGGGGTCTGCATGACGTGGTGGAGAGCAATAACATGACTCTCCCCGGCAGGCAGCGCCTCGCCCGCCTCGCCACCACATGCTGGTGCTGGTGGTGGTGGTGGTGGTGGTGGTGGTGGTGGTGGTGGTGGCGGGGCTGGTAGTGTTTCAGTTGCAGAGCTGCGCAGAGCTGCGCTGCGGTGATTCCGCCCCGGCGAAACTCACGACAACGAGGACATGGACCTAGCGCGCACGATGCAGCCGGGCCGGGCGGGATGCACAGACACACACACACACACACACACACACAGTGGTCACACATAGGCACAGCACAAGAGCCTCGTCCAGTTCGGCTTTGCGGTCTCGCCTCGGCCTGATTCACTTTACATTGTGCGAATCGAGTGGGAGGGGAGGGGAGGGGAGGGGGGAGTGAAGCAGTCCTGGAGGCAGGTGGTGCGAGATCGAGGGAGGGTCTTGTCCACTACCGCTGTGCGCCGTCCACACTCTCCCCCGCCCCGCCCCGCCCCGCCCCGCCCCGCCCCGCGGGGGATGCTGCTGCTGCTGCTGATGCTGCTCTGTGCCGTACTGGAGGCAGGTGGGCCCGGCCGGCTCGGCACCTGGCGGCCGCACTGGCCGCACACCGCCAGCAGGCTACAGGCCTCAATTCGCAGGAAGCGTCTCTCTGCTAAACAGACTCCAGGCTCCAGGCGGCTCCAGGCGGCTCCAGGCGCGGCAGATTCCAGCATGGGCGATGCATGACCTGCCGCGACTCACGCAGGCGGGGCGGGAGGGCAGGTGCCGCCGCCGCGGCTCTCCAGTTATTCCCACTACATACATCCTGACCAAGATTCCCTGAAGGAATCCGAGAGGACGGCTACTCGATGATTCCTCGTCCAGTTAGAATTCAAACGGCAAAGCGGCCGGCGGAGAGGCGTGGCGCGGCGGAGTACAGTGGGAGGGTGAGGCGCGGGGCGGGGCGCGGGCGGGGCGGGGCGCGGGGCGGGGCGCGGGGTGAGGCGTGGGGCGGGGGCGTCGAGGACTCGCGACCAGTGCTGCCAGAAAAGTAGGCAAACTTGTCCAACACACAGCAGTGTGGAGCGGTCGGTATTCACGCCTGCTTACTGGGCAACATCTACACACCTGTGCAGAGGGATAGCCTGGTAGGCAAGCGTGCATACCATCCACTCCACACAGCTGCGTGGATTTTGCCCACTTTCCTCGGAACACTGATCGCTAAGCGGCTAAGACACCGGGCCAGCCTGCACAGCCGCCTGGCCTAGACTACTAGAGGCCAGACTACTATGCTTCTAGCTCGGCCTGCCGGCCGGCCATGTCCTGTCCCTCCCTCTGCGGGCCGAGCCCCGCGGCCGGGACAGTCTGCGCTGGAGCCACAACCAGACCATGGCGCGGAGCGCCACAATGTGGGACACCAACCTTAGGCCCCTGTGTGGAGCTAGCGCGGCGTGGCGTGGCGTGGAGGGGCGTGCTACAATGTGAGCAGCTACGCCCCAGCCGAGCCGCGCCACGCCACGCCTGGCTGTTAGCGAGAGAAGCAGCGAGGAGAGAGGACGGAGCGGGCGGAGAGAGGAGGACGAGGCGAGGACCGAGGACTAGGAGAAGGCGAAGGAGGAGAGAGGAGGAGGAGAAGGAGGAGGAGAAGGAGGAGGAGGAGGAGGAGGAGGAGGAGGGGGGAAAGAGGAGGAGGAGGAGGGGGAAGAGGAGTAGGAGAAGGAGGAGGAGAAGGAGGAGGAGGAGAAGGAGGAGGAGGAGGAGGAGGAGAAGGAGGAGGAGAAGGAGGAGAGGAAGAAAGGAGGAGACGGAGGAGGCGAGCGCCTGGCCGGCCGGCAGGTCGCCGAGGTAAGGTAGACGAGCGGCAGGTAGCCGGGCGGGGCGGGGCGGGGCGGGGCGGGGCAGAGCTCGGCGGCGCGGGGAGGGGCGCGGGGAGGAGCGGGGCGCGGGGGCCCGCGCGCGGGAGCGGCCGGGGGGAGGGGGCGGAGGGGGCCGGCCGGGCAGGGCAGGGCCCCAGGTTGTCGGCTTGGGCCGGTGCTTTAGCCGTGCAGCCGCCCCGCCCCGCCCCGCCCCGCCCCACCCCGCCCTGGCCAGGCAGCCAGCCCGCGCCCCGGCCCCGCGCCACCACGCCAGTGCCAGTCTCGTCCCGACCGCTGGAGATGCAGGGACCACAGGACCGCCGCCGGTCGCCGGTGTGTGCCCCATAGCCCTTGTTGTTGTGGTTTCATTGTGCGCGTTGCGTTAGTGTGTGTGTGTGCGCGCGGGTCTAAGTGTGTGCGTGTGTGAGAGAGAGTGAGTGCAGTGCCGTGTTGAGTGTGAGTGCGCGTGCCCGGGCGTGCACCCCGGAGTGGGCATGGCGCCGAACGCCACCGCCGCCGTCATCCTCTTCGCCCTGCTCTGGATACACTCGGCGCAGCCCGCGGAGCCCCTGGATAACAAAGGTTCGTCCCCCGCGAGGCGAGGTCGCCACGGCGGCAGCCCAGCACGACCCATGGAAGGAAGGGTCGTCGGCAGAACTCCCCATCCTCTCTGACGTACTCCTTGCTCACGGGTGGAGCTTGGTGAACGTCGCGGTATGTGAGAGGAGTTCCGCCCCGCCCCACCCCGCCCCGCCTCACCCCGCCCCGCCTCACCACCACCCCGGTGCCGTATCCATCTCCATACCTCAACCGGTTGACTCCGCCCTGACGTTTCCGATCCGCCTGTCCCGCTTTCCTCCGGCCGCTCCGCTCCGCACCAGCACCAGCCTCTTCTCGACGCTGTATCCTCCCTCTCTCCGAGCCTCGTCTCCTCCTCTCTCTCTCTCCCTCTCTCACTCCGTTCCTCTCGCGCCTCGGCCGCTCACTCTGCCCCTCTCCCTCTCTCTCACTCGCTCGGCCCGCCTCGGCCGCCGTGGTCCATGTGGTACAGCTTCCACAGAGATGCGCTGCGCTGCGCCGCTGTGGTCAGTGACACCGCGCCCCGCCCCGCCCCGCCCCGCCCCGCCCCGCCCCGCCCCGCTGCGTCGCGACGCCTGACGCCGAGGTGCAAATCCCCTGTTGTTGACGGAGCGCGCGTCCTGCCGACGCCACCGCCGTCTACCTGCCGTCCTTTAATTGGCGGAGCGAATATATTTTTTTTAACAACAAAAAGGCTTCCACTATTGTCGACTGTGGTGGAAAGTCGTCGCACTCGTTCCTTTCCGAGGAGATGCCACTTATTATTTTACAGGGGGACACCGAGTCCCACACGGCGTCCCCCCCCCCTCTCCCCTCCCCACGGGACTCGCACCTGTTTATGCGATCGCAGGCTGCCACTCACGCCCTTAAGCCCTCCGGGCCCATTGATCCACAGAGGGGTCTTATCGGGAACGCCCTTGTAGTACGACGTATATCGTACAGGGGCCCCTCGTCTCGTCACCGCTGCTATCCGCTCTCTCAGGCAAGACACAATAAGATCGGGCGGGCCGGGGAGATCTTATGGGGTCTCTAATCAGAAGGGGCTTTAACACGGCCATGTAAGGCGTGGCGTGGCGCGGCGGGGCGGGGCGGGGCGGGGCGGGGCGGGGCGGCCGCAGGGTCAGGCCCCACGATAACTCCGCCGGGGCCCCGGTGCAGCGGTCCGGGGACCTCAACGCGGGGCAAGGCAAGGCGGCGCGAAACGACTCAAGACTCAACTCTAATATTTTTTCCTCCTTTTCCACTACGTGTCGCCCTTCTCCACACCCCATCCCCCTCGCCCTCGCCCTGCTCGCCCAGCGCGGCGCGTCGCTTCGCGTGCCCGCTCGGGCGCGGCGCTCAGCGGCGGGGCGGACAGCTCAAGTTTCTATGGCAGTCACCACGACGCGGAACAAAATGAAACGGAGATAGAGTAGGCAATCAAAAAAAAAATATATCGAGGTGGGGGAGTCGAAAGTGGTTATAAGGATGTCAGCAAATAACCTCTTTACAACCCATTGGGCAGTACCGGGCGTTTCATAAAAGACGCAGGTGCGTGAGGGTTTGCCTACCCAAGGGGCTATGGCGCCTTACGGGGTGATCGGGTAGGCAAACCCGCGCGCACCTGCGTCTATTATGAAACGCCCGGTACAGAACGACTCGAAAACTGCTGGGCTAACACTAAATGTACGAAAGATTTATTGCACTAGCGCAAACTGCACCGGCTATTGGCTGTAGAGATCCGCACACGTAGGCCTACACGGGCAATTGTGGTGAAATTTTAACGGTCGCACTCTCCAATAGAGGCCGCCTGCCGCGCCAGTCTGGTGGACAGGTGGACAGCCGGACTGGTGGACAGGCGGACAGGCGCGCGGAGAGCAGCGGTCCAGTCCACGTGTCGCCCCGTCCCGTCCCGACCGCGCGGGTAATTAAGCCGGCCTGGCCTGCCGCTGCGCTCAATGAGTACGTGTGAGTGAGTGCGTACGGACGAGTACGGGCCGCGCGCGTACGGACCGGTATGGACGGACAGGTCTTTTTTTTTACCACCGCGCCCGCGCGCGTCGCCGGTCGATCTCCTTCTGACAGAGACAGGAGTACGGTGAGAGCTTTGGGGAAAGAGCGAGCGAGAGAGTGAGAGGGCAAACAGACCAACAACAACAAAAAAAGAGTACAGTACAACGAACAAACTGGGTCGTGCGGCGCTACCGGGCATCGTAGTGGATACCATTATTATACTGGTGTACTGACTTGTGTGTGTGTGTGTGTGTGTGTGTGTGAGAGAGAGTGTGAGTGTGTGTGTGAGAGAGTGTGTGTGTGTGGGGGGGGGGAGGGTCTACACCAGCACGCTTTTTTGCGTGTCCACATATGTTTTCTTTGTATCCTGGTGGAACTCGCTGACGCTGTATACCAGCTGATGAGAGCGCCTGCGCTGGGGCGGGTAGGCAGCCCGCGCAGCCGCAGCGTGTGGCGGGCCGGCCGCCGGGCCGGGCCGGGCCGAAAGCGCAAGTTTGACGTCACGCAGGGACAGCAGGGCGACCTGTCGGTCGGCTGGCGCGGCGGGGCGGGCGGGGTGCGGCGGGGTGCGGCGGGGTGGGCGGGGTGGGCGGGGTGCGGCGGGGTGCGGCCCACTCGCCCACCCGGACACACAATGCCGGCAAGGTGTCCCGTCCGTCTCCATTGTACGATCGCCTCGCCTCGCCTCGGCTCGCCAGCGCTGCGATCCGAAAAAGGCCGTCTATCTCCGAGCGGCTCGACGTGTTTCTCTCTTTTTACCTTTTTTCTCTCTCTCTCTCCCTCCGTGATGAGTCATTGCCTCTCGCATTGTGTAAAAGAAGACGCCCCCTCCCCCCTCTGCCCTATTCGATGCAAAACTAAACCCGACACGAAAATGTGTCAAGAGGCGACGTAAGAAAGACGGGGCTGCTGGGCTGGGGCCGAGGCAGCAGTGCCGGAGCAGTGCCGGAGCAGTGCCGGAGCAGTGCCGGAGCAGTGCCGGAGCAGTGCCGGAGCAGTGCCGGAGCAGTGCCGGAGCAGTGCCGGAGCAGTGCTGGAACCCGGCGCCTCGCCCGGCGCCCGGCGCGGCGGGGGTGCGCGTTCCCGGAGAGAGGTTTCACAAACCGACTTGACGTCAGAGAGCGTTATGGTGGTGACGGGCGTTCGCCGTGTGTGGTGCGAGAGGCAGCCGAGCTAGCGGGGCCGGAGCAGGGTGCCGCGGCCGCGGCCGGGGCCGGGGCCGGGGCCGGGGCCGGGGCCGGGGCCGGGGCCGGGGCCGGGGCCGGGTCGGTCGGGTAGGGTAGGGTCTCTTGCAGCGCCACGCCGCGAGGCCCCTGGGCCCCCGCGCTGCGCTGCGCCGCGCCGAGGGGTACCGTTGTTAACGTCCAAAGAAAGCGCCGTGAGGTCGTCTCGACGCGGGGCGTCGCGGGCGGCGTCGTCGTCGTGTGCATGCCGGATGCAAAGCAGAGTACGGGCTCGGCTCGGTACGGCGCACGTGGAGTAACGCCCCGCCCCGCCCCGCCCTGCACCGCCCCGCCCGCCCCGCCCCGCCCCGCCCCGCCCCGCCCCGCCCCGCCCCACCCCGCCCAGCCCCGCCCAGCCCCGCCCCGCCCCGTAGGGGTCACAGCCCGCGCCCCGCCGCGGCGTACGGCTAGAAGAGAAAGGAGAGAGGAAAGCAAATCAAGGAAATCAGAAGACGACGAAGAAAGAGACGGAGGAAAAAAGTCTGCCGTAGGGAGAAATAATTGCACACGCTACACCACATATTCGTGGTGTCGTTGAGCTCTAAACGGTACTCGTGTTTCCTCTCGTCTGCAACAGCAGCTAGAGGGTCCGGGTCCCCTCCTCGCTCCCAGCCGAGCCTCAGCCGCCCTGCCCTGCCCTGCCCTGCCCTGCCCTGCCCTGCCCTGCCCTGCCCTGCCCTGCCCTGCCCTGCCCTGCCCTGCCCTGCCCTGCCCTGCCCTGCCCTGCACGGCCGTGACCCGCGACCAGCAGCAACTCTCCAGGGACGAACGAATCAACTTGGCGCACCGCGACAGGTGGCCGATGTGCGCCGCGCCGCCTTTACGCGTCGCCTCTTTGCAGAGGGAAAAAAAAAGACGCTTAGTGGGGCAGCTCGTCATTCGTTAGTGAGGGACGAAAAATTGAAGTGGTGGCGCGCAGAACGACGAGCAATTTCTCATCATCGTGGATCTCTCAGCGCAGCGCCACGCCGCGCCGCGCCACGGCGTGTCTCGTGACGGGCGGCTGCTGATTGGCATCTCGGCGTGGTTGACCGCCGCGCCCCGCCCCGCGGTGCCAGTGGCCTAAAACGCTACGCGCCGCCGCGCCGCGCTGCGGCCCGCGAGGCCCGCGAGGCGGATGCGGCGGATCCCGAGCGCTGTTAGGCCCTTAGCCACGGGTTAGGCACGGCGGGGCGTGGCGGGGCGTGGCGCGGGCCGGCCCGGGCCAGATCAGCGGGGTGTGTCGCGAGCCAGGGAAAACCAAACCGTTTGGCGGGCGTGGCGGGGCGTGGCGGGGCGTGGCGGGGCGGGGCGGGGCGGGGGCGGTGGCCTTGCGCTGCGCGTCGCCATGTTTGCGCATATTCCGGCCGCTCACACCGGGAGGCAGCTTGCTGTCTCGGGTCTGCTCAGGTCGCAGTGACGGTGGCGACCCTCCGGCCCCGGGGCAACAAAATAACTTAGCATCGTTAAAATTTAAAAAATAAAAAAATTTAAAAAAAATGTTTTAAAAAGCAACTGTGCATTAAAAAAACTCCCTAAATATTATTAAATGTTGCGCAGTAATAAAACTGAATACAGCCTGAAATTAGAGGTGGCGCGTTTAGTTATAAATCGTTTCGATTTCTGTGGAGAAAACAAGCCTCCCGGACAAAGCGTGACGTGTGGCAGTGCGAAAGCGCTCTCAGGTCCCTCCCGGACAGAGCGTGACGTGCGGCAGTGCGAAAGCGCTCTCAGGTCCCTCCCGGACAGAGCGTGACGTGCGGCAGTGCGAAAGCGCTCTCGGGTCCCTCCCGGACAGAGCGTGACGTGCGGCAGTGCGAAAGCGCTCTCAGGTCCCTCCCGGACAGAGCGTGACGTGCGGCAGTGCGAAAGCGCTCTCAGGTCCCTCCCGGACAGAGCGTGACGTGCGGCAGTGCGAAAGCGCTCTCAGGTCCCTCCCGGACAGAGCGTGACGTGCGGCAGTGCGAAAGCGCTCTCGGGTCCCTCCCGGACAGAGCGTGACCTGCGGCAGTGCGAAAGCGCTCTCAGGTCCCCTCCGGACAGAGCGTGACGTGCGGCAGTGCGAAAGCGCTCTCAGGTCCCTCCCGGACAGAGCGTGACGTGCGGCAGTGCGAAAGCGCTCTCAGGTCCCTCCGGACAGAGCGTGACGTGCGGCAGTGCGAAAGCGCTCTCAGGTCCCTCCGGACAGAGCGTGACGTGCGGCAGTGCGAAAGCGCTCTCAGGTCCCTCCCGGACAGAGCGTGACGTGTGGCAGTGCGAAAGCGCTCTCAGGTCCCTCCCGGACAGAGCGTGACGTGCGGCAGTGCGAAAGCGCTCTCAGGTCCCTCCCGGACAGAGCGTGACGTGTGGCAGTGCGAAAGCGCTCTCAGGTCCCTCCCGGACAGAGCGTGACGTGCGGCAGTGCGAAAGCGCTCTCAGGTCCCTCCCGGACAGAGCGTGACGTGCGGCAGTGCGAAAGCGCTCTCAGGTCCCTCCCGGACAGAGCGTGACGTGCGGCAGTGCGAAAGCGCTCTCAGGTCCCTCCCGGACAGAGCGTGACGTGCGGCAGTGCGAAAGCGCTCTCAGGTCCCTCCCGGACAGAGCGTGACGTGCGGCAGTGCGAAAGCGCTCTCAGGTCCCTCCCGGACAGAGCGTGACGTGCGGCAGTGCGAAAGCGCTCTCAGGTCCCTCCCGGACAGAGCGTGACCTGCGGCAGTGCGAAAGCGCTCTCGGGTCCCTCCCGGACAGAGCGTGACGTGCGGCAGTGCGAAAGCGCTCTCAGGTCCCTCCCGGACAGAGCGTGACGTGCGGCAGTGCGAAAGCGCTCTCAGGTCCCTCCCGGACAGAGCGTGACCTGCGGCAGTGCGAAAGCGCTCTCAGGTCCCTCCGAGCGTGAGAGCGTGACAGTGCGAAAGCGCTCTCAGGTCCCTCCCGACACTGCGAAAGCGCTCTCCGGACAGAGCGTGACCTGCGGCAGTGCGAAAGCGCTCTCAGGTCCCTCCCGGACAGAGCGTGACGTGCGGCAGTGCGAAAGCGCTCTCGGGTCCCTCCCGGACAGAGCGTGACGTGCGGCAGTGCGAAAGCGCTCTCAGGTCCCTCCCGGACAGAGCGTGACGTGCGGCAGTGCGAAAGCGCTCTCAGGTCCCTCCCGGACAGAGCGTGACGTGCGGCAGTGCGAAAGCGCTCTCAGGTCCCTCCCGGACAGAGCGTGACGTGCGGCAGTGCGAAAGCGCTCTCGGGTCCCTCCCGGACAGAGCGTGACGTGCGGCAGTGCGAAAGCGCTCTCAGGTCCCTCCCGGACAGAGCGTGACGTGCGGCAGTGCGAAAGCGCTCTCAGGTCCCTCCCGGACAGAGCGTGACGTGCGGCAGTGCGAAAGCGCTCTCAGGTCCCTCCCGGACAGAGCGTGACGTGCGGCAGTGCGAAAGCGCTCTCAGGTCCCTCCCGGACAGAGCGTGACGTGCGGCAGTGCGAAAGCGCTCTCAGGTCCCTCCCGGACAGAGCGTGACGTGCGGCAGTGCGAAAGCGCTCTCAGGTCCCTCCCGGACAGAGCGTGACGTGCGGCAGTGCGAAAGCGCTCTCGGGTCCCTCCGGACAGAGCGTGACGTGCGGCAGTGCGAAAGCGCTCTCAGGTCCCTCCCGGACAGAGCGTGACGTGCGGCAGTGCGAAAGCGCTCTCAGGTCCCTCCCGGACAGAGCGTGACGTGCGGCAGTGCGAAAGCGCTCTCAGGTCCCTCCCGGACAGAGCGTGACGTGCGGCAGTGCGAAAGCGCTCTCAGGTCCCTCCCGGACAGAGCGTGACGTGCGGCAGTGCGAAAGCGCTCTCAGGTCCCTCCCGGACAGAGCGTGACGTGCGGCAGTGCGAAAGCGCTCTCAGGTCCCTCCCGGACAGAGCGTGACGTGCGGCAGTGCGAAAGCGCTCTCAGGTCCCTCCCGGACAGAGCGTGACGTGCGGCAGTGCGAAAGCGCTCTCAGGTCCCTCCCGGACAGAGCGTGACGTGCGGCAGTGCGAAAGCGCTCTCAGGTCCCTCCCGGACAGAGCGTGACGTGCGGCAGTGCGAAAGCGCTCTCGGGTCCCTCCCGGACAGAGCGTGACGTGCGGCAGTGCGAAAGCGCTCTCAGGTCCCTCCCGGACAGAGCGTGACGTGCGGCAGTGCGAAAGCGCTCTCGGGTCCCTCCCGGACAGAGCGTGACGTGCGGCAGTGCGAAAGCGCTCTCAGGTCCCTCCCGGACAGAGCGTGACGTGCGGCAGTGCGAAAGCGCTCTCAGGTCCCCCTCCCGGACAGAGCGTGACGTGCGGCAGTGCGAAAGCGCTCTCAGGTCCCTCCCGGACAGAGCGTGACGTGCGGCAGTGCGAAAGCGCTCTCAGGTCCCTCCCGGACAGAGCGTGACGTGCGGCAGTGCGAAAGCGCTCTCAGGTCCCTCCCGGACAGAGCGTGACGTGCGGCAGTGCGAAAGCGCTCTCGGGTCTCGCTCGCAGGCGTCGCGTCGATCACAGCTCATGCGCGTTGCGTTTCATTGCGCCATCCTCCCTCTGTCGCCGTGGCGCTGTCCGCCGCACCGCGCGGGCGTGCATACAGAGTATACCCGCCCCGCCCCGCCCCGCCCCGCCCCGCCCCGCCCCGCCCCGCCCCGCCCCGCCCCGCCCCGCCCCGCCTTGCCTCTCGCTCCATGCGGGGCAGGCGGCTCGGCGCGGTGGGCGAGCAAAGTGTCGCCGTTAATACTTATACCTCCCCTCCCCAGCGTATTCGCCGTGTGTATAATCTTTGGCAGGGTACATACTCCTGCCTCGCAGTGTACGGCGTGGAGCTCCGGCCCCTCCCTCTAAGGGCTTGGTGGCGTGCTCGGCCGGCCGCGCACGCGCCTGCCAGCCGGGCCGGTCCTGCACTGCCGCACCTCGCCGAGGCGCCACGCCGCGCCACGCCACGCCACGCCACGCCACGCCACGCCACGCCACGCCACGCCACGCCACGCCACGCCACGCCACGCCACGCCACGCCACGCCACGCCACGCCACGCCGCGACGCGCACCGCTGACTGTACCAGCACGGCCGGGCCGCGAGCCGAACCAATGAGAGAGTTTACCGGTTGTCAGGGCGATGGTGATCTATACCCCGGTCGGAGTAAGCTACGACCCTTAGCCTGTCGGCCGGGCCGGGCCGGGCCGCGGCGCGATACGCGAACAGACCTCACCGTTAGCGGGGGCTGAGACCGTAGGTAGGCAAGAGCAGCCGATAACGCCATGCAGTTCTAGCGCTCTTGAAACCACGCGAGATATCGACACATTACAAAATAATCTCTGCACAATATTCACTGCATTAAAATTATTTTCCCCGGTCATTTTTAACGAAGTCAAAATTTTTATCTGCTCGACGAGAGAGACGAGATGAATATCTTGCACACTAGCAGGGCAAAAGTGGTGCTGGTGCTAGTTGATGAGTCGCGTAAAAGAAACAAGTTTGTCCGTCCAACAGTGTGATGAAAGGAGAAAGAAACAAAGTGTCTGTTGAGGCGCCGCTCGTAAAAAAAAAACACCTACGGCGGCACCAATAAGCACATTCACTCACCCTGACTCTCTCTCTCTCGCACCTACTTCAACGCACTCACTCACTCTCTCGCACTCGCGCGGGACATGAAGAATAATAGCGGCGGACGCGTCGATAATCGCAGGGCGTGCAGTATAGAGTACGGTACTACACAGTGCTACAGGCGCGGCGCGGCCGGACAGCGCGCTGCTCGCGCGAGAAAGTCGCTCGCGTCGAGAGATCGATCCCAACGATAGCACCTACCTACCTACCAGAGCGAAGGATTTGACGGACAGCTTTGGAGAGCAAGGGAGCGATCGGAGCGAAGGGCGGGGCGGGGCGGGGCGGAGAGGGGCGGGGCGCGGCGGGTGGCGGGTGGGTGCGACACTCGTGACTCGGCTCATGTCAGCCGCCCCGCCCCTCCCCCCCCCCCCCCGCCCCGCCCCGGCCCCCCCCGCCCCGCCCCGGCCCCGCCCCGCCCCGCCCCGCCCCGCCCCGCCCCGCAACACCCCACCCCGCCAGCGATATACTGTACCAGCGCACGCGCTCGGTCGACAAAACGAAACGGCATCGAATCGACACCGAGCCGCGTCGCTCGCGTCGAATCGATGTCGCCGTTTCGATGACTTCAGACGACGTTTAGGAGCGCGCCCTGCGGACACGGGCATGGTCCTGTAGGGCCCGCCCGCAGCAGGCGGTGAGGCGAGGGGGGGGGGGCAGAGCTGACCAGAAACCGGCAGGGCCCGGCCGGGGTGGGGCAAGGGGCCCAGCCCAGCCCAGCCCAGGGGCCCAACCTGCCTTTCTCTCGGCCCCTGGTTGGCACCTGGGCCCCCTGGGCCCCCGGCGGGGCAGGGCGGGGCACATGTAGCGGATACACAAACCGGCTGCCGGGCGGGGCCGGGCGGGGCCGGGCCGGGACCGTGACCCGAGGCGAGGCGAGGCCCGGCCGGCATGCCCCGTCCCGTACAGGCAGGCAGAGCCCGTGGGCGCGGCCGCGGCTAGGGAGGGAGCCTCTGAGCCCGAGCCAAGCCTTCCTTATCCATTCATTAGAGAAGAGCCGAAAGGAGGGGTTTTAAGATGACCAACAAGCAGCCGGGGCGGCAGCGGCCAGCCGGCCGTAGGGCCCGGGCCCGCTATTACCCCACCCCTACTCGTACGTACGGGTAGGAAACCTCTCCGCAGGGGTAGAGAGTGTGTACTTGCGGGCTGTGCTCGCTGATGGCAGCGCTGGCGGGGCGGGGCGGGGCGGGGCGGGGCGGAGGATGTCACCCCGCTCCCCCGCAACGCTCTCCAAATCAGACTTGGTAACGGCGCGCATCTAGCGACTCCACCACCACGCCGCCACGAGAGCCGGTGGCGTCTTCGACGCCGTTGGTGGCGGCGGGCGGGGCGGGGCGGGACGCAGCGGTACCCGATATCTACATCGCCCTAACGGCCGGCAAACTACCCATTACTACCCATTTTTCACTTTTTCATCTTTCGCGGGAAGACGGGTCGGTGTGGATAGCTCGCCCCGCCCGGCTCAAGCTCAGCTCAGCGCGCCCACAGCCGAGCCGCAAAGAGCTCATCGTGACTTCCTCTTTCCGGGGCCGAAAATCGCACGATCGACGCAAAGGGGGAGCAATGCCGACAAACTGAACTGATGGGAGTTATTATTCCGCTCGACAAGGTGGAGACGGGTCGGGGCGGGGCGGGGCGGGGCGGGGCGGGGCGGGGGGGCGGGGCGGGGCGGGGCGGGGCGGGACGGAGGCAGAGCTGCAGACGGGAGGTTCGCCGCCCCGCGCCGCCCTGCGCCGCCCCACGCCGCCCCGCCCCGCGTCGGCCCTTCTCTCTCTCCGCGTTGCGTGCGAGGCGTCCGCCGCGGCCGGCCCGGCATTCTCGGGGGCATGTAGACCTTGACTTCCGCACAGGTGGGCCACCGCGCCACGCCACGCCACGCCGCGCCACGCCACGCCACGCCACGCCACGCCGTTTCTAACACGGGCGGCGCATCGCGCATCGCGATCGCAGCCACTCTGCGCCACGCCACGCCCGGGCCGGGCAGAGGCGGGCGTATCTCTTGAGCAGCGCGGAGGTGGGAAAAAAGGAAAGGAACGCTATGCGCGAAAACTGCCCGGACGCATGGGATCGGCAATTTTCACCTGACAGGTAACCTCCAGTACAATAATTTAAACCCCACCGCGCCGCGCCGCGCACCTCCGCACTCCGCACATCTGCGCCATTATCCAATAAGTCTCCTGCTGCAGGAGGGGTTATTCCCCGCAGCGCTTTAGCTTTCGTTTCCCCGTCCTGGTGCCGCGCGGCAGAGCAGTGCAGTGTATACCGCGGGGCGTCCGCGTCCACGTCCGCTAGGGCCGTTAGGGAAGTGGTTTGCGGCCGGGCCGGGCCGGCCGGGCGGACTCTTACTCAACAGCGGCCACCTCGGTCCGGCCCGGCCCGCGCTGAGCTGCAGCTAGCCGCCGTGCACCAGCTGCACCAGCTGCAGCGGGCGCTTTCGTTCGATACCGGGTCAGGCCGGGGCGGGCCGCAGCGTCGTTCGTGTTTTCCCTTTCCCACTGCCTCGCCTCGCCTTGCCACGCCATACTGTCAGTGCTAATTACCGAGCTCGCCGCCGCGCCAGAGGGCCGCATTGATATTTCGGCCGCCGCGGAGGGGGCTCGCTGCTGCAGCAGCCGCGATGAGTCACGCGGCCGCCCCGCCCCGCCCCGCCGTGGGAACCTAAACGCCAGAGTCGGACGCGGGCGCCCGCCCCGGCCCGGCCCCCTCCTGGGAGGAGGCAATGGCTTACTTCCGTCCGCCGCCCCGCGTCTCCAGCGCGGCTCCGCTCGCAGTACACCGCCACTAAGTGCCGGCCGTTCTGTTAGCGAGGCGCGGTAGCTGGCGATGAAGGGCATAACCGCGGACAAGCGCGCGCGCGCGCGCGCGGGGACCGAGAGGCAGAGGCGTATCAAATTATTCGCCGCGAACACTTTGGTCTCGCGTGACCCGACGACGAGGCGATGATGTGAAACGCTCACATTTCACGAAAACGAGTTGTTGACTTTGCAGACAACGCATACGCTTAGGGTCAGCTTAAGGCTCGACGTGTGATCTGCTCAACAAGGCGCGTTTGTGCGCACCGACCTGTCCTGTCCACTGGGCGATGCTCCCAGGCGTGAGCGTGAGCGGCTGCAGGGCCACCGCGACGTCACGGCGTGTGTCTGTGTGTGTGTGACATGCCGACGTGAAATACGCCGACGACCTCGGCTCTGACGTCGCATGGGAAAAGTAATACGCGCTCAGCTCCGCTCCGCTCAGCTCGGAGGCCCCCGAGCGGCACGACTTGGATATGACGTCGCCTCGTGCTGGCCCCGCGGCCCCGGCCCGCTGCGCTGGAGAAACACGCCGACGTGACGTGACGCGCCCGGCCAGGCCCGCCCTACCCGTACCGCCCCCATTCGACGGAGCCGCTCCGCTCAGCATCGCGGTGATGCCGGAAAAGTAGGCAATACAGTAGAGTGAATACAGGCAACACAGTGGAATGAAGCGGTGTGCATCGTCGCTTGCCTACTAGGCAACATACACGTACACTGTGAAACTAAGTGTTCAACTGTTCAACACTTGTAAGTGTCCAACTTCCAGTATAAAAGGTGCAAGTGCGCAACTCGGTATTTGTGCAATTGGAAGTGTCAAACTCGCCAGTCGTACACTTGTAAGTGTTTAACTCGACAGTTATACACTTGCTAGCGTTCAACAAGGGAACTGTTGCACGGGAAAATTGAACACATGCAAGTGCACAAATGTCGAGTTAAACACTTACAAGTGTACAACTGGCAAGTTTTGACACGTGGAATTGCACAAATACGGAGTTGTATACTTGGACGTGTAAGACTGGAAGTTGCACACATTCAAGTGTTGAACAGTTGCACACCTGGTTTAACAGTGTACCTGTGCTAAGGTGTTGCCTAGCAGGCAGGCATAGCCCACTTTACTCCAATGTGTTTCAACTACTTTATTGCCTACTTTTCTGGCAACACTATAAGCCCTGGAGCAGCCGCGGCACCGGCAGCGCGCTGAACGAGAGGAGGCCAATTTCACGCGCGGGGATCTCTTTGAAAGTAGGAAAAGAAGACACGCGTGGTCCTCGGCGCGCGCGCGTGTGTGTGTGTGTGTGTGTGTGTGTGTGTGTGTGCGCGCGCGCACGGGGGCGAAGGACCGTGGCGGCCCCTTTGCGTACGCCGAGTCCATTGTCCACTCGTGTGAACAGCCCAGGCCCGGCCGCAGGGCACAGCCACTCCGGGCACCACGGCGTGCTGCAGCAGTAGTGAATTGGGTAGTTGCCTTTCTTTGCGCCGCCCGGCCCGCGCCGCGCGCCACCAGAGCCCACCAATACTTTTCTTTTCACTTTCGAGAAGGGCGTGGGGAAAGACGCGATGAATTAATCTCGGGAAACAAAGTGGCATTATTACACCGTCTTATTCACACACAAGCAGAGTGTACCGACGCTGCTTCAAACTAAAATGAAGCCCGCGCTGTGGGCCACAGGCTGTGGTCGTTTCCCTTGCTCGCAGGCAGGAAACAGTCCGTTCCATCAATCCAGGGGTGATTTAAGGTCCGCCTGGAGAGAGAGAGAGGGAGGGAGAGGGGGAGGGAGAGGGGCAGGCAGGTTGCTCAGCTCAGGTCCTCAAGTGGGTACCATCCTCTCTCCTCCGCCGCGCCGCGCCACGCTACGCCACGACCCTTCGCGGTCGCTGTCATAATGCGGTCACCGGTCGTGATACCACTTCTAATGGTGGCGCAGGGCAGGGCCGGGCCATGCCATGGGCCAGCACGGGCCAGCACGGGCCAGCACGGGCCAGCACGGGCCACCATGGGCCAGCACGGGCCAGCACGGGCCAGCACGGGCCAGCACGGGCCAGCACGGGCCAGCACGGGCCAGCACGGGCCAGCACGGGCCAGCACGGGCCAGCACGGGCCAGCACGGGCCAGCACGGGCCAGCACGGGCCAGCACGGGCCAGCACGGGCCAGCACGGGCCAGCACGGGCCAGCACGGGCCAGCACGGGCCAGCACGGGCCAGCACGGGCCAGCACGGGCCAGCACGGGCCAGCACGGGCCAGCACGGGCCACCACAGGCCAGCACGGGGCCAGCACGGGCCAGCACAGGCCAGCACAGGCAGCAGCACAGGCCAGCACGGGCCAGCACGGGCCAGCACGGGCCAGCATCAGCACGGGCCAGCACAGCCAGCACGGGCCAGCCAGCACGCCAGCCATGGGCCAGCACGGGCCAGCACGGGCCAGCACGGGCCACCATGGGCCACCATGGGCCAGCACGGGTCAGCACGGGCCAGCACGGGCCAGCACGGGCCAGCACGGGCCATGCCATGGGCCAGCACGGGCCAGCACGGGCCAGCACGGGCCAGCACGGGCAACCATGGGCCACCTAGAGAGGGCCGCCGAGGCCGAGGGTTGGACAAAACCAGCCAGGGCCGGGCCGGCCGCGATGGGGCGGGGCGGGCTCACTGCACTACACCCCACACCAGGGCCCAGGCCGCTCTCCCTCCGAGACCCTCTGGACCACTGCGCCGCTGCTGCAGCTGCCCGGCCCGCCCATGGGAACTCAATGAGATATTGTGGTCGACCAGCTCAATGCCGCCAGGCCGGCCCAGTCCACGCGGTGCCGGGCCGGGCCAGGCCGGGCCGGCCAGGGAGAGGGGAGAGAAATCGGCATCCTCTCGCCCCGCTCCCTCCCGAGTGACGCTATACGCCTCCTCTCCCGCGCTGCCTGGAAGCGGTCAGTGTTGTTGTCTGGATCGCCATCGCCGCGCGCCCGGCCCGGCCCGGCCCGGCCCACCTCTACCCACCTCGCCCCAACACGCCCCACCACGCCCCACCACGCCCCCGCACGCGGGGCCAGGGCAGCACCGGGTCCGAGCGGGAGATGGCCGCGGGTTTGGGTTTGGAGGGGCCTCTGGCCGGGCGGGGCCGGGCGGGGCCGGCACACAATGAACGGTGACGTAAGTCTCCATCGCACACATTCTCGCCCTGGCCTGGCCTGGCTCCTCCGCGCTCCGCCCGGATCTCTCCTCTCACTTTCCTTCCCTCCAGTGTGGGTAGTGGGTAGGTCTCGGTTCCCGGTCTCCCCGCCGGGCCGGGCCGGGCCGGGAACGGCGCCAAGTCGGCGGCCGCAGCAGACCAGGCTTTCTGAAGTATTCCCTCCCCCCTCCCTCCCCTTCCCTCCTCCTTCCCTCCCCTTCCCTCCTCCTTCCCTCCCCCTCCCTCCCCTTCCCTCCTCCTCCCTCTCCCCCCCCCACCCTCCTGTAACCCGCTTCGCCCACGGAGACAGGGAAAAAGAGACAATAAAATACAAACAGCTCAAAGCTGCGCGCCCGCAACACGACGGGCCGGGCGGAGACAAGGGGCATGAAACCGCGGATCGGAACAGATAATAAATCGCCCGGAAAACACGGGATTATTAGCCTGACCTCGGCCGGTCCGGTCGCTGCCGGTCCCTTGGGCTGCGCTGCGCTGAGCGCCCGAAAAACAGAAAAACACCATTTCTTGAACAACGGCGCGGTTATCGGCGGGCTGCTCGGCGAGGTGCTCGCCTTTGGCATAAGCCAAGGCCGTGGCGAAACACGCGCGTGATGTTATGGACGCGGACCTGCCGGGCCTGGCGGGCGGGGAGGGGCGCGGGGAGGGGGGGGCGGGTGTGTCCGAGAGGAGTACGGCGGGGTCACGACTCCTGACGGCATCCTGAGGAGCCTGGGCCCTGCCCCCACCGCGTTGCAAGCCAAACTGACTCGCGATAATAAAACCGCTCGAGCACCGCGGCGGGGCGGGGCGGGGCGGGGCGCGGCGGGGCGCCAGGCGCCTTTAATGATGTAGTTCCAAAGACCTTACCTTTTCTAAATTGAAAAAAGAAAAAGAAAGAGAGAAGGAACAAGGACTATTCCGATGCGCTTGATTTGCGGCGGCCTTTCTAGAAGCAGATGAGCTCACTCTAGAAAGGTTAGCCGGTGCGCTGCGGCGCGCGGCGCGCGGCAGCGGTGGCCTCGGCGGGGGCTTATCGGCTGCCTACTCGAGTATGACCCGCGCGGAGCAGAACGCGTTTGCATTTAGAATGTATTCCAGGCAAAGGCAAAGGCGCGCCGTATCGACCTAATCTCGGCTCAATGTCGATGTATCGAAACACGATATTACTTTCGAGCGCGGCGCGGTGTGTCGGCGAGTGTTTTTTGTGGTGAATATATAAATAGTTTTCTACACACGCTCACGCTGTGTGTGTTTGTGTGTGTGTCACGTGTGTACTGCGCGCAAAGTGTACAAGTTGGCGATATGACACATGCGAGCGTTTCCCAATCCCTGTTGTTCTGCTGTTCTCCGCGCCTTAGTCTCTCTCTCTCCCTCTCTCTCCCTCTCCCTCTCCCTCTCTCTCTCTCTCTCTCTCTCTCTCTCTCTCTCTCTCTCTCTCTCTCTCTCTCTCTCTCTCTCTCCCAAGGCCCAAAACAGCCCTGGGCGTTTGCCGCGTTGGCGTGTCGGAGCGCGGCTGTCATGGGAGTGTTAACAGGCACGCAACGCACGCAACCCCCGCCCTGACAATGGCCTGGGCGGGCGGGAGGGAGGGAGGGAGGGAGCCTTTGATTGAGAAGTGGAGTACTGAGACAAGCGGCAGGGCAGGGCAGGGCAGGGCAGGGCAGGCGAGCCGTTGTCTAGCAGGGCTCACGGCGCACCGCAGCGCGCTGCGGAACGGCGCAGGCGCGGCGCCACGAAACGCGAAGCAGGCCAATAACGAGCAGAGAGGGAAACATCCGAGCAAAAAGATGTCATTTTCACCCACTCGTACGGGAAATAACGACACCACACACTCACACACACACAGCACAACAAGTCTCAGGCGTCAGTGTTCCCAGAAAGGTAGTCGATAAGTAGCCCAGGAGGCACAGTGGAGCAGTAAAGCATCCTCGCTTGCCTACCATAGGCAACATGGACGCCCCTGTGCTAAGATGTTGCCTATCAGTCAGGCGCAGGCGCAGCCCGCTTCACTCCGCTGTGTTCGGGCTGCTTTTTGGCGTCTCATTGCGCCATACGCTTCACAAACGTGTAGTGTAGTGCAGTTGCTACAGCACGCCCATGCTCCTATCCCGCCTGGGCCGTGGGATCGGGATCGAGAATGGGATGGGAGGCATGAACGGTACGACTTCTATCATCCCAAACTCTGGCGCACGACGTCTCCATCAGCAGGATGAAGACATCCCCTGCTCGGTACCGCACGGCACGGCCCTGCGGCACCGGCTCGAGCGCAGGGCTTAAGGGTGTCGGCCGGGACCCGGGACCCTGCCTGCAGGCCCTGCAGCCCTGCAGCCCTGCCGAAGCTAACGGGTTGATGTCACAATGTCTGAATCCCCCCCCCCTCTCTCTCTCTCTCTCTCTCTCTCTCTCTCTCTCTCTCTCTCTCTCTCTCTCTCCCTCTCCCTATCCCTCTCTCTCTGGGCCGCTCTCAGCCGCCTGGCTATCGGATCTAAAGCGGTGCCGTTAGACACACAGCGCCGCCCCGCGCCGCCCCGCGCCGCCCCGCGCCGCCCCGCGCCGCCCCGCGCCGCCCCGCGCCGCCCCGCGCCGCCCCGCGCCGCCCCGCGCCGCCCCGCGCCTAGTCGTAGATGATGCGGTCATTGCACAAGGCGCGGCGCTCTGCACGGCGCGGCGCGGCGTCATCGAGGATACGCGTGGTATACTGGACCGGCGCACCTCTGAGCACTGCAGGAGTCGGAATCGTCATCTAAAAGGAGCGAGACTTTTCGCCTTGCTCTTATTGACGGAGATTCTGAAATATCACTCAAATTTAGTGATATCAAAAGTGTAATCCGCACTCAAAAAGAGCGAGATTCCTTAATTGTCATTCAAATAGAGTGATGATTGCTTTAAATATCAAAAATCAAATCACGCCCGCAGGAGAGAAAGATTTTTTGGGTCAGAATTTTTTCTCTCTGAAGAGCGACACATCTTTCTCCTCCATTTTCAGTGTGGGAAAGGAAAAGCTTTCAATGTGCACTGTGCAGTAATATTCACGGAAGATAAAATGTCCAATTGCAATTTTGAGTTGATTGCAGGGCGGCTAGCACTATAGCCAGACGCTATAGCCGCGGCGGGCTGGGCGGGCAGAAAACAATAGGACTAGGCTAGGATACAGTTCTCTGCTTCTTGGGTGGCGAAGTAGAGGGGAAGGGTGGAGAGGAGATGTATACAGCGGTTCTGATTTATCGTGGCGAAGGAGGAAAAAATGCCAGCTCACGTCAAGAGACGCGCACTGCCATAGGCCGACGGCGCAGAGCGGCGCCACGCGCGCCTGGTCCAGCGAGAGAGAGAGAGAGGGAGGGAGAGAGAGAGAGAGGGAGAGAGAGAGAGGGAGAGAGAGAGAGAGAGAGAGAGAGAGAGAGAGAGAGAGAGAGAGAGAGAGAGAGAGGGGGGATGGAGAGAGGAGTCCACGGTCCCGTGATAACACTGCAGGTGAATTAAGATGCGCTGCTGCTTGCCACACCCTGCCTGGAATGCGGAGGGGGAGGGGGGTGGGGGAGGGGAGGGGGGTGGAGGGGTTCAGCGCTTTTCTATAACCATTGCCCGGCCCCGGCCCCGGCCTGCGCTTTCGGCTCGCGCGCGAGAAGCGAGAGGAGATTCAAGTTCAAGGCTCGGCCTGGCCGCGCCTGGCCGGCCCGGCCCACCGCGCCGGGGAGCGGAGCGGGGAGGAGCGGGGAGAGGGGCCCAGGTGCGGCTCGCAACGCCGCGGCCCGGCGGGGCGGGGCGGGGCGGGGCGGGGCAGTGGGGCTGCTGCGGGGCCGTTGAACCAAGCGGCCGTGCTGTGCTAGGCCTGGCCTGGCCCGGCCCGGGCCCGAGCCGGGTACTCATGGACTAGGCACCGCCGCGCCACACGTACCGGGTGTTCCTTTGAGAGGTGTTTCTTGCGGGACTGCATACTCGCCAGGGCTGCAGGGGCCATGGCGCCTTAGGGGTAGGCACACCCGCAACACTGCAATGCATTCAGAGAAGCAGTCGGTACTCGTGGACCTGGACGCTGCCTGCCTGCAGGGCGTGGGCGCGAGCAGCCGAGCAGCCCCTGGTGGGCTAGCCCCCCTACAGACCTGACTCCCGCGACGCTGCTGTGCCCCCTGCCCTGCCATGCCACCGTGGTGGACATGAAGGTAGGCAATGAGTAGCCGAAACACAGCGGAGTAAAGCGGGCTCATGCAGCTGCGCCGCGCCTACCTCCTACTAGGCAACACCTTAACTCAAGTGCGTCATGTCGCCTACCTATGGGCAGGGGTGCGTGCGCGTAGCCTATTATGGTAATCAGGGGCAGATGCAGCCCAGCCCACTGCACCGTGCAGCGCTGACTGTCACAGAGCCGTACGGGTACCTAAGCACGCATTCCCCTGCTCCAGTCTCCCCCGCCCCGCCCCGCCCCGCCCCGCGCACCCGATTAATCACCGGCCTTATTACTCGTTTATTACATTTTCATTTCGAGTAATCGAGAGGCGCGATCTGCTTGCTTATCTTTCTCCACGCCACCGCGGCTCTAATGACAATGACGGTCTTGATGATCTCCCCGGCGGTGCAGCGGTGCAGGCGGACCGGACCGGGCCGGCCCGGCCGGCTCCATGACGCGGCGGGTTGTTTTGACGTTGCCTCTGATGATTGAGATGCAGTGCGGCCCGACCAGGGCGGGGCGGGGCGGGGCGGGGCGGGGCGGGGCGGGGCGGGGCGGGTGGGACGGGACGGCGTTGCCACGCGTTGCCACGTCCACACACACACATGCGCGCGCGCACACGTACACACACACACGTTTATTAGGGGCGTAGGACAATAGCTTTGTCCGGGCGGGGCCGGGCGGGGCCGGGCGGGGCCGGGCGGGGCCGGGCGGGGCCGGAGGGCCCCGGGGCCCACAGCAGGCCCAGCCCAGCCCGGCCGCCGCTGTCCTTGGGGCGCAGCGCGGCGCAGCGCTGCATGCAGCCAGGCTCGTAAAAATGTCAGGTGTGCTGGAGAGGGAGAGGGAACGAGGAAGAGAGGAGGGCGTTAGAAAGAAAATCGGGCTGTTTTATTCTTCTTTTTATTTTTTTTCCAAATAAATAAATCCCGTCAAGACAATGGTACGGATGGGACATTACGAATCCTATTCATCGAGATTGAAACGAGATGCGCGGAGAAGAGAGGCGGGCAGAGGGAAGGGAGACACGGCAAGAGTGGAGGCAGAGGGGGCGGGGGACAAGGACGATAAAGAATCGGGAGAGTAAAGTCCCGACCGCTGAAAGAATTTTTAAAAATTAAATTCTTTTACAGAGTCGTCCCTTAGTGGCTCCAGGCACCAGGCTCCGGCTGTCCGGAAATGCCGATGCGTGGATAGGGGGAGACCCCAGCCGGCTGGGGCCCCGCCCCGGCCCCGCTCCGGCGGGAGTAGAGGAGGGGCCCGGGACTAGGCCCCCTGCAGGGGTAATCTATTATCATTTTTCAGCGGTCGGGTCGGGCTTACGTACCCTGTCCTGTTCAGGAAGTCTTCGTCCTCCACTGCCCTCACTTCTTACAAGTCTCTGGTTCCTCTTGAAAGTCACAACATGGGGACGGGCCGGGACGGGACGTCATGGAGAAGAGGGGAGCTCACCGCAGCGCAGCGCAGCAGGCACCTGTCCCACCAGCGGCCTTTTGCGTCGCGCCCCGCCCCGGCCCGCCCCGCCCCGCCCCGCCGCACCACGCTCAGCCCCGGACCGGCGGCACGGCACGCCCGGCTGCACCACGCCACACCACGCCACGCCCAAGTCAACTCGTGTGACACGGAACTGGGTGAAAGTGAAGGTCGCGGCGGGGCGGGGCGGGGCGGGGCGGGGCTGCAGTAGAAGCCACTGCAGTGACACTTCTCTCATTGGGCGCGTGCACACACACACGCACGCACAGAGGCAGTCTTTGGTCCTCCGCCCCCGCTTTCCCTCCACTCTCCCGCACTCTACTACAGCCTCGCCCACTATCGCCCGCCCTTAAGATCGAGATCTCTCCGCAGCCGCGATCGTACGACGGTAAGACCGCGCCGCGCCGCGGCTAGAGTCCTCACGTGCTACCCTTATCGCCCTGCGGGACGCATAATCGCGCTAAACAAGCCGCACAAATCAGGAATACTAATCCGAGGAAACCGCTGAGTGTCGCTCGTTGTGACGGTTTGATACCTAGCGGGCAATAAACTCGTCGCGTCACCGTGATGGTGAGGACGGACCGGACCGGGACGAGCTCTGAGGGGTCAGCGCTGGCCGCCCCGCCCCGCCCCGCCCCGCCCCGCCCCGCCCCGCCCCGCCCAGGGCAGCGAGCCACCCGGGTCGTGACGCCGGGGTCGGTCGAGTGGTGTTGCCTCAGCAGCGGCGCAGGGCCAGCGGCGTACTGTAACAAACATCACGCCCGGCGCCACGCCGCGCCACGCCGCGCCACGCCGCGCCACGCCTCGCGCCGGGCCCAGCCGCGCTGCCCTGCCCGCCTTTTCTTCGCGGAACAACTTGAACGGATCTACGCCATGCCTATGCGCTCTGAGGCTATTGTGCCGTGCACTGACGAAACGGCGGGGCTGGCGGGGCGGGGCGGGGCGGGGCGGGGCGGGGCGGGGCTGGCGGGCGGGGCGGGGCGGGGCGGGGCGGGGCGGGGCGGGCCCGCTAGAGGAGGAGGCGCCAGCGCCGCTCCCGCCCCGCCCGCCCCCCCCCGCCCCGCCCCGCCCCGCCCCGCCCTGCCCCGCCCCGCCCCGCCCCGCTCTCGCTAGGCTCGTTTCATCACATACATGCCATGTGCCCCCCGGGCCTCAGCAGCATCCACTGGACCCAGCAGGACCGACAGGCGCTCCTGCCGCAGCAGGCCGCAGGACTGTGGTGACTGTGGTGGGCCGGCCGCGGCGGGGCGCGGCGGGGCGACTCTATTCCCAGGGCACTACACACCACACGGGGTGGAGCCGGCTGGCTGAGCACGCCGCCACCGCCCCGCCACCGCCCCGCCACCGCCCCGCCACCGCCCTGCACTTTCCCAGCTCGGCGACCCCAGCAGCCCGGCCCAGCCCGGTGCCAGGCCCGCCCCCGCCGCACACCCCGCGCTCTCAAAAACTTTTCCCACTTGGGCTGCTGCAGGCGGGGCGGGGCGGGGCGGCCGCCGTGCATTCACAAGTTAATTAATGAATTCCGCGCGCAACGCACGGCTGCATGGCTGCGGTGCCATACCGCTAACGAGCAGGGCTCTGCCCGGCCGGCTCTGCCCGGCTCTGCCCCGTGTGCTGTGCGCCGAGCCGAGCACGAGCATGGGTGTATCACATTACACGTACCTATCGTTTCTTTTTACCCCTTGTTGTGTTGGTGTTGGTATTGGTGATGTTGTGGTGGTAGTATTTTTCTCGTCGGAGTACAGCAGTCATTTGCATGGGAAAGAAAAGAATCCCCTTACAATTGAATGTGATTTCCTCGCTCCTCGGCGCGACACTTGATCCGCGCGCTGCCTCCGTCCGCATGAGGCCGTATCTGGTTTCTTCCCCTTTCGCGCAAGTGAGTTTGTCGGCGCAGAGGCCGCGGGCGCGCGATACACGGCGGGGCGGGGCGGGGCGGGGCGGGGCGAGGGCGTCAACGCGGACGTGTCTCCGGGCCGCGCCGGGCCCGTCCAGGGCCGTCCAGGTGCAGCGGCAGATGCAGGAAGCACCGATAACCCAAGGCCCAGGCGCTTCGACAGGCTCGGCCCGCCAGGACGCCTTGAGATAGGCAACACGGCGCGGCACGCGTGTCCGGCGGGACAGCCTATCCCGCTGTCCTCAGGCGCGCGCGGGCGCCGTGAGGTAGGCAACACGGCGCGGCACGCGTGCCCGGCAGGACTGCCTATCCCACTGTCCTCAGGCGGTCTCGGCCCCGAGACATGATTCTGACGGATCATTCTCATGACATATCGCCGACTTACTGCTCGGACGGTACCCAGGGCGGCGGGTACCGACACCACCGTAATGTGAAGGTCGACCACCCCGCCGCGCCGCGCCACGCCGCGCCACGCCGCGCGCGTGGGTCTGAAGGTGCGTGGCCGGGGTGGGCCGGCCGGCCGGCGCACTGCGATGCACGGACACCTCGCGTACGGATCGTAAAATAAACCTGCGGCAGAAGATTGCAGGCGCATGCTGCGCGGCAAAAAGTGCACGCGCAGGAGTTATTTTAAAATTTAAAATATTGGCGCAGATAAAATACGCGACGCCGCGTCTATTGTGAGCCTAAGAGTAAACTGCAAGCAAACCCTAACGTGGGATGTTATGTTGTGTTTTGTTTGGTTTCGTTTAACTCAAACAACCGGACTGACTTGACCGCCATAGAGTGGACGTGGCGTGTCTGTTTCCTTCCTGCGGGCGCGACACTATCTCAAACACATACACACACACTCGCATGTTCCCGCCCGGCCCCGCCCCGCCCCGCGCTGCTCTAAGGTCGACCGGTCCTAAGGCGACCTTTATTTTCATGTTTGTAGGTTGGCAGCGCACACGGGCGCGCGCGCGCACACACACACACACACGGTGGGGTGAGCCTGTCCTTGGCCTGCCCGAGTAGGGAGAGATACGTCGCGTCGCGCGCTGAGCCGAGCCGAGCCGAGCTGAGCCGAGCCGAGCCGAGCCGAGCTGAGCCGAGCCGTGCGAGACAGGGATTACTCCCCACCGAGCAAAAGTACCGGATCCAATAAAAGTAATAATCCTAATGATTATAATAAACCCCCGGCCCGGGCCGGCCCGGCCAGTGCTGAGCCCGGCTGAGCCGCACAATGCTGAGGGGCTGGGCGGGGCGGGCGGCCTGCCCCATGCAGATTGTATCCCCTCGCATCCGACATCAATGTGGGTCAGACTGCCGCCGACAGAAGCGAAGGACCGTCCCGAACGTAAATGAAATGAAAACTTGGTATACGCGGCTCCGGCTGGTATACGGCCACCGGAGTCAGTCATTATTACTTTTTTTTTTTAATTTATTTCTGTGTGACAGTCTCTGTCGTTGCGACAAACAACAGAATGGAAGCAGCAGCGACTTGAGAGAAAGTGGTGTGTGTGTGTGTGTGTGGCGGGGCGTGGGCGGTCCCCAAACACGCACCGCGCCCCGCCGCGCGCACCGGCGTCCCGATCACGACCCTTATGAGAAACGTGCGGCGGTGGGGCGGGGTAGGGCGCGGTGGGGCGGGGTGGGGTGGGGCGCGGTCCCCCGGGGGCCGGGCCGGGACCGACTCGAGCCACAGCAGCAGTCAGCCGCTACCTTCCTTTATTTCCCTTTGGAGCCGCCTCTATTTTGAGGGCGGTGACGTCACAAGCACCTGCGGGTGCGGCTAAAGAGTTAAAGAGAGAGAGAGAAGGTGGGGAGGGGAAAGGGGTAAGAGAGCCGCGCAAGTGGGAGAGAGACCTCTGCCTGAGCGGCCGGGCCGTCAGCCACCCGCCTCTCGGTTTCTCTCTCAGCGGGCGCCCCGCCCCGCCCCGCCCAGCCCCGCCCCGCCCCGCCCCGCCACGCCCTGCCGCCGGGCGCCACGACCACGCCGGGCCGGGCAGGGCAGCTGCAGCAGCGCCGCGCCACCCTGGACTACACCGTGGAGGAGGAGAGAACCCGCCGAGGGCCCCGCCCCGCCCCGCCCCGCCCCGCCCCGCCGGGAGCCGGCACAGCGAGTCAAGGGGGGCTGACTCTTATAATACTCCGTACACGGGCCCATAATACACCTGTAATACATATAATACCTATAATCTATAATACCGAAAAATACATTTACCTTCTCACTATTTTTACCAATAGATGAGCTTTACCAGTGTGGTTGACTAACAGGGCAAAGCATTCTCCCTAAAATGGGCTCGAAAACCATGCCCAATGGGCTGGGCTCTCTTCCTCTTTTCTCCCAAGGCAAGGCGTGTGCTAAGGACGTACCGAGGGGCCGATATCACTTTCTGGAAAAGATTGCAATAAGTGTCGTTGGTCTCTGCGATTCTGAATATCGATTTTTCAAGAGTTTTCTCGACTCTTGTTTGAAAAACGAAATAGCTCTTGTCAAATTTAAAAGAACTTTCTTGGTTTAGTGGTTTATTCTGTCGCATGTGGCATCAGTATCGCACATATAATACACCTATAGTACACATATAATACACCAATAATACCCATAATACACCTATAATAATAGTACTCCGTACACGGCTGAGGGGAGTCAGCCCCCCTTGCAGCGAGCGGCTCTACTTTCATCACGCATAACTAACCGGCGCAGACCCGACCCGCGACCCACGCCTCTCAAACACGGAACCTCCTCATCCCCAGGGCCGCTAACCCTCCTCTACTTTTATTTTTGCGTCAGAATGCAACACAGTCCCGCATATCATAGCGCATATCACGACTGCACAACACACGCGTAGGGGATATCCGGCGGGCTGGCCGGGCGCGCGCGAGGTGCCAGCCGCCGGAAGTGACGTCGCCCCGCCGCCCCGCCGTCCTCCTCGAACACTCCGCCCGTCCGAGTGTGGGCGCGGAGCGCTCGGCTGCTATGGGCGTTGCGGCAACGCGGAAACTTTACCCGGCGATGAGCTGAGCTTCGCGCCCCGCCCCGCCGCGGTCCGAGCAGCCTGCCGCCGGACCGGCCGTCCCGCCCCGCCCCGCCCCGCCCCGCCCCGGCCCGTCCCGCCCCGTCCCGCCCCGTCCCGCCCCGCCCCGCCCCGCCCCGCTCTCCCCGCGGGGGGCGCGCCAATTAGACCGCTTCCCCCGCACCGCACCGCGGCGCACCATCATCCTCGGGACGCCAGGGGCGCCACGCCAAAGCCAAAGCTCCGTGGACCGGACCGTCATCAGCATGGCGGACGGGATACTTTCGCCTGTCGCGGATGCCTCACGACAGAAAAGAAAAGCAAAACGTTTCATAACGCCGGCTCCCTTCTGTCTGCCCACAGATGTGACCACGACGCCGGGACCCCCGACCCCGACCCCGGCGGGAGCAGAGCCGGCCGGCGGGCGCGCGCGCGCCATCAACTTCACCACCATGGGCGACGACAGCGGCAACGCGTCGCTGGCCGACGTGGAGGGCAACGGCCACCCGGAGGCCACGACGCTGCGCGCCAAGGCGATCAAGGCCGCCGGCGTGCCCGTGTCGGGCGAGCGCCGCCTCGACGACGTCTCCATGGACGACGACGACAACACGGAAGGCATGAGCCTGACGGTCGGCAACGCGTCGGCGGCGTCCTCGTCGCCCAAGCCCCCGGCCACCGCCGCCGTCACCACCTCCTCGTCGGCGTCGCCGACCACGCCGCCGACGAGCACGACGCCGGCGTCGGCCCCCACCATCGTCGACGGCGCGGTCGTGCCGTCCACGGCGCTGCCCACCTGCGTGGACACGGACGGCAAGGTGTACGTGGAGGGCCAGCGCTTCTCCAAGGCGTGCGACCAGATGTGCTCGTGCGCGGCCGGCAGCGTGTCGTGCTCGCCGCGCTGCAAGGCGCCCTTCATGCGCCGCGGCGCGCGCGCCGACCCGCTCTGCGTCGAGAAGGACTCGGGCGACCCTTGCTGCGTGCTCATGGTGTGCGCGAGCGAGGCCGAGGCAGGTGAGTCATGCTCGTACGCTTTAAAGCTTTAGCTTTAGACCAATTGCTCTGGATGTAGATGCAAACTATGTAACTGCAGTCAGAAAAGTACTACTACGGAGAAAGTTTGGGCTCATCGACGAAATGCCAAAAAGAACGGAACGTCTCGAATATTTTTACGAGACAGCCGCGGACCAGATGGGCGCACTCGCGAGGTGAGATACGGTGTGGCGTGGCCTGCGCGCCCCGTATCCTGCCCTGTCAGTCGTACATCCAGGACGCCACTTTCTCAGGGGTCACGGTGCCCGTGAGCCGCGCGGGTGCTGCGCGGGTGCTGCTAACGCCGCAAACGGCCGCGGCGGCCCTTTGGCTGCGGCTGCTTCGGTCAGGTTCTCAGCGCCTGTCGGGTAGGCAATCCGTCAACACTGCTCGCGCACCGCAGCCTGGCCGCAGCCGGTCCGGCGAGCACCTCTCGCCCATCAGTCTCCCCCAGCCGCCCGCCATAGGGAGCCGTGCGGGCCGGGCACGGCAGCACGGCACGGCAGCACGGCGCGGCACGGCGCCGACGCCACTACACGCGATGAGTGGAGGTTGTTTTCTCCGGCGTGCAGAGCGTTGCGGTGCGGCGTGGGCGGCGGCGGCTCACTTTGGGGAGCCACCCGGCCCCGCCCGGCCCCGCCCGGCCCCGCCCGGCCCCGCCCGGCCCCGCCCGGCCCCGCCCGGCCCCGCAGGCGCAGCGCGCGCAATTACCGCGAGCATCATTCGCCAACGCGTGGGAAAGCTCTTTTACTTTACTGCAGCCATAGCCTCAAAAATGAGGGCCTCTGCGCCGCTGCTGCTGCTGCTGCGCGGAGCACAGAGCCCCCCGCGCCGCGCCGCGGGGCCATCGCGGTGCAAATCTGTTGGGAAAGTAAAGCACGCGCTCCGTCTGCTCCGCGCCGCGGCCGCCCCCTCCAAACTGGGAGCATGACGCGCCGCCTTACCTCGCCGCCGCAAACTAAACTAGGCGCCGCGCCGCGCCACGCCGCGGCCAGAATAAGCATAAACCAACGCATATCACGGCCGCTTCCATTCCTGGCAATTGCACTCCATCTTCTGCGCGGGCGCCAGCGCGAGCGGCCCGTGTGGGAAATTATACATTATCGACTGAAAACGGCCGTCCCTCTTGTGGCAGAGACGGAGCCGGCCGAGAGCTGCACCTTCAAGAACAAGACCTACAGCCGAGGGCAGACTTTCTTCGACGCCTGCGAGTCCACCTGCAGCTGCGGCGACGCGGGCAATGTGACATGTAAGCCAAGGTAAGCCGTGCGTTCACTCTCATTCGCCGCCGCTCTCCGTGCGCGCACGCACGCACGCACGCACGCACGCACGCACACGCTCTCGCCGGCGTGGCGGAGCGTGCGCGTGCGCGTGCACGGCCCTCTGCTCACCTCGCGCTCTGCGAAGGCAGTCCACCTTGCTTTTACCCGGTGGCTCATATGACTTGTATTATTCGGACATGTTGTCTCTGTCACGTGACGATTGACCGACAGGTGTCCGCCGACCGAGGCCAAGATGTCGGACCGCTGCGTCGCCGTGCCCGACAAGACCGACCCCTGCTGCACCGTGGTGCTGTGCGACGTCACCCTGGGCGACGAGGTGTCCAAGCCCTCCATGGGTGAGTGTACAGGAGCGTCGCGCGCGGGCCGGGCGGGGCCGGGCGGGGCGTGGAGGGCGTAGCGTCGACGTCGTGGTCCCCTCCGGAGCCGCCCCGCCCCGCCCCGCCTCTGCACTTAATGGTGGCTACGCCCTTTCTCACACATGGCACGGCGCGATGCACTGTGAAAAGGTCAAAACCAACACACACACACAACACGCGTGGCTGGTGCGGCCCGCGCGCGCACGTGTCGCACACACACACACACACTGGCTCACACTGACTCTGCCTGCAGGCGCCGAGGAGGCGTCGAGCGCCATGCGGCTGCAGCTGGGCGGCGCCGAGGTCCTCAACAGCACGGCCGTGCGCCTGTCCCTCCCCGGCGGCGACCTCCCGGACAACGTGACGGCCGAGGCGTCCCTGGACGGGCGCGTGTGGTCGCGCCAGGAGGTGGCGCACCAGGCGGGCGCGCCCGTCCTCTCCGCGCTGCAGCCGGGCAGGTGCGTGTGACCCCGCCCCAACCGTGCACGTGCAGTGCACGTGCAATGTGTCGCCGCTACGGCCACGTGCTCACTACATCGTGCCCCGCAGGACGTACTTCATCCGGCTGCGCGGCTGGCCCGCGGACATGATGGGCAACACGGTGGAGGTGTCGCTCCCCGCCGCGCCGGCCACGTCGCCCGCACCGGCACCGGCAGCGGCCCCGGCCTCCAGCACCGCGGCCCCGGCGACCACCAGCACCACGGCGGGCTCGGCGTCGCAGTGCACCTACAAGGGCAAGAGCTACGCGCTAGGTGAGTCCCGGACCGGACCGGGTCCCCCGGCGAGGCGAGCTCCCCCGACCTTGTGTCCTAGAGTGAGAGAAACGGAGGGTGTGTCGTCTGGTCCGCCATCTTGATACGAACCGGAGAATGTTTTTCGCTGATGGCTTCTAAACCGTTGATGTAAGAGGCGACTAGTAATCGAGCCGATTGTAGGTCTCTGTGAAAGCTACAAACGGCTCGCTCACTATTTCCCTCTAGCTTTAATGGATTACAAGCCATGATCAAAAGTACAACTACGCCGGTTCGTATATCATGTTGGTGGACCTGCGCGGCAAGCCGGCATTTCTCTCCCTCTAGAACCTCTAGAACTCTGCCCCACCCCAACCACCCGCCCCGCCCCCGCCCCGCCCCGCCCCCGCTCACCCTCGCCCCGTTGCAGACGAGGAGTTCCACGACGGCTGCCTGGCCATCTGCGCGTGCACGGCCACGGGCATGCAGTGCGCGCCGCTCGAGTGCCCCACCGACTTCGGCCTGGACCTGCTGGACCCCGAGTGCCTGGACTGGGAGACGGTGCCGCGGAACTTCGTGCCGCAGCCGCCGCACTGCTGCCCGGAGCGAGTGTCGTGCCGCAACAACGGCTCGTGCGCCTACGCCGGACAGCGCTTCCCCAACTTCAGCGAGATCCCCACCAAGGTACTTCATCACCATCCGGCCGAAGGGGAAAAGGGCTTCGGAAAATGTACAACCGAATGTCGAAGTTTCTTGCTGAGGTTCACCGAAATCAGTCAAAGCTCATGAAAGTTCACTTAAGTTCGTTGAAGTTGACCGAAGTTCAAAAATCAATAGACTGAAGTTAATTAAAGCCTTGGCAGCGGCAGCCCTCTCACAACCTCTCATCTCCTCTCGCTGTCCGGCTCTCGCGCGCTGAAACACTGAAACAAAAAGATTAGCCGAAATAGCTAATGCAGTAGCTGGTATGGCCTTAGCTAATAATATTAGCCGCCTTAGCTAATTATCAGCTGTAACAGTTAAAATATTTTCCCTCACAGCTCATGCGTTTTTTCCTAGGCAGCTGTGAGAGCTAATATCTTAACTGTTACAGCTGATAATTAGCTAAGGCAGCTAATATTATTAGCTAAGGCCATACCAGCTAATGCATCAGCTATTTTAGCTAATCCATTGTTTTCCGCGCAGGTGACGGGCTGCGACCAGCGCTGCTACTGCGAGTACAGCAACGTGACGTGCGAGGCCGTGTGCCCGCCCGTGCCGCCCGCACCGCCCGCCGGCCTGCCCTGCGAGCCCCAGCAGGCCATCGTGGGCCACCAGCACGGCGACGACTGCTGCCTGTTCTGGATGTGCCCGCAGCCCGTGCCGCACTTCGGCGGACACCCAGGTAGGCCCCAGCCAACCACACCCCGCGCCCCGCCGCCCTGTCCATAACTGTTCGTTGCCGACACTCTGCATGATGAAGTCTCCCTCCCCTACGCCCCCCCCCTCCTTTTTCACGTACTGAGTGTTATGTGTTTCGTGTTATTCACCCGCACTACTGTTTTTGTTGTGATTTCACGAGTTATTCTATACCGACCCCTCCCACAGCTATGGCTCATTGACTCACTTGATCGTTTTTACATCTCTATGTCATAAGCATGCTAATATTTGTAATGGGCGTCCACAGTTGCGATAAGTCTCTAAGGCCAGCGCCACGGTTTGCCGAGTGCAAAAGTGTTTGACAAAGGTCGAGTTGAGACCGGACCGGGCGCCTGTGGACGCCTCTTCGTGTCTCCCGCACGCCACGCCCTACATGTACTGCATCAACATGTTCGCACTAACTCCTTCGCCTTGCCCTGTTGGGCCGGGCTCACCGCTTACTTGCAGGCAACGAGACGGACCAGGGCGAGAGACCTCCCGCACCCCCGGCCCCGGCCTCGGCCCCGGCCCCGGCCAAGGCCTCCTTCCCCCTCGTGCTCGCCCCCACCCCCACCCCGCCCGCTGCTGCCGCTGCCCCCGACCCCGTTGGGGTGCTCGCCCCCGGCCCCGGTCCCACCCCCAGCCCCACACCCAGCGCGCCCTTCCCCGGACCCTTCGCGCCGCCCAAATCGCCGCAGCCCGCCTTCCTGGGGCCCTTCGCTCCGACGCCCTCTCCCCCCGCCAAGGGAAAGCCCCACAAGACGCACTACATCGGGCCCTTCCGCATCGATGACGACGACGACAAGGAGAACAGCACCCCGCTCAAGGGCCAGGGACCCGAGGCCGAGCTGCCGTCCAAGCCCGTCAAGCGCCCCGTCGCGCCTGGGCCCCCGCCGCCCCCCGGCGTCCCCGGCCCCCAGGCCCCGCGCCCCCACGCCCCCGCCACCCACGCCGAGCCCTCCGACCACGACTACGAGGACCACGGCGACGAGGAGCAGCACTACCACCCGCAGCAGATCCACGGCCACGCCGGTCCCTACTTCCCGCTGTCGCCCGACAAGAAGAACGTCAACCCCGAGTACCAGATCATCGCCGTGGTGCCGCACAACGTCCCCCAGGGCATCCCGCCGCACCCGCACCAGGGCGTGCCCCCGTACCACCAGGGCGGGCCGCCGTACCAGGAGCTGCCGGCGCGCGGGGGCGTGCCGCCGCAGGGCCTGCCGCAGGGCCTGCCGCAGGGCCAGCCCACCCCCGAGGACCTCCTGTACCTGCAGCACGTGCACGGCCAGGACGGCGTCCAGGTCATTCAGCAGGGCGGCCCCCACGGCGCGCCGCAGGGCGTGCCGCAGGGCGTACCGCAGGGCCCTCACGGCACCGACCTGTACCTGCTCCACAACCAGCAGGGCATCCACCACGGCCTGCAGGGCGACAAGGTGTACCACGTGGACGTGCCCCCGCAGGGCCCGCAGGGCCAGCACCCCGGCGTGCCCCCGGGCCTCCCGCCCGGCGTGCCCCCGGGCCTGCACGAGCAGATCATCGCGCACCTGCGCGAGGCCGGCGCGCTCCGCCCCAACAAGCAGCAGCAGCAGCAGCCCCCCGCCCGCCCCCTCCCTCTCCCCTACCCGCACCCACCCCAGCACGGACAAGGACTTGGACTCGAGCACGAAGACGACCTCGCGACAGATACGTCCAGACACCCAGCACAACTTCAGCAACAGCTTGCTCAGTTGCTTGGCAACCACTCCTACTCACCAGGTTGGTCCAGCATGTCACCCTGCTCTCATGGTCACGGCCCCCCTCTTCTTTGTGGTTCATCCCGTGCTCGTTCCGTGTCTATCGCATGCTCCGCCCAGCTCACCGCCGCACCCCGCCCCGCCCCGCCGCCAGGTCTGGTCTAACACAGTGCATTCTCACCTCTGCCCACAGGCTTCGAGGGTCCGCTCCCGCCAGGCTTCCCTCAGCACCCGGGCATCGGCCGACAAGGTAAATCACAGACAATTTATTTTTCGAGGCAAAATTCTGCCATGCTTGCAATCTACTTTTCGTTTGTCCGCCCCGCCCCGCCTCACGTGTCTCTTGCGTCCTTTCCTCCAGATGAGGTGACGGTGCAGACGCTGGAGGCCGTGGACGAGGCCACCGTCCGCCTCGTGTTCTCAGTGCCCCCCGTGCTCGTGGGGCTGCACGGCCGCGTCGAGCTCAGATACACGTCGGACGTGCAGTAAGTACACGGGACCCGGAGGCTTGGCCTTTACCGACTCTTTAAACAGTCGCCACACGAAGGTAAAAGTAAAAGTGTTTGAGGGACTGGACTGACGAGAGAAACCTCTGCACAGGAATGACGAGCCGGCCACCTGGGAGCAGCAGGTGCTGGCGCCGCCCAACGACCTCATCGCCACGCCGCAGCTCGAGTTCGAGCTGGGCGGGCTGCAGCCCGACACCGTCTACAAGATCAAGATCACCGTCATCCTCCGAGACCTGCACAACACGCCGTCGAGCAAGGTGCTCAAAGTGCGCACCCTGCCGAGATGTAAGCCGACCAGCCCAGACTATGTAGTCCGCTCATGTCAAGTCACGAGGATGTTCTCTAAACCCGACGCTCGACTCGCTCTCTCTCCCACCCGCAGCCGCCCCTGCCACCACGCAGCCCCCGCAGATCCCCATCGACGCCGAGCTGACCGTCGCCGAGGTGAACGCCAGCTGGGCGCGCCTCACCTGGAGGAAGGCCACGCCCTTCGAGATCAACTTCATCGACGGCGTGCAGCTCCGGTACAAGGAGATCGACGGCAAGGTAAGTGCCCCTTCGGCCCGGCCGGCCCTCCCCACGCAATGAGTACCACGTGACACCCGCCTGCACCCCCGCCCCGCCCCGGCCGCAGGTGTACGCCGCCACCCCGCTCATCCACCGGGCCGTGACGAGCTACACGCTCGAGGGCCTGCGCCCCGACACGCAGTACGAGGTGGGCATCTACTTCATCCCCTTCACGGGACAGACCACCGAGCTGCTGTCCGAGAGGACCGTCACGTTCACCACGGGCATCGAGAACGGTGAGAGAAAGGCCCTGTGGGGTGATTCCGCACACTGGTTTCGTCTCTCCGTCCTCGTCGCACTCATGGGGCACGGCCGTACGGAGCGAGAGAGAGGACACTACTAAACGGTGTTCGGAATCATCCTGCTGTCCGGTTCAGACTGCCTGGCCTGCACCGCCGCGGCGCGCCTGTGTAACGCCCTCTTGTCTTCCGCAGACCCCTACAAGTTCGAGCTGACGCTGGACGTCCACCACATCAAGTCCACGTCAGTGGAGCTGAGCTGGCAGGGCGTCCCCTACCCGGAGGACAAGTTCGTCAACATCTTCCGCGCCATCTACCAGAGCGACGCGGGCAAGGAGGACTTTAGCTCCTTCAAGATAGCCAAGCGGGACTCGCCGCCCAAGACCATGATCCAGGACCTCAAGCCGGGCACACGGTAAGGCGCCGCGCCAGGCCACGCGCGGCCCCCCGCGCCCCGCACCCGCCCCAGGAGAGCCCGCGCATTCACAGTTCTGTTTCGGCTTTGGTTCCCGCAGGTACCGGCTATGGCTCGAGGCGTACCTCACCAACGGGAGGATCAAGAAGAGCAACGTGCAGGACTTCCTCACCAAGCCCGGCTCAGCCCCGACCGCTGCAGGCTCCACGCAGCAAGGTAGGCGAACCGCCGCGCCCCGCCGGACACCACACGGGTGTACAGTGGGCTGCCTACCCGCCGGGCGCTGACGGCCCTGGCCCTAACTACCTCAAACTAATACGCTTGATTGCTGTTTCAGGCAAGCTGGAGGGCACGCCCCTGGCAGAGGTCTCCGACTACTACGGGCCGCTAGTAGCTGTAGCCATCATAGCCACATTAGCCATTCTCACCTCGCTCATCTTAACACTTCTACTAATGAAAAAGTGTGCCCAGAGCAAAGCGGCCATCTCTACTTGTCGAAAGAGTCAATCGGCATACGACAACCCATCCTACAAGGTAGAAATTCAGCAGGAGACAATGGGTACGATCATCGTGACAGCTCTATATTATTATTTTCATTCTCTAAAGTTTAAAAGGGCAGTATTTTTTTTATAAAGCCCTACATATTCTCATAGTCAAATCTTTATTTTTTAAATTCATATCTATTACAAAAGTACTGCTGTTTTATTGACTTTTGATTATTAACATTTTCCAGACCTCTGAGAATGAATTAATTACATCCAACGGACATTCAAGAAGTGCTCGAGACTCTGCAGACAATTCATGAAGAGACAATAGTGGTGTGAGTGAGCCGATTGCCAGCTCTTGTGATGTACTAGAAACCAGTGATACTTATTGATGTCAGATTGTCATCAGATTAATTGAAAAATATGAAACCTTTTGGTAAGGTTTTTTTAAAGAATGATTGTAAGTTTTTTGTTGCTTTAAATGTAAATATTGCTATGTTAATAAGACCTCACAGAGTGTCATGTACAAAATGTGTAAAAACTTTTATGGGACTGATACTTGAGTGAACTAGGAAAATTATGTGGTGTATAGTGTAAGACAGGCGAACTATGAGGACTGTTGAACTTATCAGGGGTAAGGTAAAGGTCCAAGGAACCTGTATAAAATTTAGACATGACACAAAGTTGCCCTTAATTGCCTCAAGATAAATGTCATAGTAAAGCCAACATGTTATTGTTTTTATTCTTAATTTTGTCAATTGATGTGATCAGAAATTTGCTCAGGAATCAGGAGCTCCTTGTGACTGGGAACGAAATGTTAGAGTAATAGTTTGTTTTTATTGTCAAATTTTATGTATGTTACTTCTTGTATGAATACAAGACCCTAATAGATTTTCATATTTCATGGATATGGGGAAAATACAATCTACGAGGAAAAGGAACTGCCTCCAAAAGACTAGCATACCTTTAAGAACAGTTTAAAATTAACAAACAATTAATTTTATTGCGGCTGTGTGGCACTGAAAAAATGAAATTGTAATAGAAGTATTTATTGTATTGTATATGAAAGAGTACTTACATCTCTCCTGTAAAAAATTTAAAAGAAAGTAATTTTTTTTTTTTTTTTTTTTAAATGGAGAGTGTGCATACAAATAACAATTGTATTTATTGTGTTATAGAATAGCAGTAGCAGCATTGTCTCTTTTCTCATAATTATTGCAATCAATGTTTGCATCAAGCATTATTTCAATGATTGTTAGCAAAGAGAGCACAGGCCAGCTGTAGAAGGGGTGATAAAAATTTGAAAAACAAAATTGATGAAAGACTGAAAGTCAACTCAAATGGGTTGAAAAATTTTGCAGTTGAAAATTATAGATTTTGGAAGAATTTACTACATAATTAGTTCATTAATTTGAGTAAATATGTTTCATTTCATAATTTTGGTACTCACTTCTGCAAAAGAGAATAAAAACTGCATTCCTCTTGCAGTTTGTTTTAAAATACCTAAGCATTTCATCATATTTTTTTAACAGAGAGTATTTTAGTTGGTCTGGTGTTCAAATGCAATTTAGTATAATAACACACTTTGTACTGAATGGTACAAAGAGTGGTTCCTTATACTCTTCCTGTGAATTGCAATTCACCTACTGTAATATACTGGGTCTGATCTATTTTGAAGATTTAAACGGACCTAGCCTGTATAAAGTATAATGTATTACCAAAGCTTCTCAATGACTTGAGTAGGGTGGGGTGGGGAGGGGGATATATCTATGTCTTGACCTGTGCAATACTGCTCTTAGCACTCTGGTTGTGATATCAGCACTGATCATAACAATAACCCTGATATTCCCATTTATTATTTGTTTTGGAAAAGAGACTAAATCTGAAAACTAATTACGAAGGATATTTACAGGAAATTTTAACAAATTTTAATTAAGGCCTTCCCAAACACCAGTGTAACCTATTGTAGATAGAGTAGACCGAATCTCAGTCATCATTTCCAAACAGCATGTACCTCTGCCAAGATAAAGCATGCATGTTATTACAACTTAGTGTTAAAAATACTAAGTGTGCCATGTTTGTGGATTTAATTTATAAAACAAACAAAAAACAAAGACGTGTTGTGAACGCTATTAAAGTTGATCTGCAACCCTTACATTCAAATATTTTTTCTCTTCCACCTACTCCACGAAAATTGGATGATGTCATTGACTAGCATACACAGCAACACAACTATTTATAGCTGAAGCAGCAAGCTGTGGTTTGCAAGAGTTCCATGTCACATCTAAAACTACGTCATTCAATCCCATCAGCTTGTCCACGAAGTCAACACTTTTCCGAGTGTCGTAAACATAAACCTGAAATTAAGGCACAAAAATAAAAATTTGCCTTAATTATTGACGGAACGTCATTTATGAGGGCGCATAAAGTGCTAGTATGTGGTGCGGCTGCGGCTACGGCTGCACTTACACACTTGTCCTCGGAGCCGACGGCCAGGTAGCGGCAGCACGCGCTCAGGGACACGCCGCACGTGTGCGCGCGGTTAAGGTGCCTCGAAAATTTCTGCACGCACCTGCCAAACCAGATCGCGGGGGCGTCAGTACACGACAAGGGCGCGGCGGGGCGAGGCGGCGGAGACCCTCACCGTCACCCTCACCGCCACCCTCACCGCCACCCTCACCTGGCCTGGCGCAGGTCCCACAGCTTAGCGCCGTCGCACGCCGCCGCGCTCACGAACAGGTCCGCGGCGCGCGCGCTGCCCGCGCAGGCCGAGGCCGTGGCCAGGGCCAGCGCGTGCGGCGGCCGCGGGTGCGCGTCGCGGATCTCGGCCAGGAAGCGCTCCGCGCCCACGTCGTACACATGCAGCGCCCGGCTGGCGCAGCCCGCCAACAGCACGCCTGCGAGGGCAAGGGAAGGGTCAGTCACTCCCCAGTCACCATGAGAGGAGGGCGTCCTCCTCTCATACAGTCACTGGAGGGAGGAGGCGGGGGAGGGAGTGGGGCGCAACTCACCGGAGTGAAAGGTGTTGGGCGCCGCGAAGCACAGGACTTCCTGCGTCGGGAACTCGATTCTGCGGACACGCCGGGAGCCGCGCGGCCCCGACAGTCTGCGGGGAGGAGGAGTAGGAGGTGAGGACAGGGAGAAGGGTGAGGACAGCCACCGAGGGCTCGAGCCCGCCAGGTGCGTTGGTGGCTCTACTCCATCTAGGAAACAAACCCCGGCTTGGGCAGGCCCAGCTCAGGCTGGTCGTGCAGGCGGTGGCAGAACAGCTCCACGGCGCCGCCCACGGCGCGGAGGATGAACCGGTCCAGGTAGAAGAAGGACGCCTGCGCCACGGCGTGCCCGCGGCGCCCGTCGCTAGCCTTGGCGCCCTTCGCGCTCGCGCCGCCCTGGACGTCGACGTCCAACACGCACCGGCGCTCCCGCCAGTCCCAGACCTTGGTGCGGCCGTCGCTCGACGCGCTGAGCAGCCAGGCCGAGTCGGCGCTAAAGTCTAGGGCGGTGACGCGCGCGTCGTGGCCCACGATGCGCAGACAGTCGTCCACGCTGGGCCGCGCCCACCGCAGCACGCTGAGCACGCCCGCGCACGCGCACGCCAGGCTCTGCCCGTCCCCCGAGGCCGCGAGGCGCACCGCCGCCCCCGCGCCCGCCCCCGCGCCGCCCTCGTGCCACAGCCGCACCCGGCCGCTCGGCCTCAGGGGCGGCGCCCACGTCCTCATCAGGTCACCGTCAATCCTGGACAGCAGCCCGCGGCCGCCGCCGGCACCGGCACCGGCACCGGCACCCCTCGTCGCGGCCGGCAGGGGCGGCGGCGGCGGGCGCCGCGGCTGGTTGATTGCCGGCGTGAAGCGGGGCCGCGGGTCGCTGACCGCGCCGTAGCCCGAGGACTTGACGGGCCGCGGGGCGCCCTTGCGCGATGTCCGCGACGACGCGCCGTATGCCGCCGTGGTCGCGTCCACGGCCGGCTTGGCGAACCGCGCTCTCAGCGGCGATCGGGCGCCGAGCGTCGATCTGCGGCGTGCGAACATTAAGAGAACAGCCTGATGGGTTGCCTACCTTTGCGGCCGGATGTTCTTACGTCGCGAGGAAGCTGAGCTGGGCGCTGGCGGCGGCGGCGGCGGCGGCGGCTGGGCTCGGCGTGCGCACCGCCCGGATGAGGTAGGTCTGGGGGCCGGAGCACAGCAGGCAGCGGACCTCGCTGGGGGAGCGGCCCGTCAGCGCGGCCGCGGACACGAGGGAGAAGTTCTCGTCCAGCAGCTCTGTCGGGACGGGACCGAGGGAGTCAGTGGGGTTAGGCTCGACACAGTACAGCGCAGGCAGGGCAGGGGTATATCCAGTGACCGAGAAGTGGAAAGTGGAAAGTGATAAAGGCAGCCAATTCTGAGCACTAAAGTTGGCTCTGGTATGAGAAAAAAGGGCGTAGATGCCAACTTTAGTGCCCAGAATTTGTAGCCCTTGTCACTTTCCACTTTCCACTTGTCGGTCACTGGATATAACCCAGGCCAAGGGCCAGTGCTCAGCTCACCCGAGAAGGCGCTGGAGGCCACGCACTCCCACGAGTGGCAGTCGAACACCGCAAGGCCGAGGCTGCTGCACACGACGAGCAGCGGCGCCGGCCTCAGGATCTCGGCCACGGTGGGGTCCTCCTGGAGCTCGGCGGGGCCCGTGGCCTCGGCCTCGGCTTCGGCCTCCGGCACCTCCTGCAGCTCGGCCTCGGCGTCCACCAGGAGCGCCCCGAGGAGGACGCAGCCCGCCCCGCAGCTCTCGCCTTGGGGATCACGTGACTCAAACAGGGGCCGGGGAGGGGAAGTCCCAACGGGCGTTGAACAACTGCTGCGGTACGCACCTGGTCCTGGTGGTGTGGTAGGGGCGTTCGAGTGTTTGCCGTTGTTGCAGTCACTTTCGTTACCTGGATCAGGAAGGAGGTTCTATGCAATACAATGGCAGGAAGAATCCAGGTGCAACAGCAGAAACAGGTTACTACAATTACCGTCTGAATTTGCTGTTATGAACACCGAACTAGACACAGATGGCACAGCACTAACTTGTACCAAATCACGAGGAGGCTTGTTGGGGCTAATGGAGAAAAGATGAATGGATCCACGGTTTGTCCCCACCAGTAAGTGTCCACGGTATGTGCCACTTCTGACAAACTCACAGTATGATATGCGGTGCCAACCTCCAACTGCTGATCGTTGAACTAATACACCTGCCTCAACATTCCACACCTAGAGCAAAAATTAAATTAAAACACAAACGTATTTATTAGTTAATTTTAAGGTCTTACCACAGCTTTTATACCTTAAAAGAATTAGAATCATCTGTAGTGACAAGAATATCCGGTTGGGTGGGAGAGAAGCAGCAAAGAGATGGTGGCTCACCAGCAGGTTCTAATGTGGTATGGTGAGAGACTGCAGTTAGCACACCATTTGCATGCTTTAACAAGCAGTAGAAAAACATTTTAGACAGAAAGAAGATTCAAGAGATAAGAGAAATAAAATTTGTGAGCAAACGCACCTGGAGACAAACTACCCACACATCATTTTCTCTACAAAGAGCCAACCATCCATTATTACAGCTAATGGCACAATCTCGGATAGAGCCTAAACTGATTCCCACAAGAAGACCTTTACTTGGTTTCCTAAAAACTGACATCAAATTTACAAAATTAAAACATTTAATTTCAGACAAAACTTTGGGATTTTTTATTTTACTCCACATACCTTCAGTATTTTCTGAATGGAAATCATTGAGACTCCATAAAATTACTTTATCATCACTACATGAACAAATGTAGGAGGTACTTGCTGCAGAAATACATAATGATGTGACTGGTGATCGGTGTTCAGTGTCAAGTGCAGCCTGAAAATGAGAAGATCCATAAAATATGAGATTGAATTAAGAAGTAGACAAACTAATCTGTATCCTTTTACTTACTTTCACATTATTGGTCCACAATATTAATGAAGAATATTTATTACTCATAATGAACCCATTTTCTGTTGACACTGGGTTGCACTTCCCGTTCTTACAAATTTCGTTCGCAGCTGATTCAACTTGGAAATCAAAATCCATCATACCAGAGGATTCACCAAATCATTACTTGCACGATGTTGAGGTGTCACCGGCCTTTCGGGTCTTAAATTCTTCATGCAGCTACAATTAGCAACTGAATTGCTAATTTCAGTTATTATTATCGGTTCACTATAGAGTTGGCAGGATGCATTGTACATTTACATTGATAAATCAATGAATATAAAACAATATTTCAATAAACAAAGTTATGCCCTTAGGGCCCTTATCTGTTACACCGCCATCTTTTAAACAACTAACACATTTCAAGAGGTCGAATTAGATCGATACCCTCGAGTCGTAAGAGAGAGTCGAGCGTAGCGTCGTATCGACAACGACAACAAACAACAACAACAACTCCGCTTGCAGACGTTTGTTTCTCCTAAAGTTTGGTGCAAAATTCAGTTTCTTTAATTTCTCAGGTAATGTCACTTTTTAAAATTTCTCCATTTGATCCGTTTGTGGTGATTTCAAAAATATTTCTGTTGACTGTTATATGTCCGTTGCGTTGCGACTGTTTTGTAAGTTCTAGAAAATTAACCTTAAAACCATTTTTAACTTCGCTCCATTCTAAATTCGAATTTATTTCAAACATTCTTTGTTTTCCCACTATCTGGTAAATTACATATGTACTCCTTTGGTTCTCAAGTAAAATTATTCAAACTGTGGGAGTGGTAAAATTACCTGCTTTCTCCTTGTTTTGTGTTCTACTTGTAAAATTTCTATTGTTTTACAGGTTTTAAGTCTTTCCAGGCAGCAAGTTAACCAATTTAAAATGGCTCATTACAAGGGTGCCGCCAGTGAGGCTGGCCGAGCCATGCATCTAATGAAGAAGCGTGAGAAGGCTCTTGAGGAAATTGAGCTCCGCAAGAAGAAGATTGAGGAAGATTTGAAATTAAGCAATATTGAAAATAAATTTGCAGCTCATTATGATGCCGTCGAACAGCAGCTTAAGGTGCGCCCTTTTATATGACACACAAGGTTTATTCTGTTCTATTTATCATGTTTTAACTTATATTTCCCATTTCTGTAGAGCTCAACTATTGGTCTTGTCACCCTTGATGAGATGAAAGCCAAACAAGAAAATATAGTTAAAGAGCGTGAAAGAAAATTAGCCCAGAAACTGGCTGAGAAAGACAGAGAAAAACAGCGAGCTTTAGAAGCCAAGCAGGCAGAGAAAGATCGTCAAAAAAGACAGGTAAATGCAAATTTAATTCATATCTCATGTAACAAAGTGTTATGTTGTATGACATAGGTGTTTTTGAATTGCCGTTGGTTAGATACAAGCCCTGTCATTTAATATGGAGGAGGATGAAGAAGATGAAGAGGATGAGGATGGAACATCACGCAAAGCTTCTGCTGCTGGAACCAGTGGGACAATTAGTAAAGAAAGTGTGTCTGATGTGGAAATTAAAAAAGAACCTCTTGATGAGGAATTGACTGAATATATGGCTGCCTATGAGGAGCAGGCTCTTGATAAAATGATGGGTGAATTGAAGGGTGGAGTGAGTATGAAATTTATTACCTTATATTTGAAGCAACTTTACAAGATTCTTAAAAACATGTTTCACTTTTTTGACCCAGATTAAACGTGAAAGTGATAATGATGCGGAACAAAAATACACAGTGCCTGCTAAGAAAAAAATTCGAAAAAATCCTGATGTGGACACAAGTTTTTTGCCTGACCGTGAAAGAGAAGAAGAAGAAAATAGATTAAGAGAGGAACTTAGACAGGTATTCACAATTTGTTTGTGTCACTTGAATGCAGGGATACCAGGATTTGTACTAAAATTATTCTACTTTTAGGAGTGGGCTGCCAAACAACAACAACTTAAGGAAGAAGAAATTGAAGTAACCTTCAGTTACTGGGATGGTTCTGGTCATAGAAGAACAGTTCGAATGAAAAAAGGTTAAAACAAAATTTTGATAAAGGTTTTGTCAAACATTATGGAAAACCACATTATTACCATATTGAAAACTTTTTCTCCCCCTCTGCAGGTAACTCTATTTACCAATTTTTGCAACGATGTCTGGAGATACTGCGTAAGGATTTCAGTGAACTGAAGACCGTGATGGCTGATCAATTAATGTATGTGAAAGAAGATCTAATTTTACCCCATCACTACACATTCTATGATTTTATTGTGACAAAGGTAAGAAAATTGTAAATTTTTTTTATTATAAGTATAGAAAAGTTGAATTGCTGTAAGATATTTAAACAAATATTATTTATTTTCAGGCTCGTGGTAAAAGTGGTCCACTTTTCACTTTTGATGTTCATGATGACGTAAGAATGACAAATGATGCAACTTTAGAAAAAGAAGATTCTCACGCTGGCAAAGTTTTACTAAGGCATTGGTATGAACGTAATAAGCATATCTTCCCAGCCAGTAGATGGGAGCCTTATGATCCTACTAAAACCTATGCCAAGTACACAATATCTGATAAAAATAAGAAAAAGCAGTGATTTTTTAAATGTAATGAACCCTGTGTAATTCCTTTTATTTTCCCATGAAGGAAAAATAATTTGTACCTTTTCACTTATTGCAATGAATTTCAATTTCTGATTGATGATCATTGTGAAACCAATTATTATTATTAAAATACTATTTTGTTTCTCTATCACAATGGGATTTCGATTTGACTGCTGTAGTCCTAACTATCCTTCCCCAATCCTGGCCAACCTGTCACGCGCCCTGTCGATGGCCTCCATGACGTTGGCGGTGATTCTCTGCAGGCTGTCCGCGTCCCTGCGCGCGCGCCCCCTCATGGCCATGGCGGGCTCCATGGCCGCCATCATGGGCGGCATCATGGCCGGGACCATGTTCATCATGGTGCCCATCATGCTGCCCATGGCGGGGGGCACCATGGGGCTCGGGATCTGCATCTGGGCGACGCGCACCCCGGCGGCGGCGGCGTTGCTCGCCTGACTGTTCTGCACGGCGTAGATGAGTTGCTGCAATACGGCACTGGTTTAGCAAGATAGTGAGAGATACCTATTTTTTTCCCCTACTGGCGCGAATGACCTTCGTGCCGGCAGCTTACCAGGACCACCTTGACGAGGAAGACGGCGAACACGAGGAAGGCCAGCGACATGAGCGTGCCCTCGTTGGAGGGGAAGCCCAGGCCCTTGTGGCCGCGGCCCATGGCCTCCGCCGCGGCGCCGGGGGCTGCGGCTGCGGCTGCACCCCCGCCGGCCAGGCTCAGCGCTGTCTGTGGCACCAGGGCGGCTGGGGACAGGGACAGGACAGGGTGTTGACACACTGAGTGCGGCGTGACCACTATGTGGTCACGCTCCCGTGTTAAATCATAGGGGATAAAAACGTCCTGCGCTGAATGTGTTAAACGACTTGGTTGGCCCCGGCACGGACCGGGCTGGCCGTGAACTTGGCACTTCCCTCCCAGACGCTGCGCGACGCGGCGCGGCGGCACGGTCACACCGCTCAGCCCCAACGCGACGCGACGCGTTCTGCTCGCCGCCCCCGAGACCGTAAAGCAACGGCGCGTGATGCGTGTGATGACCTCCGCCCCCGCCCCTCCCCTCCCCACCCCCTCACCTCACACGCCCCAGCCTCACCGATGTGCCTCAGCAGCCTGTTCTTGAGCCGCCGCAGAAAGTCCAGCTTCCCGCTGACGGGCGCCGTGCTCTGCCTGAGCAGCGCCCGGTGCGCCTCCCGGAGCTCCTCCAGCGGCAGCCCGCCCCCGGCCCCACCCCCGGCCGCCGCGTCAGCGTCGGGACCTGGCGGGCCCTGGGGACCCTCCTGGGGCTCGTCGGCGTCCTCGCGCACCTCCACCACGTCGTCCTGGGGGTTGGAGCAAACCGTCAGTGTTTAAGCCTTCCGCCAGCGCTGCGCCACGTGGAACCGCCCGGCCCGGCCCGTCCCACCTACCTCGACGTGGACCCCATCGTCCTCCTCGTGCTGCTGCGCTCCCGTCACGGCGCCCGCGCCGCCACCGCCGCCGAGATCCTGGGCCGGCGCCGGCGCTGGCGGCACCACCATGACCTTCTTGTTCGAGAACGAGTCGCCCACTGTCCTCCGGATGGTGATGACGTCATCCTGCGGTCCCGGTGGTCCTATGGGGTCCTCCGGCAGAGGCTGCGGACTCGGAAAAGTCGTCGCCTGTGGCCCCTGCGGCGCCTGTGGCCCCTGCGGCGCCTGTGGCCCCTGCGGCGCCTGCGGCCCCTGCGGCCCCTGCGGCCCCTGCGGCCCCTGCGGCCTCCTGCTGGCCTCGGTGCCGCGGTCGATGACGGGCACCGGGACCCACTCGCCCACGACACCCAGCGCCAGGACGAGGGCGGCGAGAGAGTCGCGTATCCTCATCGTGGACCTCCGGGGCCACAGGCAGGCGTCATCCTCTCGGGGGTCGTGGAGTCGTGCAGCCTCGTCAGTGCGCGCGTCGCGTGGAGTCGAGTCGTCCTCCGGGCCGGTCCGGGCGGCAACGCGACGATGACTGGAGACCGTGGCGGCAGCTGGCGGGCACTGGCTGGGCAGGCGAGGCGTCGCGACGGCTCGTCATGGGTGACGGACGGCCCGGACCAGGCCAGGGCGTCGGCGTCGGCGTCGCATAGTGCGGGCCGGGCCGGGCACACACCGGAGCACGCCGGGGGCCGGGAGCCGTTAGGCCGTGAGGGGACGGGGCGGAGGAGCAATGGCAATGCAGCACGCGCGCAGCGCAGCGCAGAGCAGCGCACAGCGTATGGATATGTCATCTTTATTTACTCAACGCTAGGATACACACACAGGGGAGGGGGGGAAGTCCCACCGAGGGTTCGAGTACATATGGGAACTACTCACACGCGACTACATGATAGAACTGCATATGCACGACGAGAAGAGGCCAAAGATAAATATCAATAAATACCTAGTTAAATTTGACTTGTCATACAAGCAACGACTATCACATTATCGAAAATACTACTGTACAAACATGTCGTACATATTTAGGAAACTTAATCACAGGAAAGCTAACAGTTCATAATAGATACTGCTGAATAGAATAACATATGTGATTGCTATCACACAATGACTAGAAATATCAAATACTGATAATACCTAATAAAGTATTGCACTTGGGCTGTATATATGCAAAAATGAACAAACATGAGGAAATACTGAGTAAAAAAAATTACAGGTACAAAGAACTCACTACTTCGGGGCATGGGAAAACTCAGGAAATATTAAAAATTATATAATTGTTAAGTATCCTGTATCAGTAGAAAACTGAGTGCGAAATAATATATGTAGGGGTCTTAAAGCACTCCAATACAGCAAATGATAAACGAAACTTAAGTGAGGCATATTTTTAGGTGGCAATTGACTAGACAATGAAATTGCAGGTCCCTAGTATTCAGTCACTAATTAGATAAGTGCTTAGTTGATAAACTCAAGAGTAGTATACATTTCAGATAGCATATTGATCTTCACAGAGGAAACACTCTATCAGACTTATGATGGTTGTACGGAGAGTCTTGAGAAAATCGTACAACATGACACGAGAGAGATAACGAGTAAAATACTCATTACGGAAATTGACCTTTGGCACACATACGATTTTCACACACTGTCAGAACCTACCACAGAAATCAAGGCAGGCCTAACCTCACACATTTGGTGGTAAACCTTCAGAAATGCACAGCCATCTTACCTAATCCCTATCCTCTGCAAACTTTCAATATGTACTCACATAACTGAAAACAAATTAAATTTTAAAGGCCAACAAGATAATTTCCCGGTTTCCTTATTCATTAAGCGCCTCAAACTCTGCCCACTCCTCTTGAGGATCCTGAAAACAAATTGCAAAAAGGAGCATGATTAAAGGTTCAGGTTTTGGGCACGCAGCAGATTTCATGTTGGCGGGAAACATTCTCGACGCACCGCGTGGTAGGTGACCAGGCTGGAGTGCTTGTAGCCCATGAGCCGGTTGACCCGGCCGCGCAGAGCGGGCCAGCACTGGGTCTTGCGCACCAGGTACAGGACTCCCGAGCCCACCAGCGCGATGCCCAAGAGCGCGAATATCGTCGTCATGCCGTCTGAAACACGCCACAGGATAATGTACGACGGTTCCGGGCGAGGGATTATTTTCGCCTCGAGGAAAAACAACTTTTCAGCGTTCAACGCTGGACAACTTTTACTTTAACGTTCAAACTTAAAATTTTAACTTTATGCCAGTACAAGCGGGTGGACCAGCCAGGCGGACCAGGCTGGACTTACTGTGAAGGCGCGACGGCGACTGCTCCGGCTCCACGGCCCCCGGGGGGCACATGAGAGAGTTGGGCCACTCTATCACGACATGGCACTCGGTCGCCTGCAACAGGAACAAGCGAGGCGAGAGTGAGACACCGCGAGGCACTGAACTCGGCGAGCGGCAGCGTGGCGTGGCGTGGCGTGGCGGCGGAGGGAAGTCCTGGCGGGCGCAGAGACGCCACGCGAGGCTGCGTTACTCCATGCCGCGAGAGACCACAGGGCGCACGGGGTATTCACAACACTGTAATTTTAAAGGAAACACATGTTGCCTTAAATCGGTGACACATTAATGTGTGGCCTTTATTGGCGACACATAAATGTGTTTCCTTTATCGGTGACAATTTTGTCGCCAAAATCTCCGCGTGTCGCCGAAAAAGGTCACATGCGTCTCCGTTTCGGTGACACACGGAGCTTTTGGCGACAAAATTGTCGCCGAAAAAGGTCACACATTTATGTGTCGCCGAAAAAAAGGTCACAAATTTGGGCAGTTTCCTTTTGCGATGTGTCGCCACAAAAGGACACAAATTTGTCGCCCTTTGAGTTACAGTGAAAGCACAGAAAAAGAAAAAAAAAAGTAAAAAGTAAAAAAATGAACCGACATTTTAAAAATGACTGGTGTACAAAAAAATGACGAATGATGTGTGCGAAATAATTAAGTATGTTTTCTCATCTCCAGTTTTTCAGCGCATTGTCAGTTGGGAATTTGTTCGATTTGAATTTGTGCGACGACGTCTTCGTTCCCGTTGCGGTGACGGCGCGGCACGGCTTCTTCAACTTCCACTTTGCTAGGGGTTCCAATGGCAGCAGTAGCGAACTCACTAAGGACTCCTCTGTAACCGCTGCCCAATAACATAAACACGGCGCAGTGCCGCCGCCCTGCCCCCCCGCTCACGTAACAGGACGCAATCCTTCTCGGCGCAACCTGCGCCTCCAGGTGCCCCGCCCCGCCCCGCCCCGCCCCGCCCCGCCCCGCCCCGCCCCGCCCCGCCCCGCCCCGCCCCGCCCCGCCCCGCCCCGCCCCGCCCCGCCCCCCCGCCCCGCCCCCAGCCCCGCCCGCCTCGCCTCGCCCCGCCCCGCCCCACCCCGCCCCGCCCCGCCTCACCAGCCCCACCACCACGGCGCAGGGCAGGCTAGGGACAGAGCGCGGAGCGGAGAGGGGCTCAAGTCCGGGAGAAAGTGGCGCAGTGGGTCCCGCCCCGCCCCGCCCCGCCCCGCCGCGGCCGAACACGCCTGTAGCTGGGGCTGTGGCTGCGGCGAGGGCCCGCCCCGCGAGGAGGGCTGCGGTCCCATCAGCCACTGACTCCCTGCTGGAGAGACGGGCGCGGGCGCGGCGCGGGGTGTGCTACGTACCCATAATACCCGCTCCGCTCCGCCCCGCCCGCGCCTCACAATAACCCACGCCGCGGTGCGAGAGGCCGAATTTAAATCAGAATGTAGTGTAGTACTGGTTCGGGTCGGGTCGGGTCGGGTCGGGTCGGGTCACGAGAGCCGCCCGAAGCAGAAATTGTTGCTAACCCAACCAGAGGTGCAAAACGTGCGCCTGACCCGTCCCGGTCCCAGTCCCGTCCCGTCCCAGCCGAGCCGCGCCGAACCGCGCCGAACCGCGCCGCGCCGCGCCAGTCGGACGGTGTGCGGCGGATCCGCGACCTTGGCGCGCCGGGCCGGGAGCGCCGCGCCGGCCGGTTCTGTGTACACAGCGTGTTACCCGCGCCCCTGGGCTGGGCCGCCTGGTCACGTGCGCTGCCACTGCCCCTGCCACTGCCCCAGGAGGTGCAGCGCGGCGGGCCGGGCAGCGCGTCACGGGTGACAATTAGCAGAGACTGACGCGGCGAGCACCGCGGGGCCGGGCCAGGGGCCGGGCCGGGCCGGTCTGTGTCACTGACAGCTGCCAGCTGTCAGCGAGAGGTTAGGCATCCCTCCCCTACAGCTGCAGCTGCAGCTCCAGCTCCAGCTCTAGCTCCAGCTCCAGCCCGCGCAGCGCACTATCTGCATCTGCATGTCCGCGGGGCGGGGCGGGGCCGGCGGGGCCCCAGCACGGCGCGCCGTCGCGTCATACCCGCCCGGGGCCGTCACGTCGGCCACCCCGCGGCCCGCCCCGCCCCGCCCCGCCCCGCCCGGCCACCCTCACTCCGCGGAGGGGCGCAGTGCGCTGCGTAGTTTGCGGGCCACGTACGCCGCGCCGCGCCGCACCGCACCGGCCCGCGAAACTCTGTTTTGAGGCGAGGCCGGCGCTGGGCGGGGTCGGGCGGAGCTGCGGGGCCGAGCCACAAATTAGCATTGGAAGCAAAGCTCGCCGGGCCCCGCCTCGCCCCGCCTCGCCCCGCCCCACCGTGTGGACCAGCGCGGCACGAGCTGACAGCTCGACTCGGCCCGGCGAAAAATTATTCGCCCCACTTCCCCGAAACCCGCGTGCGAGACCGAGTTTGAAACACGTTGGTGTACACACACAAACTCCATTGCCGTTTGGATTTTTTATCATTTTCCTGCTCTCCACTTCTCGGACAGGACAACGTGATCGCTCTCAGGCGGGAAACCCAGCCGTCCTGCGCTCACACAAGTTGCAGCTTCCGGTCGGAAAATGCGTCGTCTCGTCGCGGCACGAGCCGGAGGTCAAAGTTCACGCGCACCCTGCCGCAGCGCGCCCCCGGCCCGGCCGGTCTCCGTGCAAACACCCGCGGGCAGGCGAGGGGGGCGGGGCGGGGCGGGCGGGGCAGGGCGGGGTGGGGCAGGGCGGGGTGGGGCGGGGCGGGGCGGGCGGGGCAGGGCGGGGTGGGGCAGGGCGGGGCGGGGCGGGGCGGGGCGGGGCGGGGCGGGGTGGGGCCGCGCCAGCCAGGCACGAGGCCTGGCGTTATGTCGTATCCCAGCAGGTGTGTCGCTCTGGGACCCGCGAGCTTGGGCCTGGCCGGGCCGCGCGCATCCTAAAGTAGTCACCGCGGGTCACACGGGTCGTACGAAATACACACTATCCGCGCCAAGTCAGAGAGGCTCTTTAAAATTATAAAAGAGATGGAGTGCTTGTTCAGAGGTGGCGAGTATGAGTGTGATTGCTTGCCTGGGGATGGGCCTGCGTCACCCCCACTCAGTCGGGAGCGACGTGACCACCACCACTGCGCACTCTAGCGGCTCTAGCATTCCAAACGCCCGAGGGGAGGGGAGGGGAGGGGAGGGCCGACTGGCCAGACGGAAAATAAACATCTTAGCTACGAGGTGAGCCTAGCCCTAGCCTAGCCTAGCCTCCCCTCGCTAGCCCGCGGACACGACATCACACCGGACCGGACTGTCTGCTCCGGAGACAGCAAATCCTCCGGGGGAGGGGGAGGGGGAGGGGGAGGGGGAGGGGAGGGGTGGGGGTGCGGGAGGTGGAGGGGAGGGGGTGCAGTCAGTGCGCTGGCCTAAGTGCTGGCCGGGCCGGGCCGGACGGTTGATCCACCCTCGCCTACCTGGCCAAGCATTGCTGAGGTCCGAACCGGCAATATAAGCCCTCTTCGATAATTTACTATTCTTTTTTGCAGTGGAGTAAACACCTGACCGAGTCCACCCACGCCCCACGAGGGGTTCTCTGCCCCGAGGGGCCCCGCCTTCGGGCCGCAGTGCTGCTCTTTTGTTTCGAGGGGGCTGGGGGGCCGGCGAGGGGGCCGGGCTGGGGGTGGCCTTACGGGGAACACCTCAGGTAAGGCGGGGCGGGGCGGGGCGGGGCGGGGCTACAGGTAGAGGCGGGGGCGGGGGCGGTTGACAAAGGGGGCCCTCGATGGGGTCGATAGACACGTCAAGGGAGTCTCGGGGGGACTTGTTGGTGCGGGGGGGCGTGGCGGGGCGGGGCGGGGCGTGGCGAGGCGGGGCGGAGGAGGGCCAGCCGCTCGGGTCACAGGAGGACAAGTGCCTCTTTTCAGCATATTTCTTATACTTGTAAACGAGCGACCTCTTTTGAGAAGAATGCACGTTTGAAATAAAAAACTAAAAAAGGGGGAGAATAGCGAGCGAATATTTTACTGCTTCTTGCGAGGTCTTTCCATAAGAGTCCCGTGATCCCTTGCTGCAAAAAGAACAAAGAAAATACAAGTTGAGTGGCGGCGGGGGATCCTGAGTCCTGAGCGCCCGCAGCCGCAGCAGCACCCAAGGAAGGTGCCTATCGCGGCCGGCATGGCGGGGTTTTAAATTTGTCGCGCAGCCGCTGCTGGGCTGAGGCGGGGCGGGGCGGGGCGGGGCGGGGCCTGGGGCGGGAACATGGAGAAGAAAGGTGCGACAGGACAGGGCAGGGGCCGGTGAGGAGGGAAAGGGTTGCCGGCCGTGGCGTGGCCGGGTGCACCCTACGCCACGCCACGCCACGCCACGCCACGCCATCCCGACGCGTTTTCCGCCCCAGCGCACACTTTATGCCTGAGCGCTCGCCATTAGCGTCACTTACTGCCACCCAGAGCTGAGCTGCGCACCCCGGCCCCGCCCCGACCGGCCCCACTGGCCGCACGCAGCGCAGCGCAGAGCGCGGCGGGGCGGGGCGGGGCGGGGCGGGGCGGGGGTTGTTATTTTTCCAAACGTCTTTGCCTATGTGCTGCTGCAGGCGCGGCGGGTCGGGGTAGAGTGCGTAGGGGTGCGTGCGTGCGTGTGTGTGTGAGAGTGAGAGAGACGGACAGTCTGCGTGTGCATGCACGTGTGTGAGAGTGAGAGAGACGGGCAGTCTGCGTATGCATGCACGTGTGTGAGAGTGAGAGAGACGGGCAGTCTGCGTATGCATGCACGTGTGTGTGTGACCCAGTGCAGTACGTCATGTCGCTACGCGCTACGCCACACACACACGCACTCCACTCGATCCAGCCCACGGCCTTTGTACGGACTCTGCAATAGGCGATGCAATAGGCGACGACTGCATTCCGAACTGTTTGATCTCGGCTGCTGCTGCTGCTGCTCGGCGGCGCGGCGGGCGCGGCTGGCGCGGAGCTCATGACAGCCCTCGGCTAGTGCATTGTCGCCAGCCGGACGGGACGGCCGTCCCCCTCCCACACACGCGCGCGCAGAGCGCACACAAAAGCACCGTTTTGCTCGTTTGTTCGACGTGAATTCGTCGTGAGTTCGACAGGCTCCCTAATCCATTGCACAAGGAGAGGCCGGGGCGGGGCGGGGCGGGGCGGGGCGATGCGCGTGCCTGGCGTGCACTTCCGGCCCCGGTGCGCACGGCCCGCCGCCGCCCTAGCCTCGCACCTGGGCACGGCACGGGCAAGGCGGAGGACAGCCTCCACAGGGGCAGGGCCAGGGCCGTCATGTAGTGAGTGGCAGCCGAGCCGAGCCCCGAGAGAGTCGTGCCGCGCACTAATAAAGCCTTACGGTGATTTTCACTGTAAGCTCCGGCGAAACCTGCAGCACTACGGTCGCAACGGTGAATGTCACTGTGGGCTACGGTGATGCACCCTGATTCACCGTAGCTAACGGTGAAAATTCACCGTAAGCTACAGTGCTTCAGGTTTCACCGTCAAAGAAAATCACCGTAAGCGTTTTAGAGTGTGCCGTGCGTCCAAGTCTCCTCCCCGGCCCCCCAGGAGAGTAGGCAAGAGGGCGCCCTAACGTGGAGCGGACTGCCTTCTAGGCAACATGCACGCGCCGGTGCCAAGGTGCTGGCACCCAGGAGAGTAGGCAACAGGGCGCCCAAACACACAGGGGAGTAGCGGACTGCATCCTCGCCCGCCTACTAGGCAACATGCACGCGCCTGTGCCAGGGTGCTGCCTAGAAGCCATAGGCAGGCGGACATGCAGCTGGCAGCCCGCTTCCCTCCAGCGTGTTTGGGCTGCTTATTGCCTACTGTTCCGGCAGCGCAGCGGGTGGAGGGGCCTAACTAGAGAGCCTGACTGACTCAGGCGGGGCGGGGCGCTATCTGCAGCACGGCGCGGGGGTGTTCCGGCCGGAGCGGCGCGGCGCGGCGGGGGAGGGGAGGGGAGCGGAGGGGAGCAGGGCGGGGGCGGAGGGCGCCGAGTGTGAGAACCCGTCTGCACCGGGACGCTCACGATAAAAGCTTCGCCTGTGTGTTAGCGGTAGCAGTATGTAGCGAGTGCAGCATGCGTGTGTGTGTATGTGTGTGTGTGTGTGTGTCCGGAAAGGGAAGTCTGGCCCGCCCCGCCCCGCCCCGCCTCACCCCGGCGTCGTCGCCGTGCGAACAGACAGGCGCGGCAGCGACGCGACGCCCAACAGCGCCGTGCCGCGACGTCCAAAACGTTTTTATCCCCAATCCGCGGCGCGACCGGCCCGCCGGCCGGGGCCGCTCATTATCCTGGGAGTACACACACTCACACACACTCACTCACTCACTCACACACACACACACACACACACACACACACACACACTCGTGAGCTCCACACATGCACGGCCCCATAGCTCAGCCCCGCCCCGCCCCGCCCCGCCCCACCTTATCCATCATCACTTGTGCAAACACCCTGGTGTTCCTGCCCCGCCCCGCCCCGCCCCGCCCGGTCTTTCCTTTGAGCCGCCGGCCCGGCTCCGGGGTGTTAATTCAATATCAACGCGGAATCTATTGATGTTTGGATCCGGGCTCCGGAGCCGGACGGGGCGGGGCGGGGCGGGGCGGGCCGGGGCGGGCCGGGTATCAGCGCGGCAAGGGTGGCAAACGTCTCTCTTTGCTCAGGTACGCCGCTAAAAATGAACGGCATATTTATTTCGCAGAACCACACACGTTCTGCGAACGGTTCGTTTTGCAGTTGCAGGACTGCAAATTGCAGCCCACACGGCCAGTGCGCTCGGTAATGCGACGGGCCGGAAACCGCAGAAGTAACCGGCAATCCACGCGGCTTATTTGCGCTTTTGCGGGTTCGACACAAAGACCAGACCAGGAGAAATAAAGCCGGTTTCGTCTTTTTTCCCCTGTCGTCACCAGGTTTATCTCGGTCGTTCGCGCAGCGCTGAATAGGGTTTCGGATCAGCGGCAGAGGAGTGCGCGAGTGAGACATGGCGGCCGGGCCGGCTGGGAGGAAGAGAGAGAGAGACGGAGATGTGTTTACTTTAGCTTGGCGGATGCTGCAGTTTGCAAGGATCTCCCTCCGCGGCCAGAGGAGTTGGCGCGCGCGGGGGAGAGTGTGTGTGTGTGCGCGCGCGCTGTCAACGCTGTGCTCTCTGCTTGCTTGCCGAATGTCACTTTTTGGTCCATTTCATCACCAAATTTTAGCATTCAATATGCCAAGTTTCGGTCAACTTGATCGTCGTAAATATTTCCATTCAATTAAAAACAGCTATGTTTTTGAATGTTTTTATTATTTGGGGAATTTTAATTGACAAATTTTGACAATCTCCATGGAACAGCACCGTTTGCCCGTCAAAATTTAGGCGCATTTGAAAAGAGACCGCTCAGTTTTACAATGTGAGTGAGTGAGTCGCTGTAGGAGGCTGCCGCGACAGGACTGAGAGCAGGAGCAGGAGGTCCTCCACGTCCTCCGGGCAGGGCAGGCCCGTGTTGACGTTTGATAAGCCGCCCCGTCCCGTCCCGTCCGCAGCTCCCCCAGCCGGTGCAGTGCGGTGCGGTGCAGCCTCCCCCCCCCCCTTCCCCTCTACGACCCCATTCCACCCCGAGAGCAGCGCGTACAGTATTATTGTTGTTGTTCGGTCGCGGCGGAACGCGAAAATAAGCACCGGGTTTCCGTAATTTCTCGAGTGTTTGTGATCCTTCTTATTCCTCATTGCGCCAGAAGGCAGCGCGGCCCGCCCCGCCCCGCCCCGCCCCGCCCCGCCCCGCACCGTGTGGAGCACGCCATGTGCAGCAGAGGGGAGGGGAGCGCCCTCGCACTGCCCATGATACGCACCGTTATTCAGCACAACAACTGCAGAAACAAAAGGGGCGCAACCAATCAAATATTGCGGGACGGGGCGGGGCGGGGCGGGGCTGGGCGGGGCGGGGTGGGGCGAGGCGGGGCGGGGCCGCCCGGTCGTCGTTTGCGTCTCCATTTTATATTATCGGCAGCTCTTGTATTAATATTATTATTATTATTCCTATATCCAAGCTGAGAAGCGGTGCGACAGTAATTCAAGATTATGATAATAATTATGTAAATTCGTTCGTTAAACATCGAATGTATACACACGGAATACGCTCATCATGCAGCTGCTGTCACACGCGGTTCAAAACTTTGCAAAGAGATTCCCCGTCCTTTCCTTCGCAAATTGTAAATACTGTAAACGCACAACGCAGAAAGTCTGTTTCTTTAAAACTTATTTCTTTCAGTCCGTTCTCCGTGAACTAACTTCCCCGCCGGTGCATGGCTGCACCTGCCCCTCCACCGCACTGCCGCCTGGCGCGGCTGAGCGCCGCTCTCCGGGCGCGGGGCGGGGCGGGGCGGGGCGGGGCGGGGCAAGGCGGGGGAGTGACTCTCAGCGCCGCCGCTCCGTCCCGCCCCAGCGCAGCGCGTTGCCCTGCTGCCCTGCTTTGCCCCGCCCGGCCCCGCCCCGCCCCCCGCCCCGCCCCGCCCCGCCCCGCAGTACGCCACGCTCTCCGCTGACAGGCGTCGCGACGACGTGTCAAAACGAATCGGAAAGGCAAATGGACGCGGCGCGACTCCTGATCGACATGACTACCGGGCCCACCCCGCCCCGCCCCGCCCCGGCCCGCCCGCGCGTACTGCGAGACAAAGGAGAGCAGAAATAATGTAAAAAGGAGAGCTGCGCGGAGCGGCGAGGAGTACAGAGGGAGAGGGCGTCCCCCCAGCACCGCGCCGTCCCCGAGGCGACCCGCGACCCGGACCCACCCCACGGCTTTGCACTCACAAGTGGGAGGAGGAGTCGCCTGGCCTCGGCGCGGGGCGGCGCGGGGCGGCGCGGGGCGGCGCGGGGCGGCGCGGGGGCGGGGCGGCGGGGTCGGCTATCAGCTGCGACCATCGCCTCATAATCGCCACCATTATGGATCATTTTAGCTTCCTTTGTGTGGCAATATGGAGACAGCGATAACAGAGCAGCGCAAGGGGATATGGGCCGGGGAGGCGAGGGGAGGGCCAATGTGTACTTTTTAAAAGTGAAAGACCACACCGTCAGTGTGTCTCTGTGTGCGCGCGTCTGTGTGTGTGTGTGTCAGTGTGTGTGTGTAACAGCTCAATGCTATTCGCCTGGCTGCGAGCGCGAGGCCGTCCTTACGCGCTCCTCTCCTCGCACAATAAACAATATTATGGAAATCGTTTTCCTTTTGCTCCATAACTCGGTGGGCGTTCCTGACTCCGACAAGCAGGAAACTTTTTTGTACATCACAATAATTGCCCCCTCTTGTTCTAATTTTACCAATAAACCTTTTGATTTTGCTCTTATTTTTAAGACGGGTGAATGCGGCGATGATTTTTATTTAACAAAATGCTCGATAATATTAAAATGCATTCACAAATACAAGGTTTCACCTGTTGAGACCTTATTGAACATATTTTTAAGAGTGATCTCCTCTGCGCAACTCCACGCCAGGCCACCCCACGGTGTCCTCACCGGATTAAAACCCCAGTGGCGCGCACACACACACACACACGACCTGATTTCCCAACACACCCCATTTAGTAGCCGTTTAGGAAACGGTTCGTTTCGTTATTCCGACTCCGACTGGCTTCCCTATGGCAGGACAGCCGGGCCGGGGCTGGCCGGGCGGGCTGCTAGCGGAGCCACGCGGTGTCGAGTCGAGATGCAACACATTGTTCTGCCATCACGAGCGAGGCGAGGCGACACGGTCATGTGTCCGTGTGGCCTTTTACCGTGAGAAGAGAAGAGAAGGGAAGGGTGAGACCAGAGAGCGCATGAGAGGGCGGCGATACGAAGCATCACGGGGTGGAGTGCAGTCACCGGGGCGGGGCCCGTGCTCCGGACTGACCGCCTCGCCTCGCTCCGGCCCCGCCGCCCATTTTCACCAATGCTGCCAGAAAAGTAGGCAATAAAGCGCCAAAACACAGTGGAGCGAAGCGGGCTGTGTCTGCGCCTGCCTACTGGGCAACATGCACGCATCCGTGCTAAGTTGTTGCCTAGTAGGCAGGCAGGCGGAGATGCAGCCCGCTGTATTCCTCTGTGTTTAGGCGCTTTATTGCCTACTTTTCTGGCAGCGCTAATTTTCACACGCAAAAAAAAGTTCGATTATCACCGCCATTCCGCGTTCCGTAAATGGTAGAGGATTTTGTGTAAAACCGTTACAATGCCTCTCTTTATAACAAATGAATTTGGGTGACGCCGCGAGACAGAGAGAAAAAGTCGCGTCGCCGGCGCGCAATATTCATCAGTTTTCTAGTAAACGATTCGGCCCACCCCCGGTGCCAAAGTATCCGTGTCGTATCGCGTCGTATTGATTACGCCAGCTCTCGCCTCCCTCGCATTATTCCGCTTTTTTCTTTCCTCCCGATCTCGTTTCCAGGCGCGGTGCGGTGCGGTGCCGCGAGTCTGGGAGCGCGAGCGCTGCGCCCCGCGGCCGCTGCAGCTCGGGGCGGGGCGGGGCGGGGCGGGGCGGGGCGGGGCGGGGAGGGCGGCACGCTTGCGCGACTCCATTGTGCCTAATGCACTGCTCCGGCTGCATGCTGCACGCCGCACCTCAGCGAGCAGACCCGGGCCCGCCCGGCCCGCCCGGCCCGGCGGCGCGGTGCGGACCGCTAATTTATATTGTGGATGGCTGGCTCCTGGGTGGTCGGAGGGGGATGCTCTTGATGTCGACGTCGACGTCGTTGTCGCTGGCGCGGCGCGGCGCGGCGCGCGGCTCGCCCGAGTTTAATTCGCTCTTGAACGGGATAAATTGGCAACGGACGCGGTTTCGGGGACTCTTTTTTTTTTTTCATTTCCTCTTCTCTTACATCTTTTTCCTGCTCCCTCCCCCTTTCTGTTCCATTCAGTGCCCGGCCCGGCCCGACCCGGCCGGGGCGAAAAGAGGAGATTTCTCTCTTTACTTCCTGCCGCCGCTGTAGGGCGGGGCGGGGCTGGGCGGGTAGGAGGACCTCTTTAAAAATTCACACAGAAAGTCGCATGGGTCCGGTCCGGACGCGGCTGTAGGGGAGGGCGGTGCAGTCAGGGGCGGGGGGAGCGCTCCGGCGCGGCGCGGGCAGAGTCCTCATCGCGGTCGCCGAGAGCGTCGCCAGCTTTGTATGGGATATCATTGACTACTTGCATGAGAACCGAGACCCGGAGCAAGCGCATCGCATACACCACAAATGGGCTGGAAATTTGCAGCCAAGAAATTCATGAACTTCGACGAGCTTTAGAGGGAAGGAATGCAGGGGGAAGAGGGGATGTTGGGTCGGCAGGCCACAAGGATACAGTGCAGCGGTTATAGAGCACCGGCCTCCACGAGCATCGCGGGGCACGTGTGACGCTTGGCACTTCCCTCGCGCGGCCGCTGCGTTACGTACACTGGAAATCCAAGTGTGTGAATGTGGCACACTTGCAGGTGAGCGAGGACTTATTAATACACTTGGGCACTCAAAAGTGTGAATTTCCGAGAAGAATTCACACGTTTCAGTGGCCAAGGGTAAGAGTGAATCTCCGCACACCTACAAGTGTGTGACATTCGCACACTTGAGTTTCCAGTGCAGTGGCGCCCGTTAGGGTCGCGTACGGCGCGTGCAGCGCAGCGGCCCCGGAGGTATACCCACCCCCGTCCACGGCGCACGGGGCACGGGGCACGGCCCGGGGGTTGGACAGGACGAGCTGCTTGTTCATCGCCGTGCCCGTCCCGTGTGGCACCTGATGGACGTCTCCGAGGGGAGGGAGAAATGAGGGAGACAGAGGGGAGGGGCGTGACGACGCACTTTTGTCTCGAACCCCTAAGGCGGGGCGGGGCGGGGCGGGGCGGGGCGGGGCGGGGCGGGGCGGGGCGGGGCTAGCCACCCCGGGGTGGAGCGCAGCGCCCACGCGCCTCCTCTGTCCCAATCGCATACAAGGCGCACCCCGCCCCGCCACGCCCCGCCACGCCACGCCCCGCCACGCCCCGCCACGCCCCCCACGTGGTTGAACGACAAAAAGCAATCGACCGGTACGGCCAATTACAAGCCAGTCATCGGCGTGACGCAGCGAATAAGAATGAGAGAGAGCGGGAGAGAGCGAGAGAGAGAGAGAGAGAGAGAGAGAGAGAGAGAGAGAGAGAGAGAGAGAGAGAGAGAGAGAGAGAGCAGAGCGCACAGACCGAGGGTAAGAGCGAGTGACAGAGGAGAGCGTCACCGCCCTCGCAACGGTCTACGCGCAGTGTGTGCGCTGCCCTATAATTTAATCTTGAACGCAACGTGCCGAGCCGAGCACTCCGCGAGCGCAGCGCGCCACCCCCAATGAGGAGAGGGGGCGAAATCAGCGACCACGCACTTGCACTGCACTGCCTTTGAACCTTCCGCCCGCGGCCCCGCCCCGCCCCGCCCCGCGTGACCGGGCCGGCCAGTCACGGCTGCAAAGAGTTTATCAAGTGCCGCCCGTTCGTTTTTCTATTCTATCGTTGTTATTCCTACCCTCTGGCGCTGTAGGGGCGGCTGCGGCTGCGGCGGGCAGCTCAGGGGAGCAGCCCCGCTGCACGCACACAGGAGGCACCGCGCCCACGGCAGCCCGGGGCCGGGACGGGACGGGGCGGGGCGAGGCGGGACAGGGCGGGGCGGCACTGCTCACGGCTCACGGAGCGAATTGATTCGGGCCAAAGTAATATCAAATAGTCCACGAGCTGTCAGAGGGGGAGGGGCGGGGCGGGGCGTCCCGCCCAAATCTCGTTGGTTTCGGTTCGCGGCGGTGGAGGCACAGGAGGCGGAGGCGCGGCCAGAGGCGAGTATAGGAGGCAGGAGGCCCTACGCGTCCGGGCCGGGACCGCCGGGACCGCCGGGACCGGGACCAGAAGCACGGCAGGCACAATTTGATTCCCCCTTGAAGACTTCCACTGTCCAGTCCCAGCCTTCAGCGCTCACCGCGAGCGCCCTATTCCTCGCGGAGGCACGGTACATGTGCGCCGCGCCACGCGGTGTTCGGGGAAGTCAAGCCACCTCCCGGTAGAGGGGCAGGGGCAGGGGCAGGGCCTGCAGGCTGCCGTCGACGAGACCAGCACGTCCCCGTCGAGGACAAGGGAGGCAGGAGAACAGTACAGAGCTACCTGCTCGTCCAGCCGGGCAGGTGACCGCGCCGCGCCGGCCCGGCCGGGGCCAAGACAAGAGCGAGCGAGAGCAAGCACTAAAGAGGGAATTAGCGACGATTGTTCCTCAGCTCTGCCCAGTCATTAGCAGCAGAACGGCCGGGGCCGGGCCGGGGTCTGTGCTGTGCTGAGCTGGGCGCCCACACCACACACAGAGCGGGACGGCGGGGCGGGCAGTGTCTGGGCAGTGTTGCCAGAGGGTAGGCGATAAGAAGCCCAGCAGGGGAGTGGACCTACAGCGGTCCGCATCTGCGCCTGCCTACTAGGCCACATGCACGCTGGCTTTGGGCTACATACGTTGCCTAATTTTCTACCAACACTGGGGCCGTGCACACCGCGCGGGCCAGCCTCGGGGTGCAAAAGAGAGAGAGAAAGAGGAAGAAAAAAAGGAAATTAGGAAAGAGAGGGAGAAAATTTTTCATCTGCTGCTGCGCATAATAAATCACAGCAGATTACGTCACGGCGACGACGAGCGTGTCGAGCATGGGGGAAGCGCATGGCAGCGCGGCGCAGCGCGGAGCAGTCTGCGAGGAAAGTGATGCGTTTTGTCATTTGTTGTTATGACGTGGATCCAGGACTTCATCACACGGATCCGAGCGAACGCATTGTAGCTGAACAGTAGCAGCGGCGGCGGCACGGCGGCCAGGGGCCAGGGGTACAAAACGGTGCTGTCCGTAATCCACCCCGCAGGGCAACGGCACGCCAGGCCAGGCCAGGCCCCGCAAAGAGCAGGGAGGCTCCCACAATAATTTTCGCGCGCGAGAGCGGAGGAATAATACAATATTATGTGGGATCGACAGGCCTGGTCGCGGCGGGGCGGGGCGGGGCGGGGCGGGGTGGGGCGGGGGGCGGAATAGAAAGAGCATCCAGCATCGAGTCCAGCCAGAGAGAGCAGGAGCAGCTTTTACTGACAGCGACAGTCGACAGTCGCGCGCGGGGCGGGGCGGGGCGGGGCGGGGCGGGGCGGCGCTGCCCAGTCGCGAGGCGAGCAGAGGTGCGATTCGCACACACATCACGATCTGACAGAAGGCCCCGCCCCGCCTGACGGCTAAGAGCACAGCACATTCACTCGGACGAGGGGGTGGACGCATGGAATGACCCTAGTGCATTGAACGAAAATTCATTACTTTTTAATGTCGTTTTTTCTCCTCTCAGCGTAAAACATACGCACTGCATCATGTGCTGTACACGGGTATAAGTACCGGTGGTGGGCGGCCCGCCCCGCCCCGCCCCGCCGACCCCGCCCCGCCCCGCCCCTTTTGGTCTTTAAATTAAACGAGGGGCGGCCGATGCTTTACGATATCGAGGGCGGGGCGGGGCGGGGCGGGGCGGGCGGGCCGTAGAGCCTCCCAAACGCCAGCCTCGCGTGACCGAAAGGTTTTCCAAAGAGAAACGCATCGGCTGCCGTGGGGGCGCTGCTCGTGTGCGGGTGGGCGCTTCAGTGTACATCGACGCGACCCTCACCCGCCCCGCCCCGCCCCGCCAGTAGGTGCAGCGGCGCGGGCAATGTTCCGTCCTGTTCATTCCAAACCGATAAATATAAATATGACGACCCTCCGCCCCGCCCCGGCCGACGCGGCTCCGCCCCTCCTAGGCCGCCCCTCCCCTCCCCTCCTTCACTACGTCGAGCTGAGCCGCTGAGCTGAGCTGCCCCTGCCGCGGCCGGCCGGGCCGGAGAGTCCCTTACACCCCGCCGCGCCGCGCCGGCCGCGCCCGGAAGCCGTTTCCGTGTTTCCGGCAGCGGAACATTTCGACCCGAATCGTGATATTGTTCCGAACAATATTGGCCGCTCCCTCCGGTCCGCGCCGCCCCAGCCACCCACGCACGCGCAGGGCACTCTCAGTCCTTGTCGCACCCGCCGCGCGTTCGCCTGAGAGAGAAAGAGAGAGAAGGAGAGAGAGAGAGAGAGAGAGGGAGGGAGAGAGAGAGAGAGAGAGAGAGAGAGAGAGAGAGAGAGAGAGAGAGAGAGAGAGAGCGAGAGAGAGCGAGAGAGAGAGCGAGGGAGAGAGCGAGAGAGAGAGCGAGAGAGAGAGCGAGAGAGAGAGCGAGAGAGAGAGCGGGCGATACATCATCGCGTCCGCAATTAATTAGTGTGTGAGCCATTGGTCACGCGCGGCGCGGCGCGGGGCGGCGCATAAGGGGATCAGTAGCAGCCGGGCCGGGCCGGGGAGTGGGAGGGAGGGGAGAGCGGAGCCGAATTTATCTTCCTCCCGGAGGAAAAACGGTTACAAAACGGCGTCGCGACGCGCGGGTAAACAGGATGCGCTGCTGCAGGCCAGGCGGACGCCCAGGGCGTCCCGACGCCGGCCTAGGCCTGCCGCTGACGGGCACCATGACGTCGAACTGCGGCGGACGGATCGTGGCGGCGGCGAAGGGCAATGAAAAGCGTCGCACACAGTGGCCGACGGGCGCCGTGAAACCTTCGTCGATTCGATATTTTCCAGCACGTAACTTTACAGCATTCTAAACGCACGAATGCGGGGATGCGGGGCCACCGGCCTTCCCTACAAGCGAATAGTAGTGTACCGGGTGTTTCTTTCAATGCGTAACAGTGTTGCGGGATTGCATATCGCTAGAGCTGCAGGGGCCATGGCGCCTTACGGCCGGGTAGAGTAGGCAAACCCGCAATACTGTTACGCATTCAAAGAAACACCCGGTACATGAAAATAGATTACGTAGAGGGGAAGTCCCTGACCCGGCCCGGCGCGGCGGTCCGCCCATCACCACATCATTACAAGGCCGTCATCATGTTCGTCACCTCGTTGCACACACGTCGCTGTCGCTTTTACGACCTTCTGCCGCGCTGATGGCGGGGCGGGGCGGGGCGGGGCGGGGCGGGGCGGGCCACATGATCGCCCTGCCGGCTGGTGTACGCCGCGCCGCGCCGGCCCGGGATCATCCCCTAACTGCCCCCAGAGGGGCGGGGCGGGGCGGGGCGGGGCGGGGTGTGTGTCGCTGCACTGATTGCAAATGCCACACGATATGCCAGCGTGTTCCGTATGCACCGCGGCTGCGGGGAGGCGGGTTGGACATTTTACGCGGCGTTTGACATTTTACGACTCACTGGGAAAAAGAGACAGCTAGGGAGACGCGGTGGTTGGCAAGGTCACCAAGGTCAGCAAGCGAGTGAGACAAAGAGAGCATATGTGCGAGAGTGAGAGAGACAGAGAGAGAAGGGCAGGGGGGGGGGAGGGGGGGTTAGCCGAGGGCAGCGGACGCGACAATCACCACGGGGAGAATGACGCTACATAAAAAGAAGGCGATTAGGGGTTGCGGAAGTGCTACAGAGGCGCGCCCTGCGACATAACGCATCAGACTTCGTATTCCTCTTTAACATTTTCAGGAAATTTTTATTACATCTGACGCGCTCGACTTGACTGTACGGCGAAACGGCTGCTTTGAGGCTAGCAGCAGGGGAGACGGTATGGCGTAATTGTCGGACATTTTGGGCCCGGCGGGGCGGGGTTTGATCTTGTAGCCTCTCCTCCTCCACCTCTCCGGTCCGGACGGGGCGGGGCGGGGCGGGGCGGGGCGGGACGCAGCGCGCTAAACTGTTCGCTTAGCCACCTCTCTGGCGCCCTGCGGGGGGTGCCTGCCGCTGCCGCTGCCGCTGGGCTGGGGTGGCAGACGCACCAGGGATGCGCAGCGCGGCGCAGGCAGGGCGTCCTGCACGGGGTGCGAACAAGCTGGGCCAAAGGGGGAACAGGTCCGCGTACGTCCCGCTCGGTGCAGTTATAATAATACAGGGCTAATGATGGGCCGATCTATTTCCATCACAAAGGCCTGTGCTCTGCAGCGCCGGGGGCGGCCCCGGAGCGGAGCGGAGCGGAGCAGCGGTGTGGCATTTCTCTCGCCTCCTCCCCCTGCTGCAGTGTATCGTGTCGGTAACTTTTCGCTCCGCCCGAAGGGCAGGGTGGCCGCCTCCCCTCCGCACTATACCGGCCGGAGCGGAGAGGTCCCCGTCAGAGCATGGCGAATCGCCCCGTCCCCCGCGGAGCCGCGAGCTAGCGCGAGGCGAGCAGGGGGCGGGGCGGGGCGGGGCGGGGCGGGGCGTCCCCCGGGACCCTCTCAGCGGGGACGTGCAGTGCAGTGCACATCGGAAGGAAACGCACGCTGCACACTGGGACGGGACCTATGTTCGAGGCACAGGAACCCCCTGGGCCCGGGGTGGGGTGGGGTGGGGTGGAGGAGTGCATGTGCCGAGCAGGGCGGGGCGGGGCGGGGCGGGGCGGGGCAAGGCCGGGGCAGCCGTGATGTTTAACATGATTCGCCGTGCTCGGTAATTAACTGGGGGAGGGGGAGCATGAGGAAGTCGCGCAATGGAAGTTTTAAAAAAGTGTAATATAAAAGAAGAAGAGGAGAGACGAAATGAGAAAAGGTTGATTGCATCGGGGGTTGTAATCATTTGGGAATATTCGGCTGGAAATTGCGCCTCGCGTTCGTTACCCGGCGGTCTCTGTAAACGCTCTGGGTGCCGGCCGGGTGTACTGCAGTAGACCTGCAGGCACCCCTGTCCTGTAGACACAGTGTAGGGCGCGTGAGGTACAATGAGCACCGTATCCCTAGCTCGGCGAGCTTTGCTTTGCGGTAGGATCTGGTCGGTCACGCTCGCGGCGGTGAGTTGAGAACGCACCCGCGACCACGGACTCCGCCCCGCCGCTGTCATCACCAGCGGCTCAGCGGCGCAACTAACCAGCTTGCCGGATTAAAAGGACCCGAGTGGGCATTCTCACAGACGGTATCTCACCGCCAGGATCTCTATAAGCGCCGCTCTGCTCCGCGGCAGAGGAAGGCAATCGGAAGGAAAATGCACTCCACACTCTTGACGATTTTTTTTCCCGGGAGTCCTCTGGTTGCCGCGGGTCGGGACGGGAGGGGCGGGGCGGTCAGATGGATAGCGATATCATTACACCAGCAGAAGCAGACCACTTTGCTTTGAAAACTTCTGGCTGGTGGCCAGTCCGGTCCGGTCCGGTCCAGCCGGGCAAGAGTCCGGCCGGCCAGCCGTGCCGAGCCGGGCACTCGAGTCGAGCTGCAGTCAGAGCGGAGGGAGGGAGGGAGAGGACCCCTCTGCTCTTCACTCGTCTAGCCGGCCCTCCGCGGCCGCGCGCCGACCCTCCGCGGCGCCCCGCAGCGCAGGACAGCAGGCCAGGGCGGGGCGGGGCGGGGCGCGGCGGGGCGGGGTGGGCTCATCCCCCGCGGGGGGGCCGGGGTCCGCTGGAGCCGAGGCATCAGCTGCCCTGCAACTCACCTGAGCTGGGTAACGGGCCGCATTGTGTACAGGCCAGGCTAGCAGGGTCCCGTCGCTAATGGAGGCTAATAAGGGGATCATCAGCGCCCCCCGCGGGCGGGCAGGGCCTGCATAGGCTCATACACCCCGTGACATCCCCATGAGCGGCAAGCCGAGCGCGAAATGGAATATAGACTCTGGGAAGCGGCGGCGCGGCGCGGCGGGGCGGGGCGGGAGAGGCAATGCTTCTCCAGAACGGCCCACGGGAGACGTTTAAAGGTCGGGGTTCGTATCTTGTCTCTTCCGCCCGCCACCTGTCGCTATCACCCCCCTCCTACGGCTGATGCACCCCAGCGAGCGGGGAGACTGTTCGAGTGAGAAGCAGGGAGAGAGAGGGAGCGAGCAAGAGAGAGAGAGAGAGAGAGAGAGAGAGAGAGAGAGAGAGAGAGAGAGAGAGAGAGAGAGAGAGAGAGAGAGAGAGAGATGCTCATCATCGGCCCAGCGTGGCGCGCCCAAGGCCAAGGCCGGACAGGTGGGGCAGAGGCAGGTAGATATCCACACAACTATTAGATCGTAACGTTTTCATTAGTTGGCTGTGAACACCCCCCGAGGTGCAGACACGCTCAGCCTGCGCCGCACAACCCCGGGGCGCCCCCCCCCCCCCCCTGACCGGCCGCACAACGCCGCGGGGCAAAGCGCTGTTTCTATTTCGCGAGATAAAAGTTTTCCGCCCCACGCCCCACCACTTCACCACAGGAAAGTTTGAAAATGGGGCTATTCGAAGAGAGTGCACTTACTCCGCATCATGCAAATCAGCAGTGAGTGCGAGTGAGTGGGAGGCAAACACTCTTCAGAATAATGCATAAGACGCAGTTTAGAAAAGGAGGGAAAAAAGCAGAGCAAAACTTTGAAGAGTCATTGCATTTGCGCCCCCCCCCCCCCCACGCGCACTTTTCTTTCATATATGTATTTGCCTGTGATTTATTCTAATCGCGTGGGCACAGCAGCAGACGAGTCCCGCAAATCTGCGCGCGCTGATCACCGTCATCGAGAGCGTCGCGTCGCCACGGTACCAGAAGAGAACCTGTTCGGCAAGCCGCCGGCGCCGCCGCTGGTCCGGCCTCCCTGACCCTGGCGGAGCTAAGCGCGCAGTGCGCAGCGCCTAGGGCGGCGTCCTCGCGGCGAGGCGGGGCGGGGCGGGGCGAGGCGCGGCGGGGCGGGGCGGGGCGGGGCCTTCAGCTCAGCGTGCCGAGCAGGACTCACCCGCATGGAAGGACAGGACACTCCTACTCCTATCCTCGCCTATCGGCCGCTATGGGCCCTGCCTGCCTGCCTCCCGCCCCGCCCCGCCCCGCCCGGCCCGCCCCCCCACCCCGCCTCGCCCTGCCCGCCCGGCTGTGGAATATTAACAGCCCCCTCTTAAATCATGTGCTCCCCACATATCACGGCACTTTGTTACAACGTCACTGAGAGCATGGTGGCGAGGCGAGGCGGGGCGGGGCGAGGCGGGGCGAGGACCTCCTAGCAGGCTGAGCGGGGCCAGATCTGATCAGAGTCTGCTGTATGTACTGATAAAGGATGTGTGTGTGAGAGAGAGAAGTGCTGCTAGAGCGGCAATGCAACATACTAAATAAAAAAGTAAGCGAGGATAAAGATATTGATACGCCCGGCAGAATTAGTGTTGGAGAAAAGTAGGCAATAAGTCGCCCAAACACAGTGGAGTAAAGCAGGCTGCATCTGCGCCTGCCTACTAGGTAACATGTACCGGGTGTTTCTTTGAATGCGTAACAGTATTGCGGGTTTGCCTACTCTACCCGGCCGTAAGGCGCCATGGCCCCTGCAGCTCTAGCGAGTATGCAATCCCGCAACACTGTTACGCATTCAAAGAAACACCCGGTACGCACCTGCGCTAGGGTGCTGCCTAGTAGGCAGGTGCAGATGTGGCCCGCTTTACTCCACCGTGTTCGGGCGGCTTATTGCCTACTTTTCTGGCAACTCTGGGCAGAGTATGTTTTAAATTAAAATTTTGGGAGCTCATAATTTGGTAATTTGTTTTGGGGAGAAAGGGGTGCCAACGGACTGTACTCCGCGGAAGTAGTAACTACGTCACCAGTGAGTCTACAGGTCTACAGTGACACTACGTATTCCTCCGGTCGACTCTCAGCGTGCACGTGACAACCCTCAGCAGGCTCGGTTTTGAACATGGATCGTTTCAAGAACCCTTTTTCAGGTGCAAACCGTGAAGCCGCGAGTGCTTTGAGTAAATAAGAGGACAAATAATAAACGGACACGTGTCCGACGCGACCGTCCGGACAGTATGTGTATACATTTCGTGTCGGTACGAGTGAATATGTATGTTTGACGCTTGTGTATGTGTGACATTGAGGGAGGGCCTCAGCCGTAAGCAGAAGCAGTGGATGCACCGTGCACCGGCACCCTCCCCGCGGCGAGGCGAGGCGAGGCGAGGCCTCCGCTCCCGCTCCCCGCACTGACTTGCATGGATGTCATGGAGGCCCCGCCCCACGCCGCCCCGCCCCGCTACGCCTCAGTCAGAAATGTGCTTGTTATGCAGGCCAGGCGGCTACAGCCGCCCCCGTCCCAGTCCAGTCCCCGTCCACGGAAACCACAACAAATCGTGTATTCCTACACAGGGGACGGGACGGGACGGGAAGGACGGGGCGCTACGGCGGGAGAATCCATAAAGATCGGGTGCAGCCGGGCCGGGCCGGGCCGGGGCCCGGACACATCCCTCCCCCCCAGGCAGCGCGACGGGGACCTTCTTCACCGTCAGGAGCACGTCGCGTCGCACACGGAATGTAAGGCTTGTAGCCCAGGGCAGAGGCTATACACATGTTACATAGTGAGGGCGGTCGGAACCGGCCGCCCCGCCCCGCCCCGCCGCGCCCCGCCCCACCGGTGGTCGGCGCGGCGCTTCACCTTTGTGTGGACGGGTGGGGCGTGGTGGCGCGGGGTGGAGCGGGGCGGGGTGGAGCGGGGCGGGGCGGGCCGGGGCGGGCCGGGGCGGGCCGGGGCGGGCGGGCCGGGGCGGGCCGGGGCGGGCCGGGGCGGGACTGGGGTTCGCTGGGTCGCGGTGACGACGTGTACTCGTTAGGCAGAGCGGAGCGTCCCGCCGCCGCGCCCGGCCCGGCCCGGTGCCCATGCAAGATGAAGAGTAATCAATCTATTGAAGCTGACGAGGCCTGGCAGAGCCTCTTCCCGCATGAGCCGGGGCGGGGCGGGGCGGGGGGCGGGGCGGGGCGGCAGGGCGCATAGCGAGAGCTGCCCGCCCCGACCACCCTTCCCTTCCAATTTCCCCGCCGCGCGACAACGGGGCGCTCTCGCCCAATTATTGGAGGAGAAAGTCACGAGGCATGACACGGGAAGTGGGCGGGGGTGGGCGGGGCGGGGAGGGCGCGGGGTGAGGGCCGCGGCCGCGGGCGCAGCGGCCCGGCGTGAACCAGCCCGGCCGGACCGGCTGGGCGAAGCGAAGGGCGCAACCGTGCAGCGTCGCTAGGGCGCGGCGCGGGGCGCGGGGTGGCCGGCCCGGCCGGCAGGGGGCGCTCGCGTACTCGCGTCGACAAAGGCGGGCATATTGTCGAGATGGAATGGTAATTAATTTAAATCACCCGTCGGTTTCGACTGTCAAACCGCGCCGCATGCTGTCAGCGCAGGCGCAGCGCAGATAGCAGCGCCAGGCCCAGACGCCAGGCGCCAGCGGGCGGACGGGATTTCCGAATGAAACTGACGGCGGGACCTGACCTGACCTCTGTGACAGGACGGCACGGGTCACCGTGGCGCCCGCGTGACGTCTCGCCAACCTCTGGCCAGTCAGCTACTTCAGATATGTTCTGACTGAATCTCAACAAGCTGCCTCCTGGGTCGTCCGAGATCGGATTTGTCGAGGCAGAGTCAGCCAGCAGCGTTCGACCGGAGGGAGTGGGGAGGTGGGGAGTGTCCTCTCCAGCTCCAGAGTCCCCTGCAGAGGTCAGCAGGTTCAGGTTGGCGATGGCCGAGGGGGTTAAAGTGAAGGGGGAGAGGGGGACGAAATCTGCCGAAGGAAATTAAAAACGTCGCTAGAGTGGACTCCACTCCAGGATTCGTAGCTCGGACGCGGGGCAGCCGGCCTAAAGAGGTGCCCCGTTTTCAAAGAAACCAGAAGAGTTGGCCGTAGGCCAGGTGGGGCCGCCTATCTAAGAACGCGTGCCCCGCCCGGCCGCGCCCCGCCACAAGATTCCTGTTTTCCCGAAGAGGCGTCTCCATAAATACACTGTATAAAATGAGTAGGAGGGGTGCAAAACATGTGACTGACTACTGTAACACAATAGAAATTCTCGGGTTTAGCGCACAGGGACTGGTTGGTGCACGGCACACTTCCACGGTGTTTCTGTACAGTATCACCTTTACTTTGCTGCAGCATGTGTCGCATTCCACACGACGCCCTGCCCCCCGCCCCGCCCAGGCATCCGGTCCCAAACTACTACAAGATTAGGGGGCGGGGCGGGGCGGGGCGGCGACAAGCAGCTGACCGGAGTGTCCGCCCCGCCCCGCCGGCCAGCAGCTCCCGGGTGACGAGTGCAGACACCAGCGGCGCCTGGCGGCTGCGCCGGCGCCTCTCCCTCCCCTCCCCTCCCCGCCGGCCGGGCCGGGCCGGGCTCCTGGCTCCTGCTCGGGGGCGGGCAGGCGCCGGCGCCACGGCGTGCCAGCCCAGTGTGCACGGTGTGCACCTTGACCGGGCCGGGCCGGGCGGGCGCTTCGCTGCGCCTGCACTATACTTTTCAGAAGCAGCACACGTACACGTGGCTCCCCGCGAGTCCTCTGTGGGACTGGGGCCCCGGCCCGGCCCGGCCCGGCCCCGGTAAGCCAGAGAGCACCCGTGCACAGGCCCCAGGTCCGACCTGGCTGTGTGTGTGTGTGTGTGTGTACTACCTGACATGGCCGGCCCGGCCCGGCCCGGGGAGTCACGTGTTTCGTGGCTCCAGCCCGGCCGTGCACACCGGGAGGGCCGGGAGGCGTACCGCATCCCAAAGTCATGCGGACAACAGCGCGGCGCGGCGCGGCGTGGCGTGGTGTGTAAGTAAGCAGGATCCAGGTACAGTAATGCCTCTTTGTGGGTCTCATCACCAGGATCAGGTACAAGGAGATGGCCAGCAGGCGCCCAGCTATGCACTGTTTACGATAACACGCGACCCCAACACGGCAATTTTCCCTCGCAAAAAGTTGTAAGAGAATATTTTTTCCGATAATAAGCTAGCGGGGGAAAAAATATAGTTTTATGGTCAACATTATTCCTCGCGACAAACAAGGCGCAGGGAGGTGCCCGGCACTAAAGTCCACGGCTGTAAATTAAAAATAAACATGGGGAGGAGAATGCAATATCGACATCGAGTGGACGACGGAGCGCGCCTCTATAAAGCTGCAATTTTACAGATGAGCTAGAGCAGCTAGTTGCAAGCAGCAGGTAGGTGTTCCTGAGTATGCTATGCAAATCCCCCCGGGGACGCAGGCCAACGGCCGCCGCCCGCCTGGGGCCCAGGCCCAGGCCCAGCAGGCCCAAGCGCAGCCCGGGCCTGGCCGGTTTGGCCAGTCAGTCAGGTCAGTCGGGTCTGCGCAGTTCCTCTCCTCCGGGGGGCCTCCCCTCCGGTCCCGCCAGGTCCGCGCCGAGCCGAGCTCCTGTACAGGTCCGCAGTCCAGCCCGGCCCGGCTGGAGCCCACGAGAGGAACAGGCAGATCAGGCTAGCGTATATTTTTCTTCACTCCCGTCACTCAATTTTTATTATACGTCATGCCCATCCCGCTTGAAGAGCAGCAGCCTTTAAAACGGCCGTTTATTTTCGGCCATGGCCCGCCGTACGCGCCGAGGTGACGAGACGAGCCTAACTGGGGCGTACCGTCAGTGGCGTGGGGCGGATACAAATGAGTGCGTGCGGCCGTGGCGGCTGCTGCACGGGGCGGGGCGGGGCGGGGTGGGGCGGGGCGGGCGGGGCAAGGGACAGCACCTCCGTCGCGCCATGCCGTGCCACGATGTGTGTAGCAGCAGCAGTGAGCTCGGGTCGGCGCCGGCGCCGGGGCCGCGTCGCGCGTCTGTGACCTCATATCAGTCCTGCTGGCGGGGCGGGGCGGGGCGGGGCGGGGCGGGGCGGGGCGGGGCGGGGCGGGGCGGGGCGGGTCCGCCCTGTGGCCTGGCCAGACCAGACAGCCGGCGCGGCGCGGCGTGGCGGCGCCAATGGCGCGGAACTGATGTACCGCAGCACAGCGCAGGCCGGGCCAGGCGGGCCAGCAGCAGCAGGACGACAGGACGACGCACATGGCGAGGCCGCGGCCCTGCGGCCCTGCCGACTGATTCCGAGGAGAGGATCGCCCTCGTACTTCTGTCCTTGTCGCACTCATGTAGCGCTGCCATGCCCAGCAGAGGGCACCGCCATAGGAGCGACAAGGAGAGAGCGATCTTCTGTACTGTATCAGTCGGCTGCTTGCGGCTGGAGCCGTGGTGCAGCCTGGTGCGGCCCCTTATCTCGACACAATCGATTCCTGCGCTGGTCGATCTATCCGCCGCGCCGCGGTCTATCGGCACCCTCCTCCGTCCTGCCCGGCCCTGCCCGGCCCGCTCTATCCCCATCCCGCCCCGCCCGTGTCACCATAAAATACCGGCCACCGCCGCACGGTGTCTCCCAGCCGGCCGACACGACGGCTTTATCGCCCCGCTATTACGTAATTTTTACGAGTTTGCGCGAGCGCGGCTGGAGCGCGTTTCCGCGCGCAGGGACGGATAGCACTCCGAGACCTGCAGGGAGGGAGAGGTGATGCTAGGGGATGACGTCCTCGCGCCAGAGGAGGGTGACAGCAGGGCAGAGCTAGCTGCAGCCCCGCCGCCGCCGCCCGCTGCAAACTTTGCACTTCCACCCACCCGTGTTGCTTTCGCGATAAAGGCGTAGTAGTACATATGCGGCGCGCCGGCGAGGATGCGGCGGGACGGGAGCCCACGGCTTTCTCCAATCGCTTAGTTATCGCCGTCGCGGGGGAATTACCCGCCCCGCCCCACGCCACACACCCGACACCCGACCCGCGCGGTGATTGAATCATAGGCAAGACAGACCCGCCGCGCCCGCGCCGCCGAACACCCAGCATAAGAAGCTGTATCGCGACGACGCGGGCCGCGCGAGAACTTCCCGCGCATCGGAACTCACCAGCTCGTCAGCGAACATCCCGCCGGCCGGGACGGGCCGCGGGCTGATAGCGCGGCCCACACTTGTCCGCCCCGCCGGGCCGGCCCGACACGGGGGAGTGACGTGTGACGCTTTGGGTTTTCGACGAGAAATAAAAGACGTGTCAACCAGGCGCGGCGCGGCCCCACGCGTCTATCCTCTCCCTCGGCGCGGCCCGGCCCGGCCGCCGGTCTGGCCGCACTATTAGATCCTCCTAGCACTACAATCACAGATCAGCTGACCTTGACGGCCGGGGCCGGGCAGACTCTTGTTGATCGGCTCTGCTGGGGCGGGCCGGGCCGGCGCGGCCGCTGCTCAGCTCGCTCGTGCACGAGTGCATGTGTGTCGTCGTGTCGAGCACAGCGACGCATAAGCCGCGCGACTGACTTACAAACAGGCTCGAAATAACTTATCGGCGTACTGTGTGAGGGGAAAACTGGGTGTTTCACATGTCGTGGCGTGGGCGTGGGTGGCGGCGGCACCGACCGGTAGCCGGCGTATGTCGCCCTTTGGGCCGAGTCGAGAGTAATAAGGAGACAGCGGACAGCAGACTGCACGGCGCTGAGCCGCGTGCGCGCGAGACCAGCTGAGATAGAGGTGGAGAGAAAGAGGTGCGAGCGGCACCGCGAGCCTCGCTTAGGGGCGCGCCCGGCCCGGTGCCCCATCCAGCTGCAAGCCTCGCCGCTCCACGGCCCCGCCCCGCCCCGCCCCGCCCCGCCGCACCTTGCCGTCGCGCCATTCGGAACCAAAACACGTTCCCTGTGTACTGTGAGGCGGCGGGGGCAACGCGGCGCGGCGCCCAGCCCAGCTCAGGGGCGGGGCGGGGTGTGGCGGGGGCAACGCGGGCCTCACCTGAGCCCCCGCCCCGCCCCCCCGCCCTACCCCACCCCGCCCCGGGCACAGAGGAGCAGCCAGCCCGCGGCGGGGGCCTTGACCCCCAACAGAGGGACACACACGTTCGTCCAAACAAATCCATCCGCGGAAGAGTTGCGTGAGAACACGCTAATGGGCGAGGAAAGGTTACCAGCGGTGCCCGGGCTGGGCGGGGCCGGGCAGGGCCGGGCAGGGGGGCAACCGAAATCTACTGAAACGCACTGTGTCCGAGGGTTTAAATATCCCTCGGTCCGCCATAGCAGTATACGATGTATGTACGACAAGAACAAGAACAGTTTTTCTTTTAGATTCAGTGTAAGGGACTTCCCTCATTCTTATCCCCTGGGGCTGGAGGTGGAGGGGGTTCTCCGCGGGGTCCCCGTCGGGTCGCGGGTCGTCCTCTCTTGATAAGGCCGAGGTGTCGCTGAGAGCCCGGGACCTGGGCCCGCCCGCTCGTTCGCCGGTTTTCCTCGTCAACAAACCGATTCCTCGCGACCACAACAACGGCGGGCGCGCGAGGCGGGGCGGGGCGGGGCGGGGCGGGGCGGGGCGGGCGACATACGCAGCGCACGCACCCGTCCGTCCCGTCCCGAGTCGAGTACACTTGCCCCGGCCCGACCCGCCCGCCCGCACCAAGTAGGTAGCGACTGTACAGGACGGGTTCGGGCTGAGCCGAGCGCTGCCGAGCAGAGCCGAGGCGAAGCGAGGCGTACCTCTGCCTCCTCCGGCCCCTCCTCCCCTCCCCTCCCTCCTCCCAGCCGCGCTGCCGCTCGCCCGCCCCGCGCCCGCCGCGCCGCGCGCCCGCCTCAGTCGCGTCAGGACCGTCGTGTCGAGAGGCAGGCCGCCGCGTCACGCCCGCGTCACGCCCGTGTCACATCCATCCGTGTCACGCTCGCGTCACGTCAACAACAGTGCCCGGCTCCCGTCACTAACGTCAGCAGGACGATGGCGCCGGCAGTGCTGGTGTGACTTGTGTTCGCGTCGGGGAAGGACGTTCAGTGAGTGCGAGAAGAGAAGAAGACAAGTGTCGTGTGGTGTGTGGCCGGTCTCAGTGTGTGTGTGACGGAGAGGCGAGTCGGAAAGTGGGCAAGTCGCGGTCGAGCCGAGCGCACCGCGGTCACGATCCACGCCGTGTTGTTTGGAGTCGAGACCGTCCAGTCCAGCCCAGTCGAGTCCGTCCTCGGGAGTCCTGACCTTGCCGGCCCGGTCCGGCCCGGCCAGCTCTCCTGCGAGCTCTTTCTCCCGCCCAGCCCCGCCCCGCCCCGCCCACCGCGAGGAGAGGAGACAGCCCAGCACAGCAAAGCCGAGCATCAGGTGAGAGGTTCACACTTGGAATTCCCGGCGCGACCCAGCCCGGCCCCGGCCCGGCCCGGCTCCGCGACATAGTGTGTAGGAGCACGCGGCCCTCGGCCCTGCACACACACACACTCTCCCTCTCTCTCTCACACGCACAACAGCCGCGGCGCGCCCACGCCCGGCCCTGCTGGGCTGGGACGCTGCACGCGGATTCAGGGTATCGTTCTCGTCGCCCTGTCTCTCTCGCACCTATGCGGCACGCCCAATGAGTGCGAGAGAGACAGAGCGACGAGAACGATACCCTGAATCCGCCTGCTGCGGCGCGAGGTAGGCAGTCCCGGCGCACAGGGCTGCCGGCGGCTGGCCTACCTCCACGGCGGCCGCCGGCACACGCCGCGCCCCGCCCCGCCCGCCAGCCCCACATGCGTCACGTTCGCATGCCGGGTTCAAGGTCGCCCCGATGCGATGCTACATTTAATATGGCCGCTTCTTTTCGAGGCTCTCGGTCACGATAGCGTGGTGGTTGGAGGGCGCGCCGCCCCGGGCCGCCTCGGGCCGGGCCTCGGCCGTCAACCCCATACTGTACGGGCCGGCGCGGGGCGGGGCGGGGCGCGGGAGCAGCAGCCGCGAGACCTGCCAGCCCAGCCCAGCCCAGCCCGCAGTATGGCAAACGCTGTGCGCTTCGACATTGGACACTTTTAACATATTTCCCCTTCGACGGTTAAGTTATTCCCTAGATATTTTTCACGTCTGCTACTACTCTCTTTTTCCGTCCCCTTTCTCGGAACTGCGCCCTTTCCTTGTCAGTCCTCTGGCTAATCCGGCTATGCCGGAGTGGGCCTAGAGGCCTGCCGGTGGCCGGGGCCGAGTACGGGGCAGTTCCGTCCCCGCCGCGCCGCACCTCTGCTTGTCGGGGAACCTACGAGACAGACGGACTTCTGCAAAGCTCACCCGGGCGCGGGAAACACGCGCCACGGCGGCGTCCTACCCGCACCGGGGCACCGGGGCCGTCCTGCGTCTAGCTTGGACTTTAAAAGGAATTAGCACGGCGAACTCTCTAGTGACACGCTCGCTGCACCGGGGCGGGCGGGGCGGACCTGTCCAAAACACGCGCATTTAGATCTCCCGCGGGGCGGGGCGTATCGGAGCTCTGGTGGGCTACGTGGTCGCGGACAGCGAGACGATAGCTCGCGGCCGCGGGGCCCAGACCGGACTACACCCGAAAAGAACATTTCGCGTCAATTACGAGAGCCCCATCCACCACCATGCTATGCGACAAAACCGACTTCTTGGTTTTTAAGCAGCCTTATGGGAATTCAACATGGATGCTGTCGAAGCTGCTTGAAAACCGAAATATCGTTTACGACAAGCTTATTCACACCTTAGAGGAGGGCTCCCCGAGCCCGCCTTCAAGTTCACACTCAGAGGAAGGTCTCGGCCTGCATCACGCTGGTCAGCAGTGTGTCGCGGCCTTGAGCCGGGCGCCGTAACGCAAATAGAAACGCAGCTACACGAAAATCAAAATTGCCATTCGACAGCGCTATTGAAGCGTTGTCAGCTTTCTAAAGGCGGTTTCCTTGACAGTTTCGGAAACCGCAACAAAGACGTTTTAAAATTGCAATTTTAATTTTATTTTTCGTGCGTTTCTACTGTCGTTACGTTACGACGCCATGCCCTCTGAGCTCGGCGCGAGAGAACAAACAGGGCGGGGCGGGGCGTTGCCGTCGCGACTGGCCCCTTGTCCCTCCGCTCCACTCGTACCCCGACCCGACTCTGCTAAGCTGCTCTGCTCAGCCCCTAGTCTGTCGCCCGACCACATCGCACCGCATCGCGGCCACGCTGCTGCTGGGGTCGGGGTCGGTGCGTGAGTTCCGAGAAATCCCCGACGGTGTGGGGGCGGTGCGGGGCGGGGCGCGGTGGGACGGGCGCGGCTCTCGAGTTCACTGTCCTCCAGACGCCGTCCGGCCCCGCCCCGCCCCGCCGAGCCGCGCCCTACAAACGTCAGGCCCAGGCCCGCGGTGAAGGTGCGGCGCAGGGCAGTATGGCAGCTCACCCCGATGCACTAAGAGCGAGCACGAGCGGAGCGGGGCAGCAGGGTGACTCCTCTCTCTCTCTCTCTCTCTCTTGCTCCTTATGGCCGCGCCACATAAGTGCGACGAGACCAGTGTGGGGAATCAGCCTACAGTGCGGGGGCGCGGGCGCGGAGCCTTGGAAGCGCATTGGCGCGGGTGCTAAACCTGGGCCTGAGACCGCCACGCCACGCCACGCCACTGCGCCTTGTTGTTGCCCAACCCCTACCGTTCTGTTTCGGCAATCTCTGGACGCCTGGCGCGGTGCTGCCCGCGCCTCCCTCCCTCCCTCCCTCCCTCCCCTCCCTCCCTCCCTCCCTCCCTCCCTCCACCGATACCGTGCCAATTCCGGTGGGGTCCGGCTGGCCGGGATCTGCGCGGCGCGGCGGCGGGGCGGCGCGGCTTCCCCCCCGAGATAAGCCCCCTTCCTCCTCGCTGCGCTGCGCTCGCGCGGGTGGGGACGGGACGGGACGGGACGTTGGGACGCGGAGCGGTGGGCCCCGGTCTCTCAAATTTATCGAGCCCCGCTGGGCTGGGTCGGGCGCGGGGCCGGCCTGGGCCTCCTGCGCCCGTCTCACATCGCCTCCCACGCGAGTCAGCCGAGCCCGCCGGCCCCAGCCTCAGCCCGCCCCACTGCGCTCAGCTGTGCCGCTGTGCATGACGCAGAACAGGTTGATGATGACGTCACAGGGCTCGGGCGGGACAAAGGAGCGACTAGAGCCAACCCGGGTTGAAATGTGATTCGCGGCTCGCAAGGTGAAAAGTGGGTATCAGTCGGCACGCCCCAAAGTCACAAGCAGAGGGTAAGAGGCAGAGCAAGCGCACACTAAATTCTTTTGAACATTTTTGTTTATTCGTACTTGCTCAGTTTATGCATTTTATAATACGCATTTTCGAACAAATTTTTCATTATTATTCTTAATTATGAACAATTCTGTTCATACTTGTGTATCAAGAAATGCATCAGCTGAGCATGTGCAAAAAAAAAAATTTCATAAGTACGACTAAAAGTATTCATAAGAATTTAGTGTAAGCTACGGTCCAAAATTTTAAAAAAATAATCAAAATAAATGAAAGTGGGCACGGGCACGGCACTCTACACCCGCAGCGCAGCGCTCTCGGGAGGTCGGGACGTGATCGGTGGTGAGATCTTGCATACTCTTGGGAGCTGGACGCGGCCCGGCCCGGCCCGGCCCGGCCCGGGGCTCGGCACCGCACCAGAGATACCCTCCCTCCCTCCCTCCGCCCGTCCGGTCCGCGGTGACCCTGATTCCAACTGGCGACAATTGATTCCAAGAAACGTTTGCCACCGCGGCGGCGGCGGCAGTGGCGGTGCAGCAGAGCGCCACGAGTTACATACACTGCGGCCGAGGCGGGGCGGCTCAGGGTCAGGGCGCACGTTTCTGCGAGACCAACGTAATCGGAATCGGCATCTTGAAGACATCTATACTTGCCATTTTCGGCGCATATAGACGTCTTGTGGATGTGACGTTTCGGTCTGGGGCGGGGCGGGGCAGGGCAGGGCGTTCGCTCGCCGGGGCCGAAAGGGGAACGTTGAACGAGAGGTGGGGCGGGCGTTTTGGGGAGACCGGCGAAGACCACCGCGGCCGTGGTGCCAGACGTGCCTGACCCGAACCAGTACAGGCGGCAGGCCCGGCCGGGAGGACCCCGATAGTGACCTCCCCCCAATCCCCGCTCAACCGGGAGTTGATAAGCCCCACGCCGCGTACAGTAATTGGATGGAATGGCGCTGTGCTATGTACTGCAGGCGGAAGGGGGCGTCCCAGTTCCGTTCAATTATACAAGTTGTCCGCGGCTTAAGGCAGGAAAATAAAGCACAATCGAGCCGACGCGGCGATGGCATCTGGCGCGCGGGGAGGGGCGTCCCCTCGCTTGAGTGTGGTGACAGGAAAGGGGAGGGGGGGGGAGGCATCGCGACCACCACGACTCCATCACCGTACCGCAAATCACCAGAATCTGCACCCCCTAAGTTTTCTTTTCTTTTCTTTTCTTTTTTTGTGTGTGCGTGGGCGACATCGGCTTAGCCGCGATCCCCGCCTTTACACATGCACTGTGCAGATATGCAGGTCGACGACCCTCCCCTCTCCTCCGGCTCTGGGCTTCGGCGCCCCCCTAGGACCCGACCCGTATCGTCCTCCTGCCAAGACTTTAGCACACCAAATGAGTGAAAAGAATACGATTTCCCATGAGTGCGAGAGAGAGAGATAGCCTATTCTTTCGGTGGGACGACCATACCACCACCCGTACCCGCAGGCGGGGCGGGGCGGAGCCTCGAGAGGAGGCGCTGTACATACCTGCGCCCATCTTTAAGTTCTCGTGCTGATGAAGCTGTCACTAATCCCGTCCAAGCCGAAGCAGAGGCGAGCAGAAGTATCGCGCGCCGTGGTCCGTGGTCCGGAAAGGTGGGGTAGAGGAGGAGGAGGAGGGGTCGCCACACTGTCCCTCGTCCCCACGTCTCGATCAGCTGAGCAGATGCTGCTGCTGAGCTGACGCTGACGGCGATGGCCACCGGACACCGGAGCCACCGGCGCCACTGGCTGACAGCGGGTCTGACCAGCCGAGTGTAGTCTGCTAGTCTGCTCTACGAGCCCGGGGTCTTTGGCTAGTTCGAGTGTATAAACACTACGTCTATCGCCAAACACGTCGATAAAAAGCAGAAAGCAGCCGCTTCATTTCCAATAGAACTAGATAGATTTCATAAAAATAGTAGTTTCCCAAGTCTAAAGAAAGGGGAAAAAATGATAATGCTGCGTTAGTTTGTTATAATGTCTGTGTGGGCCCTGGAGAAAATATTTTTTTTTTTGTGTGTGTTCCTGAGTACTTATGTTTTGGTTTTCTTTGTTGCAGGCTGCATGAGGACCAAGAATTAGATTTTCAAGAACAACATGAAAAGGCATCAGCCAGTGTTACAATGGCTTGCCTACGTAGTGTTATTGGCTTCTGCGGCAAGATGTGCACTGACAGAAAGATTTGTGTGCCCAAACAACTGCTCTTGCTCTCCAGAAGGGCATGAAGAGTATGAACTGTCGTGCCCAGGAGAGGGTGAACAACAAATAACTATTCAGCTTAAGTCGCACAGCAAAGCCGTCATACAATGTCAAGTGAAAACTGACCCTGATGACTACAGTCTACTTAAAAATGTTTATATTGATGCTGGCACTTTACTGGACTTTAGGCTTTGTCCCCTCCCTGATGCACCATTTACAGACATTCTCCAGGTAAGATCAGTTATAATTTAACATGTGAGTTCTATCAGTTTAAAACTGACAAGAGTTTTATTGCTAATATTTGATTTCTTCCCCATTAGCTGCGCTACCCTGCCAAAATCCAGACATTTACCTTTAAGTCCTATCGCAGTTTTAATGATACTCTGGAAAGAAGGCTATTCAAAGGCCTAACGGGAATAACAACATTAACTTTGGCAAACAATGGCCTGACAACTCTTCCGAATGATCTACTGATGGATATGCCACACCTGCAGCACCTGTACTTGCTGAGCAACCTTGTTCAACTTCCAAGTGACCTATTCCAGTCAGTGCTAAGTTTGGAAACCTTAGACCTGGGAAAGAATGAAATCACTACTATTCCCATTGATTTGTTTCGAAATCTGAGAAAACTGACCTTGCTGAACTTATGGAAGAATAAGCTGTCCAACCTGGAACCGGAAATGTTCAGAGATCTAACCAGCTTGGTATCACTTGACCTACGTCATAATGGGTTGACATCTCTACCAGCAGATATTTTTAGATATTTGACAAACTTGAAAAATCTTAGCCTGAAAGGAAATAATTTTAAAACATTGCCGGTCGGACTCTTCAGCAACAACAAAAATTTAGTTACAGTCCAGCTTTCTGACAGCCGAGAGTCAAACTTCAACCTACCAAGTGGATTATTTTCAAATCTACCAAATTTGACAACCGTTGATTTAAGTAATGATGGTTTAAAAGAAATTCCAGAAGATATCTTTTGGGGATCAACAAACCTGCATATCATCAATCTACAAAATAACCATCTAAAAGAAATTCCATCACAACTGTTCCAACAAGCTGTTGAACTAGAGAAGCTCGACTTGGGCTCCAATTACATCTATTCATTATCTGACAGCCTATTTAGTCAGTGCAAAAAGTTAAAATTCCTTGACCTCTCATCTAACCGAATAATGAATCTCACATCGTAAGTATATAACTGTAAGCCTGTTATTTTTAAATGTGTGTTGTGTAACTCGCTCATCAAATTTTTCTTGATTTTAGGAATGCATTCACTGGTCTTGAGAACCTAGAGGAATTAAATATGCAGAATAACGGTCTCCGTCATGTGCATTTAAATGCCTTTTCATCTACCTGCAAACTTAAAGTTTTAAACTGGGCAAACAACAAGTTGTCATTCCTTGATAATGAGGGATACACTGAAGGAGGTCCACGTACACACTCTGAATTTGGAGATGCCTCCCCTCTGAAATCTTGTATCCACCTAACTAAAATTGATTTATTTAACAATTCTGTTCCCTTCATATTTGCTGATTGGAGGCTATCTATGCCTCAATTAAATTTTCTAAACCTAAGTCACAATGCCCTTCAAGCAGTTCATCTCTTTACTGATGCATTTGTACCTCCCCATAACCGTGAGATTGATATTCGCCACAACAAAATTTCTGTAGTTGATTTAAGTGGGGCTGAAGCATGGGCTTTAATTCAACAAAGGGATGCTTACAGCAAAAGATCCAGGTGGCTGTTGGATGGAAATCCTTTAGCATGCAACTGTTCCAACTATGATTTCTTGAGGTACCTTAATAAGGAGATAGCTGCTGAGGTAAGTGCACACACCTAAGGTGGTTGTTAATAATTTATATATCGAAAATATAATTCTAAATTATAATTTGGTGTGTTTCAGGTGCTTGATATTATAGATTTTGATCCTGGAAATATGGCTTGTGCAACTCCTGATAATTGGAAAGATGAGCCAGTACTAAAAGTGTCCTCAAGGGCTGTAACCTGCCCATTAACTTCACTCAATGAGACTCTAGCATGCCCATATCCCTGTGACTGTGCATTCCGTCCTGCTGATGCTGCAGTAATTGTTGATTGCATCGGAAAGAACTTAACAGTTTCACCTGCTGAACTTCCAACGCATTCTCAGTCAAACCATACCGAACTTTACCTTACCCATAATAGACTCAAGGTGCTTCCTGATTTCACTTTTCCTGGCTACCAAATGATCTCAAAATTGGCTGTAGGACACAATAATATTACAAGCCTGAATAATATATCAATGATTCCTCCAATTATGCAAGTAAGTACTCTTGTGCAATTAGAAAACGTGATACGTATTTGGAATAGAAGTACAGTACTATGTACTTATTTTTTTTCCCCTTTCAGATAATTGAACTTAATCACAATAATCTGACAGTAATGGAGTTGCAAGCAACAGAGGTTTTCTATAATTTAACAAATCTGACAAACATTGCATTGCATAACAACCCATGGAAGTGTGATTGTCAGCTCCAGCCTCTTGTAAGCTTCGTGCAAAATCGCTATCAACAGGTACAATTACTTAATTGGTCTTAAACACAATGACAATATGTAAATTTAAAAAAAAATCTAAACTCCTTCTTAATGTTTGTATCTTCAACAGATATCAAGTCCAAAAGAAATCAAGTGCACTGATGGACAGCTCCTGACAGAGCTAACTGCTTCAGGTTTATGCTCGCAAGCTAGTAGTGTGGTGTGGGCATCCCTTGTTATTGCACTTCTGCTTGGAGGGCTGATTGGAGGAGCATTTGCTGTGTACTACAGATTTAACAATGAAATTAAGGCATGGCTATTTGCACACAATTTGTGCTTGTGGTTTGTTACTGAAGAGGAGCTGGACAAGGATAAATTGTATGATGCTTTTGTTTCATACTCACACAAAGATGAGGAATTTGTGGTAAGTACATATATCTGTAAAATAACTGCAATCTTTAAGGTCTTAGCCTCCTGGAAATTAATTTAAAATTCCTTCTCTAGGTTAATGAATTAGTAGCTGGCTTAGAAGGAGGACCAATTCCTTTCAAACTATGCCTGCACTATCGAGACTGGATAGCGGGTGAATGGATTCCTAATCAAATCACAAGATCTGTTGAAGAATCACGACGCACACTTGTTGTATTATCACCAAACTTTTTGGAAAGTGTTTGGGGAAGGATGGAGTTTAGAGCGGCTCACTGCCAAGCTATGAGTGAAGGAAGAGCTCGTGTTATTGTTGTGCTTTTGGGAGATATAGGTCCGACTGAAAATTTGGATCCAGAACTAAGAGCCTATCTGAACATGAACACCTATTTGAAATGGGGAGATCCTTGGTTCTGGAACAAGCTACGTTATGCTCTTCCTCACCCACCTAAAGCTATGAAAGGTAGCATGGGTCTAGTCAATCGTAATGGAAAACATATGAATGGAAAGCCATCTGATGATAAGATGGAACTTATCTGTGAGCCCAATGGCCTACCACCTGTAACTACTCCCCCTGCTGAGGGCAATGTGACTGATCCACTTTCAATTAAAAATGCCCTAAATGAAGTAATCTCAGCTCCTCGAAAAGTTCCTATTCCTTCTCATGGAACAAATGGAACTGCAGCAGCTGTCGGCTAAGAAAACTATGGTGTGTAGATTAATACAAGTGATAATCTGTGCCATAGTGCATGTCCGTACAATTTACTGTCTCAAACTACGATCTCAGTCTCATTGAGAGTACATTTTGTATCTCATTGTTAAGTACCTGAACTATAAGTAGATATGCCCAGTGTTTTTCTGCTCTGTCAAGCCAGTGATCAGACATAGCTCCCTTAGGAACAAGAAATTAAATACTGATATGCTAGAATGTAATTTTGAAAGACTGATGTGCTGTCATCAATAATAGCGCTCAAAAGACTTAACTAGCATGAAATAAGTTTGCAAAGAGGTTTTGTCATATACCTACGTGTGTGATGATGTTTTATGTGTGTTTGACTTTGTGGCGCATGTATGCCATGTAAGTAATGTCAATGTCTGTGTGAATGTCTGATTGTAGAATGAATGACTTTTCAAGACTATTTGCCAATGCTCATAGCTAGCAAGCAAGTTATTATTAAATCATATGTATGAGTCTGTCTGAGTGTGTGTGCAAAAATAAGTGTGTTTTATAATAATATATTTTAGTAATGCTTGATACCGTGTGAAACTTGTCATCTAGTATGATTAATTAAATCTAGTGGAAACAATCTCTGTACTCATATAAATCATGTGCATTTGTTTCATTTGATCTCATTCCTATACTATCACTATAAAGAAGACTATTATAAAATTGTAACACTCACCGCTAGCAGCTTTGGCTTGTGCATCCTTCTGTCTGAGGCACATGGAAACCAAATTTCAGCACCTGAAATTTCTGCAAGACCCAACATAATCAATTTAAACCATCATGGTTTTAAACAAAAGTATGAAGGGTAAATTGTACACTGTACATTGACTCAAACACACCTCTGTCAGCACATGTGTTGCGATAAGTCCCCCGGAAAAATATTTTGACAGTGTTATTACTGCTATCATAATATGCAAAATGTTGGTATCCAAAACCAGTGAAATTCATAAAGCCATTTCCAAGGTGAGCACAAACAGCTGTGTCTTTGCACTCAATGGTTTCTGATGATGCTCCATCCATCCAATACTGTGGCCATGCACATAAATAGACGAACAGGTTCTCTCCTGTCAGACTTGGTTTAAATCCTTTCACCATATCCTTCAAAGCAGAATTCTCATTAAATGACAGAAAATGGCTTGTTATTTCAAAAAATCTAAATTATGTACATCTCTCTCTCTCTCTCTCTCTTTTTTTTTTTTACCTTTAAAACAATTTCTGAGTAAAGTCCAGTTAGATTAAAGGTCTCATGAGTACCATGGTTTGTCAAAAGACAGTTTTGTCGATCAAATTCAACTCTGTCTTCAATACACACAACACTTGTATTCCATGAAAAGAGGTAATTACAGTCTCCAGTTCCTTTGCCTTCATACTTCGGCCTCCCCTGTAATCATAAAAAATTAAGATGCAAAAATAAGTACATAGTAAGACAAAGGAGGTTGAGATCACTCCATTATTTTAAAAATTTAGCATGATAGAAGATGCTTACCGGGCCAATACTTGGGTCACAAATGAAGCGTATAGTGGCACTTGCTTTACCCTTTGAAGGAAAAGGGCAAGGTTCATCTCCGTAGTACTGCCACACTACTTGTGGCTTTCTGTCCCCAGGTGGGTGGTCAAGGTAAGGTCTACTATGAGGGGTACCAAGGCTCTGTTAACATAATAACAAGGCATGAGACAAGCAGGTGATATCCATGGAGTAGTGATATCAATACTAATAGCCAAGACTAAATTTAAGCATGTAAAAGTCTTACCAGAGGTTTTTCAATTGGAAATCGGGAATCAGAGTGCAGCATACATATTGAAGCTCCCTCTTTACATCCTTCTCTACTAAAACTTGGTAGTGAACCACAGACATTTATAAGAAACACATGACCATCAGGTGATTCAACTCGATATGGAACTGTAGGCTGCATTAAACTCACTAGTGATATATCCACCCCGTCCCCAAAGAATGGGGTATCAACAGAGCAAAATAACTATTTAAAAAAATTAAAGAAAGAAAAAAAAGGGATAAGGATATGAGTAGGAATTGTAAATGTTTTAAAAGATCAAAACAGTACTCTTCAAACTCACAGTGTTATCTTCGCAAGCCAAATCTGTGTAGAATACGAAATGTTGAACACATTGGTTAGCTCCAACATACTGAGGCCCATTTCTTGGGAAAAATTCATTAGTGCATAGAAAAGTAATTTCTGATCGGTAAACATCTGTCTCTTCACATTGGGTCCCACTTTGATAAGAAAGAACCAACTGGTTTCCACTGAACTTGAGATTGTCATTAAACACACCCACACTAGAGACTGATGTGAAATTTTGAATACAGGAGCCTACACAAACAAATAGCTTGGATGAAAAAAAAAATGATAAATATTTTTAATCTTGAGAAAGAAAATATTATGCATACCAGCATTGAGACCACAGTCTCCATTTTCCAGCTTAGGCAGCCCGGAACACACTGATAAAAATGCAAATGCAGTTTTAGGGTAGGCTGGAGGTGAGATAGGCATAACCCACGTCTTATTTTTTAGAGGGGTTAAATTGAACCTGAAAAGAGAAGTACACAATACCATAGCTTGTAGCTAACATTAATGCACTAGTCAAATAGTTCAAACATTTACTTATATAAAATACCTCTTTAAGCTTTTTTTATTCACTGCCACACAACTCTGTTTTTTTTCCTTATACCTTTCATTATAACTTGAAGGACATGCATATTTTGTTTTCCATCGAAATTCAAAGTGACAGGTAGAAGACAGTTCACCACTTATTGACGATGAGTTATACTCCTATATAATAAAGTAAAATTAAATTGTTAATATAGATATCAAGGTTAAAATTGTGTATAAAGCATAATTATGGTAATTTATGATACCATTGGATCACAGATAAAAGTTATAGTTGACGAATATCGTCTTTTTTTATTATTGTCACATATATCGCCATTTTTCATATATATTTTTAAGGTGTTATTGTTGTAGTTTTTATCGTCCACAAAAGGACCCGTTTCACCCTGTGCTCCCAGGCTAATAAAGCTGAAAGGGAAAGATGGGATTAAGGTTGTCATAAAAGTATAAAAGCAGATGTGCCCAACAACTTGTAAAATAACTTACATGTCTTTTGAGAGTGAGTCATTAGCCCGTCGGTGCCAGCAAATTTCAGAATAAGTCGGGCAGTGGTTACCATCTTTATTTTCAAAAGATCCACAAATATTTAAGATAATATTGAAAACTTTGCTTGAGTTTTCGTAAAGCACTGGTATTTTATGTTCCAATTCTGGATTTGAGAGAGTCGATAGGTCAAACCAGTTTCCTGATTTTTCACTCCTAACATTACATTTTCCCTCCTCTATATAGCGTGGGCACACTTTGTTGGTCCTCCATATTACATAGAAGTGACAATCTTGCTGTAAGATGAAGCATAATTTTAGATAAATAATATATTGTTATACCATTATTAAAGAAATATTTCATACTTCTTCATATTCAAGATTATTAGGTTGGATTGTTTTTGCTAACAAATCACAATATAACATAATAGTTAGTTTAGTAAATTCTTTTCCAATTTCACAGGGGGGTCCAAAAACATCAAATTTTATTATTCCATCATAGTACTTGGGAAATGTTGCCACTGGGCCTGATGAAGAAAATAAATTAAATATTGAAACAGAATATTTCACTTCACACAAAAATATTGACAGAATAAAACCTAGAAGTAGTTCATACCCATAGGATACTCTGTGTCTCCCTTGTACCAGCAAACACTTGTGTTTGTGACACCACTGCACGACTTTACAAGAGGGCCGCAAAGATTGAACCTTAAAATTGATTTTGAATCTCTGGTGAGGACTGGGATCGTAATGTCTGTTTCTTTCCTTAGAGCACTAAGATCAATTGTAGAATTATCAAGGGGAGATTGTATTTTACAGTCTTTCCCAACAACATCCTGTGAGAGAAAACCAGAGAGAGAAAGGCAAAATTACTGACAAGTTGACTAGCATGAACCTCTGTCACCATGCAATCTAAAATCTCAGTGATCTACATTACTTGAGGTGTAGGAAAACAACATCTAGGTAGCAGAAAGCAACAGCAAATTCATCTAAATAATTAAATACATAATTCAGGGGGGAAAACTACATTAATATATGGTACGAAAAAATAACACAATGAAACAGAAAAACTAGAAATTCGAGATTACTGTACACCACTGTACTTTTCAGTCAAATTACCCTGTTCGGACATGCTGCTGGTGTTATGTGCCTTACATACATATCACACCCAAATTCCTCTATTTTTATTAAATTAGGTATGTATTCACAATAGAGTTCCAAGTAAGTCTTATATCTCTGACCAGGTTTGCCAAGGCCACAACGATCACCATCTATAAATGAAAGAAGTATCCAAGTTATTCATCAAATAAAATATTCAAAAAAAAACGACATGGCGCTTCTTGACCCCTTACCAGGAAAAACAAAACGAATAAAACTAAGGCTTTTATTATTTCTATCTGTGATTACTTCTGGGGCCTGTCCCTGCACACCCATTACTCTTATAACTGACTTTCCACGTATTTGACAAGAGGCAAATCCAGGTCCTGAACACGGTAATTTGGGATCTTTCTTTGAATAGATAGGCCCACATACAGAAATTATTACTTTTGTAGCACCATAGTCAAATTCCATTACTTGGCCTGCTAGAGCATATAAATTATATTGATGTCCATGCTCCTCATCAATAGCCTAGAGAGAACAGGAAGGATTTTTAGCCATCAAACACAAGTAACTTCATAGATTTTAGATTTAATACACAATTTAAAAGAAGACACTTACAATACAGAGAGGAGGTGGAGCCATACAACCAATTGGAGTTTCCATCAGGAAAGATTTGGTCTTCTTCTTTACTTTGAAAGATAAAATAGGCTGATGGTAATCTTCATTGTCAGGCACACATTGTAAGCCAACTTCTGCTTTACCCCGCCCTTAGTTTAAAATACCAAAGAATGAGGCACTACATATATGTTAAAATGGGATTTGTGCTTTTACAAAAACATACCTCTATCCTTTTTGGCAAAGCCAATCACAATGCCTATAGTGCGACTATAAAAGGCATACATAGTATCTGCAAGTACTGTACTTTTATTTGAAACCTCATCAATTTCACAGATGTAAGCTGTACTGTTACATGCCCCCTTCTTCACTGGTCCACATATGTTTAACTGAAAAAACATAAAAGTTACAGATTAAGAAATAAAAACAATGATTGGAATACTTGCTCTTACATATTCTGTCAAAACTCTAAAAGCAAAGTAAAATACAGTGGTATAATACACAATAAAAATAAAGGAGGGGAAATTTGTACTGACTTGGTATGTCTTATTACTAAAAGGATCACGGGTTGTCCAAAATGTGGTGGACCTCAATGGTCTCAAATCTAATGTCACATTATGCTCTAATTGGACACCACAAGGAGTTTCTTCCTCAAAAACTCCACAGTATCCTCCAGCAAGCCAAAAAATATTGACTTCACAACTGCCAAACCCAGACCACTCTCCCCAAATTCTTGGGAAAAGATTTTCATCCTAGAACATAGGAAGCAAAATTGTTAATAACATGAAATTGACTTTAATTCCACACAGAAAAAAAGGTTCAAGTTTTAGAACAAAAGCAAACACAAACCTTTAAGTTACAACGCATGTGGAAGTGATATATAAATTGCTTACTGCTATCATTTTTGCAAACAGAATCTACTAAATCAAAGTCTAAGGCATCTGTGGTTCCATTTTTTATGACTGCAATAGGGGAAAAGGGGTATTTTCAGTGAAAACATAATTGTAAAAAGAAGGTACTAATGATAAAAAATTAGATAATTTTGTTGATGAAGATCAAGTGATAGTAATTGCATATAGATGCCAGTACTGACAAAAAAAAACAAACTGTATACACATTTAAAAATAAAATAAAATACCAATGGAGTCGTCTTGATTCAATTGATATACATCATGTGCATCAGATGTTGCAAATATACATGCTGTTCCATTGGCAGTACAAATGCCATTATTTACAAAAGGTTGACAGAGGTTAACCATGACTTGATAATTATGGGGACTGTGATGCAGCCCATCATGGGATATAACTTCTAGACCTATAATTTGTATTCCTGAGAATCTGAAACAAAAACAAAAAAACAACAACAATGAAACAGCAGCCTTTACATGCAAGTTCAACATATCAAGTATTTTGTGATAATTCTCCAAACAAATAGGCCAAGATCAATAGACACCTCAAAAATTAAACCATGGACAACCAGTTAAACAAATCTTTTCCGCAAAAAGTCAACATTTCACTGGAAGAGCATTTATAAAAGGATGAATGGTGAAAGGTATGACAGTCTATGCAACAAAACAGTGAGTGGCCCTTGAAATGTCACGAATTCTTCAAGTCAGTAATTTTCGGGGAGATATTAAAACAGTTCAAGAAGGAGTACCGAAATAGTTACAGTTAACGTTTGAAACAAAGCCGGTTTTGTTTGTGGTATATTGTCACTCGTACCTATTTAAATCATAATGTATTCCCCTGCCGTCTTCTTTGGTTTTCAGAAACTGCTTGCATTGTTCATTATATTCCCTAGGAACAACTAAACGAAGAAGCATAAAAAGCACAAGCAGCAAATATTCGTCCATTATTCCGTTTTCTTTGGTAAACAAAAAGGATAGCTAACCTACAAGCAGACATAAAGCAGCATTTTGTAGTTCTTCTGCTGCCCCTTATTATTGACATTCATATAGTAGGGAAAGAACGCAACATTAACATTGGGTTCAAGAAATTTTTCATACTGAAATTTGAATAGCACGAAGCACGCGGGAGGATTAACGATAACGCGAAGGGCGGAGGACGAAGGGACGAAGGTGAAAACGGTGAAAACAGCAGACGACTCGTAAAACGAAAACAAAAAGTAAAGACGACAGGAGGGTAGATGGGGTAGACACCATACAAAGAGAGGAGTTTTTAACATGTTCGACTTTTAAGGTTTAAACCAAAACCCAGTTCGCTTTTCGAAAGTGCTCAAGCTTTAGATTTTGTCAACATGAAAATTTTGTGTGCTTTCTCACTAAAATCGTTGGGTAGAGAATAGGTTGTTTACAAAATTTTATATCCCTGTCTCCCTTCTCTTCTTTTCTGTTGAGGCTTAATACACAAAAGGTAAATAGATGATCCTCACACATTCTGTTTTATGCTTAGATGATAATATTTTACTTATTTTGTGTAGCTATTTGGATAAAAATCTCAGATTTCATTCACTAATTTGAAAGAAGTGTTGTGTTGATGGTGCTGTGTTGTTGTTCTTGACTTAGGTTAAAAGTAACATTTTGCTCGGGTATTGTTAACTCATTTGCATGTTTTTCTCAATGTGTTTCATTTTTCATGTAGGATGGTGGAAAATTCTCAGGTCTTACCATCATGGCCTAGAAGCAGGTCATCTGAGCGAAGTCGTGGGTCCAAGACTTTTCGGAACCCACCTCAGCCTCATATGTGTATACAAGATTATTTAGAGGTAATATTTTTCAAAAATGATCAATCATGTTCCATCATTTTTGAATATGGAGACTTTACTGTTCAATCATTAATTTAAGTTGAAATATCTAAGATTCTCTTCTTTCCTCTAGGGATCACAAGAACCATGTTATATAAATGTCTTGTCATGGGAAAAGATTGCATTACCTTCCACTCCTGAAGACTATATTCCACTCTATGGTGGAATGCAAGTGCCTCATTCTCCACCAAGCCATTCTCCAGTTTTTGCTGTTATGGCAAACCCTGAAGTTCTGAGAGCTAAAGGAAAGCATGCTGCTGACCCTCAGGTTGTGATTAATTCCTATTAAAAAAAAAAAAAAAATTAAAAAATTTTAAAAAAAGGAAAAAAAGAAAACAAAAGAAAAACACTTCTGTTTCAAATTTTACAATATTTTGAGTTAAAATTAATATTTGTATCCATTTTCAGGAAACTCATGCTCTAATATTGATGCTGCTTGATTTTGTTGAGCTGATGAACCGCAACCGAGGTCTTCATTTCGCAAGGCACTTCCATGTATTACCTGATAGAGATTTAGCTGGGGAACTAAAAAATGTGTGGGCAGCTGTGCAAATGAAACGTGCTCAAGATACGGCTGCAAGAGCTTCTATGCAACAGCTTGCTTTACTGGAGCATCAAAGAAAGCAACAACTTGTGCACCAGTTAAAGAACTCAGTTGACAGAAATGGTAAATTGAATTTGTTTTCTATAGGCTGAGTCCTGGGGAAGGATATTGCACTTCCCCCAAGGCTAAGTCAAAGAAACAATAGATGATAAATTAACCTTACTTCATTTTACCCTTATAGCTGAAGTGCAAATGCAGGAAGAACACATAAACCAACAACAACTTCTTAAAGAAAGACAGGCACTTGCTCAAAGAGAACTAGAGCATGAAAGAAAGCAACAACTAGTGCACCAGTTGAAGAACTCAGTTGATAGAGATGGTAAATTTAAATTAATATTTTCTAAGAAGAGAAAGAGTTCTAAGTGCTTGAAGTTAAAGTTTCCCTAAATGTTATAGTTTTACCCTAAAAGAAACAAAGTCAAAATAACTTCACATAGCATTGTCTGATAATTAATAGAAATTTTTGCACCCTAAATAAAAATAGTATTTCCAACTGAATTTTTTTTTTTTTTTTCATGTTCCATGGCAGCTGAAGTGCAGATGCAGGATGATCTCATGAATCAACAACTCATTAAGGAAAGACAGGCAATTGCTCAAAGAGAACAACGTTATCGTCAGCAGCAACAACAGCATGATGATCTACAGAGGAGAATGGACGAGTTTGAAATGGAGAAGTATTTAGAGCAGAGACATCATCAAAGACTTCTGCATGAACAGCAGAGAGATCAAAAACGCTATGACCGCCTTCTCATGAAGTCTTTGGAATCACCTAAAACATCAGATAGTATTGAGGGGAGACCCATCTCTGACTCAGAGGTTTGTAGAACTATCTAATTGTTTATTTACATTTCCTCACATAAATCAATTTCTGTTTTAAATTACAGTTTACTTGAGTTTGATGAATTTACTTAAAATTTTGCTAAAAATTTACTTTAAAAAAACTTTTATTTTATAGCAGTTCTCAAGGGAAAACTCTGCTGCATTGGACTTCAGTGTGAAGCGGCATGCTTCAGATGATGCTTGTTTGCCTGTTGTCAATAGTGTTGAAAGTCCTAATGCTAATCAAGATCTGGAATCGATCGAGCTTGGAGACACTTCGCCACTCTCAACTCCCTCTACACCAACTTCCCCTCACAATAACATTTCTGATGGAAGTTCCCTGAAGTATAGAGAGCAGGAATACTTATCAACATCAGCAAGCGAATCAGACTATACCTCAGATGATGGAGATGCAACAGATATCGATGCAGAATTAGATGCTGAGAGTGATACTGATGGTGAGAAAAGACACGTTTTGGCTCGAGTGACTTTGAGAGTTGATTCACCAGAAGAAAATCCCTATGAGGGAGAATCCAATGGTGGAAATGAAGGAGGCACTGCCAGTAAGCTTAAAAATTGAAGCAAACTCCAAAAAGTGTGCTGGTTAGTACATGCTCATTGTACTATATGTGTCATTTTAGTCATTGAGGCGTAGACTAGAGCAGCTGTGTTCCAACCATGTGCGACAAAAAAGGAATTAGCAGGTTGTTTTTGTTATGATTTTTGTTTGATTTTTAAAAATATACTATGTGATCTCATTGTAAATTAATTTGTTTTAGTTTAGTTTTTTTAAATTATTATTTTATTGTGGTTGGCTAGAGTTTTGTAAATGACACATGAAAGCTCTGTTTTCTTCCTCCATACCAATGTTTCTTTTACTTTTATTAATATTGTTTGTGTCTCTTGCTAATAATAGGGAAGCAGGACAGCGATCTAATATCTATCATAGATTTTCATCATACATACAGTACTTGCTGAAACTAATCATCCACCATATCTCAATTACTGCCTCAACTACGTATAAAACTGGACTCTACTCCTATCTCTATTATTACCTTCCCTCTTAACTTTTTCTTTGAATTCTGTTTTGTTCAAATTTCACATGAGTTTAACTACCCCATCATCATAATCCTACCTGATAGGCTGGATAGTATTTTGGTACTAGTCATTGTAAGTTTCCTTTTCCTTGTGTACACTTGTTGTTCGCTGTTGTCTAGAGGATCATACTCATTAAAATTCAATTTCCCAGGTAAAAGTTGAAATCTTGTTTAATGTATGCTTTGCTCCATTTAATTATACAACTAAGTTTGATTGTCTGTTGCATTGATACCTTACATTGGCTTGCTTATACTGTAATCAATGGGATAATTTATTGTAATTTTTGAGCTTTAAAGTAACATGTTTGAATTGATGATCTACAGTAAATTATGTACTCAGTGCAGCAACTGTATTTATGGTTCATTACAAACTATACTCATATTTATGTAAGATGTTTTTATCTGACCTAGTCAGCTTGAGTATTCACTTTTAAAAGAGCATTTTTTTTTAACAATAGAATGTTTAAATGTACAACTTTTGTGGATGGATTTTTTTTCTCTAGGGTAGGTTTTCTCAGTGCGGCTATGTGTATGAATGTAAAACTTTTGACAGCCATTTCAGACTGATTTTGACATCAGTGTTTAATTCCAAATTTGTACAAGACTTCTGCTGTCAAAGTTGTGATCTCATTTTACATTAAACCTGTCAATGACTGCTGTTTGTCTTCTTAAAATCATACAAAATCCGTGTAATATAGGCTAGAGACTTAATTACCCTCATACTCTTTTTGTTTACTTTCTTTTAAGAAACTAAGTTATATTATTTCAGTGTGCCTATTATTATTCAACTAACCATTCTCTTTTACTGGAGTGCCAAATTGGTTAAACCAACAATTAAAAAAAAAAAAAGTGCCACTTTTACTTATTTGTAACAAAGTCCGTAGAAGTGATTTCTTTCCATTCCTCTGCTAACAAACTGGAAAGATAGTCAAATTTAATATGCAACAGACAAGATTTATTCCTGCAGCTTTTTGCTTCTCTGTACTTATCAAGCTGTCCTTGAGGCAACCACGACTGAATGTGCACAGTGCATTATAAACTGTTCCCAATTCCCCCTTTTTTAAAGCACCTCCACTGTACACATTCTTTACTTGACTAGTTTGTAAAAGATTGTAAAAAAGATCTGATGTTGTATATTCTGGGTAAAAGTACCCATATTCTTTCAAATTTATGAGAATTGTGCAGCATGTCTGTCTTGGCTAGATGGTTTTGTATGGTTTTTCACAAAAACAAAACAAAAAAATTTCATTGTTACCATATGTAGTATGCGTAAGCCTCAAAAGAAAGACTTGACAGAAATTTGACAAGTGGATTGCAAAGTTCTCTTTGATGTCAGTAGCCTTAGCCATAAATAATGTTGTTATGCATTCATTTTATAAATATGTACTTGATTTATATATTAATCAACCGTGCCATCTCAAATAAAGAAAAATTTATATTATATGGTTACAATCTTTAATGGGGACTGAGTCCATTCACCAAACAAAAAAAAAGGTCCTTGAAGCTAAAACAAAATAGCTTACATCTCTTACAGTACTTAAATGTTTAACATAAATAATATTCAACAATAACAACTTGGCATATAACACAAAAAAAAAAATCAACTAAAAACAGATACCTAGAGTAAATAGCAACATAAAGTTTTGATCCAAAACTAAAACGAAAATAACGAAAGGACATAACAGCACCGCTGAGCAATCACACACACTCACTATCACAGACGACTACGCTAGCGAGGCACAATGCTAATTCGCCAACTTGACTACCACTTCCACCCTCGAACTCACCAGTTTAGGGCCTAAGCCGCCTGAGCAACGCCTTCGCCTCGCCACTCTAGTGGTGCCCACCGTACCCGCCACCGCCGCCACCGCCGTGTCCGCCACCGCCACCAGACTTGTGGGCGTACTTCTTACCGGACGCGGCCCCATCTTTCTTGCCGTAGTCCTCCTTGTGGCCGAACTTGGCCTCGGAGCTCGCCGAGCCCTTGTTGGCCTTGTGGTCGTCGCTCTCCTTGCCCTTGTCCACGTGAGACTTCTTGCCCTTGTGGCCCTCGTCATAGGCCGAGCCGTGGTGACCACCCTTCTTGTTCGCGCCGCTCTTGCCGCCGTGCGTGGCCGCGTAGTCCCCGCCCTTGTGGTGGTGGCCGCCCTTGGAGTTGGAGTCGTAGAACGAGGTGTCCTTCTTGAACTCGTCCTTGTTGTACACGTTGTGGTAGCCCGTGGATTTGTGACCCTTCTTGCCGTGGCCCTTCTCGCCGTGCTTGGCGCCGCCGCCGCCCTTGCTGCTCGTGTGGTGGTCGCCGTACTTGCTGGCCTCGTCCTGGTGCACCTTCTTGGCGCCGCTCGCCTTGGCAAAGGTGCCCTTGTGCGCGTCGCTGCCGTGCGCGCCGGCCTCCCCACCGCCGTACGTCTTGGTGGACTTGTGACCCTTGCTGCTCTTACTGCCGTGAGACGAGTACTTGTCGCCCGCGTGCTTGGAGCCGCCGCCGGCTGAGAAGCTCTTGCCGCCTCCGCCTCCGCCGCCCCCACCCCCGTGCCCGCCGCCGTAGCCGTGATGATAGTCGTCGTGCGACTTGAGCGGAGCGCTGTGGCCGCCCCCGCCCTGCCCTCCCACGCCGTGCCCCACCTGCTCGACGAGGTCCTCGTGGTCCCCGGCGTCCGCCTTGAACGCAGCCGGGTTGTACTCCTCGCCTATGGCTTTGAGGGCGGCGAAGTCCTCGGTCTGGAAGGCGGCGCCGTAGTCCTCGTCGGCGCGGGCGTGCACGCGCGCGTGGTGCTTGTGGCCCTTCGGGACGAGGTGCACGTCGCGCGCCGACTTGAGCGCGGCCGGCACTCCGCTCAGGTAGTCCTCGGCCGCGTCACCCAGGCCGTGAATGGGTCCGTTCGGGAAGCCGGACGGGCCGTCGCTCAGGTGCTCGTCCAGGCCGCCGCCGAGGCCGCCGCCCAGCCCGCCACCCAGGCCCGCGCCGCCGTCCTCAGCGCCGTGTCCCCCGCGGCCGCCGGGGAGGTCCAGGTGATCCGGTCCAAAGCTGGGGCTGTCCTGGTGAGCCGACTCGTGGCCGCCGACGCCCAGGGAACTTCCAACGACAAACTCGGAGCCGGAACTGGAGCCGGAGCCAGAGCCCAGGCCCGAGACTGCGCCCGAGCCGAACGAATGTTCCACAGTGTCCAGGTGGCCGTCGAGACCCAACCTACCGGAGTACGCGGGCTTCTGCGGGCGGTGCTGCTGCTGTTGCTGCTGCAGGCGAAGCTGCTGCTGCTGCAGCTGGTGCTGCGGGCCGTCGAACAGGATGGCGTCGGACTCCTGGCCCTGCCCCAAGCCTTGGCCGGCACCCAACTTCAAGAAAAGAGCAGGCTTGTTGCCGTCCTTCCTGTAGATGTACCCGGAGGCGGTCGCCGACGAGTCCAGGTCCTTCCTGGTGGCGTTGGCGGCGTGCGCGGCCGGGCCGGCGGGGAGGGGCGCGGCGACGGCGCCTGCCGCCAGGAGCAGCCAGAGAGCTGGCCGCGGGAGCCACATGCTGTCGTCAGGTTGGTGTCAGTGTCGGACGTGGAATGCCTGTCCGACCACGGCGGTGGGGGTTTATATCGGGCGGGCCGCGCCGCGCCGAGGATCAGGACCGTGTCGCAAAAGCGACGAATTTTCCACCCAATTTGAGTGTCCAATTACCAGGGGGAGCCGAGGCCAGGCTGGCCGGAGCGGAGGGCAGGTACCGGAGGGGCGGCACCCAACGCCCAGCGCAGCCCGAGCCCCGCCCCGGCCCCTGCCGCGGTCACCGGCCAGGACACTGGGGCCTCAGCGCTAGGACAAGCACGGACCCGACAAGTACATCCCCGTCGTCGGATGCCCCTCGTACGGGTCGGGTTGGGCTCGCTTGAGCGTGCGTGCGTAGTATTTATTAGGGTTCGGAAAAAGAGCTTAAAATAGCCCCGCTTACACCTCACCCGCTCTCAATATTTACAAGATACATAAAATCGCAGGCGTTATTAGCGTAAATAATAGAGTTGCGATGGTGCCGGCTTACCCTACAGAGGCGACTTGGCGTTTCGGCAACGACGGCACACGCTACGCCCACGTGCGCAGAAGGGAGAGCAAGTGTGCGAACTCATGAGCATGCTGCGGGCAGCGGCGGCTCGTCCTCGTCGTCACCCTCCACCTCCCGCCGAACGCCTGCGCGGCGCGCCTGGGAGGTAGGCAGCCCAACTAACGCCCACGGCTGGCGGGCGCTCCGGCTGCCGTGGACTGCCGGGCAGAGCGGGGGTCGTCCTTGTAGGTCCTTCACCCCTGCGGCGGCCAGACGGAGGGACCGGGGAAAAGAGGGTGGGGGGGGGGGCAGAGGATCAGTGGCGCAAGGCGCAGGCCTGAGGCCTGTCCCGTCGATCAGCTCGTCGTTTGGTCACGCTAGGCGCAACGAACGCTTCTCGATCTGCAATGGCCGTTTGGCACCTTGGTGTGGGCGGTGTGATATCCCAGCAGCGGGACGGGACGGGACGGGACGGGACGGGAGGCGACGCGGGGCTGGGGCGGGACAGGGCAGGGCGGCGTAAGGGCATGCCGTGCTGGCCTGGGGTGTTATAGGTTTTAACCGAAGAAGCCGTTTATGCGGCGTACGTGAAATTTTTGGCTCATCCTAAACTTTGCCTAGTATATAGCACTATCGAGGGACTACGGAGCCCCCCCCCCCCCGAATCTACTCAGCGGAGCTAATACGTACCTTAGTCAATGTGTCTATAGAACTACACGCGAGTGTTTCTAATACGTGGTGTTTTATGGTCGCAAAACGAGTTGAAATTTGTTTTCGAAAACGAAGACTCTGGTCTAGATGGCCCTGGTCTTGAGTGAGACCGTTAAACGGCCAACCTACGCTTCCACTGCTTCCACACTTCACAGCTCGCAACTACCCCTATGGCGGTGCAGCTAGATTGTCCGACCTATCTTTGTCCGACCTGGCGATTTCCCCGAAATCCAAAACAGCGCTGTTCGACCTGGATTTTGTCGATTTTGTCCCACCTATGACTAGGAGTACGTGCGGCAGGCACGTAGTTGCTGAGCGAAGTCAGTGTTAAAACAAAAGGACGGTTTCAACCCTTCCGCCGTGTAGATAGGCAACCTACATGATGCCCGTCAGCATGATGTAATTGAGGATTCCGGGGGGGGGGGGGGGGGGAAGGAGGAGAAGGGCAGGAGAGGTGGTGGAGGGACAACACTGGACAACACTGGACAACACGCCAACAATTACCGTTCGTACTCAACCGAGAGAAGGGAGCATTCCCTCTCAGATATCCTGACACCCAATGTGATTGACACCAGAGGTGCAGGTCGCCGTGGCCTCCAAAGTGCGGTTGTCCTGTGCGGTGACCTCGTGCCCCTCCTGTGCCCGAGGGGGGGAGGGCGCCATAGACGCGGGACGGTGACACCCTTCCCGAATCCAGAACGACATTATGAGTGTGACGCCGTTGTGGCAGGGGCATGCTAAATGCTGAGCATCCCCTCTGAGCTGTCCCCAGGTCGAAAGTCTCAGACACCCTATGGGGTCGACGCCTGAGGCGCAATGGCCTCCAAAATGTGGTTATCCTGCGCGGGGACCTAGAGCACACTTCCAGAACCCCCCCCCACCACCCCTCCACTTTTCCCCTCCCCCGCCGGAGGTAAGATAAGTGCCAATAAGTATCATTTACATGATGAATATAAGAATGCAACTGCATGATATGCTGTCCGCCCCCACCCCCACCTCCCCCTTCCTATCCTTCTGAAACAAGTTTGTCTTCACACCAAGTTACTAGTATCAATGGTAAGCCAAGCATTGGGTCACTCATTTAAAAAGACATAGTAATGAATGTTGTTACAGAGGCCACCACCATTAAATGCAATTAAGACATTCACAATGACTCATGACCTTTAAATGATGAGGCGAATCTATTTTGAAATGATTTATAGCTATTTGAAATAGAATTGAAACACTCCAAAACCTCTGTAGCATTTTAATGATTATATGACTTTATTCTGATAATATTTCAATGTTTTAGAAAGACTGATTTAGTGTAAACACTCTCAGCATAATTGATATATTACAAGTACCGTTTCCCAACTAAATCCAATCAACAGTATCGCCTTTTTAGTTTGTGGGGGTCAAATCTCTTTAAACTAATCATTTTTTTAAAAGCAATTAACTCCGTATCATTACTTTTATAGAGCAGCTTTTTTCTCATTCAAATTCATAGCCAAAACGTATCAAGCAGTATGTTTGGTTTAATACATAAGATAGCTTGATCAGAAATCGTATCACTGGGAGAACAGCAAAGGTTCGGAACAAAATCCCACCAAATTTATCTGAGTAATACCCATACTATTTTCTTTTTCTTGTTGGGTTTAAAGGTTATAAGATTTTAATACTTTCACCACACTTTGATGTGTCTTCTTTAGTAGAATGAGACTCCAAATGTTTCTATTTAATTTTTATAAATTAATAACCTTTTTTAATAACAAATGTCTTTTATCTCATGTCTAAAAGAAGCACAGTTCTACTACAGCATCAGTACCGTATTGGGAAAACCGTTTGGCTGGTAATTTGTGGCAGCTCATTAAGAAATAACAACACTTGGGTACCGAGCAAAGGTTCAAACAAAATTTAACCAAATATAAGGAAATAATTTCACAGTTAGTAACTCTCACTTGTCAGATCAAGATGTTATGTGATTTTAATACTCAAACCAAACTCTGCTGTCTCCCAGACAGAACTGTATGATGCTCTATTGTAAACAACATTGTTTATGATGTTAGGTTATGTCACTCACCCAAATAATAAGTTTGGAAGTAAGTTGAAGCGATCCTGGCTGTCATTTCAGCAATCCTTGACGTTCATTTCACAAATCCAGTACAATCAGCGGTATTTTTGATAAGAACTTGAGGCACTTACCCTCCCCACCCCACCCCTCAGACTTGAACACACGACAAATCACTCGTACACACACTTCTACAAAATGACGACACTTGAAACTTCGTGAGACGACTACCACCACTCTAAAAACTATTTGAGACAGCATATTTCGTCGAACTGACACTTAAATTTCTAACTTTGATGTTGTAAACAATCGAGGTGGACACCGGAGACTCACGACCAGGTACACTTCTGATCCCCTGCAGGAGTAAGCTTCGCTCAGCGATAAAGTGACCAACGCAAATTTGCGATGTTTGCCCAGGATGACTAACATTGAACAATAACGTCGAGGTAAAACACTTACCAGCAGAGTCCCTCGGAGACGACTATCCGGCCGGTCAATGTTCCACAAAATGGCAGCCGAGAAAGGGGACCAGCGGCATGACATGGGCCATCTCATTGGCGATCTTGACATCACAAACAGTCCCGATTTATGACTTTTACCGAAGAATAGTCTAATCTGACTCTACTTGAAAATCTTATGTTCACGCCGATACTTTGCACAGATGCTAAAAGTTTTGTTCAAACCGCGAAAACGAATAAAAACGCCGTACCGAACGAGACGAGGCGGCACTCAGCGCTGTTCATTTCAAACCGTTACTCCAGGGCTACCACACTCGTTACTGATGCATTAAAAATTTCGGATTTGAGCGGATGCGCTTCCTGCTATTTTGGCAATGAAAGCAGCCTGCAGCTAACGTGACGGAAAAGAGACTTTTTCGTTAATTATTATTGTATAATTTTTATTGTATAATTTTCGACGAATTTTGCAGATCTGAAAGCTGTTTCTGAGCCAATGGTCGGGATGGTCGGGTCAGGACGGGGGGCGGGGCGGGGGGCTCTCGATTGTTCTCGATCCATCACAAGAATCAAGAGCATCGTCTGCTGGGACGTACAATTTTTTCGTCGCATGGTACGGCCTGATCCTCTATGATACATATTCCTTCTCCAATTTACTCGTGTAAACAAGGTCGGAAAAAATCCAGGTCGGACAAAATCCAGGTAGGACAGCGCTTTTTCGGATTTCTAGGAAATCGACAATTTGAACAAAGATAGGTCGGACAATTTACATTTACATACACCCCCCTATGGGTTTTATGTAATAGTTCTGCATAACCATTCTAGTTCAGCCAATCATCATTGAAATCCAAAGCAGGCAGGCAGATAAGTGTGTCGATAATTTCAAGATATTGCCTAACTGTGCGTTGAACGAACGTAAACATAGAAAGTGAGGTTAGAGGCGAATTTCATGTAACTGTGGAATGGGATTAGACATCCCGTCAAATTTTAAAACAAACCCTTGAAGTCAACCCGACGTCCTTGAAATCAAAGAGCGACTCTTGCATTTTGCGAAAAAGGGCTGTGCCGAGCAACAGCGGTCACTCACTCAGGTGTGGGTCCCTCCAGTTCCCTCCAGATCTCTCCAGGCCGGCTGCCGGCAGCAGACTGGGCTGGGCTGATCTACAAAGCGCAGGCGCGCGCGACACTGCACTGGCGTAGCGGGGTAAAATCTAATTATGGCGTGTATTCGCGGCCGCCCCGCCCCGCCCCGCCCCGCCCCGCCCGCGGCCCTGCCAATAATGATGTGTCATGCCGCGGTCTGCAGGCCGCTTGGCCCCGCGCCGCGGACTGGAAAAGGGTAGCGGCCGCGACGCCACGCTGCGCCGCACCGCGCCGCGCCGGGGCGACCTTCAGGACAGCGCAGCGCAGCAGCCCGGCAGCGCTCTTCCAACCAAGCAACGTTATTGACATGTCCATCCCGTTGTGGTCAGGTCTGAGTGTTGTGCTTGTGCGTTATAGGCACGGCTCGAGAGTGAGATGTCAAGTTTTAGAGTCCTGGCGGACCCTTGTCAGAGACAGGACAGAAGACACGCGCAGCTCGTCTCAGCGCCGGCCTCCGGCCTACCCCTCCGAGGGAAGTCCTGGGCTGAGCTCAGTCAGCTGAGAGCAGGCTAGGGTAAGCGCTAGAGCTGCGCACCGTCCAGCTTTTTACCGCGGCGCCTAGCCTGTCGCCCGGTGCGCCCCGCCCCGCCCCGCCCCGCCCCGCCCGTTATAATCGTTCCATTCCACATCGATTAGGCAGACCCCGCGGCGCGTTTCCAAACCGACGGGAGAGGGAGGCGAAGGGGACAGGGGATGATGAGAAAAAATGGCGTGAGGACAGGAGTCGGTGGATGCTGGGGCTGGGAGAGACAAGCTGGGTGGGAATAAAACGGGCGGCCGCGCTGTGGGCGGCACTCACTCGCTCCAGTCCTGCCATGGTGCTGAGGTGGGCGGCGGCCGCCCCGGTCGCGGGCCGCCTGCGCCCCTCTGCCCTCGTGCTCGCCCTGCTGCTGGTCGCCTCCTGGGGGCCGTGGGGCTCCTCGGCCCGCCTCCTGCCCGTCAGGTGAGTCTTGCACCCGCACGGGACTGGGACTCTGCCACCACTTCCCGCGACGACGGCGAGATACTGTCTGCCTGGACGCCGTCGCGCTGGTGGTCCGTGGAGCAGGGCAGCCGCAGGGGCAGGGAGCGCTCACCTGACGTGCTCTTTCTCTTCCTGCAGGTCTGATGACGGCGAGCTCGGCTGGCGGTCGGCGGCGGAGGACCTCGTGCCCGCCGCCTCCTCGCTGGCCGTCGCCAACGTGACCGGCGCCGCCCCCGGGCTGCTGGGGGCGGCCGGGGGCGGCGCGGGGGCGGCAGTGTCCGGGCTGCTCAAGTCAGCCTCCGCGCAGAGCCTCAACGCCGTGGCGCCACCCGCTGACATGGAGGTGGCCGCCTCCAAGAAGAAGTGGAAGAAGGGCGGGGGAAAGAAGCACAAGTCCAAGAAGCACAAAAAGAAGGGCAAGAAAATGAAGAAGGGCTACGAAGGAAAGCACAAGAAGTGGAAGGGTAAGAAGGGCCACCACAAAAAAGACAAGCACAAAAAGAAGTACGCTATGAAGAAGGGCAAGAAGAAAAAGCACAAAGATGAGGGGGGTTACTTTAAGAAGCACAAGAAGGGTAAGAAAGGCAAGAAGGGTCACAAATATGTGAAAAAGGGCAAATACGACAAGGGACACTCGACGAAAGGTAAGCACGACATCCATAAGCTTAACGAGAAGAAGAAGATCAAACACTTCCACGACAAAAAGTACTCATCAGGCCACAAAGAAAAGAAAGGCGGCAAGAAGAAGAAGTGGAAGAAGAAGAAGGGCAAGAGCTTCAAGAAGGGACACAAAAAGAAGGGCAAGAAGTCGAAGAAGTGGGGCAAGAAGGGGAAGAAGTCCTCTGGGAAACACCACAAGTCAAGCAAGGGCCACAAGAAGAAGGGAGGAAAGAAGAAACACCACAGTCACAAGAGCAAGTACGGCAAGAAGGGTGGCAAGAAGAAGCACAAGAAGTGGGGCTACAAGAAGGGGCACTAATTGCGCGGCCCTCCAAGCTCAAATCTAGTCATTGCACTGCTCGATGTAAGTACTCAACGCGATAGGATAGGTGCGCACGCTCTAGGACGGTGTCGGCAGGTTGACTGTCGGGGTATCGATGAACGCGACCGCGAGAGGCAGCCTGCCGGCCGATTATTGTTACGTTTCGTTGTTATTCTTTTGTTAAGTTTGACCTTTTTAAAAAATAATTTATTGGACTATTTTCAATAAGTGTAACTGTGTCTGCGCTGTGATTCCCTCTTTCGATGCGAAGAGGAAGAGTATGTTAAGGGATTTTTATGGAATTGTAAATTAATACAAAACAGCAAGGTAATTTAAAATTTCTTTATTAGTAATTTTTGTACAGAAATTTGGGGCCAGCCCAAAGTCACCTTAATTTCCAATTTTTTCTAGTCAAGGTCTAGCTTTTTGAATGATCCTTGTACTCCAAAAAGATCTGATTCTGTTTTTGCTTTTCCTGGTCGTTTGGTTTCATCCACACATCGCTTTTCTTGCTCAAGAAGATATTTCTCATATGTTTTGAGTAATGTGATAGCATCATCTGGAACACATTCAAAATTGAATAAAAAGAATGTATCTGAAGTGTTTAACAGTCCCCTCTCTTTCTCCTGATCACTCACTTTGAAGTTCATCTAGACTCTTTTCGGTTCCGCCATAGTCTGACGGAATGGCGCTTTTATCCAGAATGTCATTCAAACCATCCGAAGACTTGTAAACTTTAATCTGAGTAATATTACACAATTAATTTTGTTATCGTGAATAAATAAATTTTAATATAAAAACCTGTGAAACTAACCATGTCAATGAGTTCTTTCTTCAGGAAAGGTTTGATGAGTGAAAGAATTTGATCCATAATGGAAGATGCATTTATGAAAACTAAGCCTTTGATCCGGACGGGAAGTGCCTCCTGCAAAAAAGAAACAAGAACAAAATAACAACAATGGAAAATAGAAAATTTGATTGTATAATTCTTGAGCACAGAGAGCTAATAAGCTGCATGCACTTGCCTGGAAGTACACGAAGAACTTGGCCATAATGGTGAGGTTGATGGCAAGGTGGCCGAAGGAGACGCCCTTCACGTCGAGCACGCAGAGCAGCCCCTCCTCCGTGCCGTGCCGCGCGACCCAGGCCTCCTGGAGGGCGCACCACGCCTTCGAGCTGGTCGTGAACGAGTACAGCCGGGGGTTGGTGTCCTTGAGCTTAAAGAAGGACACCGTGTAGCCTTCCTTGGTCTTTTGCGGGAACATGACCTGCAGCCTGCAAGCGAGGGCGGCGAGGCGAGGTGGTCAGTCGTCGCTAAGCTCCCCGGCCCGGCTCAGTGCCGACACAGTGCTGCCAGACAAGTAGGCAAACATTGCCCACGTCACACCCGTGTGAAGCGGGCGGTATCAACGCGCCTGCCTACCAGGCAAACTCTCCCTAAAGTGCACCTTAACTCTCCCCCCAGCCCCAGGAGAGTTTATTTTGGCTACTAGGCAGGCTTTCACACCGCGCCAGTTTCGTACATGAGTATCGTGGGCATGTTTTGCCTCTGGCAGCGCTGGGCTGGGCTGGGCGGGGCGGACACCCAAGAGACTTACAAGACCTTCCCGAGGGTCTCGGACACCTCCGCGCTCTGCAGGGTGCGGTCCGTGAAGAGCTCGGGCGCGTGCGTGCGCACCGTGAAGTACGTGTCCAGGGCCGTCTTGGCCGGCTCGAGGCGGTAGTAGCACGTGTGCAGGAACAGCACCAGCTCCCCGTCTGCAACGGGCAGGACCAGTCAGGACATGACGGCAGGCGCGAGGCGCGAGGCGCGAGGTAGGCAGCCCGCCGCGGCCGCGTGCGCTGCGGGACGGTATCGCGCCGGTGGCAGGCGCTCCGGTGCGTCGCGCCTCGCGCCGGCCGCCGCGGCGGGCTGCGGGCTGCGGGGGCGGGGCGGGGGCAGGGGTGGCGGCGGGGCGGGCCGGAGGAAGGAACTGGTTTGACGCATCTGATCTGCGCGCGCGCTCGCTTGGGGTGACACGCTGAAGCATTGACCCCGGGGGCTGTAACCCGAGTCCAGGCCTCGGTCCAGGCAGGAAAGCACTCCTTCCGACATGAATACATTTTCGGAACGGTGTAGCGAGTCCCCGAAATAGCGAACGATCGCCTTTGGTTGAAACGCAGTAGTATTTGATATTTGATGATATTGTATTGGTACAGACACTCGGTGAGGGATGTGAAGGAGTTGCCTACCTGAGACCTTGGGTAGGTGCGGCTGCTTGTCCACCCACTCCCTGAAGGCCTGCAGGTCCTGGTCGCGCACCTCCGGCCGCTTCTTCCTCTCCTCCGCCAGCGTGAACGTTTTCGCCTGCATGTCGCCGGTTATGTGGAGCGGGGCGGGGCGGGGCGGGGCCGTCCTGAAGGAGCTGAGGTCCTGCGGACAGACACAATGTGGTTACTGTGTGACGTCACAAACCGGTCCCTAGCGCACACAACACTCGTTTCTGCCCAACCAAGCGCGTCCTCCCAGGTCCCCCCTTAAAAGTAGGCCGAAAGTCGCCGCGAAAGAGAATTGAGGCAGGCGCTTCACGGCGCTCGAGGAGGAGGCACGCCACGCCGCTGTTGGTCTTGTCTATGACTAGGAGCAACGGATATGCCTAGGCGAAAATGTAGTCCCGTGAGACTGCCAAGCAAGGCACTTCCTCGAAATGGGCGGAAAAATAGCTGTCATCACGCAGGAGAGACAGAGACGCCTGCAAATTACACAGCCTGCAGCCGCGACCGTCCCGCTGTCGGCGCGGCCGCGGCCGCGGGCCGCGAGAGCTGAAGTCCGGCTGAAGTGCTCAGAGCGCTGTCAAGCGCCGCACATCACTTAAAGTGCATACGACATCTTTACGACGTGAAGCGTCATGCAAACTTGCTGACCAGGTGCAATGACATTTATCTCTCGGTACTTTTGCTATGAAGCGCACAAGTGTGCGGCAGTAGGTGCCAGCCGTATTGGTACTTGCGTGGCGTGCGGTGAACTAGGACAGCAGGTCGCCGACTGAGGAGTCCGCGCGGGGCGGGGCTAGGTGCGGCTGGAGCGGCAGCGGCGGGCGCGGTGCGGACTGTGGTCAGGAGAATACTGACGGCGAGAGGACGGAGCTGAGCAGCTGAGCCCGGTCCGGCCCGGCCCAGTGGGGCCCTCGCATGTCGATGTCGGCGCGGGCCGCACGTCACAGCACAGCCCGGCCCGGCCCGGCCCGGCGCGTCAGCTCCGCCCAGCCTAGCCTGCGCACGCTGATAAATCCTTGTGAGCAATTTGTTCTGTTGTGCTGCTTCGTAAGCTTACAAAGAAATCTGTCCGCAATAAGTTCGAAGGATTTTGTTCGCAATACAAAGAAAATCGTTCGCAATTGGTTCGCAATTTCAAAGCCGCAACAACGGTTCGCAAGGTTTTAACAGTGCACCTGCTCCACACGAACTGCCTGCCTGCCCGTCCTGTCCTGTCCGCACGCAGCTCAGGCCAGGCGGCCAAAAAGCTCCCGGAGGTTCGCCTCGAAATAGCACGTGATGATGAGCAGCCAGTAAGTGTTGCTTTATTCCCTAACCGAAACTTACCAAATGATTTTTTTTTATTATTATTAATTTTAGTAACGGAGGGTACTGCTGGATGATCGTAGCTTTCATGCGACTTTGTTGGTAGTATAGCACGCGCGCCTCTGTGTGCCTCTGTGTGTGTGTGTGTGTGTGAGAGAGAGAGAGAGAGAGAGAGAGAGAGAGAGAGAGAGAGAGAGAGAGAGATGTCAGCTGTCCATAGGTATAAAACCAAAGAGGAGAAGGAAGCGGGACGAGTGACACGCAATTTGGCGTGCGCCTTGCGTGCCGACCAGACTAGGCAATGACACTCATCCAGATGGCCGCAGGGTCATAGGCAGACACAATTAATTTATAGTGTGTATCTCTGAGTTTGTGTGATTTCGTGGAGAGAAGTAGAGGAGCGTGGAATCATGTGAAACCTCAATTTTAGTGACCATTAATTTATTGACTAAACCAACAATATCACGACAAAAAAACAACACTTACAAACAACAAGTTAGATCACAACCTTAATAAATAGATGACTATGAGGATCACTGAAGTTCAGTCACAATCGGAAGGAGACAACCCTGACTCACTGGAACAACATGAAGCTTATAAAGTGCGCCGATTACCAGCAAAGGTAACATCATACATCACATGGTACTGTATCCTCCCGAGAGAATAAATAATTCCTACAAGTAAAATAAATAATAACGAACAATGATGTGGCGAGCATTCAGAGAACATCAAAGGCAAACAAGAAACAGGAAACAAATGAATTAAAGCGTAACAGTACTATGCAACGATGCGGCGGAGACTACAATTTCTAGCACAGTTTTACCTACTTCCAAAGAGGGCATCATTTTATCCGGTGTTGCTGTCTCCCCCGGGGTCACGCAGCCCTCGCCCGCGACGGCGCCGACCTCAGTGGTGGCCCTTCTTGTAGCCCCACTTCTTGTGCTCCTCGTGGCCGCCCTTCTTGCCGAAGTCCTCCTTCTGGCCGTGGTGCGACTCGTGGCCGCCGCTGCTCTTGTGGCCCTTGTGGTCCTTGTAGTGCTTGCCGTGCTCCGAGTGGCCCTTCTTGCCGCTGTGACCCTCGTCGTGGCCGGACTTGTGGTGGCCCTGCTTGTAGTGGCCGCCGCCGGACTTCTTGAAGCTGTCGTGGTGGCCGCCCTCCTTGGCGTGGTGGCCCTCGTCATGGTGCTCGTCGTAGAACTTCTTGTTCTTCTTGAACTCGTCGAGCTTGTGCACCTCGTGCTTGCCCTTGGTGGAGTGGCCCTTGTTGTACTTGCCGTGGTCCTCGAACTTGTGGCCCTTGTTGCCCTTCTCGCCCTTGTGGTGCTCGGCGTAGAAGCCGCCCTCGTCGTGGTGCTTCTTCTTGTGGCCGGCCTTCTCGTCGTAGTAGCCCTTGTGGCCCTCCTTGTCGTGGTGGCCCTTCTTGCCCTGCCAGTGGTGGTGGTCGCCCTTGTAGCCCTTGTCGGACTTGTGGCCGGACTTCTTGGCGTGCTTCTCGTGGTGCTCGTGGCCGCCGCCGCTCTCGTGGTGGTGGCCGGTGGCCGCCGCCACCAGGTCCAGGTCGCCGCTCGAGTCGTCCTCGTCGAGGCCGCGGTGGATGTCCCGGCAGTGGACCGCCCCGATGGCGAGCACCACGCCGACCAGGAGGAGGAGGCGAGCCATGCTTGGATGAGGAGGAGGAGGAGTCGGTCAACTGATGATGACAGCCTGGGCGCCGGCCCTTTTTATAGTCCCCTCCCTGCCCTGTCCTGCCGGAGCGGGCCGGGTGCACGGGGCGGGCGCGACCCCCTCCCCCGCGCCACCTCCTGAACGGGGCGGGGCGGGGCGGGGCGGGGCGGGGCTGTGGCTGGGCAGGAGGGCCTCCCCGCGGGGTCTCCTTGACGGGAAGCGCCGCGGACCCCTGCGCCACGCCGCGCCACGCGGCCCAGCGCTTTCACCCGCGCAGTGCAGCGCTGCTGGGCGGGCAGCAGCAGGCCGCCGCGGCCGCCGCGCCGGCCAGCAGTCGCGGCTTCACCAGCACCCTCCGCGTGGACAGCAAGTTACGGAACGTGGACAGGGCTGGGCTGGGCTGGGCTGGGCTGGGCTGGGCTGGGCGCGACAGCGGCAGCGGACAGCGGACAGCGGACAGCGGACAGCGGACAGCGGCAGCGGACAGCGGCCGGAGGACAGCAGGGACAGAGGCGCGGCCAGCATTGCAATGATTATGATATTGCATCGGATTGATTCGGTCACAGTGTCAGCTCCGAGAGGAGCGCTGCGCTGCGCAGCCCGGGGAAAATCCCTAATAGCTATTGTGTGCTTTGTGGAGGACACTGCCCAGCTCAGCCCAGCCCGGGCGCGGGCGGGCGCGGACGGGCGCGGGCGGGCGCGGGCGGGTGCGGGCGCATTGCAACACCACCTCAAGCACCCTGGCCGGGCTGGGCTGCGGCATGATAGACTGACCACCAACACCCCCGTCTCCGGCCCGGCCCCGGCTCCCGCCCCGCCCCGTATATTCTGCGTTCTTCTCTGTTATGGGGGCAGATCGATTGATGTGTGTGATGAGTCATGCACGTGGATACAGGTAGACTTCGAACGCATCTTTGTGTCCTGATGCGCTTCCTCTCAGTGATGCGCCTGAGAGGTCGCATAGGGACCCTGGGCGGAATGAAAGCCAGACGCCACGGCGAATGGCGACGAAAAAAACGCTTAGCTGGCGTGGACGGCGGGGGCGGGCCGGCGCGGGGCGCATCGGCTGGGCTGGGCCGGCGCTGGGAGTCAGGAATAATTGATTCTGACACGGGCGTTTCCCTGTTCCGAAAGGAAGGACGTCGGAAGCTGCAGCAGCAGGGGCGGCCTGGACGGGCCGGCCCGCGCCCAGGCCCGCCCCGCCCCGCCGACCTTTTACGCGATTATTATACATATCATGAAGTGGAGCGGAGGATGCACCTGATGTGGCCACCTCTATTGCCAGTACTCGCTATGTCATCGTGTTCGAGTCGAGGGGGAAACAACTATTATGTGTCAGCTGGATTACTGATTACCTAGATTACCCTGCGATTACCGCCCGGATTACGTTGTTTATTCTCTTGGATTACCTCCAACTACCTCTGGATTACCCCGGATTCCCCGTGGACTACCCCTGGAATACTCCGGTCTACTTCAAATTTCCTCGGATTACTCCTCCCGGATTACCCACACGGCTGTCAGCCGGATTTCCTTAGTCGCACTGCACAGCAAAAGTTCCCCACTGTCTGGTGCAGAGGAAAAGTGACGCTCTTTTCTAAGCGCTGTGCATGATCTTTCTGAATGGTGCAAATTTAGTGTACGACGAGGTGGATGAAACGTATTTTTCTCTTGGGAAGGGTAAACAATCAGAGCCATGGGAGGCGTGATGGTTAATTTAAAGATGGTCAGGGAAGTCCTAGCGCGCACCCCGCCGCGCCCCGCCCAGCCCCGCCCCGCCCCGCCCCGCCCGCACTGGTCAGTTCAATGTCCCGGCCTTGCCCACCGCGGCCTTGCCCTACCTCTACGCTACGATGCCCATGCGGATCTAGCAGCGAGGGGTGGGGTGGAGAGGGGGATTTGCCTCGTGTAACGGTCCGTCGCCTCTCCTGTTTTGATGCGTCGCTGGCTATAGACAGCAACTTGGCGGCACTGTATTTTCAGATCGCGGGACTTCGCGGAATATTATCATCACCAGCAAGTTTTTAAAACAAGACAAAAATATGTGCCGGGTTGGTGTTACGTAGACTGTTGACACCTTCCGCCCCCAATGCTATTCATCTTTCTCAAACAAGTTATGAACTGCGTACTTGAAGTCCTTGAAATTATCAACGTCATTTTAGAGAAATAATTTCTTCCGCACTTGTCTGGGACCAAGATACGACAAAATAAGAACCGGGCAACCGTTTTCCCACGCCGACACACAAAAAATGAAAGGATCAGGTCCGCTGGGGCTGGCGCCGGGCAGACGCCGCTGGGCAAATGGGTGGCCTAGCTGGCAGGCGCAGGCGCAGGCGCAGGCGCAGGCGCTGGCGCTGGCCGTGGTGCCGGCTGGGTGGCCAGCTCAGCAGGCGCGCTGCTGCCAGACCAGCGCCTGCCTGTGGCGTACAGCCCAACTTCAGCAACAACTGCGTTTGGGGGAGGGAATAGCGTCTTTCTTTGCAGCACGACAAAAGTTTTGGCGCGGCCAACCGCACGTTGCTGACCAGTTTGGGTGGCGCGAGGGGTCGACCACTTGGATATTCCATGTACACATTGAAAAATATTCCAAAAATAATCCAGTTATTCCAACATATTCCAGCCCAAAAATATTCCAAATATTCCAAAAATATTCCAAATATTCCAAAAACATTACAAATATTCTAAAAATACTCCAAATATTCCAACATATTCCTGATATTCCAAAAAAAAATTTCTCACGTTTTCCTGATATTCCAAAAATATTGTTCTACATATTCCAAAAATATTCCAGATATTCCAAAAATATTCCAGATATTCCAACTGGAATATATTCCATGTACACAAATATTTCAAGTGGTCGACCCCTCGGGGTGGCGGGAGTCTCCGTAAGTACGACACACCATTTAACGGCGAGTTTCTATTTCCACGAGAGAAAGAACACGGTCCATACGCTGGTCTTACAACTATCGCAATGCATCTAGGATTGGCATGTCCACCACCGTTGCGAAGGTGCGCAGTCGGAAGCGTCGGTCGTCCACCGAGGAGAGGGTGCTTCTGGTGCGGCGGCGAGTCCGACCCGACGGGACGGGACGGGTCCCATCTCGGCCATAAACCGGCGATGCAGAGGGGCGCTGCCGCCGCCGCGCCGGCTCGCCCCAGTGTCCAATTGGCGAACCGGTTGGCAAAATGGCAAACAGGGCGGCCGAACGGGTTAAACGCCGCTGCCCACGGGACCAGGCTTTCATGTGCGCCGAGGAGGTGGCCGAGCGGGCGCGGCGCGGCGCGGCCCCAGCGTGTGTGCGCCCCGCCCCACCCCGCCCCATCTCGATCACATGTGTGCCGGGCCGGGCCGGGCCCCCGCGCCGCGCTCTCGATACCCCGCGCGCCGCGCTGCAACTACCGGGTGTATCGCCGCGGCCGCAGCGCCCCCAGCGCCCCCGGCCCCGCCGCGCCGCACCCGCACCGCACCACTGCCACTGCCTCGCCCCCAGGCCCAACCCCAGGCACAGGTCCCGGGCTCACCAGACGGCGCGGCGTCCTGCTCCGTTCCGCCCCGCAAGTTCATTTATTTCCCATTTCTTGCGCTCATCGGTCGCTTAACACGCGCTACCTAGGTCTTTTTATTCCATTTTCGCTATCTTACGCGATCTGTATAGGGTGAGAACACTCACCGCTCGGAATTCCCTACACTCTTTTTGGGTGTGAAAAAAAGTGCTGCAGCAGGTTCCGTACATTACATGACTCACAACAAGCTTTATTCCACATTAAAATTTAATTAAAAATAGTTACAAAAACAATGGTACATACATATTTAATAAATTAGCAACAACTTAACAGTCGATTGACAAGAGAAAAAAAACGAGAACTAAATTCACAAGTCATTTTGCGACAGGTACGAGGGTTGTATCACCCTTTGCCGGGACAGTGCTTTTATATACGGTAAGATGAAATTGTTGGGTCGAGGGTGGGAGTATTAGATCTTCTCCAAGTTCCAGTTCGTACGCAACGGCATACGGCATACCCAGTCCCAACAAACACTTCGAATAAGTTGGAAGAGGTCATGACCCGCATCTCCTCATCTGACTAGAATATTCGTCCTCAATCAGTTCGTTTCGTGTCTGTTGCTGCGGGAGTGTCCGTCAAGGCGATGCTGAACGTTGAATCCTGATCGGATTCTTCCAAGACGAGGAAAATGAAGTCAGTTTCGTGAGCGGGGGAGGAGGCGTTTTCTCGCCAGGTAGTGGAGCAGAAGCATGGGGTGTGGCGGGGGAGGGGGGGGGGTGGAAGAATAAAGTCAACAGCGCGGAAAAGCGTTGCGCGCACGCCAGGCCAGGCGAGCATAGTGATTGCAACTCGGCGCTTTCACTCGCGACCGGGCCGGGCCGGGCCGGGCCGGGCCGGCGAGCACTGACTCGGTGGACCAGATCGACCCGACCCGACCCGCGAGTGAAGGCGTTGATTACAAGTCACGCGCTGCTGGACAAGTGCGAGGGGGCTAGTTTGGGAATCGAAATCTTCCGGTTAACTTATCCTGATCAGTTACGAAAAGAGGTACGAGGTGCGTCTTTGGATACACAGCCGGTGGCAGGGAGGCGTGTGGGCCTGGTGGCCACGGGGGCGAGGGCGGGTGGCGCACTGTCCCGGTGCGGAGCGGTCACTGTCGGCCGGGCAGCCCCGGGCGGGCTGGGCTCAGTGGTGGCCCTTCTTGTAGCCCCACTTCTTGCCGCCCTCCTTACCGCCCTTCTTGCCGTACTGCTCCTTGTGCGCGTGGTGCTCCTCGTGGCCCTTGGAGCCCTTGACGCCCTTGTGCTCGTCGTCGTAGTGGCCCTTGTCCACGTGGCCCTTCTTGCCCTTGTGGTCCTCGACGTAGCCCGACTTGTGGTGGCCGCCCTTCTTGTGGTGGCCCTCCTTCTTCTCGTGGTGGCCGTGGAAGTCGCCGTGCTTCTTGTGGTGGCCGCCCTTGTGGAAGTCGTCGTAGAACTTGTGCTCCTTGTGGTACTCGTCCTTGTGGAACTTGTTGTGGTAGCCTGCGGACACAGAAAACCGACATGCACTCATATGAGGAGGACTCTGTTCAGGGTCCGGTAGAGACCCTTCCCTGTACACAAAACACTCGTCTGCACTATGGTCACTGCTCACCTTTGGTCTTGTGCCCCTTTTTGTGGCCGCCCTTCTCGCCGTACTTCGCGCCCTTGTGGCCCTTCTCTCCCTTGTGGTGCTCGCCGTACTTCTCGGCCTCGTCGTGGTGCTTCTTCTTGTGGCCGTTGGACTTCTTGTAGTCAGACTGATGGTGGTCCGAGCCCGCCTTGCCCTGCTCCGCCTTGTCGACGAAGCTCTTCTTCTTGGCGCCTTTCTCGGACTTGTGGCCGGCCTTCTTGTGGTGCTCCTCCACGTGCTTCTCGCCGCCGCCGACCACCTTGGAGTGTCCGTGCGTCGCGGCCGTCTCCAGGTCGTCGCTGACGGCGAGCGCGACGTCCGACGGCGCCGGCGCCGCGCCCGCCCCGACGGCGTCCAAGTCCCTGCGGAGGTCCTTGGCCTGCACCAGCACCGCGCACGCCCAGAGCGCCAGCGCGCACGCCGCTACCGGCAACAACAACACACGAGCCATGGCGGCCAGGGCGCGGGGCAGGAGCACCACACTGATCAACGGGATGTACGCAACAAGCGACTCGGATTGCGGAGTCTTACCCATTTATACACAGGATGTAGACCCCTTCCAGGTGGCCGGCGGGGCGGGGCGAGGCGGGGCGGGGTGGGGGTTGGTGGGGGTTGGCGGGGCGCGACCCAGGGCGGCCCGTAGTGGGGGCGGCGCGGCCCGCGGGGCAGGCGTTGGCGCCGGCGCCCCGGTGGAGGTGGACGCCGCCGCCGCCCGCCGCTGCCTCGGTCCTCTAGGTGGTGGGGGTGGCCGGGCCGGGCCGGGCCGGGCCGGACTGTGTCCCCCGTCCCCGTGGTCCAGGCCTAGCCTGCCGTGCCCTGCCAGGCCCTAAGCCTTTTTGCTCAGCCGGGCTGAGCACGCAGCCTGCCCTGCTCAGCCAGGCTGAGCCTGGAGCCGAGCGCAGCCAGGCCTGCCCTGCCCTGTCACGCTTTCGTGTTCGCGCCCGTGCTGGCCCTGCTGCCCTTCGGGAAACACCGAAGGCCTAGCCTGCCGGTGGCAGTGGCGGTGGCGCGCCGCCGCGGGGACTTCCGCGACCACCGCGCCACGCCGCGCCCCGCCACGCCGCGCAAGAGGGCAAGGAGAGGGTGAGATAACACCAAACTGCTGGGCTCCCTCCCCACACGAATACAGACCCACTGCAGCGCCTTCCCTCTCACCGCACGATCGGAAATCGAGTAGGACAACCCGCCAGTCACTTCTGTTCGTGTATCGATCCCCCGCAGGGCACAATCTAACAGTGTGTTTAATACTTTTTACTAGCGCGACGGCCAATTTCATATTGCTGCCCGTCTTTAACCGCGATAGTAAGTGCCCGTAAACACTACCTGGCTCTCGTTTCAACTGAAGTTGAGTGTTTATAGGACCTTACCGGCCTCTAGCGGGACGTTCCAGAAGCATCTTTCGTCACGCCTTGGGTTCCCGCGGAGGACCTCCGCATCTCTGGATCCGCCTCCTGACCACGCGGGGGCCAAGCGCAAGGACTGCGGGCAGGGCCCGCGCGGGGTAGGGGAGGGGGGGGGGGGCAGGGAGGAACAGAGGGACTCGGCAGACCCTCCTCCAGATAGTACGGGTACGCGTACGCAAGCGTACAAGAACGAGACCCTGAGTCCATTATCTCAGGTAGATGAGTAGAACACCAGCTCAAATATTAAAGTTTCATTTTGGTTACATGGTAACTATGTTTTTCCTCTCCATTAGATACTGGTTAGAGCTATTCTAAACTGTGAGTACAGATGGAAAGGGTGAGGAGATGAGATATAGAATTTTATACAATTAAAATTGTTTTATGAAAAATTGTAAAAATAGCCAACATTTGGACTTCAATCGGAGGGAAAATACATTAATTATCATGTCTCCATAAATGTTTTCTCACTATATATGAGCAAGGGTATGGCTTTTTATTGGCTTAGACCACCGCATGGTTAGTGGCTGTTGGCGCATTTACAATGAACGCATTTGAAAACAGGGACCCGTAACTTAACATAACAAACATCATTTGTTAGTTACAAATTTTATCAGAGTCGTAAGTTAAATTTAAAGTTAAGTTACTTAACGTAACAGTTAGGAATTTGTTATGCTCTTAACGTTAAAGATATAACAAACTACTTAACGTTACAAGCAACTTTTGTTTATTTCGTTTCTGATGTCGCACAGATGCGAAAAACTATAAAACTTCAACTAATTATCAAACTACTTTCTGTTAAATCTGTAACGGTTATTCTATTATCAGAAGTGTATGTGTTTATTCTTTATCTGTTAAGTGTCATGGTATGCGTTATCGGTTATCGGGTAAAACATTAACGGTTAACAAAGTGTTATGAGGTGCTGTTTTGTTACGTTACGGGTCCCTGTTTGAAAAGCAGACGAAGACTCTTACCTCCAAACTGAACTATTATCTCGCCCCCTTTTCTTTTCCTTTCTTTGTTGGAAATGCAAACAGATTCACAACCAGCGAAGGCGCGCCCCGGCGCTGCTCCGCAAAACGCACGTCCGCCACTAACGCGATATCATTTCACTATCACTATCACTGACTATCACAATGAAACTGGCAACTGACACCTGCTGTCTCCCAGCATTCACAGCCGACTGACTGCAGATTGCCGTCTGTAGTGTGTGTGTGTGTGGGGGGGGGGGGAGGGGGGACCGGACTCATCAGGAGCTGCTCGCAGCGCCATCTCGCTTCCGAAGCGGTGAGTGCGCATCAGGCAAATCTCACATGAGATCCAAATGTTTGTGTGACTTTTTTTTTTAAATTTTTTTTAAAAATTAAAAACCTGAAAATGTAGGGAAGAGAGAACCTTATAAGAGATTGACATGTCTAAGGTATTTATTGCTTCTTGCAGATAACGAATATATGCAGGTACAGAAAATGTGTTCAAATCATGATGACAATAAATGTAAAGGAAAGTGTGAACAAACTTTAACAAAATGTATGAATTGATGAAAAGACTGTAACAAGAATAATGAAGTGAAGATAAAACACTCTCACACAAAAATAAAATAAAACATGACTATGATAATCACCCCTGGCCTCCCTCCAACGAACGGCTAGGGGGCGAAAGGGTTGACTAGAATCCACTATACATTAACAATCATCTTCCACTTCCCTGCCTGCTCCCCATGCGGGTCGCTCAGTAGTCGTAGTCGTCGTCGGCCTGCTGCTGCTTCTGCTGCTGGCCGCCCTCGTCGTCGTCGTCATCGTGGTCGTCGGCCTCTTGCTGCTCCTGCGGCGTACAGCAACCAGCACGGCAAACGTCAGTCGTATTCACAGTCGTCAATACACATTAGGAACAGCTGGAAAACTCGGGTCACATGTGCTTAAGCTCTCTCCGATAGAGGTCTGTAGGGATAGGGAGCCCGCAGGACGGCTACTCGTCGGCCGGACCGCTTACCGCCGCCTCGCCGTCGTCGTCGTGGTCGTCGTCGTCCGCGGCCTGCTGCTGCTGCTGGCCCTCGCCGTCGTCCTCCTGGTTGTCGCTGCCGCCCGAGAACACGAAGAACATGTCGTCCTCGCCGTGCAGCCCGCGCCGGTACGCGGAGCTCTCGCGGTCCATGGAGGCGTCGCCGCTCACGTCCTGGAGAGACTGCGACCGCGGGCCCTGCCGCACCTGGGGAGGGGACACCTGGCGCTCAGCTCGGCGCTCAGCCCCGGCCCGGCCCGCGCGGGCGCCGTGGGAGGGAAGGCTGGAGGCTCACTCACCCTGGCCGTGTCCCGCACCACCTCCACGTCGGGGTGGGAGCCGGCGAAGCCCGCGTCGCTCGCCGCCCCGTACTTCTCGTTCTTGCCCCCCTTCTTCTTCTTGCCGAAGGAGGAGTGCTGCTCGTACCTGTGACAGAGAAGCGCCCCTTTAGTCACGGCCCCGACGGGAGAAGCTTCGAGACGCGGCGCGGAGGGCTCGTCCCGTCTCTGTCTGTCACGGCGCCTGCGCATCGGAGCATAGGCAACCCAACATGCACTCGTGTACAGCGTCAGTCGACCCGCCGGGAGGCGAGTCAGACGGAGCTGAGCCCGAGGGTGCGTGGTCTGTCTGTGTCGTCATTCTACTATTACACGTACCAGGTCAACTTTTGCGAAGCAGTGTCAGGCTGCCAGGCACTCACCCGTACTTGTCGCCGCTCTTGGTGTGGAAGGCGTCGAAGTGCTTGTAGCCGTCGTTGCCCGAGGACGAGTGCTTGTGGTGGTAGCCCTTGCCGTGCTTGCCGCCGCCGCCCTGGACGTGGCGGTGCTTGCCGGCCTGGTGCGCCTGGTGCGCGGCCGCGCGGTGCTCGTCGGTGGAGGCGGCAAACAGCATGTCGCCGGGCGGGCGCGCGTACACCTCCCGGATCTCGTCATGCAGGGCAGCGGGGAGGCAGACGGTAATAGAGCAGCGCGGGGCGGGGCGGGGCGGGGCAGGGCGGGGGGGGGCGGGGCGGGCCGGGGCGGGGCGGGGCGGGGCGGGGCGGGGCGGGGCGGGGCGGGGCGGAGAGAGGAAAGGCTTCGCTCTGCGCTCATTATCTGCGGTTACCCAACGCCCACCCGCCCACCTCCACCTCACTTCACCCTTTGGGGGGCACACCCTTTAGGCCTTTTCTTTCGCACCGTGACAAAAACACCCATGGCGTGGTCCCTTATTGACAGTATCGCGCGCTAAAAACGGCCGCTTTGATTGCGATCAAACGAGAGGTGGGTGGTGAAAAAAATACCCGACACCCCACTCCGCCCCGCTCCGCCCCGCTCCGCCCCGGGACTGCGGGCAGGAGCCCGGCCCGGCCGCGACCGCTGCGCTAGTGACACGGCACGGCCTGGCCTACGGCCTGCGTTCCGTCCTGCGCTGCGCAGACCAATCCTTTTTTTCCCCTCTTTCTTTTCCTCTCCGAGTCCCAGACCTGACCCAAGAACCGCTAGCCGATGGGCCGTGAAAAGACTTAGTCTCTCTCTCTCTCTCTCTCTCTCTCTCTCTCTCTCTCTCTCTCTCTCTCTCTCTCTCTCTCTCTCTCTCTCTCTCTCTCTCTCTCGGCCTATCTTGCTCCCACCGCAGAGCCGCTACTGAAGGGCGTAACGGTCCCCTCCCGCGCCCCCCATGTTTACATTGCTTTCGCCACGGTGCGCGGGGCGGCGCGGGGCGGCGCGGGGCGGCGCGGGGCGGCGCGGGGCGGCGCGGGGCGGCGCGGGGCGGCGGGGTGGGGCCTCGCGTGCCGCGCCACGGGCGTTTCCACGTCCACTGCTGCTGCGGGGCGGGCGGGCAATCACGATTGACATTATCTGGGCGCCGGTCCGGTCCGGCCCGGACCATGTGTATCATTCATTGAAGCAGTACACAACTAATTCGACATGAACAGGGTTCCCGCCCCGCCCCGCCCCGCCCCGCCCCGCCCCGCCCCGCCCCACACTCTCGAGTCCGTAGCGACTCACTGTCGACTCTACCACGGCTGTGTCGGTCCATCTGCTGACGGGGAAGGCCGCTCCGGGCGCCGCGAGCGCGGTGAGGACGGCGGCGGCCCCGAGGACCGCGAGGACGGCCCGCTGCGCTGCTGGACTGCTGCGGTGCTGGTGCGCCATGACCTGCGCCATGGCTCTGCTCGGCTGATGAGGGGAATGTTGATCTGACAGCGTCTATGACCGCCTGCCCGCAGGCAGCCGGGGCTTTTATACGCCGACAGGCTCCAGTGCTCCGGGGGCGGGGCGGGGCGGGGAGGGGGCGGGTGGCGGAGGGGGGCGGGCCGCCGGGGGGCGTCCGGCGTCCTGAGCGCGTCCGCCACCGGGCGCGAGCCAATCAGGATCCGGCCGGTCTGTGACGTCAGCCAATAACGAACGGGTCGAGGTAGGCGGTGCGGGGCCCGGCGGGGGTCGCAGGGCGGGTTCAGCACCGACGCTAAGGGAAGCAAGCATTGCACTCCAGTATTTGTACGTGGTTTATGTTTTATTCAATATCGCCTGCATTCTTCACAATACTTTTATCACAGACTGTTCTTTAAGTACACGTTCTATAGAACAAATTTTAAGAGTTACGTCGATACCGGATATACATTTCACCGCACAGCGGCAACGCATGCAGACGGCCGTAGGCTTTTTTGTCACCAAGATTAAAACTGCCTCCGAACGTCAACTGGTGATGTGCCGTCATAGTTATTGAATTAATACTAAATTTGGATATCTTATTTTGAGCATACACCTTTTAAAGATAAGTATTATAGATTTACATCTGTGAGGAACAGCATTCTACTTCATTATATCTAGGGTTACACAGCTCTCTTTGGTGCAAGTTGTAGCTCACATAGGAAACTTTGCGTGCGTCATTACATATAAATAAAAACTTAAGCGTGTCTAACTGTTGGTAAGCACAAGCAAATTAGAGAACTAGAACTATACTTAATGGCCAAGAACTTCGCACGTGATTTCGCTTGTAGAGAATTTTTAAGTAGATCTTTGGCGGAGGCTTCTGGCCTCCGATAGCGGAGGTGGGACCACCCATCGCAAGACTGACACAAGCTATGGAGGATTACGCGACGCAGCTTGCACTATAAACATGACTAGACTAGACCGATAGAACACCGTTCCTTCCTACCCGTAAGCTACGACATATTACACAGCGCAAATGCAAATAACAGTATCACACCTAACAATAACGTTTTGTACTTGGTTAGGAACGCGCGTCAGATGGGCGAAACATAGGAAACCCTCGTCAGGTCAGCATCCAATATCGTGGAATTGTACAGAGGCACAGTCTCACGTGAAGGCACACCGTGCCCGGGCCGGGCCGGGCCGGGCCGGACTGTCGACAGCTTGTCGTAAAACAACAAAGGTCCCCGAGATAAGGCTAAGGCTATCTCTCTTCCTCCAACACTCCAACACGCCGAAACGCCACCCCGTCGCTCTCCGCTCCGCTCGTCTTTGTCCAGCGGCACACACGCCCAAAAACCGCACCGCAGTGCGACCTTCACTTTTCCGACATCTTTTCGAAGCCGGCGTTGTCGTAGGCGTGGAGGTCGGGCCGCCCGGCCTCCCTGTGGGCCTCGACCGTCGCGATGCTGCAGTCGCTGGGCAGGGACACCACCTTCTTCGCGGCGGGACCTGCGCGGGAGGGAACATGGTTAGTGACGGGGCGGGGCGGGGCGCACGAGTCCAGCTGCATGGATCCGAAGGTGCCGTAGGTCGTCCACCGGCACCGGCTCCAGTCGCGCGGCGTGGCGCCGACGGGGCGCGGCGACTCACCTCTGGGGACCAGCACGCGGTCCAGGACCATGAAGGGCATCTCGTATGCCAGGGACAACACCGCCGAGATGATGAAGGAGATGGCCAGGATGCCGACGGCGTCCTGGACCTGCGCGGCATCAGGAGGTTAGGTGGCGGTCGTCCGTGGCGCCCGGTGCGGGGGGAGGGAGGAGGGAGGGAGGCTCACCGTGAGGAAGGTGCTGAAGTACCCGGGCGAGCGGCGCAGCCCGTGGCTGACCATGAGCACGGCGTAGTGCGTCAGGTACACGCAGTACGAGAGGCGCGCGAGCGGCGCGAACGGCCGCCAGGACAGCAGCGCGTTGACGGGGCCGCCGTGGCCCGTGACGCAGGCGAACACCACCCAGGCGACGCCCACGGCCCAGGCCGTGCGGTGCAGGCCGGCGTACAGCCCGGCCTCCAGGGCCGAGTACTGGTGCGCGCGCTGGTAGAAGCCGAACACGCCGAACAGCACGGCCAGGCAGGTGGCCGTGGACGCGGCCCAGCCCAGCGCCACCAGCGCGGGCGACAGGCGCACGGGCCGGCCGCGGCCGCGCACCGCCGTCAGCAGGCAGCCCAGCGCGATGCCCACCAGGTACGGCCCCGCCCGGTTGTACACGCGCGTGTACACCTCGACGAACACCTGGCCCAGCATGGACTGGTCCAGCGTGTACAGCATGGCGCCCGCCAGCTTGCCGGCGAACGTGATGCTGAAGGGCACGGCCACGGACACGAGCACGAGCACGGCGAGCAGCGCGCGCCCGAACCTCGGCCAGCGCAGCAGCGGCACGAGCACCAGCGGCGAGAGCCAGAACAGCTGCATGTCCACGGCCAGGTACCACGTCTGGTTCATGCACTGCGGGCCAGAGCAGAGCACAGCACACCGTCAGCGAGGGGAGAGGAGAGGAGGCAAGAGGCTTGAACTGCGATAGTAGAATTGCATACAACTCCGACAAATTATCACGAACTTCGGTGGATTTTGGTGAACTTTGGCCGAATAATTTATTTGCATGAACTTTGTTTCACGTTGAGGAACGTCGGCCTTCGGTGTATGGCTTAATTTTTCGGAGCCTATATAGAGCCGGGGCCGAGGCGGGCCTTGGACTGGGATCACCTCACGCAAGGACTCACCGGCGCAGCCAGCTGCACGAAGTTGTTGACGTAGGCCAGGTTGGTCCACCAGTTGAGCACGCAGTTGTCCGTCTCGGGGCCGACCAGGCGGTCCCAGAGCGGGCCGCTGCCCAGGCGCACCAGCAGGCTGGCGTAGAACCACAGGACGACGGCGTACACGGGCGTGAGGCGGGCGTAGCGGTGCCAGTAGAACGCCAGCGGGTTGAACGAGAGCCGGCCCCGGCCCCCGGCCGCCGTGCGCAGGAAGCTGACGGCGAGCAGCGCCCCGGACAGCAGCAGGAACGTGTCGGTCGACAGGGTGGCGTTCATCAGCACCATGTTGCCCACGGAGTCGCCGAGCTGTCAGGTCAGAGAGATGAGAGACTTATTCACTTTCACCACGGTAAACTGTAATGGAGACGGACTCTGAATCTCCTGTCCTCCCGCTGCGCTAAAAACCCTTTGGCCAAGTTTTGCGAAAGGGCTGTGAATAACTGGTGTCCTAATTGCAATTAACTCTGCGAGTCAAGTCGCCCCGCCACGCCCGGCGCTAAACTTGCCAATCAATTGGAGGCGAGGCGAGGCGCGGCGCGGCGGCCGAGGCGGGCGGCGCGGGGCGGGGCGGGGCGGTCCCGGAGTAGAGCTGTCACGGTGCCTTAGGGCGCGGGCGGGGCGACTCTACTTTGCCACGCTCCGGCGCGAGGGCGGCGAGTCCGTACCGGACCAGAGGGAGGACCGCGTCGCGCTCAGAACCACAGCCTCCGTTAAGAATATTCTCCTCTCTGATTTATCTGATTCATGCGTTGTTGGTCGTGTGGGCGAGATGGTCAGGTCAGGTCACTCGCGTTCGAGCATTATGCTCCCTTCCGTCAAGAGCCGACCAGAGATCCTCCCCTCCCCGCGGATATGAGGACATCCGAGGGGGAAGGCCCGAAGGCTCCGAGAGCGCCCGGGGAAGTCCAATGCCAGAGTTCGCGTCCCTCCCGTCCAAGGCCGCCCCGCCGCCCGCCCCGCCGCCCGCCCCCGCCGCCTCGTTGGCAACACTTTTTTTTTGCTTGGTTGTCGGTGGCGGTGCGTTGCGTTCCGTTGAGGTGGGTCAGGTCAGGAGGAGGGCTCTGCTCACCCTGGGCACCACGGCGCGGTTCACGTTGGGCGAGACGGCCTCCATGTAGAACGAGTGCAGCAGCACGACCCAGGAGATGCTGAGCACGCGCAGGCCGTGCATGCAGCCCATGGTGTCGCCCGAGCGCGCCGTGGACAGCAGCGCCGCGCCGTTGCGCCGCAGCGAGAAGGACACGAGCAGCTGCTGCACGCGGGACAGCGGCGCGGGGCCTGCGGACAGCGCGGACAGCGCGGACAGCGCAGCAGCGAGGTGAGACGCCGCGCCCGCGGGGTAGGCAACCCAACCGGCACCGCCGGTGCGAGTACTCACGCTGCGAGGCGGCCGCGGGGCCGCGGGGCGGCGCCGGGGTGCACAGGACGTCGTAAATGGTGCTGGCGGCCATCACGTACATGGTGACCAGGAGCAGGCATCTGGAAGAGCGTAGGGGTTGCGTCACCAACATGCGTTGAATTTACAAAATAATAATATAAAAAAATAGGGGTTTGACAGTGAAACACGACTCACATGAAAGCGATATCCTTGGGCAGCAAGGGCTTGCTCTGGCGGCCACCGTCCGCGGCCAGGCAGCGCTCGTCGGCCACGGAGACGGTGGGCTTGGCGGCAGCGGCGGTGGCGGGCGTGAGGGCGGCCAGGCGCGCGGCCAGGGCCAGCTCCACGTCGCGGCCCGAGCAGGTCGACGGCACGCACAGCGCCCAGTCCAGGGCAGCGCTCTGCTCACCGGCGGCCAGGGCCACGCCCTGCGGGAGGTCAGCGGAGAGCTCTGGTTAGAGGTGCACACCCCCGGGATATGTACTTTTTGATACGAATTTGTGCATGACGTAAGATTTCTTCCATAACTATGAACAAATTCTTACGTATTTACGAGAAAAATAATTGCGTAATTATGTAAGAGTTGGTTTACGTAAGCTACGTATGCACAGAAACGTACGTAACTATGTACAAAAAAATACACAAGAAATGAGTGTGGTCAGGATGAAATCCATTGGAGGGCAGGCCGGGCAGGCCAGGCCAGGCCAGGCTTACCGACGCGTTGGCCGCGGCCAGCAGCAGGTCCCCGAGGGCCGACTCGCCCCAGCCGGCGGCCGACGGCATCCGGAAGGACACGGTCGCCGTGCAGTGCTTGCCCCGGAACACGTCTGTCGGCGGGAGAAGGGTCATTAGAGGATGCCGGCGAGGCGAGGTCACTGATCCAGAGGATCGCGCCATCCTTGTCGAACTCGTTGGACACCATGTCGCCCTCCATAGGGCACCGCCGGGAGTGCGACAAGAACGGGAGTACCTCTGCATCAGTCGGCTGGAGCCGGACGGTGACGGTGTGCGACCTGTCCTGCACGCACCTGAGCCGGTGTCCGCGTCCGCCACGCGCACGCCCACGCACTGGTCGAAGTTGCCGAGGTGCTGAATGTTCCCCGCCATGATGGAGGAAGGCACTTTGGTGGAGGCATCGTACACTGGTGGATCAAAGGGAGAGTTTTTTCTTAATTTAAATGACGTAAATGCAGATGTAGGTCGTGGCGCCGCGGCGGACAGGACAGCCGCTGGCTTGTACGTGTGTGTACGCTGTGTCCGGTCCGCGGCGTTATTCGGGTCGCTTCCGCCCCAACCCCTTGACCTACAATGGTGTAGGGTGATTGAATGGATTACGTCGCAGCGAAGGAGGAGGAGGAGGAGGAGGAGAGGGAGACGGGGCAGATGGGGGAGGTGACAATAACGCGAAGTTCAGGGACGCCATTCCGCGCGGTCCACACAAGCGGGCCGGGCCGGGCCGGGCCGGGCCGGGCGCCCCGCCTAACCCATCCCGTTAAGGGAGGAGGGGGAGGGGCACGCCGCGCCGCGCCGGCGAGTCCTGCAGGGCTCAACTACAACAACTCCTTCACAGCGAAATTGGGCCGGCTGGGCGACCCAAATACTAGGAGGCGGGGGCTTGACTAGACGACGGGGGCCTAGATAGTGTGGTGGGCCTAGGCTCCTTTAGGGCTCGCGACTCGAAAGCGGGTCAGGGTCGGCCAAATTTCAACCTTCAGCTGCCGACACGCGTGCACAGGCAGGCACAGCGCAGGGCAGGGCAGGCTCGGGCTCACACACGGGCCGCGGTGGGCGGCGGCGGCGATGAGCCCTGGCCCCGGCCCGGATAGTGTACCGCTGATGTACAGGGCTGGACCAGAGGGATGCTGTGAGAGCTGGCAGCTGGCAACCCCATGGGGAAAAAAAGGTTAATGAAAGGGTGTTGGGCGGGCAGGCAGGACCGCGCGCCGGCCAGGTAGGCAACGGCTACACACGCTCGCACAGCGGTGGCCTATCAGGCAGGCGCGCGTACAGCCCAGCTCTGCTGGTGGGCGATGGCGTCTGTACTTTGAAGTTTAACGCTACTCGTCCGCGGCACGCGGCACGTGGCCGGGGCCCCGCGCCATTGTCCGCATTAACTCAGACAGCATCACGACGAGTAGGCCTATGTACTAGTAACGCGGACGGGTTGCCAACCGACTGTATCCGCGAGAGGCTAGGCGGTCGGAGAGGAGAGGAGAGAGAGCGACACGACGATGACCAGGCGACAGGCGATTAAGGAAGAATTCTGCAGTCAGCAAGGGCCCGGCCTCCCATCCGTCCCTCCCTCCTCCTCGGCCCCCTCCCCTCGCCTCTGCACGTGGATGCACTTGGCCCTGGGACGGGACAAGACGAGACGGTCAGCTGAGCGCGGCCACACCCCCGCGTCACCCCGCCCCGCCCCGCCCCGCCCCGCTGCAAGAGCAGCCATCGTATAAATCACTTTGCCTAGCACGGTCCGCGTCCGCGCAACACAATTGGTCCGTCCCTGAGGGCCGCCGGGCCGGCCCCGCGGGCCCCGCTGCGCTAGCGCGCCGCGCAGCGCCCCGTGCCAGTGCACCCGTGCAGCGCCGCGCCCGCCACCGCGCCACCTGCGCACGCGTCCAGGAACCTCCTCGAAAACATGGCATTTTCCCAGCCGAAAACTATTATGTACGACGACGTACGTCGCGCATGGCTGCGGCCACAAACTGCGGGCGCGGTACAGGGGGCACTGATCGCCACTAGCCGCAGGTGCGTCACAGGTGTTGGAGCAGCAGCGCAGGCAGCGCAGGCGAGGCGGGGGAGAACAGGTTGTCAGCGCCGGGCCGGGCCGGGCCGCCGCCTCACCGCATCGCAGCAGCGCGCCGCGCCAGACAAGCGGCCATTCATTGCCGCCGGGCCGGGCAGGGCCGGGCAGGGCCGCGCACGCGACCAACGTGTGATTTTGTCGCTGTCGCAAATCACTTCAGACCGGCATGGGCAGCGCTCGACGCGCAGCGGCGCCAGGCTCGCGCGTCGCGGCTCGGGGTGGTTTCCGGTCTGTTCTCGCGGACCAGCCCGACGCGTAATCACCAGCCGAACACAGAGGTGAACACACTCTGCGGCGGGGCGGGGCGGGGCGAGGCGGGGCGAGGCCGGCCAGGTCCTCGGCTCAGCTCAACGCTCAACCTCCACACCACTCTGCACGCGAGTCAACGTCCTGAACAGCTCAGGACTAGAGCGGGGCGGGGCGGGGCGGGGCGGGGGGCACACTACAAACGAGAGTGAGCGGGTTATGTCGAGAGCGGGCCGAGTTGGGCGCCGCGCCTGGACGGGTCGGGAATCCCAGCGGAGCGACGCGTGAGAGCGAAATTATGAGGTGAGCAGGTGAGCAGTCTGCAGGTGGCCCAGTGGAGGGGGATCTCGAGTGGACGACACGGCCACGCGTCATAGGGCGATAAAGCAGCACCCTGGGACAAAGGCTCTGACAAAGGCGTTCAAGCGGGTAGCGACCAGTAGCGGCAATGCGGGGGCGGGGCGGGGCTGGCCAGAGCCGGTTGCACAGCTGCAGTAACAATAACTGCACCGGTGCCGTGCGGTGATAGTCGGCAGTGGGTCAGGTCAGCTGGCTGCAGCTGCCGGTGTGTCCAGTATCCCTCCGCTCGGCCGGGTCGGGCCGGGCTGGGCGCCGTGCCGCGCCTCGCCAGCGACTTCCCTTTTCTTCCACTGTTTTGAAACACGTGATACGAGACGACGTCACGCGACGTCACCACCACGCACTACTTGTCGGAACTAATCGATGCGAGCTGCGATTGGTGCATCTCTCTGACTTCCCTATCCACCACCCCACCCTGGCCCGCCCCGCCCCCGCTCCCTCCCCCACTCCCGCCATCCCAGCTTGCGATACGATGATCTTGTAACCTGGAGCCGGGCCGCGCGGGGCCGGGCGGGGCCGGGCGGGGCCGGGCGGGGCGGGGCGGGGCGATAGCTGTTGGAACAGGCCTTCCCCTTTCCCTCTGCCTCTCTCCCTCCCTCCGCTCCGCCGCCCCAGCTCCTCCCCGCCCCACCCCGTCAGGTCAACGACCCAGGCCCGGTCCGTCAGTTAGTGGATCAGTCCAAGACAGCCCCGCCCCGCCCCGCCGCCCCGCCGCCCCGCCCCACCTCCCAGAGGTGTAGTACGGCGGGTACGGCTAACCACGTGAGCCCCGGGATACCCGCCGCGCCGCGCCGCCCACCAGTCTCAGGGCGAGTGTGTGTGTGTGCGCGCGCGCTCACGATTGTACTCGAGGGACTCGCTATCTCGCCATTCAGCTCCCTGCGAGGCTGGCGAGTGAATGGGACCCAGGCTCTGGCGCGGGGTGCAGCCCGGCCCGGCATACAGTGCAGCGCAGCAGCGCCACGGGAGCCTCCGAATTATTCCCTCACCCGTTTCCTTTTTCCGGTGTGTCTAACGCCCCGCAGGATCGAACGGTAAATGCAAGCAGGCGCGGTGGAGGGGGCGGGGTGGGCGGTATGCAGCACATCAGCGTGGCGTGGGGCGGGGCGGGGCGGGGCGCGATAAGACGTGGACCCAATCGCGTGGAGCCGCGCAGGCCGAGCACGGCCCGGGGCCCGGGCCCCTATCCTGCACATTTGCAATTCCCTGCTTTTCCAAGATCGACGTGTCGCCCCCTATCGCATCACACTATCACACCTCTGCTCTGCGCCGCGCTGCGGTAATCGGGTCAGTAAGTCAGTCAGCTGGCGTACGGCGGGGCGGGGCGGGGCGCGGCGGGGCGCGGCGGGGCGCGGCGGGGGAGCGGGGCGGTGGCGAGGCGTGGCGAGGCGTTGCCGCTGCCGAGGAGAGTTCAACGACCGACCTTCCGAGGCCAGTCTGGCAGCCGGCATGGCGCGGCGCGGCGCGGCGGACAGGCGGACGGTCCGCAGTACAGGAGCCGCAGGCCGGCCGGGGCGGGGCGGGGCGGGGAGGCGCGCGCCCCTGCAGCGCCAGCACCACCTGCCGCGCCGCAAGCCACCCCCGGCAGGGTAGGCAGCCCGCGCGGCAGACGTGTCGCACAGTGCACAGTGAGCGGGGCGGGGCGGGGCGGGGCGGGGCGGGGCGGGGCGGGGCGGGGGGCGGGGCGGGGGGCGGGGCGGGGCGGGGACGAGACGGCCGTGTTTGCCATCCAATGCATACCGTTGCGCGGGACGAGGCCCGGGCGGGGCGGGGCAAGACGGGACGGGCATCTACATGGCGTATCTGACTGAGCGGCGATAATTATCGCCCTCCTCTGGACCACTCGCCCCACCGCGCCCCGCCGCGCCCCGCCGCGCCCGGCCCCGCGCGTACACGTACCGGGGTGGCACGGGACGGGGCACGCGGGCCACACGCCACGGACGAGGAAGACCGGCAGAAATGTCAGGCGTGCCTAGTCGAGCCGACAGCTGCGACAGGACGCTTGCTAAAGTTCGCACGGTTTGTCAGCTGAGTGACAGCCGAGTGCACGGCGCCCGACAGAGCCCATGTTCTACCCTTCATCACTCGTGTGTTCCACGCGTGTTTGAGGAGCCCTGCGCTACGCGATGTGGACAGCCCGCCCGGCGTGGGGCATCGCGTTGGCTCCGCTGACAGAGATCAGCTGATTTCCCCTGAGTGCCCGCTAGGCCCGAGCCCCGGGCAGTCCCGGGCCCAGCAACGCCTGAGCCGAACTCGCTTCCGCTTCGCCTTGATATTCAGTTGGGCGAAGCTAGACAGCGCAGCGCCCACTGCACGACGGGACGGGACGGGGTCTTGGGACCAGAGGGCGGAGCGGACCACTCGAGGGCCCGCCCGGAGCCCCGGTCCCCGGTCGGGTTTTAAGCAAAAGGCCAGCTTACACTGTCGAGCCGCGCCGCGGCGCGCCGCTCCGGTGCCGACAGGACAGGGGTCGGGTCGGGACAGACGGCGCGGCGCGGCGGGCGGCGGACCCTTTGGAGTTTGAGTCGCACGATGTGAGGAATGCGTCTGATTGCGTGTCGCGTCGCGCAAATGAGCGGCGAATGAAAGGCTGAAGCGTATCGGATACTGTAGTTACCAGATAAAGGTGCTGAAGTAAGGGGCGGCCTGGCCTGGCCTGCCACCGCCCGGCCCGGGTCTGATCCGCGATAACCGAGAGCAAGGCCCGGTTACCCTGTAAAGGTGCGCGACGCGGCAGGGCAGGGCATGGCCGAGCAGAGGCCCGCCGCGTCGCACCGCGCTGCCTGTGTATAGGCGAGCCCCCGGCCCAACCGCAGGGGACCCGGGCCGGGCCGGGCCGCAAGCAAAGAATGGGGCCGCCTTGAGATAGGTCGGATTACCTCACCTCACTCACTCGAACTGGACTTGGGGCTGGTCTGGGGCGGGGCGGGGCGGGGTGGGGCGGGCCGAGGCAGGCGGCGTGGGGCAGGTCATAGTGTACTCACTGTGCATGGCCCAGGGCGCGAGCTGCTCCAGGGCGCGGAGGTAGAACTGCGAGTGCTGGCGGCAGGCGGCCGAGACGCCGTGCTCAGGCAGGGTGGGCGCGAAGGGCCGCACCAGGACGTCGGCGAGGCGCTGCAGGCGGGCGGCGCCCGGGGGCGGCGGCTGCGGCGGCTGCGGGGGCGCGGCGCGCACGCTGGCGGCGGCCTGGACGCCGGGGCCGGGGCCGGCGCCGGCCAGGAGGAGGCCCAGGGCGGCGAGCAGCAGCGTGGTCATGGCGGCGTCGGGGAGGGTCCCGCGGGGCGGGGCGGCGCGGCGGGCGCGAGTCTCCGTGGCAGCTGAGCTGCGGCTGTAGCGGCGTAGCGTTACGGCGGCGTTGTTCGGTCCTGGTCGGTCCGGTCGGGACGGGTCAGCTCGCCGCGTGAGGTCACCGTCGATGCATCCTCCACTGAAAACTGAGTAGCTTCCGTCAGACTCCATGCTAAACTGGACACCTATCTTTAGCGCACCGTCTAGCTAGCTTCTTGGCAAATAATTTTAACCCGATCTGACTGGTTTCAGCTTCTCTGCAAATCCAACTGTTGTACTACATGACAGTTTAAACTGCAAGACTAGAGTCTTGCAGTTTAAACTGCAAAACTCGGCAGTCTTGCAGTTTAAACTGCAAAACTCGGCAGTCTTGCAGATTAAACTGTCATGTAGTACAACGGTTTAAACTGCAAGACTGCTGAGTTTTGCAGTTTTAACTGCAATACTGATGAGTTTTGCAGTTTAAACTGCAAGATTGAAGTTTTGCAGTTAAAACTGTCATGTAGTACAACAGTTAGATTTGCAGAGTTCGCGGACTATCTACAGTGCTTTCAGCGAAAAAAAATATAGTAATGGCCTTTATCGCGCTGCTTGAATATCGGTCACAACTAGTGTGACTTCCTCCCCACCCGCGGCTATCGCATTTTCGCGCCCTACGCAATACCTCCCAACATCTGGGCGCGATAAGCAGAGGCGTTTTTGGAGGGAAAAAATCAGATGACAACATTCCTCCTCTCCACGCACGCAGCCACTCTGCCCCCCCTCCCCATCCCCAAACCCCCAACGCTTCCGCCATGCCCCGCTAACCCCCCGCCCCGCCCTGCATCTCCGGACCATCGTATCGCTCGCAGAAATTATGTCATTGTGAATAAAGGGTTTAGTCGGCGCGGCGCGGCGAGGCGAACGGAACCGAGTGGCTCCGACTGGCCATCCCGTGGCGTCCACTATCGGATGTAGGCCAAGCCAACACAGCGCCGGCCAGGCCAGGCCCGGTCGGGCCGGGGCGGACAAAGTACTCTAAGTACCGAGGCGCGGCGTCACAATGCGGGGTGGTAGGAGCGAGCGGGAGAGAAAGAGAGACAGAGGGCGGAGAAAGGAGAGGACAAGTGAGAAAGAGCAAGATGAACGGAGGAAAGAGAGATTTCTTCACGTGGAATCACCAGCGCAGCAAGTAAACAGAGAGATTATTGCGATACGCCACATCATGATAGAATGGCAATTGTATAGCGAGGGGAGGGGAGGGGCCACCAGCTTCTGCATTCTCGTGCGTGCGTTGCACGCAGCGTAGCGTCCCGAAATCTCGACTTTAGTCCGGGCTTGCGAATCTTGCGACGCGATAGCAGATTTTGCAGGCAATCGCATGCCGGTGGTTAAGGCGCGGCGGCGGTATAATACAAATTTATATAGATAACAGGAGATGCGTCTTCTTATTGATTTCACTTTTTTGACAACGTTTGCATCAAACTGATAAGGTTGTCTTTTTTTATACGACCTTCAATTTTTTGAAAAGTGGCCGTGGCACTTGCCACAGACGAAAAAAATGTATACCGAGCGATATCGTTTATACACGAGACGACGGCCAAACGGTGTTTTTTGTCCTTACCAGCTGGGAGACATACATCAAACGGAACGAACTCTAAATATAACTTCACATTCGCTATTCGCTGCGACACTTTTGACCCACACTTGCGCCCGACCCCTAATCGTCGCCTTGGCCGAGACGAAAGCAGAAAAAGAAACATTCTCGTATCTCGCCTTTTTGTGGGGTGGTGCCATGCGGGTGCGGCGCGGCAGCCCAGCCTACTCACCAGCGCTGTTCAGAGACGTGCCCCTCGCAGCTCAGCTCGCAGCTCACAGGTGCTCACGCTGCGCGATTCAGAGTCTTTCTCCTCGGGGGCTCCGCTCTCCGGACGGACCAGACCGCGCAGCGCCGCCCCGCCAAACAGAGTGGCCTGGCCAGAGGAACAACGGCGGCCCGGGGCAGGGCGGGCCCGATGATAGGAGACGGGACGGGACGGGCAGGGCGGGCAGGGCGGGCAGGGTAGGGCGGGCGTGGAGCAGCCCGGTGGTGGTGGAGGAGGAGCTGTGCTGCCGGTGCGGAGCGCGCGGGCCGGAGGTGCGCGACGGACTGTGTGTGCGCCTGTGCGGCCTGCGGTCTGCTCTACGCCGTGTCACCATGTGGACACTGACGAGACCGCCGCGCCACGCCACGCCACGCCGCGCCACAACAGGCCTGCCTAGTCCGCCCCGCCCCGGGTGGGGCCCAGGCCGCCCCGCCTCGCCCCGCCCCGCCCTCGCGCCGCAGCAGCAGCAGCACACGGCGGCGCGACGGCGGGCCAGGGGGCCGCGGGCGGGGCGTACCGCGGTGGGGCGACCGGCCGGGGCGGGGCAGGGGAAAGCGAAGCGGTCGATGATAATCATGGTGCTTATTACTACTTGTCGATTAATGAAGGTGGTTGCGGATATCTCCGAGCTCAGGGAGCGGAGGACCTCGGCGCCCCTTCCAGGCCGCCAAAGCCCGGCCCGGCGCCGCACCCCAGCGCAGCGTCCACCGCGCCAGCAGCGACCTCGGGCTCAGGCTAGGGGACGAGTCGGGTCGGCCGCCGCCTGAGAGGTAGGCAAGCGGCTGGGACGTCGCGCGCCGCTGATGGGCGGGTGGACTACCCTGTTGGGGCTCCTCCTCAGCCCAGAGACTGCCGCCTGCGCGGCCGGCCGGAGAGTGCTAAGGGGCACTGTGGTGCTAGAAGGTGCCGAGAGGGCGGACGTTAAGTACGATCTTAAGAACGTCATACCCTCACAATCATTGCAGCACGGTAAATATCAACGACAACAACAAGATTTTAAAAACATAAATCAGCGCCTGTTACGTTTTTCAACTGTCTGCACTTTTGTCGATTCCATTCTCATGTCGTGCCGTGCTACGCGGCTACGAGCTACGGCTGGGCCCCATATTTCCGCTGGGCTGCTTATGCAGCAGGACGTGCGATCACGTAGGCCGAGGCCGAGCCCAGTTCGGCGCAGCAGCCCCCACACAGCCCCCGCACAGCCCCCGCGCAGCCCCCGCGCAGCCCCCGCGCAGCCCCCGCGCAGCCCCCGAGCAGCCCCCGCGCAGCCCCCGCACAGCCCCCGCGCAGCCCCCGCGCAGCCCCCGCGCAGCCCCCGCGCAGCCCCCGCGCAGCCCCCGCGCAGCCCCCGCGCAGCTCAGCCTCTGCGTCTCCGTGGTGCCAGGCCCGGCCCGCGGCCCGCGGTTCGAGCATTTCCTGCCTCACGTGGAATTCAGTGCCCCCCTGCGCAGCCCTCCGCAGCCCCGTGCAGCCCTGCCTCCGCGTCTCCCTGGTGCCTTCCTTCCTCACGTGGCATTCAGTGCCACCCTTCCCACTTGCGGGGCCCCAGAAAAACAAACAGCACGCGGCTTTTCTCTATCCCGAATAATCACGTGCGGCTGAACGTGCAGCGGCGCAGCGCGGCGCCGCGGTGGTCGGGGATTCTCCGCCGGGCCGGACCTGGCCGCGCGCCGCGTCGCGCCCTGCCCCACCCGGGGCCAGAGCCAGGACCCAGCTCTGGAGGCGCGCGGGGCCGGGCCGGGCCGGGCGCCGGGCCTACCAGGACCGCGTGAGGCGGCGCTGACCGCTGACGTCAATCACGGCCCTATTACCCCGCCCCGCCCCGCCCCGCCCCGTCCCGCACAACGCGCCCGCGCTGCCCCGCCTTACCATGGTCTCCGAGTAGTAGATGTAAAGCGGCTCGGTTTTCACTTTTTAGCCACCCCACCACTCGCGCACACCCAGGTGCAAGGCATATCCACCACCAATGTAAAATAATTAATGATGTCTTACCCAATCGGGATCGCGTATCATCTGAATGTACTCACCTGTGCGCCGACCTTGAGGTGTCGTCATGACGTTCTCAGCCTGGTGCCGCCCCCGGAGGTGATGTCGGGGCGTCGTCAGCCAGGCGCCGCCCCCAGGGGTGTCTTGAGGCAGGCCTCGGCCTGGAGGCGGCGTCAGGACGTTCACAGCCTGGTGCCGCCCCCGGAGGTGACGTCAGGGCGTCGTCAGCCAGGCGCCGCCCCCAGGGGTGTCTTGAGCGTCTTGAGGCAGGCCTCGGCCCGGAGGCGCCGCCCACCGCCCGCGCCGCATGAGTTACCGCGCGCGCAGATTGGCGAGCCTCGCGCCGCCACGCCGCGGCCGGGCCAACGGGCGGGGGCTGCGCCGGCTGCGCCACGCGTTATCGCGCATGGCGAGCAAATCACGAGGGTTCCTGAAAACTAAAGAGCAAAACACGAATGGGGGGGCCAGGGCTACCGCCACCGCGTCGCGCCCCGGGGCCCGGCCCGGCCCGGCGGGGCGGGGGGCTGAGGACCACTCGGCCAAAGGATATCGGTCATCGTTAGTGCGCGCACAGGTGGCAGGTCAGGGCCTCCGTTCCTAGAACCGCCTAGCCCAGGTCTTTGACTCTTCAAGTACCGCCCCTAGAACCGCCTAGCCCAGCAGGTCTTTGACTCTTCAAGTACCGCGCGCTAAGTCCACCATGTCCGCGCAGCGCCTAGAGACTAGGCCTAGGATTAACACGGGGGGCCGACGCCACAAAGGGCCCGTTTCCCTTAGACCCTAACACGAGTACGCTCACGCCCCCGCCTACTTCAGGAATGAGGTATTTTACGAATGTGGAAAAGAGGAATATCGTCTGTTTTCGATCACATACATTTTTTAAGAACAGTTTAACGCGCTGAAAACTTACTTAAAAGGGGTTAAATTAGGGGCATTTTCATTACCAATTTAAATCCCTGAAATCAAGTACACGGTTCCCTCGGTGTGCGCTGGCGGCGCAATATCAACGCTTCCCGCATCATGCCGGGCCGGCTCGCGCCGATATTTAGCAATCTCACCATCATCGACGTCGACCTTCATACCGGTCAATCGCACTTGCAGTTTCGGGTATCAGTACTACTCGGCTCGGCTGGGCCCCTGATCGTCAGCGCTAGGCTGTGCCGCTGATTGCGGCTAACATGACGCTCGCCCGGCCCGGCCCGGCCCGGGTCCGCCGTGCCGGTCGCCGGTCTATGCGGTTGGGACCGCAGGCGCGGGTCGGCGCGGGGCGGGAGATGACGCTGCCGCGGTGCAACGAACTCGCGATCCTTGAGGCTTGAACTCTTCGCCTAGGCCATATCGCGCTCTTGATGAGAGGAAAATAATTTTGCGAACGGAAAGTTCCTCGCCGTTTGTTACGCGGGCGGCTTGAACTGTTCGCCTAGGCCATATCGCGCTCTTGATGTGAGGAAAATAATTTTGCGAACGGAAAGTTCCTCGCCGTTTGTTACGCGGGCCGCGGGTAGTGTGCGGCGTGGTGGAGACGCGGCCGCATTCTAATAAGCTTACGATGCATTTCACGGTAAGCTACAGTAAACCCTGCAGCACTGTAGCTGCAGGGTTCGCCCTAGCTTACAGTGGAAATCACCGTAAGTTTTTATCAGTGCGCGCGCCGCCCGTCGACGGGGTGGGTTGTGTAGTTAATCCGTGCGCGTGCCTACTGTGCTGCCACCAACGCACGCTCGCAGGCGCACGGGTTAACTCGAGGGGACCACCACTCTGTTTACGGACGTACACAGGATTACAAGATTACACGGATTACACAGGATGACATACTTTGTTTGGGGGACTAAATCGATAAATTTTAAGAATTTTTCTCATATTATTGTGTATTTTGACGAAATATAGGCAGGGATTACAGCGGGATAACACAGCGATTACAGGCTAACGTGTACACCGAATTACAGGAGCGGTGGCCCCCTCGGTTTAACTACACCGATTCACGGGGTGGCTGCGCTCCGCCCGCTCCGCCTCGCCGCGCCGGCCCGCGAGCTGACAACGCCCAAGGCCGCGGAGCCGACTGCAGTGCGGCCAGGGCAAACTTCCTGATTAGTTCGCAATGTGCATCATACTCGTCGATTGCTTGAGATTATCGCGGTTCAGCGGTAAGCTGTAAGGTCCGACGATCGGCTGAGGGTGATGACGAGATGGCCATTTTCGCGATACACTGTGCCGGCTGGCCGGCGAACCCGAGCATTGCAAACCCCTCTCTGCTGCCCCCGGTCCGCCATTTTCTTTCACGGCAATAAACAATATTTCGTAACTTGTGATCTGATCTTACTCTCGGGCGACCCGATGGCGATTCATAGAACTCCCCATCCGTCGCATTGAGCCCATTGAGCCCCAAAGGGAAACGAAGTGGGGTCCGCGCGCCTATCCAGCAGGACATACTGCGGGAGCGGGCGGGGCGGATGGGTGTCGGGGAGCAGCCTTCAAAATGCGTTAAAATGGGCGCTTTAGATGCTGGGTGATTCCGAACACCGTTTAGTAGTGTCCTCTCTCTCTCTCGCTCCTTGTGGCCGTGCCCCATGAGTGCGACGAGGACGAAGAGACGAAACCAGTGAGCGGAATCACCCTACTGACACACTACACGCGCATTGAATGCACAAAATCCATACAACACGCGCTAAGGGTGAGCCATGAGGGTGAGCGGAATGCGCCTTTAATGTATTGCCTCCAACGCGCAGATGCTTTTCACGCAGTCAGCGTTACTTTGGCGCAGTTTTTTAGCTGCCTTGTAAAAGCCCCTTTCTTCCACGCTTCCGAAACGCAAAAGCTTCACGGAGTCGCGTCGGTTTTCGTCATCACGAGTACACGCCGGAAGTGGCGTGGTGACGGTACTGCTTCCCTGACCGTGGCGGGGCGGAGCGGGGCGAGGCGCAGGCGATAACGAGGTCCTGTAATTGAACTTCCAAGCAGAAGAGATACTGTTCTCCCGGGGCGGGGCGGGCCGGGGCCACGGCAGGGCAAGGTTATGGTCATTCGCCGCTGTGCCCAAGAGCAGGGACGCACCCGCCGCCCAACGCGTGTACGCGCATTTTTTTTTACCCTCTCCGATAACTATTAGCGCCAAGACGAAACAATGATAATGCCAATGCTGCTGCCATCGTACGACGACTGCACTTACATTTGAAAACAGAAAACTAAAAGAGATAGTAATAAATGTATAAATTTATCTAACGATGGTAGCCACTAAGCAGTTTCCCCCCTTACAAATAAAGGTCATTCGAACTTCCCCGTGGGATCTGAACTTGATACAAATGGCCTGAGCGGGGAGTGTCGAGGTCTTCCCCCCTCTCTCGCCCGCCCCCGTGGCCGTTGCCTGGATTCTCCCCACCACAACCCTACCCAAACTCCTCAACTTACCGGGTGTTTTAGAGAAGACGCAGGTGCGTGCGGGTTTTGCCTACTCGTTCTGCTCGTAAGACGCAATAGACCCTTGGGTAGGCAAACCCACCTGCTTCTTCTCTGAAGCACCCGGTACAACGCCATATAGTCGTTCTCCCCCGCCCGGATTTGCCCCCTACAAGTTGAAGTTGAAGTTGAAGAAGTCGATCTCCACTAAGCCAACCCCATCACTGTACTCCGAGGCTCAGTTTGTGAATTACGCTCCCTCCCGCGTGTGAAGGCGTCGGTGGCGTTCTCGAATACAATTCATTGTTTAGATGAGAGAGGCATGCTATCTCCTGTATAATGAGTTATGCAACGAGATGGCGTGCGTTATTACTGTTTCGCATTACATATCGGGCCGGTGGCGCGGGGCGGGGCGGAGCGTTGAACCCGGCCTGCTCGGCCTTGGCAGCCCCTCGAGTGGCTGAGCTGGGCCGCTGCCGCACCGCGCCGCGCCGCTCCTCGCCGATCAGAAACCTGACGCCGCGGGGCGGGGCGGGCCGCGACCGCGACAGGACAGGGCTGCTGCTGCGGGGGGAGGAGGCTTCCGGCCGGACACGGGTCATTTACACGGGAATACAATGCCCGCAATAGTTCAGCGAAATTACCAACTAAAAACACACGCCTATTCCCTTGGAAAAGCCAGGAAGCAGGCAGAGGCACGCCTTTCGCAGGGAGCGCCTAAACGTTAGGCAACCCATCCGACATGTGTCACACCCTCAGGTCCCAAAGATACGGGGTAGATCGTGAACTGAACGGGTATGAGCAATCTCGCATTTTACTCCCCCCGCCAACTGGCGCCGCGTCGATATATCGCGGATTCCTCTCGATACCCTGAACGAATAAAACGATCGATCGACGTACATTGTACTCCTGTCATTTAGCTCACAACACAACGTCGTCTGCTTTATTTTGAAAACATGGAGGATAAAAGCTATTAAAAAATGGACCTATATATGTAATCACTATGTGTTCCAGCCGGTCTCAACCCTCAGAATCTTCCTTGGTGTAGGCTTTGACGTACCACGGCAAGGATAATGTGTTAATAGCTTTTTAAGTCTCTAATCTTTAGCACCCCCAACAACTTTTACAGATTTCCTGATCACCTGTACAAACCAATAGGGGACCATCAATGGCCCATAGTATATTGCCAGGAATACAATATAAAATTACTGGGCTTAGAAAAATTACACCCTTTTGATGCTCATAAATGGGGTCACATCTTTCAGGTAAGCGACATTTTCACGACTAATAAACACCTCAATTTCTAGCCCTTAAGCCTGATGTTTTCTCTACAGATATTAAAAAAGGAAGGGCTGATAACTGATGAAACTGTGATCCAGCCAAATAAAGTCAAGACAGAGGACCTACTTCTTGTTCATACTGAGGGGTACTTAAAATCTTTGAAGGTAATACATCTCAGTGACGATTGGAATTCATTAAGTTCTTGAAATGATACAAAAAACAGAGTAATATTTCTCACATTCCAGTCAAGTTGTACAATTGCAAGGATAACAGAAATTTTACTTTTGATGCTTGTACCCAATTGCACCCTCCAAAGAAAATATCTCAAGCCAATGAGGTGGATGAAGTAAACAGTAAAACACAAGTTAACCAAAATTATTAAAAATATCTAAAAAAAATAAAACACTTTTTTGGTACAGGTATCAGACAGGTGGATCTATCCTGGCAGGACGTTTGGCCTTAGAACGTGGGTGGGCTATCAACCTAGGAGGGGGATTTCATCATTGTTCAAGTTCTAGAGGAGGAGGATTCTGTCCTTATGCTGACATATCATTGTTGATACACTTTTTATTCAAATATGAAAATCTTAGAGTGACGGCAGTTATGATTGTTGATCTGGATGCACATCAGGTATGCAAACATTGTAATTTACTGTAGCTCATAAATTATGGTACGGATTGACGGTAATATTTTTTAAATAACAGGGAAATGGTCATGAAAGAGATTTTTGCCTTCACCAAAATGTTTACGTTTTGGATGTATACAACAAAGGAGTATACCCAAATGACAAGGATGCAAAGGCACACATTAATCGAAAGATTGAGCTGGATCCTTTCACCACCGACTCCGAATATTTGGAACTGGTGGAGGAGTAAGAACCCTACAATTGTATGTTTTTCTCCCAAATTGGGAGCATCAGAATGATTATCACTTACTTGAATTTGTGTAACAGGAACCTAGAAAATGCGCTCCATGACTTTCATCCCGACATAATAGTCTACAATGCTGGCACTGATATTTTAGAAGGCGATCGATTAGGGCGTCTATCCATTTCTTCAAAAGTAAGTTTACAAGATCTTCAAAAAAATTTTGTATTGTTTTAGATTCAAAGACAACCATCTCCTTCCCATTAGGGCATTATTCGAAGAGATCAACTTGTGTTCATGAAAGCTCATGAGAGAAGAGTTCCAATAGTTATGCTTACAAGTGGAGGCTATCTGCGAAGTACTGCTCAAATTATAGCACAATCAATAATCAATCTGTATGACCTTGGACTAATTGATGGACCTAAATTAAGCTCTTAAAAACTTTGAGTATGAAATGAAAAAAATGAAATATATCCATAAATAACTTTAGGAGAAAGAAAAGTGAAAGGTAAAATAAATGGACTTGCACCTTTATTTTAAAATAATTCATATTACTGTTTCAGCTTCTTACAGTTGCACAAATACTTCATTGTTAATCTTATCCAGAAAGAGGAGGGAGAAAATTTCATTGTAGAAACTGGGATAATACTCACATGCTCTTTTGCAGTCTGGAGTCCAATTTACTTCTAACAATTTTGGTTGTATTTTATCTTTCCCTCGTGAGCAATGCTGCCAGTCCAACATAAGGTCAACCGCATAAACTGCTCTTGACTGTGGGCTTGGTGCAATACCACAAGGAGGACTCTTTAGTGCAGCACATTCAAAAACTTCATGAAGCATATCAAATATTTCCTTCTCCACTTCTTTCCAGGGATGAGCTGGATATTGCTTCTCAAATTCAACAATAAACTCACTATGAAGCATTTTGCAAAGCTGGGCTTCATTGTAATTCATTACAGTGAAATGCTTTTCATAATCATGGTAGTTTGAAAGCTCAAATGGTTTATTTGCAAATCGGAGAAAGAAGTGGCGATATGCATACACTTCCAAAGGTTGGACACTTTTCAGAAGCACAACATAACGCACATCAAATTTGACTCTTCCAATTTCTGGTCTAGAAAAAAGAACTGGGTTGTGCAAGTACTTCTGAGCAATTTTTGGGCCAGAGAATGGCAATCTTAAAATATAGTTCAGATTATCTGTTATATGCATGTCAAGACCTCTTGCAAGGTTCCATGGTTTGCAGATCCAAAGGTTGTCAAGGCCTTTTTCCTGTCGTTGCTGGAAGTAGCTGACAAATTTGGGTAGCTCAGTTTTTAAGTTGAATGTAGTTGGAAGCCAAGGTGGGTAAGTTTCCAAGGAATCTTCATCAAATGTTTTGACTCCTTTACAAAGTTTCCTACGACATACAACACTAAGCAAATCTTTAACAGTGAGAACATGCTCAAAGGGGAATTGATTAATAAATTTGTTAGGACTTGATTGGCTAAATTCCTTAAATTTTTTGAAGTGGGTTGTGGTCCACAGAATATCTGCATCATTCTCATTATCAGTGAAAGCAAATTGCGGATGGTTCAGGTACTCCCTGATATATTTATACTCGGCAAAAACTTTCCATACTTTTGATGAGTCACTGACATCAGGAAATTCAGATGGTTCTAATGCTGGGAGAGTCTCAACTTCATGGCCCTCAAGAAAATATTTTGGCAATGGTTCTTCTTGAATAAAACTCAACTCAGTTAACTTAGCTGGGAACCATGGAAGTAAGAGAGCTTTCTTAGAGTCTTCATCTTTTTGTAAAGACCCCTCAATATAGTTTCTGGTGACCTCTTCATTGTATCCAACATCACAAATTGGGAAAAGAATTGAGTAAGTGACTTGCTCCGGGCAGAACACAAATGGTACAAGGCGAAAATTAGGATCGTTTGAATGTTGGATAGCAGATCCGAACTCATCCATGACATACCAGACAGGTAGTCTGTCTTCAATATTGATATTATTTGCAACAGAATATGTCTGACTGTAAATCCACATGTGTTTTAAAACATAGTTCATCATTTCTTCTTGAGTAATATCTCCCTCGCATCCCATCAACTTTGCCATTCGTTGAAGAAGCAAGGGGACAAGCTGCAAGTGTTCCCGGGCCTGATTAGCAGTAAAAGTCCAGGCATGATCAATTAAATAGATATGGTTTGGATCAGAGGCACTAATACCATTTTGAGTTGAAACAAATACACTAAACAGAGGATCTCCTTCACTGCGCTCCTTGTCCTCATAATCAATCATGAACATTGAAAATTTATCACCTGCATCAAACACTTGATTCACTAGTTTTGTATAAAGTGCTTCCCATAGATGTGAGGGGACACCAGCAGCATCCAGCTGGGGCTTATGGAGTGTGACGAAGTCTTCAAAGGTGAGTGAATCCATGGTCTCTGAAACAATGAAATGGTAAAGGTTCATAAATACAAGGCTGTTTTAACTGTCAAACAAGAAGACGCAAAACAAACTAATTGCACTTATGAGATTGAAATTTAACCTACGGCATCATGTGTCACCGATGGATATTAGTGAAAAGGACAAGTGGCGTGAGAAAAAAGTTAAGTTAAGTCTATAGTATACTTTTAAATAACTATTACCTTTTGAAGATAAACTACTTTGGGGATAACTTCTTAAAATTTCATTAGTAGAGCACAAAACCGGCGGTTCTTAGGTTCTTATATGCCTCTTGTGATCCCGTACACACTTTAGGTCAGGTTCAGCACTATGAGAATTTCATAATCGAAAAGCGTAAGGGAGATATAGTAGTGACGTCATTGGGGGCGTCCTGTCTGCTGTCGCTGTCAATGTAAAGAAAACTTCCAAACTTGTTTGAGTTTTGATGAATTACTCTTGTTAAGAACTTACTAAGTTAAAACTGTCCAAAGAATACCACTGTATTCTTTATTTTGAGAAAGGTTCTCAAAGCGGCGAACAGAATTGTTATTTAGGATTGAGGTTAGCAATGTTTACATGAAGTTGAAAACTTCAACCTATTTTGCACTTCTATAACATACAGCACTTCATATCTTTTCCGATTTTTAAATTTATCTGACACTAACCTGCCAGGCTTCATCAAGGTTGTTTTTTTATTTGCAGCATTATCCTAATTTTTTAATTTTTTTTTTCCTTTAGTTTTTCTTTTCAGAATGACGGTTCATAATTTTTACATGTTTGACCGATACGGTCAACTGCTCTTTTATGCTGAATGGAACAGATTACGGCAGTCTGGCATTACTAGGGAGGAAGTACGTATCAAATATATTGTGCATGTTTTTCATTAATCAGAGATTATTTTGTTTGAAATGCGTTTGTTTGTTTTCAGGAAGCCAAGTTGATGTATGGAATGCTTTTTTCTATCAAGTCATTTGTGTCAAGAATATCCCCTCTGGATAGTTCCCCAGGTTCAAGAGAGGGATTCCACTGCTATAGAACATCAAAGTATGCTCTTCATTACATGGAAACTCCCACAGGCCTTAAACTAGTTTTGAATACCGATAATGTTGCAGTTAATGTCCATGAACTGCTCAAGCAAATTTATAGTCAAGTAAGAGTAACCAATGTCTTAACTAGTCAAACTATTTGTGTTGAAATAGTTATTTCTAATGCCAACTTACCATTTTCCAGGTTTATGTTGAATATGTCGTCAAAAACCCTCTCTGTAGTTTAAGTGAACCTATCAAAAGTGATTTGTTTGAAGCTCAGTTAGATGCAGTAGTTAAACAGTCTAATGTGTTTACATCTAAACCAACCTGAATTTCCTACATTGGTTATTTGTTATATTTCCAGATAATTTTTATAATAATGTTGATTTTATGATGGAATATGATTGAAATTCCAATAAACATACCCTGTAACTTGAATCGTACAACAGTATTTTGTCATTTTAATTGCCAAAAAATAAAATGGTCACAAGTTAACAGGGAATAAAATTTCAGCTATCATATAGCTTTCTTAAAAAGAATTATCACATTACATGGTCAATGACCACAATCTGCTTCAGTTTGGGAAAAAATTGTAAAAGGGGTGTTATGATCATAAGATGCACATACAAGAAAAAAATACTTAATTAATAAATATGTATGACTAGAATCTGACCAAACATTTCCTTTAAAACAATTTGTCAATTGGTTAAGTAATTTCATTCGTCTAAGAAAAAGAATCAAGACCGTCCAGGTACTCTTCCACATGCAAGTTGTTGATTACTCTGGAGTTGATATTGTGCAGCATGTAACTGGTTGTGAATATCCCTGTTTTGTCTTCTCAAGGCAGAGGCTTCAGAGTGGAGTTCCCGTAGTCTTGTCTGAAATCGAGATGTGATCAAATTTGCTTCAGCTTTCCACCTGTAATACAACAAACAAAAATGAATTGTGTTTTTTTTTCCCCCATTTGAAAAGTAAAATAAGTCTGACTTCATACTTGTTGGCCAGTTCTCTTTGACTATCAAGCTGCCGCTGGAGCTCTTGATACATTTTTCCATTGTCTATCATCCATGGTTGCTGGCACCTGATAAAAATATAGATAGATAGATATATATAATTAAATAAAGAGAGGTGACTTACTCCAAAAACACTTTTTTCCTTGTTTAAATAATGACATACATTTCAGGAGGCAATGTTGAGTTGGATGAATAAGCTTTTTTCAGTGCATTGAGATCTCGTTCTTTTTGGCACAGAGCAGAATTCAGGGCATCATTCTTTGCAATATAATCTGAAATAATTTTAGAAGAATTCTCCAGTTCTGTTTGTAGTCCAGTTACTTGTTCCTCTAAAATATGGCGTTCTAAAAGATATTGACGCTGGTCTAACTCACTACTGTAAGAAAATCAAATAAATGTTAAGACAATATCTCTTCTAGTCCTTAGGTAACATTATAGGGGTTTTCTTACTTCTGCGTTAGTTTGACTATTTCAGCTTTTAGTTGCTCTATCTCAAGATCAGCTCGAATCGACTCTCCACCTGCAAGCTCTTGAGTTCTAAATATTCCATCTAATTTCCGGTCCAGGGCAGTTAAAGATGGTCGATCTCTCAGAGCAGAATCTAATTCACGTCTTGTTCTTTGCAGCTCAGCTTCAAGTGTAGATAAATCGCTTTTAAGTTTTTGAACCTGAGATGTTTTGTTTTTATTTTCTGCTTGCAGACGTCGCATGTCAAGTAGAACTGTTTTGATTCTACTATTAAATTGTTCTTTGATCTGCTCAGCCTCAGCTCGCACTTCAATACCAGCCTCAGATATCAATTCAGCTATTGTTGCTCGCAGTTGTTGGACTTCTTCTACAGGTAAATGAAATGTGAAACACAGAACATATAAGACACAAGAAATGTGACAATTTTCAACCATTCCAACCAATGTGCCAACAAAACAAGATAATTTTAAATTACCTGATGCTTGAGCTGCCTGTTTCAAAGCATTGTCTCTTTCTATTAAAGCTACATCAACTATTTGAAGAGCCTCGTCAACTTTTTCGCGAGCCTCAACTTCTCTTGAAAGAACCTCTTCTAGACGAGCTAGACTTCGTTCAAGAGCAGCTTCAAGTTCTGAACAACTTAATTTAGATTCTTTAGCATCAGATATTGCATTTAAAAGGTCCTTTTCCATCTCCTCAACCTTTCTCAGAGCCATTTCTTTACCTAATTGCAAGGGAAATTGTTAGTTACTGTACTGCCATTAGGGAAGAGATCTCACTTTACATTATGCTCAAAACACACTTATGAGGGCCTCGTCAACATCTTTACATCTTTTCTCATAGCGCTCTGATAGCAATTTATAATCATTTTCCACCTTAGTAAGTTTCTCTTCAGCTATTTCACGAGCTACCTTGTCTTTGGCAAGCCTGGAAGTTGCAGCAGACACTTTGTCCTCAAGTAAAGTGATAGCACGAGAATATTCAGAACGAACCTTTGGTAAAAAAAAAATTAGAAAAGGAAAAACAACTTTAAACATCAAACATTATAAGAATGTGATTTGCTTTTAGTATCAATTTACCTCATTGACTTTCTCAACTGCTGTGGTCAAATGAGAGTTATCTCTGTAGTCCTGTAATTCTTTTTCTAAAGCAGATACTAGTTGAAGTGAGGTCTGCCACATTTCTAAAGCTGAATTTCTTTCCTGGTGGTACACATAAGGTTTGCAGCTCAGGCAATCCAAATAACATACAATTTGTACTTAATCTGTTATGAGGAACGAACCTGAATTGCTGCTTCCAGTTGCTGTTTCATATTATTATTAAGTGACTTAACATTATTTCCATCAATAGAGTTTTTAGATATCTCAGTTTTTAATTGATCAGCCAAAGATTCATTTTCAGAAATGACAGATTCCATTCGAGATCTTAAAGCATCCTGATCGTTCTACATAAGCAAAAATAATACTGTAAATTAAATTTTTTTCAAGAAGTACAGCAATGAACTAAAATAACAAACCTGACACTGATTTAACTGCCCTTGAATTGTATGAACTAAATCTTCATACTCTTGAATGATAGGAGTATTAATGCTGAAAAAATTAAAATTAAAAATTATGCATATGCAAATTAGAACACAATCCCAGCAACACAGAAATTTTTTTTATCTACAGAACTGACTCATTTTTATTGCCAACTTGCGGTACTTCAGTAGTCATGTCCTTTGCTGTGTCTTTCATCGTGAAACGGAATCCTATTAAACATCCAAAATAGATAAAGATCCAAAATTGAAATACACACACAAAGTTAATTTCTAATATTACATTCCCTTAGAGGACTGAAGAGCAGGTAGAGGCCGCTGCATGTCACAAGCAATTCCTTAATAACAGTGATATAAATATAATTCAGTAACATGTACCTGAGTAAAAATGTTAATAGAACTTGGTGATGATCAGCTTTTATGATAACATTTTCCAGAACTGTCCCAGGTGGATGGTGATTGGGATTCCAGCTCCACTAGGAGGATTTCTGTACCGTTTGACTGTTTGTTTGTTTACAAATGTCACTAACCGGAAATAAATCCAACCAGCAGGACGGCTTCCGGAAGAAAGAATGAAAGTGTACGCACCTACAGCTTAACCAACGTCCGAGACAGATAAATTATTTTAAAGATATCCGCACACTTTGATCTAGCGCCCAACCTGATTAAAGAACACAATTGTGTTTTCGCGTAATAAAAATCCAATAGCGCACTATCTAGAATAGCACGAGAAGACTTTCCTTAAATTCTGCTCATTCATCTAGAAACTTTTTATTTCACAGAGGTGGTTAGTCTTGTTTGCGGCCTTTCACATATACGCGCGCTTTTTCTTCGGACGTATGATGTTGTTTTGACTGGAAAGTTTGTTTGTCTATCGATCGCTAATTTTCAGTTCATTGTAGATACTTCATTTTCTATTTTGAAAGTTTTAGCCGTGAAATCCAGTCAGTCACAGTAACTAATCATGGGGGTAAGTTCTGGTGGCGTAAGTCCTTTCTTTGGACTTAAATGATGCCCGTAACTCAGATAATGGAGAAACATAACCTTGTTCGTCTCAATGTACTTGAGTTCTTTAAAATCATGATTACTACCTGATTCCCGATTCACCTACTTAATTCTTAAGTCTCACGTCTTTCTCGACATTTTATTACCTTAATCTGTTTTACCCATGTCTTCAAATATTCATGAAACTCATTGTCAAAATGTGTGCCTTCCTTGAACTTGTCTTTGTTTCCTCTTTGCTCCAGAACAAGCAGAAAATATCTGGGAAAGACCGTAGGGCAGCTCTTAGGGAGGAAAAGAAGAAAGCTCTGGCGTCCCGTGCTCTCGTGACTAGAGCCAAAGAGAAGGTTTGCTATCAGTCGAGCAAGAAGTTTAAAATTGAGGCTTGTCAGACAACGTATAAATAATATGTTTTCTTTCTAGCTTGATCCTTTGGATGAGTTGTCCATCAATTTGAAAATGAATTTAGTGAACTTTGATGCCGTTGTGACATGTTCACATTGGAACAACCTTGACCCTGAAACAGCTGAATGGGTCCTTAAACTGGAAGAAACAAATGTCCGGGAAATGTAAGCTTTTTATAAAAATATTTACCCTTTTCTTGAATGACATGTTATTTGGTACTCTGTACACCTTTAAAAAAATGCATACTGTATTCACTGTTTTCAATATAGGTATGAAAAATGTGACTGGGGCTGGAATGGGAAAATGAAGAAAGAAGAAATGACTGATGATGATGCAAGGTACCTTATTGCAAGATCATCTGATGGAAAACGCCTTGGGTTTTCTCATTTTAGATTTGATATGGATTTCGATGATGAAGTTCTGTATTGGTAAGAGTGGCTAAAGCTTGCACTGCGTTCCATACCATTTTCCTCTCACTCCGCATAGTACATTTTTGATTATGTTCTTTCTCAGTTATGAACTACAGATTGAAGAGCATGCCCGCAGAAAAGGTTTAGGTTGTTTCATGCTTGGTGTTTTAGAAGCACTTACTGTACATTACAACATGAAAAAAACAATGTTAACAGTTTTTAAACACAACCACCCTGGAAAAACATTCTTTAAAAAAAATGGGTAAGACTTTTGGACAGTGCCAATCTCACAGCGGTAATTGTTTATTTATGTTTTAATGATGTCTTATTTTATTTTATCTTTCAGTTACAAGCCTGATGAAACTTCTCCTGAAGATACTGAAGATGAAATCTTTTGCTATGAAATTTTGAGCAAATATAATATTCATTTTGTTGCGCCTGCTGTTTAAAACTTTCATCTCCTGTTTAACTTTTCTGAATGCTGTTCTATGTATGTTAAATACAATTTTAAGTTTTTGCCTGTGATGAAATCGTATAACAATGCCTAAAGTATTGTTTTGGCTATATTCCTTATTAAGGTTGTGCTGATTTTTCATGTAGTGTTCTGCTCTTTTCATGTTTCTTCATTCAAATCAAATATTTTAATTGATTCAAATGAAATATCTTATCTTATCTCCTTTGGCTGTTACAAAAAACATTAGCATGTTTGGGTATTGTGTTTTATATTCAGTTTTATCATTCTGTGTTTTCGTGTCAAAGTAATACTAACACATTGAGTGAGGCGTCACCATTATGAAAACACGCTCCCGTGTTAAATCTTAGGGGATAAAAATGTCCTGCACTTTATGCGTTAATGTAATCATTTGAATTGATTTGAATCAGCATTGTTCGTATCAGATGTCAGCTAGCTTGAACTCTTGTTTTAATTATGAACTGCTGAGGCTGGACTCTTGTTCACTATGAGTGGAAACCTGTCTGTTTTGTACCATATGTTTCAAGCTTGTCAAAACATTCCAAGAGATATTTAATTTGTGTCTAATTATTTTTACATGTGTTAGGAAAATGAACTGATAAATTATTTATATGTTTAAACAAAAATTAATTGAACTTTTTAAATAAAGACTTAATGGTCTTTGGCATTTTCTTAAACTTGTAAATCAGCATTGTATGTTACTTTTCAAATCTAAATGCCCTGTCTACGAGGGGGTAACAACTCTGAATTTTGGTGTACAAATGTCGTAAATTTTTGTGAATTTATGTGAATTTTTATTGAATTTTTGTGAATTGTTGCTCGAACTTTTCCTCAATTTTAGTGAATTTTTCTCAGTTCTGAATTTTTCTGAATTTCTCTGATTTTTTCTGAATTTTTTTGAATTTCTCTGAATTATTAGGTGTACAAAAATTTTAGAGTTGTTTCCCCCTCGCCTGTCTAAAACATTTTTTTTTTTCTTTTTTTTTTTTGTACTATTATACATTCAGTACTTTAAAAAATCTTTTGTAATACTCATTTGATATCTGGCTTTGTCTGTTATGCCTTAGTTGTCTCAGCATGCTTAGAAAAGTTGTGCCTTTTGATAATGATTGTGCCACATTTAATTTAAGGTAGAATCTGGTCTTAATTTATTGTGTGTTACAAGGAGGAGATGTAGAAATAAATGTGTCATACATGTTCATACTGTATTTTTTTTCTTGACTGTATACATCTAATTTGCAAAATCCACTGCAAAAATGCTTAAGAATGTACCAAGGTCTCATAGAGCAGTGCTCTGACCACTCAACCTGACTGACGAGGCCGACACTTGCAATAGCTCTGTTTGCATCGTAAATTTGATTTAAGAGGGGTACAGTTCAGCCGAAGAGCGCGTAGCTCCACTCGGTCGAGTAGCCTCCGAATAAATAAAAGCTCCAGGTCCTTATTTTAAAATCTCCTCAGCTCGGAGGTGGGCAACTTTGAATCATGCCGCCTTATTCATACTTTTCTCGAACAGAAGCGTTCCGAGAGCTTACCGAGCTCATGCCGGGTAGCAGTTTGCACTGATAGCAGTCCACCGTAGCGCTTGCTACCCGACGGTGTGTTTGTTTTGACGAGACTGTACTCAATATTCATCTCGGGCCCGAAGACGTGCGCGCGAATGGAACGACAGATAAAAGAAACCCTGCGAGAAAACACGTAGCGCCCGTGCCGCGTGCAGCAGGGCAGGGCCGAGCCGGGCCGGGCCGGGCGGGGTGGGAGTCCGGGTCCGTGTCCACACGCCCCTCGCCTCGGCCCGGGGCGGGGCGGGGCGGGGCTGCGCGGCCCACTTCCTGTGCGGGGCGGGGAGAGTTTCCACTTAGGCCTTGAGGTGATATTGGGTAAAATTGAATGGGGCTTATCGGCTAGCCCGTGGAGGAGATTCTCGTGTTTGTGGAAGATTGGGCGCTGTACCACTGTAGTGGTGGCGCAGGGCGCGGCGCGGCGCGGGGTGGGGAGGCTGTGTGGAAGAGAGAGAGAGGAGATGGGCGGGGAAGGCCGGGCGTGTGACGTGCGAGAGAGCGAGATGGAGCGGCGCCGCGACGCCGCTGCGCTGCGCTGCGCTGCGCACCGTCAGGCCGGGGCAGACCGGGGCAGGGCAGAGCAGGGGGCCCGGGCCGGGCTCGCGCCGCCGCCGCGCCCGCGCCGCAGTCCAGTCAAGATGTCAGCGGGGACGGGCGCGGACGAGGCGTTGGAGGAGGCGGTGGACACGTTCGTCTTGGAGGGGCCGGAGAGGCCGGCTCCGCCCGACGAGCCCCTCGGAGATGTCATCTTCGCTGCGCTCCGCAGCCACGCCAAGCAGGCCGACAGAAACGCGCAGGTGCGTCGTGCGTCTGTAGCGACAGGGTCCCCGCCCCGGGGGGAAGTCCAGGACAGCCACCCTTCGCCCAGGCCCCTCCTCCCTGCTTTGGGGTCCACGGCTTCCGCACGTCGGCGTTCACACAAGGCAGGCCTGTTGCAAGTGTCGCACCGTCCCCTTGTTTGCCTTCTGCTCTTACACTGCAATAGGCAAACGTCCGCAGGGACGCCCCGCCCCGTCCCACCATGGTCCAAAATCCAGAAAAACATGGTCAAAAGCCCCGCCGCACCAGATGTCCAGTAGCGGGCTGCTGCCGTCCCTTCTGTATGAGCCAGTGTTTGTCCAAATAAGTGCAGTGCGGCGTCCAGCAAGTGAAGTGCGTGGCGTGGCGTGGCGTGGCGGGGCTGGGCAGGGACCGCGCGCCCGCTCTGCGCCCATCATGTGACGGGCCGGGCCGGGCCGGGCGCCGCGGCGCGCCGTGCAGCTGGGCCCGCTCCGCATACAGCCCGGCCCGCGAGCTGTCACGAGACTCGCGGGCACCGCCCCGCCCCGCCCCGCCCGGCCCCGCCCGGCCCCGCCCCGCCCCGCTCCCTCCCCGCTTCCGCTCCGCGACCCGCCGCGCGTTGTTTACTGCTGTTTGCATTCATAACGATCGAACGCTGCAAACGATAATTATTTGCCATTTATTTCGACGGCATATTGTATCGAGCTCTTCTACTAAACACCATTGCATGGTCCCTCCCGCTCCGCGATCTGAAAATGATACAGACCGCTATAATGCCTGTGGTTGGACACGCGCAAAGACAAAAACAAACTGCATTTAAAAAAATCCAAATTGCGTGGCGATAAGCTTCATGTCATATGCCATGCCCCGCCCTTCATTTTTGTTGGGGTAGGCAGCCAATAACTCGTGATAACCCTTTTAAAGCCTTTTCGACTTTAATCGAAAGGGCATCAGCAGCGGGTGGCCCCCGGCCCGGCCGCGGCTTTAATTCTAGATATATCGCGCGGATAACGTGTCCTGCCGGTCGTCCTGTGCGGGGCGGGGTGGGGCGGGGTGGGGCGGGGTGGGGCGGGGTGGGGCGGGGTGGGGCAGGGTGGGGCGGGGTGGGGTGGGGTGTAGCGGTGCGGGGCGGGCGGGCTAGGACACGGAAGGTCAGGTCCCGAGGCCGAGGCCGATGACCGCAGCGTCACGAATGACAAGTGCAAGTGAGGAGGAACGGTCGCTGCGGCGCCGCACTTAATCTTAAGCCCACATGCGCGCGACCTACTGTACACACACTAGGCAACACGGAAACACCCGTGCTACTTGGTTGCCTACGAGGCAGGCGCAGTCCTCCCCCAGCACTGCTCATCATGGCCCTTGGCGCCGCCCCCAGGTGGACGCGGCCACCGGGGAGACGCTGTCGTTCCACGCGCTGCTGGAGGACAGCGTGCGCATCGCGGAGGGGCTGCGCGCCAAGCGGCTGAGTCCCGGACACGTGGTGGCCGTGTGCAGCACCGCCGTCGCGGACCTCTACCCCGCCGTCCTGGGCGCCGTCTGGGCCGGCCTCACCGTCATGCCCACGGACCCCGAGGCCTCGCCGAGTAAGTCCCCAACACCCGCAACAAGTTGTGTACCGGGACCGGGTCAGGACCTCATCAAGCCGAGCAGCGATACCCCACGCGCCGGCGCCACGCCGCGGCGCGGGGTAACGCCTCGGGGGAGGTAACGCCGCGTCACGTGACACATCACGTGACGTCACGCCCCCTGCCCGACACGACAGGCGACCTCAAGGCCCAGCTGCAGGTGTGCAAGCCCCGGGCGGTGTTCGCCGAGCCGCGCACGCTCGCCAAGGTGCACGACGCGCTGCAGGGCGCGCCGCGGCAGGTGCCCGTCATCGTGCTGAACCAGGACGACGTGCCGGCCAAGCTGGTGCGCGCGGGGGACGTGGCCTACGAGGACCTGCTCCGCGCCGTGCCCACCGCCACCGCGGACCTGTTCACGCCGCCCGTGATCGCGCGCCTGGACGACCACGTGCCCTTCATCCTGTCCGGGCTGGGCGCGGCGGGGCCTACACACTACGCCATGCTGTCCAACAAGCGCGCCTTCGTGCTGCTCGACCAGTTCCGCGAGCCGCTGCCGGACGCGCCCGGCGTCGTGTTCCTCTCGTCGCGGCCGCTGTCCTGCCTGGCGGGCGTGTTCTCGCTGCTGCGCTGCTGCTGGGCTGGCCACACTGTGGTCACGCTCAACGACCGCGAGCCGCTGAGCGTGCTGGCCGCGCTCGAGAAGAACGGCGTGTCGCACTGGCTGGCGCAGCCGGGCGCGGTGCGCGCCGCGGCCGAGCACGCCTCGCTGGCCAAGTTCAACCTCAAGGCGCTGACGGCCGTGCTGCTGGACGGCGACGCCATGCCCGCCGACGCGCACGTGCGCGCGCAGCAGGCGCTGGCCGTGCGCCTGCAGGCCGTGTACTGCGTGCCCGAGGCCGGCATGCTGCTCTTCAACCGCGACGCCAAGCCCGGCTCGGTCGGCAAGGTCTGCGCCGGCATCCGCCTCAAGGTGGTCGACTCCATCTCGGAGGAGGACCTGGAGGCGGGCGAGTGCGGCGAGCTGCGCTCCAAGGGCAGCACCTCCCTCAAGGGCTACGTCGGCGACCCGGAGGCCACGGCCACCCTGTTCGACGAGCGCGGCTGGTTCTGCACGGGCGACGTCATGAAGTACGACGACGAGGGCTACTTCTACTTCATGGAGAAGCTGAGCGAGAACATCCAGTGCGCCGGCAACGCGGTAGGTCCCGCCCCCGCCCTGGGCGCCTCGTCCCACCCCACCCCGCCCCGCCCATGCAGCGCCCTTCTCACTGGTCCTCTTTGACGCACAGATCCCCGCCAAGGAGCTCGAGGACGTCATCCGCACCCACCCTGGTGTCCGCGACGTGGCCGTCCTAGGCCGCCCCGACCCGGACGACGGCGAGGTGCCCATGGCTTTTGTGGTGCTCGAGCCCTCCGTGACCGCCAGCAAGCAGGACATCATACAGCTCGTGAAAGGTAAGTGTGCTCTGGCGGTAACCGCAGTACTGCTAGATAAGTAGGCTAAAATTCCCACGAATACACCTGTGTGAGGCAGACGGGTATCTCCGCCTGCCTACTAGGCAAACACTCCACACATGAGTCAGCCTAGTAGGCAGGCGGAGATACCCTTCTGCCTCTTCCTCCCTCACACAGGTGTATTCGTTGGAATGTTTGCCTACTTATCTGCCAAACACTGGATACCCGGCCCCTGCGCCGCACCGCGCCGCGCCGGCCCGGATGTTGATGAGTCACCTCGCCCGTTCCGTTCCGCAGACAAGCTCCCCGAGACCAAGCAGCTCCGCGGCGGAGTCGAGTTCCTGGACGCCCTCCCGCGCACCACCTCCGGCAAGCTGTCCGGCCGCCAGCTCCGCGACCGCATGCCCCGCCGCTCCGTGGTCGGGAGCCTCCTCATGTAGGAGACCGTGCCGGCACCGGGCGCGAGGGTCGCTCACCTCCCCGACGAGGGACAGGTCAGCGGTTGGCCCGGCGCGGCGCGGCGCGGCGCGGCGGACACGCCGACTCCAACCGCTGCGCCGGTTCGGTTCGGGCCCGGCCGGCCCGGGCGCCTCTTCAGGGGGTCTCCATAATTTATACGCACTCTTGATTGAACGGACAAGGAGTTCCGTCCTGCCCGGCGCAGCCCGGCGCGGCTGCTCGACCACGCTCGCCTGCAGGCGGGTCCTGTAGGGTGATTCCGCACACTGGTTTCATGTCTCTATTCTTGTCGCACTCATGGGGTACGGCCATAAGGCGCAAGAGAGAGGACACTACTCAACGCTGTTCGGAATCAGCCTGCTGGACGGGACAGGCTCGCCCGATGGGAAGCAGGCGAGGGTCCGGCTGGGCTGGGCCGTGCTAGGTATTCTCATGATGTACATGTCTGTCATATTTCATTATCAATTAGATTAGCTCGTATTAAATTTGTCTTCACATTGATCTTTAAAAAAGGAAGGGTTCGGCCCCGTTATTATTGTATGTCCGTCCTGTCCTGTCCCGTCGCGTCCGACGCTCCAGGCGAATAGGCCGGGTCTGGCGGTTGGGGTGGCAGCGAAGGGGTGGGGTGGGGGGGGGGGCACCCCAGCCCTGCCCTGCCCTGCCCGGCTCCGCCGCGCCGTGCTGGGCTGGGAGGGAGTTGAAGTGTTGGAGCCCTTCAATTCATTTCGCGAGGCTTAAATGTCAACAATCCAATCTAGCCGATATTTCGCACAAAAAAAGAGGCAACAACAACACCGCAGCAGCATTTTAATAAGGTCAAATTGGCAGTACTGCCGTACCGTGCCGTGCAACAGAGGGACGGCGCGGGGAAAGGGGTGGGGCCGGGGCGGCGGGGGTGGCGGGGGCGGGGGCGGCGGGGGCGGCGGGGCCGGCATGCCATGCGGCATATGCGGAATGCACACATTCATCGTCGCCATCCCCCTTCGCTCTTCAAATTTAATTCGCGGAGCCGTTGTGCGGTTATGGCCGAAATAACATAAAGGCGGAGGGAGCAGCAGCAGTATCCGCAGACATGAAAGTCACTTGGCTGTGCAAGAAAGTTACACAATATTGAGCCTAGTGCGGCTGGTGTCCTCTTTTTCGTCCTTCCCCCTCTTTTCCTCTTCACAAATTGGGCGAAGTGTTGCGGTGGCCAATGTGTTGGCGACGCGATAAAACGGCGCGCGGTGGCCTGCGTCCGGGGCGGGGCGGGGCGGGGCGGGGCGGGCCAGGTGGGCGTGATGCTGTAATGATAAACACCTCGCCCGTGCCGCGCCCCGCCCCGCCCGCCCCGCCCCGCGCCATCCATTCTATCCGGTCCGGATAAACAGTGACGTGGGATTGAATAAATCAGGGCCGCCCATTACAGCGGATCAGAGGGATGGACCCGGAACGGAACCGAACCGTGCGCCATTGTGTGTGTGTGCGCGCGCGCGCGCGTGGGTAGAAGAGCTAAAACATCAGCGGAGCCACACCGCCCGCCCGCCCACACACCGCCCCGCCCCGCCCCCGCCCTACACTGACCTCATTGCGAGCCGAGTGATAATAACACTAACAACAGTAACGACAATAAAAGTTTTGTTTTTTTTTGTCAAAGAAAGGAATACATTTTTGCAAAGACCCACCTTGCGCTCCCGCGCAATGCAGCAGCATTGCGAATCAATTTGTCGTCGAGTGCGGTATTTCTTTTGTATATGTAAGCTCTCTCTTTCTCCCTCTCTCTCTCTCTCTCTCTCTCTCTCTCTCTCTCTCTCTCTCTCTCTCTCTCTCTCTCTCTCTCTCTCTCTCTCTCTCTCTCTGTGTGTGTGTGTGTGTGTGCTGATGTGCTGCGGGTACAGCCGCGGGGGCCGCTCCGCTCGGGGGCCACAACACTCAGTGTATGTGTGTGATGTCAGCATTATCGTGCCGCATCGTTCTTGGCGCTGCTGCGACGCCCATATAACGCCACATCGAGGGCCCCGCCCCGCCCCGCCCCGCCCCGCCCCGCCCCGCCCCGCCCCGCCCCGCCCCGCCCCGCCAGCGCTTCCACACATCACGTCACGCTGCTGCGGTCAATATTTGCCCGTTTAGGCGCCCCCCCGCCCCGCCCCGCCCCGCCCCGCCCCGCCCCGCCCCGCTGTGCTGCCTCCGCTAATTACCCTGGGCCGGCCTGAGCAGGCCAGCGCCAGCAGGCCGCTGAGGCTGAGTTCTGCTCGCGACGGTTTTGCTGATGACAGTGACGGAGGAGCGGCGTGTTTGTGTGAGTGTGTGTGTGTAGCCGCGGGCTGCGGACCGATGGGGTGGAAAAAAATATAATTGTTTTCCGCAGTGTAATAACAAGGGGGTCGAGCGAGGGTAAGGGGGAGGGGAGGGGGCGCCGACGGGAGGTTAAGCGCTATACTTCTGAATGAATGCGGGCCGCTGATGTTCATGGAAGAGAAATAGACCAAAGAGAGAAAAATTAAAACGGCGGTGGGTTTTTGAGCGCGCGTGCGCGCCTGGCTGGTAGGCAACGCCTGTCAGGAGTGTGCAGGTGTTGCCTAAGCAGCCCCTGCGGCGCGGCCTCACCGCCGCTCTCGCTTATCAACCGCTCTCTTCACACGACTGGGGCGTGGCGGGGCGGGGCGGGGCGGGGCGGGGCGGGGCGGGGCGGGGCGCACAGTGCTCGGCGCGGCTCGGATCATCCTCCGCGATGACATGACAGTCCCCGCCACGAGGTCCCTTTTGTTCCCACGCGCCAAACTCTCGCTGCGCTGCAGCAGCAATAAGTCATATTTTCTGGTCCACGTCGCCACTTCCTCTTCCCCTCCGCGCCACGCCACGCCACGCCACGCCGCGCTTAGCTCCGCTCCGCTTTTTAGCGCGCATCCCTCCCCCCCCCCCCCCCCCGCTCGTTAGCTGCAGGCAAGGCCGGTGGGCTGGACTGCACCCGCTGCACGCTCACGCTGCTCCGCTCATGCTTGGACGCGTGGCGGGGCGGGGCGGGCCATGGCGATCACCGCGACGCGCCGCTGAAGGGAGCACGGGCCCGGCCCGCACATATTCTGATCGGTTTTACTTCACTCCGGTATAACACACAGCCGCCTATGCCCTGTACGCCCTGTACGCCCTGTACGCCCTGTACGCCCTGTACGCCCTGTACGCCCTGTACGCCCTGTACGCCCTGTACGCCCTGTACGCCCTGTACGCCCTGTACGCCCTGAACGCCCTGTACGCCCTGTACGCCCTGCACGCCCTGTACGCCAGAGCAGCAGCAGCGAAGAGGGCGGGCACAGATGCTTGTATGCGTCCGAAACCGACAGGTGAGAGTGAGATGGAGCCATGTTCTAGTTCGAACGTCTCACTCTCACCTGTCGTTTTCGGACGCATACGAGCATCTGTGCCCGCCCGCTTCGCTGCTCTGCTGTACGCCCGGTACGCCCTGTACGCCCGGTACGCCCTGTTCGCCCTGTACGCCCTGTACGCCCTGTACGCCCTGTACGCCCTGTACGCCCTGTACGACCTGTACGCCGTGTACGCGGGGGCAGGGCAGGCCCGGCCGCCAGGGTGGCCGTGCAGCGCGTGCAACACGCAGCGCGGCTAATGTATGTTAAGTCCACACAGCACGGCGAGAGCGGCGGAGCGGAGCGGAGCGGACAGACAACGCAACCCTTTCAGCTGGGGGCGGGCGGGGCGGGGCGGGGCGGGGTGGAGCGGGGTGTGAATCTGCGGCTCTTTTATGATTGGCCGGGCAGAGTCTCTTCCCACAGATTGGTGCAGTGAGTCGAGCCGAGCCGGGGATATGTCCGCCGGTCCGGGCCGGGGCAGTGGCGTGTGGAGCTGAGCTGAGCTGATGAGCGAAACACCTCCTGCTGCCCGTCCCGTCCCCTCCCGTCCCCTAGCGCCCCTAGCGCCCCTAGCCTCACTGCCCATCTCGCACTCCTTGACTTTCCTTGAGAGAACCAGGCCACCCATGGTTCTTCGGCACGTCCGGAAGGCCCGCCGTCACTTTTTCTTCACCCTCTCGCGCAACATGCGTCCTTTATGATTCTCAGAAAAAAATTCGCATAAATTTTGCAAACATGCAAAAACACAAGTAGTATGTACTACCTCAGTACACACAACTTCTAACACAAAAACCTATTTGGAATAACCGCGCCCGTGCTTCTAGCTTTTCACTTGTCCCGGTCGGTCCCGCCGCGCCGGCCCGTGTGCGTAGCGTGGCGCGCGTGCGAATGTGCGTCTGTCTGATTAACCTTTGAGTGGAACTGAACGCATCGGCGCGGCAGATATGCTGCTCGCTTTGCTCTGGCACTGCTCTGGCTGCGCTGCGCAGCGGGCCGTGAGAATGTCACACACGCGGGGCGAGGTGGGGCGGGGCCGTCTGTCCCTCTCTCTCCCCGCAGTACCATCCCCGTTCCGCTCCCCCTCTCTCTCTCTCGCTCTCCCTTGTCGCCCCGCACAATCTCACGCTGCTCACGTATTAATCGAATTATGCAGTAATTATGATAATCCCTCGCGATGTGTCACGCAGCCGAGGCGTCACTATCACGCGCGCCACGCCGGACCTGCAGGCCCGCTCCCCCCCCCCCCCCCCTCTCTCTCTCTGCTCTGACGTATCGTCCTCATATTTTCCCACCCTAGTTTCATCTCATCCCCCAATTAGAAACCCGCCTCTGGCAAAAAAAAAAAGGAAAACGTAATCGCCATTATAATGAAGAAAAGAGGAGGAGATTTATTCGTAACGCGCTCATCTGCTGTAAGAGTTAAGACGAGAAGTGTACGAGCCCGTGTCCGTGTCGTGTCCTTCAATTGGTTTCATTTCATTATTATTACTGTACTATTATTTTGTTTAATGAATGACCGATATATATTTTTGTCCGCGCGGCTCTAATGACTGAACCGCCGCAGTAAACGGCTTCATTGAAGGGACGCGGGGGCGTACGCACACCATGCACAGACCACAGCCCAGCCCAGCGGCTTCAAAGCGCCCGGCCCCGGCCCCGGCCCGGCCCGGCCCCCGCCACAGAGCGGCACTTTTAGATTAGGTCACAGAGAATAGCAATGCACACACACACACACGCACACACTCATACTGCACTGTAGGCGAGGGGAGGGGAGGCGCGGCTGGTGGCGGGGCGGCCCAGCGGAGGGGAGGGGAGGGGAGGAGAGGGTTAAGGGTAAGGGTTGCGCGGAGCTGCCCGCCAGCAGAGCGCTGGCGGCTTGCGGCCCGGCCCGGCCCCGCACTAAACGAATCAGTCGGTGGAATACTTGGGTCAATAGGCCTAATCATGACTGGCCCCTCACCCGGCCGCGCCCGGCCTGGGCCGGGGACGACCACCCCGCAGCACCGCAACAAACCCCTGTCAGCTACGCAACCCGCCCCGCCCCGCCCCGCCCCAAGCAGCTCCATGCGGGCGGGGCCGGGGTGCACTAGTTCCCTGACCATGAACGTGACGTTATTTATTTCATTTCGATTATTCCGCTTCATTTTTTTCATACTTCCCGTTCTCTCGCTCTCCGTCCTTCTCCGCGCTCATCTCGTTACACGCCTCACCCCTCCGCTACGCTCTCGTTAGTTCGTCGCGGAGGTCATGAGAGCCCATGCCCCGCCCCCCGCCCCGCCCCGCCCCGCCCCGGACACCACCATGTCCGCCCGGCCCGGCCCAGTCCTCCTACCTCTGCTGTGCAGCCTCGCCCCGCCCCACCCCGCCTCGCCCCACCCCGCCGCGCTGCGGTGGCTTTCGAGTAATGATGTGATCGAATTGTTGGCGGTGAGGGGCGGGGTGGGGCGCGGCGGGCGGCGCGCGGGGGCTCCACCGGGGGTATGGACCAATTACAAAGCCGGCTTAATTAGCGACTTGCAGGGTGGCGGGGCGGCGCGGCGCGGCGGGGCGGGCTGCTCACTTTGCCCTCCAGCTCTCGGCAGCAGCGCTAGCACCGCGAGGTCAGTGGACCGACCACACCGCCGCTGCTGCTGCCGCTGCTGCCACCACCGCTGCGTACCAAACCGATAGTAATTAATTAAATGAACCAATTCCAACTCGATTGATATCAATCTGCGTTGCTGCTCGCGCGCCCCGTGCCCAGCCCGCTTAGTGTTGCGCCCCACCCCGCCCCGCCCCGCCCCGCCAAGGACTGACCTCGACATGCCATGTTATTGTCTTGTCTGAGCCGCCCGGCCCAGCGAGAGGGAGAGGGGCGGAGCGGGGCGGGGCGGGGGAGACTTGATTGGCCGAGCCGAGCGACAATCATCACTTACAGGGTGACAATGACAAGACCTGAGCTTCCTTCCTTCCTCCCCCGAGCCGCGGGGCGGGGCGGGGTGGGGTGGCAGGGTGCTGCGCTGCGCGGGGCGGCGCACTAAAGGGCGGCGGTCAGCCCCGCCCCGCCCCGCCCCACCCCTCGCGCCACGCTCGCCTCCGCGCCGCGCCCGCGCCGCGCCGCCGCCAGTCGTCGCGTGGTGGTCGAGGGGTGCGGATCGCACAGCGCGCGCGCCCGAGTCGAGCCGAGCCGAGCCGCGCCGTACAGCGTACAGCTCTCGCAGCGCCGTCCCGTCCCGTGCCCCGTGTCTCGTCCCCGCGCCGCACAGCACCGCGACGCGCCGGCACCGTCCCACACCGGGTGACAGTGACCCCTCCCCGGCCCGGCCAGTGCTCCTCCGATACCTCCCAGCTGCCATTTGGACGACCTTTAGCCCAAGCCGGCCGGCCCTGCACGGCCCTGCCCGGCTCTGCCAGGTCCGCTTCGCCCCCGCGCGCCCACTGGACTCAGCACCACGGCGCCGGTCAGCTCCGTGGACGCGGTGGCGGCAGCGGCGGTCGCCGGTCGCCCGCCCCGCCTCGGCTTCGGCCAGCAGCAGCGCAGCCTCGACAAGCAAGGTGAGGACGAGGACGAGGACGAGGACGAGGGCGCGGTGCACTGCCGACTGATTCAGAGCGCCGCTCTCCTAAGTCCATCCGTGTCTCACTCACGAGGCTACCCCCTCCCCTACCCAACTGCCACGAGGACGGCAAGGACAGCGGCACGAGAGCCATCCTCTGAATCAGTAGTGCACGGCCTGAGTCAGTGTGTGTGTGTGTGTTTGTGTGTGTGAGCGCGCGTGCGTGCGGGGGCAGCGGGCGCTCCCTAGTGCTGTCCCGCCCCGCGCAGTGGAATTCCCCTGGCTGCGGCAGGGGATTTAGAGGGGGTAGGGGGGGGGGCAGCCAGCGAGGTCCCCAAGACAACCTCTGTCCGCCGCCCCGCCGCAGCTGCAGGGGCGGCGGTGGCAGCGCCTGCCTCAATTAGAGTTCCCTTCGGCTCGCCCCGCCCCGCCCCGCCCCGCCCCGCCCCGCCCCGCCGCACCCCACCCCGCCCTGCCCGTCCGTTTGCCGCAACTACCCCAGCGGCTGGGCCGGTAATCAGCGCGGCCCTTGTTCACTGAAAAACGAAACGGGCTGCCGTGCCGGCCAGGGCAGGGCAGGGCGGATGCGGTCGCGACCGGCGCGTCTCTCTCTCTCTCTCTCTCTCTCTCTCTCTCTCTCTCTCTCTCTCTCTGTCTCTCTCTCTGTCTCTCTCCCTCCCTCCCTCCCTCTCACTGTCTCCTCAACCCTCTCCACCCCTGCTGCGACGTGCCGACGCGCCGCCCCGCGCCGACTGCTAACGTGTCTCTGCGAATAAGCTAAGCATCCCTTTCTGCTCCCCCAATCAGAGCAGCGCCGGCAGGGAGTGCGGCAGGCGTGAAAGGGGGAGGGTGAAAGGGAAAGGGACCTGCATGCTCCCGCCCGCCCTGCCCCGCCCCGCCCCGCCCCTCAGGCGGGAGCACACATTTCTCGCGTCTGCTCTGGGCAGGGTTGCGCCTGCGCCTGTCGTAGGTGTTTGTGGGTACTGCCGAGCCGAGCCGAGCCGAACAGAGCCGCCAGGTGAGGCGAGCCGAGCCGGAGCCGAAGGGGTAGTAAGTTTGAGCGCTGAGCCGGGGCGGGGCGGGGCGGGGCGGGACGGGGCGCACCGAGCCGTCAGCTTGCATGTGAAGATGGCTTGGTGCGCCCCTCCCGCCCGCCCGCCCGCCCGGCCGCCCGCCCGCCCCGCCCGGGCACCCGCCCCGCCCGGGCGCTTTCGGTTAATGAGAAGTGTGCCGTGCAGCCCCTGCTGCAGGCGCGCGACGGGGCGGGGCGGGGCGGGGCCGGCGCGGGGCTTAGCGCGCCGGGCGGCCTACAACCCTGCCCCGCCCGCCCGCCGCTGCGCCGCGCCGTTCACGGCTCATACAGCCATTAAGGCTGGATTGCTCCGTTTTAAATGCCGAGATCCTTTATGCTAAAACTCATTCCAGAGCGCGCCTCTCTCTCTCTCTCTCTCTCTCTCTCTCCCTCTCTCCTCAGCCGACTGCTCTTTCTCTCTCGCTCTCTTCTACCCGCGGCGTTGTTATCGTTTCGGACGCATATAATTCTGTTTTCATTATCTCTGGCGGTGGCCCCGGCCGCCCGCCCACTCTCTCGCCCCTACCCCTTCTCCCCCTCTCCCCCCCCCCCACTCTCTCTCTATTTCTCCCTCTCACGCCCTCTCTCTTGCTCCCCCCTACTTTAATTCTTGCCCCTGCTTCAGACGAGGACACACGCAAGCAGTACGCTTCCCCCTAAACCTACCCTTCACCTACTCATTTAGGTATCATACACACACACAGTCATTGTTGGCACACTCTCGCCGAACCAAAAGCAACCCGAAAATGCAAGCGAGTCGGATGAGCTTTGCGAGACCTTCTTAACAAGGGATAAAATAACAATAACGACAAAAAGCACGCGAAACAACATCTGGAGGCAACAACACGACACAGCACAACACAACAAGCGGCCCAACAACATGGCAACGTGGCGCTGTGCGCGGGCTGGGCTGGGCTGGGCTGGCTGTACAGGCAGTCCGTTAATGAGACTGTGTGCGGCCACCCCAACTGCTTAATTGGCACGAGCTTGGCTATGGCTAGAGGGTGTGGCGAGAACACCCACCCTTCCTGCCTGCGCGGGGCGCGGCGGGGCGGGGCGGGGCGGGGCGCGGCGGGGCGGGGCGCGGCGCGGCGGGGCGGGGCGGGGCGGGGCGGGGCGCGGCGGGGCGCGGCGGGGCGGGGCGCGGCGGGGCGCCACGGGATGCAGCGCACCGCCGGACATGGAGCTCGCCTCGCACGGGGGAGAGCAGCGCCGCGCCGCCCCGCGCCGCGCCTCGCCTCGCGGGAGAGACAATGCCAGGGGGTCTGCGCCGCGCGATTATTAAATAAAACAAAAGTCATGTGCCCGGCCCGGCCCGGCCCGGCCCGGCCGGCGAGGTGTGCGGGTGCGGTGGGGGCCCAGGCTCGGGCCGGGCGGGGGCGGGTGGGGCGAGGCGGGGTGGGGCGCATCGCGGTCCTTGGGGGCCTACCCCGTAGGCGCCCTCCTCCTCCGAGCCGCGCTTGCGTCACGTCGTGTCACGCGTGCGTCACGTCGTGTCACGCGTACGTCACGTCGTGTCACGCGTGCGTCACTTCATCGTCGTGTCACGCGTGCGTCACGACGTATATCGTGGCAGGCGCGCGGGCGCACGGCCTCAGTCCACCCCCGCCGCGGCGTGGACCTGCGACTGATCATGCGAACATAACATAGTGCGCAAGTTGAAGTTGAAGCCACGCGGTGTGGAAGCACACAAAAAAAAGCGGCCGGCAGTTGGTCGCCTCTGTTAAAAGTATTGATTGCGCCTTTTGGAGTCTACTTAATTTGCCGCTTTGGCCGCGCGGCGCGGAGCGGACCGGCCTGACTGCAGCAGAGCAGAGCAGAGGCGGCGGTGGAGGCAAAGTAATGAAGGCCATTCATTCATCAATATAGCGACTCATCAAACAAGCTCAACTCCCCCCCCCCTCACCCAGCGCCCTCGCTTGATCCGTTTCCCCTTCCACACCCTCCACTCACATTTACTCCGTCAATTACACAGACCCTTTGTCAAAATCAGCGCATTCTTTGTCCGGCGGCGGCTTTCGCCTGGCTGGGTGATTGCTTTCTTTTTTTTTTTAATGAAAGCAGGCCGGCCCTGCGGGGGGCGGGGGTTAAGGATTTCTCTGATTAGAAAGAATGGAAAGACGCCACAAACCTTATTAATTAACTTTTTTTTTCTCTCCACCCCCTCGCCCCGCCTGGCCGCGGTATTGTTCCGGATGTAATCTAGTGCTAGGCGTTCTAGGCCCCGACCCGAGCCCTAGCCGTGCTCGTCTGGCGGCTAAGCGCGCGGCAGGGACACTGTAAAAATAGCCTGTTGAAAAACAACCTATCATGTAACAACCATGTTGTTGACAAACATCAATGCTGTTCAAGAACAACAAAGGCTGTTGCGAAACAACAATGATTGTTTTCAAGGCAAAACAAAAACTTTGTTGTTCCAGGACAACTATTGTTGTTAATGGACAACTTTTGCTGTAGCTGAACAACATTTTTGCTGTCATTAGACAACTTTTGTTGTTACTGAACAGCTGACATTGTTAACTGACAACAGCCGTTGTTGTTATACAACACGAGTCAGTTAAAAACTTAACAACAATTTTGCTGTTAATTTACAGTATAATTTTTTACAGTGGAGGGAAAGTCAGAGTCGTCGCCGTCGTGGGAAAGGCCTACCCGGGCCGGCGTCGGCGTCCTCAGCGGGCCAGCCACCAGTGCACAGCGTATCGTCCGCGTGACAACCCTCTCTAGTGGCCCCAACGCCTCGCGGTCGTGTGAGCACGACAAGTCCGTCGTAGACAGGGCGGAAGGAGACACGCGCAGCGACTAGCGAGTTAAGCTCGCACGGCTCAAAGGCCGGGAGCGGGGGCGGGGGCGGGGGCAGGGGCCGGGGGCAGGGGGCAGGGGGCAGGGGGCGGGGGCGCTGCCCCGCAGGCCGAGTGATTCCCTCGAAATGACCGCGGCCCATTGTGTAAAGGTCCCCGCAGCCCCGGGCCGCCCCGCCCCGCCCCGCCCCGCACTGCTGCTCATTATTATTTTAATCCCGCGCCCCTGGCCGCCGCGGGGCGGGGCGGGGCGGGGCGGGGCGGGGCGCGCCCTGCCCTGCGCTGCGTCCAGAGCAAACACACTGCGCTCTGCGCTGATTGGCTCATATTCAAACGATGCGCTTTGCGATCTGGAGCTGACATGACAATCGTCTTGAGCGCTCCGCTCCGCTCCGCTCTGCGCACGCGCATGCGCACGCGTGTGTATTACTACCATCTGCATATCGCCGCGGCAACTGTGCCCGCGGGCTGAGGGAGGGGCGGGGCGGGGCGGTAGCGGCAGGGCGGGGAGGGGAGGGGAGCAGCTCATCTCAAGATGGGTGTACGTGTAGTGTGCACGGCGGCCCGGCCCGGCCCGGCCCGCCCCCCGGGACCTGTCCTGTCGCGCGGTTATTGTTTGACGGCGACGCCCCCACCCCCACCCCCGCCCCTCCTAGCCTCGCTGAGGGCCTCATCCCCGCCGCCGCGCTCGGTCCCTAACCCGCTCGTCTCGTCTCGTCTCGTCCCGTTCGTCACACCGGCCCGGCTGCGACGCGGGGCACGGGTGCTCTTTACCTTTCTTTGCTGATGCAATGACTTGTGGCGCACCGCGGTGTTGGACGTGACGTCCCTGTCCGTCTGTCCCCGTGCCGGGCCGGCTCGTGCCGGACGCGACCGCACCGGTCACATGCGTATTTATATATGCGAGTGGCACAGCGTGGCCTGTCCTGGCGTGGCGGGGCGTGGCGTGGCGTCCGCGCCGCCGCCCGAAATGTAACATTCAATTACCCTAATCAAATAGTCGGTGTGGGGCAGGGCGGTGGTGGCCGCCGCGCCGCGCCGCTCCGCGCTACCGTGCCGTGACTCAGCAGCTGTGGTCTTCCCCCTCCCCACACCACCAATGCGCTCAATAGGGAAGGGGCGTGGCGTGGCGTGGCGTGGCGGGGCGTGGCGGGGCGGGGCGCTGCCGTCCCCGACGCAAAGGTAAACACGAGCGGATGAAAATTAGTGGACTGAAACGACGCTGGCCGGCCGGGCCGGGCCGGGCCGGGCCCCGAGCGGCCCAGGCGAATCGTTTCATCGTTTCCGACTGCCGCGCGGCGCGCGCTCTGCGAGGGCCAGGCCAGGGCCGCGGCGCCGGGAAATGGAATTGATCAGCGGTGTTGGTGAGGTGCCCCCTACCCCCGGGGGGAGCTGCACCCCGCCCCACCGTGAGCGAGCGCGATCATGAGAAGGCGAACGGGGAAGGTACGCGGCGGGGCGGGGCGGGGCGGGGCCACGGGATAGGCAGGCGCGCCGCGTTCCGGTCGGGGACAACAGATGTTTTCCCCCAACTCATTAAGAAAAGAGGCCATCCCCTGTTTAATTGCCTCGGAGCGTTTTTCTCCCGCAAATCAAAACCGGCGGCGCGTGATCAGACGGGGTGGGGCGGTGCGGGGCGGGGCGGGGGCAGGGCGGGTCGGGGCGGCCCTGAGCTGAGCGCGGAGGTGTTTGTCGACCCGATTAGCATTAATGGCATCGGAACCCGCCCGGGACTGGCGACAGGCGCGGCGCGGCGCGAGGTGAGGGGAGGGGAGGGGTACGGGCCGAGGGAGTTCGAAAGGGCGAACTTAAGTAGCAGGTACTACATCGCGAAAGCGCCACGCCGCGAGCCCTACACTTGTCGCTAGAGTTTGTTTCTCGTCATACCAGTGTCCAGTCCTAAGAAAAACACAACAAAACTTTTTTTTCGTGTTTGAAACTTCAATTAATTAATTTTTTGTTTTGTTAAATTAGTCGGTCTCCCGATTTTGTTGAATCAACTAACTGGTTCTCTGGGTGTGCGCGGACCCGGACCGCGCAGCCCGCCCCACCACCCGCCACGCTTGCTCACCGCGCCGTCCTGCTCATTACGGGGCGTCGCGACGCCACGAGACGCCGGACCGCCCCGCCCCGCCCCGCCCCGCCCCGCCCGCCCCGCCCCGCCCCCCCCCGCCCCGCCCCGCCCCGCCCCGCCCCGCCCCGCCCCGCCCCGCCCAGCCCCGCCCGTCTCCTCCTCGCTAATTGTCGGCGTCGTTACTCGGGCACAGCGCCACGCGGCGCCACGGCAGCGGGTGCCAGACCAGACCCAGGGCGGGGCGGGGCGGGGCGGGGCGGGGCGGGGGCAGGACGGCGGCCGGCGCTAAAGCAGCGGTCAGCGGCCGAGCTCGTCATCGGGCGGGCCGCGGACTCACCAGGTCGGTGCCTCCGCTGCGAGCCAGTCCCTGTGCATTCTGATCCCCACCCCGCCCCCGCCCCGCCCCCGCCTGGCCGGCGAGCCATACGGAAGATGGAAGTGCAGCGCCCAAACCCCGTAGGGGCGCGGCTCGGCGCGCAGACTTTCCTTTACAGTGAGTGTGTTCCATCAGACAAATTGACCCGGTGGCTCGGCGGCCCCACCGCGCCCCACCCCACTCCGCCCCGCCGCTCCCCAGACACCTCGGCAGCGCGCGGCGCTTCCACTCCCAATCACCCGGCGAGCGCGATGAGGGGTAAATGAACCGACTCAGTGCCGTGAGCGGGAGAGAGAGGGAGAGAGAGAGAGAGAGAGAGAGAGAGAGAGAGAGAGAGAGAGAGAGAGAGGGGGGGGGAGGATGCGCGAGAGTCAGCGAGTTTTGAAGAAAGACAGAGGCAGTCAGAATGAGAGGGAGCGAGCGAGAGAGAGCAGGGGGGTCAGGGGGAGCTGTTGGGGGTAAAGCAGGGCGGTCAAAGGGGTAGCAGAGGTAGAGGAAGTCCCGCAGTGCACTGCGCCGGCCAGGCCAGGCCAGGCCCGTCTGCGAGGAGCCGCTGCAGGCCAGCGCGCTGCGGTCAGTTCAGTAGGCTTCGGCTCTGCAGCTCAGCTCAGGTCTGACCCCGCCCCGCCCCGCCCCGCCACGCCCCGCGCGGTGGCGTGCCCAGCGAGCACACTACCCACTTAGCGGATGGAAATGCGTGTGGCCGTCGCGGCCCGCCCCGCCCCGCCCCGCCCCGCCGCAAACACATTTAAGATCGGTATCCGCGCCGCGGCCGGGCCACGAGCCGCTTGTCAGCGTGCAGCAGCAGGACGCCACGCGGCGTCGCGGTGCTCGCCGCGAGCCGCGGTCGCGTGGCGAGGAGCGCGGGGCGGGGCGGGGCGGGGCGGGGCGGGGCGGGGCGGGGCGTCGCGGCGCCGGGCCACTTTTTGTTTCGCATTGCCAGTCGCCTTATCGGGCGCGAGGCATCTCCCCTCCGCTCTCCGCCGCGGTCTGGTCTGGTCTGGACCCGCCCTGGCCACTGCCACCCCGCCCCGCCCCGCCCCGCCCCGCCCCGCCCGCCGCACCCCGTCCTCCAGGAGTTTTACTGCGCCGGAGCAGGGCCGGCCTGCGGCCTGCGGCCCCGCCCGAACGAGGGCTGATGCCCTTTAAAGGCGATGAGCAGCACCAGGGGCGGGGCGGGGCGAGGCGGGGCGGGGCGGGGTGGGGCAGCCGAGGAGGGCGACAGACAGTAAACACGGCGTAAAACTGCGCGGCCGCCATCAGAGGCTATTATCAGTCTTCCTCTCAGTTTTTATCTGCCCTATACCAATGCCGGCCCCGCCCAGCCCCGCCCGGCGCGCGGGGACGCGGGGAGGCTCAGGAGTGACTCATGGCTGCTGCATCATCGACACTCTCATGACGCTGCTGCAGACCCCCTTCCTCCCCCCCGGGCGTGGAGTGCGAGCGGTACTCCTGGCGGCTGCGCGCGGTGCCAAGTCATTAGAGCACCCGGGTGGGGCCCCTCCCCCCCTCCCCCTCAGCCCTGTGCTGCCCTGGACACGCCGCTAATTGTGAACGTCGTTATCTGTTGGTGAGGGCCCAGGCCCAGCGCGCCCTGGCCCGGCCCGACCCGACCCGCGGGCCTGTGCTGTGCTGTCTGCTCCGGCCGCCCCGCCCCGCCCCGCCCCGCCCCGCCCCGCCCCGCCCGGCAGCAGCCCTTTCTATTCCCTTTCGGCAGGGGGTGTGCTGGGCGGGGCGGGGCGGACGCACCTCGACAGAGCACCTGCCCGCGTTGCAGGGAGCCACACAAGTGCGCAGGGCCGCGACACACAGCCAGGGCCTCCCGGCCGCCGCCCCGCCCCGCCCCGCCCCGCCCCGCCCCGCCCGCGCTGCCCCGCGGGCGGGCGCAGACGATATCCCCCTATTCTTCACAAAGTACCTCATTAGAGCCGGGAGTTGACTCGCGGCCCGGCCCGGCGCGGCGCGGCGCGGCGCGGCGCTGGCCTCTTGAGCTTCGCGCGGTTCTGGCCAGCAGCAGCAGCAGCTCGTATGCAAATGAAAAGGGAAGGGGTGGGATAGGAGGGGAGAGACGGACGGTGAGAAAGAGAGAGGGTGAGAGAGCGAGAGAGAGGGTGAGAGAGAGGGAGAGAGAGAGGCGAGAGACAGAGAAGGGTGTGGATGACAGGGTGTGGGACAGGCCCGGACCCGGCCAGGCCAGCCCACCCCGCCACGCTGGTAATTGCAGCCCTACAGATTCCCTGGGAGTCCTCTCCGCCCCGCTCCGCTCCGCCACTCCCCGCCCCGCCATATCACAATTACGATCACAAACATAATCAAGCTGCAGCGGCCATCAGCAGCCCTGCTCCAGCCCCGCTCCAGCCCCGCTCCAGCCCTGCTCCAGCCCTGCTCCAGCCCCGCTCCAGCCCCGCTCCAGCCCTGCTCCAGCCCTGCTCCAGGCCCGCTCCAGCCCTGCTCCAGCCCCGCTCCAGCCCTGCTCCAGCCCCGCTCCAGCCCCGCTCCAGCCCTGCTCCAGCCCCGCTCCAGCCCCGCTCCAGCCCTGCTCCAGCCCCGCTCCAGCCCTGCTCCAGCCCCGCTCCAGCCCTGCTCCAGCCCCGCTCCAGCCCCGCTCCAGGCCTGCTCCAGCCCTGCTCCAGGCCCGCTCCAGCCCTGCTCCAGCCCCGCTCCAGCCCTGCTCCAGCCCCGCTCCAGCCCCGCTCCAGCCCTGCTCCAGCCCTGCTCCAGCCCCGCTCCAGCCCTGCTCCAGCCCCGCTCCAGCCCTGCTCCAGCCCCGCTCCAGCCCCGCTCCAGCCCCGCTCCAGCCCCGCTCCAGCCCCGCTCCAGCCCTGCTCCAGCCCCGCTCCAGCCCCGCTCCAGCCCCGCTCCAGCCCCGCTCCAGCCCCGCTCCAGCCCCGCAGCTCGGGGTGGACGCGCTGGACTGCACGCTGATCGTGCCCCCGCCTGGCCGGCAGCGCGATGCATGCGACCGATACCCTGCCCTGCAGCCCAACCACAGGGTTGCGAAGATTTTTTTATATTTTTTTATTTATTTTTATTTCTCTTTGCTCCCCTATTCCATTCCGTTACCACGCGCGGTTATTTTTCGCGCTTCGATTAACGCCGGTTTTATTTCTCGATTCCCGATTCAATCGTGCGGCGGTGCGGCGGCGCGGCGCGGCGCCGGCTTCGCGTAACGGGGGAGAGAGGGGAAGGGGGTGGGGAGAGAGCACTTGGTCAGGGCGCGGTGGACGCCAGAGCGAAAGGAGAGAGAGAGAAAGAAAAAAGAGAGATGAGGTGACGGTCGCTGCTGCTGGTACTCCTGGCGCCTGGGAGGTAGGCACCGCGGAGACACCCGTGTCGGGCGGGTTTGCCTACCCGGCCGCCCCACAGGCGTCGTCTGGCAGCTTAGCCGAGAGCGGAGCCGGTGCGCGGACCTGGTGGCTGAGCGGGCCCCAGGGGGGGGGGGGGGAGGGGGAGTTGCGAGACCCCACCGGATGGACATCGCTATGCTACATCGGGGGGGCGCAGGGGCCACGACGCGGCACAGCCACACCCTGCCGGCCCCGCCCCGCCCCGCCCCGCCCCCCGCGCCACGAGAAAACGCCGCCTGTTACAATACGCCAATCAGCAGCTCTGTGCCACGCCGCGCCGCGCCGGGGAGCGGACGGGACGGTGGCGAGGAAAGGGTTACAGCTGTGTGGGGAGGGCCCCGGTGGTGGTGGTGGGGGGGGGGGAGCGGGCAGCGGCACGCGCCCTGCCTCACGCTTTCAATCAGGAAGGCGCAGCCCCACCCCACCCCACCCCACCCCGCTGCTGTGCGGTCAGAGAGGGAGAGCGGAGGGGAAGAAGGGGGCGCTCCTTACAACCAAACGAGAAAGGAAGGAAAGGACACGTCGGCGCGGCGGGGCGAGGCGGGGCGGGGCGGGGAGCGGCGGAGCTCGCAATAAGTTTGGTGCGCGTTGCTGCAGCCGTGATTGTGTAGCTGCGGTGGTCCGCCCCGCCCCACCCCGCCCCGCTCCACCCAGCCGCGCCCGACCAGGTCGGCCAGGCCTGGCTCGTCTGTGATTGCCCTGCCTCCTGCCCCCCCTCCGCCCCCCACCTCGCCGCACCCCGCCACGGCCGCCACCGCACCGCGGGCTCTGATGATGGATGGGCTTATTTGGCAACAAGCGGGAACCACATGGCGCGAGCTGCAGGCGGGGCGGGCGGGGCGGGGCGCTGTGTGGAGGCGGCAGGGCTATGCGGGGCGCGCGCGCGCAGGGCAGCGTGTGTTTCCCGCAGCACTCTTTCAAATACGTTTCCCTGCTCCATTAAGGGCTCGCGCTCCCCATACTCTCTAACGCGCCGCCACCGCACCGCCAGCGCTGCATGCCCCGCCCCGCCCCGGGCCCCGCCGCCGCGCCCCGCCCCGCCCCGGTCGGGCTGGCCCATGGCGGGCAGAGACGAGCCGAGGCGGAATTCAATTAGGGGACAATCCAACTAAAAGGGCGCCACCCCACCCCGCCCCGCCCCGCCCCCCACCCCCGTCCGGATCACACGCTGCCGGCCGGGCGCCCCCCACCCCCACCACCACAGCCCGCGGGGGGTTGAAGGTGTGGAGGGGGAGGGGGAATTTATTTTCCTCCGCAATCGTCCGAATGGATCGGCACCACGCTACTTGTAATTGGCGAGGTCCTTTTGACCCGCCTGCCCGCCTCGCCCCGCCCCGCCCCGCCCTGCTCCTACCCACCTCGTCATGTCGCGGGACGTGTCCGTCTGCCCGTCCGCCCACCCCGCCCCACCCCACCCCGCCCCGCCCACCCCGTCTCTTTTGCTGACTCTCGGCGCGGCGCTATATATGAAATGGAGACCCCATCTGACGTGGCGGGCCGGGCGGTCGGCCCCCAAGAACAATCAAACAGAGCACCGAGCAACATATGAAATGGCGATATATAGATGGAATTCTGAAGGAGGCGGATGGGGTGGAATAACTCGGTCGAGTCGAACGTCCGAGAGCCGAGGCGGGGCGGGCCGTGCTGGGGGTGGGAGCGAAGGCTGCGCGTGTGTGCGCGCGTGCGCGCGTGAGCGTGTGTGTGTAAGGGGACGCGGTGCAGCGGTCCACAACCTCATGTCGACACCGCTGCTTCTGCTGGGCGACGTCGGCGTCGACGTACACCTTTTTCCTCGCTTCTCGTTTGGAAAAGTGAAATCTAATCTCTGTATGAACAGTATATATCTACTATACTCACTAAGTGAAGGTATAGAAAAAAAAAATTAATCTGGTAGAGAAATTAGTGCGGACCTTTTTTGTGGAGAAGCAATATGATGGAAGTGCAGCCCCTGCGCGGCCAGCCGACGCAGCATGTGGCCACCGTCTGCTGGGCGGGGCGGGGGGTGGCAGCGGCGGGGCGGGGCGGGGCGGGCGGGGCGGGGCGGGGCGGGCCAGCCCGCACAGCAGTAAGGAATCAATCAAATATCAAACCAGCCAATATTTTTGCACCACGCCCGCGTTATTCCTGCGCCGAGCCCGAGCCTCGTACCTCGCGACGCGTCCTCCCCTCCCTCCCCCCCTCCCCCCGCTCCACCCTCCTGGTCCCGTCCATCTCATTTCGGTGACGCGGCGCGGCGCGGCGCTTGCATGTAGTGCTTCCACGCGCGCGCTCCTTGTTTGGGGAGAAAATTGCTCTACGGTTTCATCGTAAGTGGTGTCGCTGCTCGGCGTTGTGCACTCCAACCGCCTCTCCTCCTCCTCCTCCTCCCCCGACAGGTTGCGTGCGCGGCGCCCCGCCCCGCCCCGCCCCGCCCCGCCCCAGCCGCGCGCCGTCTAATTTCTTTGATCATTTATTCACACGTTTACTTTTGGCGAGGAGCCTTGCCTTCCTCTGCCACTGCTCTCCTCCTGGCCTGGCCTGCCCTGGCTACCCGACGCACCTACGCCTATTGGCATTGGCCCCTCCCCCGGCCCCGGCCCCGGCCCCGGCCGCCCACCCCGAGTGCAAAGAACATTAAACCGTAATTGGATCTAACATGAACCATTATTCGTTTCAAAGGTTTGCGGCGGAGCGTTGCGCGCGCGAGGGTGATGGCCTCACTTCACGTCACGCGTGGGAGAGAGCGAGAGAGAGAGAGAGGGGGAGGGAGAGAGGAGAGAGAGAGAAGGGGTGAGCGGGGGTGAGCCTTCCCCCTTACACGCTGCCGCTCCGCTGGCCTCCACATGGCCGTGCGCCACCCGCCGCCCCGCCCCGCCCCGCCCCGCCCCGCCCCGCCCCACCCCACCACGCCCCGCCACGCCTCGCGTAAATTACCCTACCGGCTTTTTACGGCGCGAAGAGTAATGATGAAAGCAATTAAAAATTGTAATTATTTGGCGCAAGAAAGTGTAATATCGGGACAGGACGCGGACGGGACGGGACGAGCGGGGCCCGGGCGGGTTGGGGCGGGGTGGGGCGGGCGCATCGTGCCGAGGTAATGACGCTACCCCGCTAGAGAGCGGCGGGGCGGGGCGGGGCGGGCTGCATTCTCATTTGTGGGCGGGGCGGGGCGGCAAGGAGAAATTGTGATACCGCTCCGCTCTGTCCGCGCGCTTCTCTCTCTCTCTCTCTCTCTCTCTCTCTCTCTCTCTGGTTATTGTCAAGGGGTTAGGCACTAGGTTATAAGTCGCGCCCTGCCTGCCCTCTCTCTCCCTCGCTCCCCTGGCGTGCAGTAACCATGCGGGTAATTACAGCCATGAACGAGAACCTCGTGCAATCACTGCAGTGGAGCTGAGCGGAGCGGAGCGAGCCCCTAGCCCAGCCCAGCCCCTCGACTACCTCTATTCGATGACGTTTGATGGAACTCTCTCTCCCTCCACCCTCCCCCTCTCTCTCTCTCTCGCACACGCGACAGCACAGCGCTGTTGTCGCGGCGCGCTGGTGCGCTCCGCTGCTCACACTGCAGCTCAACGACAAGTCGAAATGCTAACCGATACGAGCGAGCCGACGCGTGGGAGTAGACATGCGCAGACAGACAGACAGACAGACAGACAGACAGCCCGACCGTCTGCTCTGAAATACGGTAAGGGGCCGTGGCCAGACTGACTTGGCGCAGCGGCGGGCGGGGCGTGGCGGGGCGGACGCGCCGGGAGCTTTAAGACCGCCGCAGGCCCCGCCCCGCCCCGCCCCGCCCCGCCCCGCCCCGCCCCGCCGGATCCTTTGACACAAAGTCAAACTGCAGCGCCTGACTTGCTGCTCCGCGCCGCCGCCCGCCCCGCCCTGCCCCGCCGCAGCCTCACGACGTTATGACGGCTCGGCCCGCCCCGCCCCAGCCCGGCCCGCCGGCAGCACTCCGATAGGGGACGGGGAGGAGAAGCCCCCGGCCCGGCCCGGCCTCCTCACGAGTGCGACAGCAGAGAGGGATAGCAGTCAGTCGCTGTCTCTGTCGCACTCGTGTGTAATTGGGACAACGTCTTCGGAGTCAGTCACCAGGAGAGTGTCGCCAGTAAAAGTTAGGCAATCCGTAGCCCAAAGACGCTGTGGAGTGGTGCGGGCTGCATCTGCGCCTGCCTGTTAGGCAACATGCACGCACCTGGGCCAGGGTGCTGCCTAGTAGGCAGGCGAGGATGCAGCCCGCTCTACTCCACTGTGTTGGGGCTACTGCATTGCCTACTTTGCAGACAACACTGCACCTGGACGGGGCTGGTGCGGCGATACCCCTGGCCGGCCGGCCTGGCCGGGCGGGGACTTGTGCCGTGCCGCGCGTCGGGACGCCTGCGGAGCCCAGCGCGCCCAGAGACACCCTCTCCCCCATTTAATACTTTTTATTGGTCGGCCGGGCCGGGCAGGGCAGGGCAGGGCCGCACCGCCACTGTCATCTACTTAACTCCGTCCCCTCCTCCCTCCTCTCCCCGCCCCTCCTCTCCCCGGCCGTATCCCGTCTTCGGAGAGAGAGAGAGAGAGAGAGAGAGAGAGAGAGAGAGAGAGAGAGAGAGAGAGAGAGAGAGAGAGAGAGAGAGAGAGAGATTAATCGAGCGCGATTATTCTTGCAGTGTATATGCGCATCAAACCGATTAAAACTCTTGCGGCGAGCGCGAGGGATAAGGGTGAGGGGAGGAGCGGGTGGCCCGGATTGGGGTGAGGCGCGCGGCGCGGGGAGGGAAGGTCAGCCGCCCCACCCCGCCCCGCCCCGCCCCGCCCCGCCCCGCCCCTCGCCCCGCACCGGACTGAACCTCACGCAGTCGGTCAGTTTTCTCTCACGCAACGCAACGCGTCCCGGATCATGGTCTTTGAAAAGACGACAAAACATTTCTGCGATGGATACTATTTTCTCGGCCGGCTGGAGTTGGTGCTCCTCAGTGTTGTCCAGAAAAGTGGGCTAGGAGCAGTAGCAGTCCAAAAACAGTGGAGCAAAAAGCGGGCGCCGCATCTCAGCCTGCCTGATAGGCAACGGCATAAGCGTCGTGCATGTTGCCTAGTAGGCGGGCGCAGATGCAGCAGCCCGCTTTGCTCCACTGCATGGCGGTCAGGTCAGGCTGCAGCACTGATGCTCGCGGCGGCATCAGCAGCAACAGCCCAGCCCCTGCAGCCCAGCGCTGCGCTGTGCTCTGCGTGTAATTATTGCGTTACAGCTCTGCTCCGCGGCCTGCCTGGCGGTTATTTCATTACCTCTAGCCCGGGGGGAGGGGGGGGGGGTACACACACACAGAGCACACATTCGCGATGCTGATTGGCGATACTCCGCGCCACGCCACCCGCCGCCCGTTAGCGGCCCATCCCCCCGGCTCCGAGGGAATCTCTCTGGGGGCGCGGGGTATGTCCGCGCGTGCCCCCTCTCGCTGGCGGTGGGGTGGGGGCGCGGGCGGGCGAGGAGAGCGGACGGGACGGGACGGGACGGGACGGGATCCCTCCGGAGCCGAGGGAGGGGCCGTCGGGACTGGGATTGTGAGAATGGGATTGTGACACTGGGATTGAGGATGCGCCGGGAGGGAGTCCCTTTGCGTGACTGTTGGGATTGTGAGAATGCTATTGACGCTCCGGTGGGGGAGGGGTAGAGTGGTGTTTTGGCGTTAACCGGAGAAATAGCGTCGTCTTACACGGTGTGGGGGCACGTCGTGCCGAAGAGGAATGGCGGGGCGGGGGGTGGGGTAGCGACGGCACAGGGGATGATTGTGCCCCCTTTTGTGCCCAAAGGTCATTCCCGACGGACCCCGGGCAAGTGCCGCGGCGGGGCGGGGCGGGGTGGCGCGGGGACGTAGTTTTGCCATGAATCAGCTCATCAGAGTGGCAGAGCAGAGCGCCGGGGGCTAGGGCAGGGCAGCCCGGTCCCGTCCTGAGTTACGGCCGGGCCGCGTGTGATTGGTGGCGCACAAATCACACTTCCCGCGATGTCTTCCTTTGGCCCCGGGCCGGGCCGGGCCGGGCCGGGCCCCGCACTACACGCACGGGCTCTGCTCTGGGGCTATAAATGCCGCTTTCAAAACGACTTTGTGCGTGTGGCCGGGCTGGGCCGGGCTGGGCCGGGCTGGTCGCGCCGCGGGGCAAGAGGAGGGCGCCTCCCCCCCCCCCTCCGCCCCCCGAGCGCTCACCATTCCGCCGTAGCCTCGCGGAAATGCCCAAATGTTACAATGCCAGGGCCATTAAAGTCCCGTGTCGGCAATTTATAATCCTAATAATAACGCTACTAAAGTATTTATGCAGTTTTGCGCGAGGGAACAAATCTCTGTCATTTCTTATCTTTTGCGTTCAAATGGTGAACAGCGGCAGAGGCCGTACCGCGCGTGGTTTACCAAGAAAAAAAAATCCCATTAGGATCCCTTTATGTTCCCGTTTGCCTTTCCCTTTTCTCGCACTGTGACTGAAATGTTTTCCAATCACGGAACTTACTTGTATGGCTGTCTGCTGCTCAGGTTTCCCCGCCGCCATGGAGGTGAAGGTCGAGGCGCAGAACAACAGCGGACCGCAGAAGTGCGCGGGCTGCGGCAAGATCATCACGGAAAGGTAAGCTGCAAAGAGGAAAGAAAATATAGAGTTATTTTAGTTGCTCAGGCACCTTTAGAATCTGAGGTTTTCTCCCGGCTACACGCGCACACATTTTCCGAGCGCTCTTCTCCCGCTGCGTCTCTCTCTCTCTCTCTCTCTCTCTCTCTCTCTCTGTCTCTCTCTCTCTCTCTCTCTCTCTCTCTCTTTTAATTATTCTATCGGCCTCGTTCACTTACACTGGACACATTCCTCACCCCGCCGCGCCACTACAAAGCCACGTGGCAATCTAAACTGGATTCGGCTTCAAGTGGATCTGTCAATCTTGCAAACGTAGATAAAGCGAAGAATTTCCTTTTTTTTCGGATGTAACAAATTTTGCAAATTTTATTTCGAGAGGAGGGGGTGAAGGGTCACCGCAGCGACTGCTGCTGGGAGAGGAGGGGGAGGTGGAGGCAGACAAGCTCCTGGACCGTATGCGGTGCGGCTTGTTACCATTCATAATCATTGTTTTGGAACAACAATCCCCCCCTTTATTGTGTGCAGAGCGAGCCTTTTATTATTTTACATACCTACATTCCGTTTTTCGGGCAATTACTGGAATGCGATACGTTGGGCCGCGCTTTATGTGCCGCTCCGCGCCCCGGCGCCCGGCGCCGCAGGCGCTCCAACACAAGCGGAGCGGGCTGCATCTGCGCCTACTAGGTTGCCTACTAGGCAACATGCACGCACCTGTACTAAGGTATGGCCTAGTAGGCAGGCGAGGCGCCGATGCAGTCCGCTTTATACACAACCGTGTTCGGGATAGTCATTGCCTACTTTCCCGGCAGCACTATTGCCTATGTCCACACGGTTAAAAAGATGTCTGATTTTTTGGGGAAAAAAAAGGGGGGGGGGCAAACTTCGAGAAACTTTCATAATTTGGAAGTCTCTTTAAAAAATGTTGGAATTTTCCTTTTGAAGTTTTGAGGAGACATCCTGAAAAACTGAGGAGGTTCTCTCAAATTATAGAAGTTCCTCAAAGTTTTCCCTTTCCCCTCAAAAAATCAGGCATCGTTTTAACCGTGCGGCCCGGCCTGGCCTGCGTCCCTCGGACCTCACTCACCTCACCTCCGCTCACCGCACGCCTCTCGCGCCCTCTGCCCCACAGGTACATGCTCAAGGCCCTGGACATGCTGTGGCACGAGGACTGCCTCAAGTGCGGCTGCTGCGACTGCCGGCTGGGCGAGGTGGGCTCCACGCTCTACACCAAGGCCAACCTGCTGCTCTGCCGGCGGGACTACCTCAGGTTGGTCAACGCTCCTCCTTCCTCCTGATGCCGGGGAAATAGTATCATGGATCAGTAAACCGGAAGTAGTATGACACCTAAAGCTTGTTCCGCCCCCATTCAGGCTGTTCGGCAACACGGGCTACTGCGCGGCCTGCTCCAAGGTGATCCCGGCCTTCGAGATGGTGATGCGGGCCAGGCACAACGTGTACCACCTCGAGTGCTTCGCCTGCCAGCAGTGCAGCCACAGGTGAGCAGATTGTACAGATATTTGGGAATAACGTAGAGAGTCAATTTTAGGAGGGGAAAGGGCACAGGACCAAAAGCAAAATGTTTCAAAATGCTGCCCGGGCTACAGCCTGCTTGCAGCTTCCGATGCAGCGATCTACGCGTGATTTACTGCTCTCATTACACGATCGCAGAAGTGCCTCGCAAAAAAACACGACAACGCTCAGTGAATGCAACGTCATGCAATCATTCCGTATGAAAAGGGTGAAGCGATGGATGCAGGCAGTGATATATTTTAGCACAAGAGCGCAGAATGACTGCGGAAAATTACTTCGCATTCGTTTTCCTCTAACGCTTTGTTCTTCTTTTCTTTTCATCAGGTTTTGCGTGGGTGACCGGTTTTACCTGTGCGAGAACAAGATCCTCTGCGAGTACGACTACGAGGAGAGGATGGTGTTCGCCAACATGAGCCAGCAGCAGACCTCGCTCCCGCCGATCAAACGGCAGCCCAACAACAATAACAACCACAGCGTCGCAAACAACAACACCAGTAACAACAACGTGAGTACCTGCCTCATCAGCCATCAGAGTCACATGGCTCAGAGAGACTTACGTGTAGTCAGAAAAGTATGCAATAATAAGAAGCCCGAACGCAGTGGAGTAGAGTGGGCTGCATCAGCGCCCGCCTACTAGGCAACATACACGCACCTGAATGCAGGCGCCGATGCAGTCCGCTTTACCCGATAGTCTTGGGGCTCCACTTTTCGCTCCTTTTGCCTACTTTTCTGGCAACGCTGGACTTAAACTCCGTCGCCTTACACTTGGCCATCCTTGCCCTGCAGCAACAACAGCAGCAGACGACAGTGCAGTGCAACGTGACGCTGAACGAGGACCACGCGGCCAGCTCGCCGGGCGCGGGTGGCCAGCAGCCGCTGCACGTGCACGTCCAGGTGTCGTCCGGCTACCACCACCAGCTGCTGGAGCCCGTGGGCGGCAGGTCCAAGTAGCGAACCAACCACTTAGATTATTCGACTCTATGATCTCAAATGTGAGGGCTATTTTCCTATCTCGAATCATTAAGTTTAGCAGGTGCGGTGAATAAGTTTTAGGGATCCTGGACTCTGCCATGCTAGACCAGCTTTACTGTCCTGTACATAGGAACTTGTGATTCCTTCTTTGTATGTGTCTAAGATATATATTTTATAGTGGCTGTGCAATATTCGTAGAGATATATTATATTTCCACGTGTAAGATAATCATGTATAGTTTGTTTTCCTTGATTGTTTTTAAACAAAATTGACTGTGAATTGTAAACTGCCGTGCTGTTGTGGCATGCAGTTCGTTTCATTTCTGTTTATTTATGCTAAATTTGAAGCTACTTAAATTTTTCATACGCTTAAACTTTACGTATTTACTTGTTTATTTTCAAACTGACTTAAAATACAACTGACACAATTACCCTTTATTTCAAGTCAGCGACGACATAGTCGTCAACTGTAAAAAACCCATTGTTTTTCCTCATTGTTCTATTCTTATTATTATTATTATTATTATTATTATTATTATTATTATTATTATTATTATTATTATTATTATTATTATTCCTTGTTAAATTTTTATCCGTTAAGTATTTTCGTTGTATGTGCTAATCGTTGCGTCGCCATGTAGGAAATAATGAAAAACATGAAAATCTTCGAGCGTTTTCTTATCAACTGTTAAAACCAGACCCTCACTGTCATTTTCCCAAACACGTCATCGCGCATTTGTGCCCATCTGGCCGTGGAGTGGAACCGTGAAGCGCCCGCCCCGCCCCGCCCCGCCCCGCCCCACCCCGCCCCGCCACACCCCGACGGTTTGTTGGAGTTTGCTGCCCCGTAAGGCCACGCGCCATCAAGTTGGCTGTTTATGCCGGGCTGCGTCCGAACAGCAGCCTCGACACCCCGCGCGCCGTTCGCAGGACCCCGCGCCGCGCGCCGCCACGCCCCGGACGCGGCCCAGCCCCGCGCACTACATAGGGGGCCCTCTCTCCCAGTTTGCAGTGGCGGGGCGAGGCGGGGCGGGGTGGTGCGACCCCACCGCTGGCCGCCCGCCCGCCGAGCCGGGCTTCGCTGAATTAATCGAGCTTATAAACGATTTACATGGACAATAAATACCTGCCCGCTGTGTGTGTGTGTGTGAGGGGGGGCTGGGGTGGCCGCCAGGTCACGCCGCCCTATAAAGGGGCGCCACAGCCAGGTCCGCTCATCCCCCGCCCCGCCCCGCCCCGCCCCGCCCCCTGCACACTTCTAGCCCGCTATACGCTCTGCCATTCATCGCCGCCCGTTGCGCTGAAAAAATATTTGTCCGATCGACTGTGCAGCGTCGTGCGGCTAAAAGCAGAGCCCCGCCCCGCCCCGCCCCGCCCGGCCGCGCTCCAGCCTGACCGATCAATTGCACAAACACGCCGCCTGGGCATGGCGGGGCGGGGCGGGGCGGGGCTGGCGTGCATCACATCACGGGGTCAAGCGGCCAGGGCGCGCCAAACATGCACGCCTCTCGCTCCCTCCATCACTTCCGCCAAAGCTAGAAAGACTGAAAATCGACTGGCGGGTTGCATTGTGTGCATTCACAAGAAAAAACAAACAAAGCCAACAACAGGGATGGAGCGCCCCCAATTATTTTTTTGTCTAAATGACTGATACGAAAACTTTGTAAATTTTTAATGCCGGTCCGGGGCTTGGTCCCCTGCACACTGCACACACCGCCAGCGAGGCATGCGCGTGGAGATAAAGCGCGGGGACAATGCGCTGCGCTGCACTGCGCTGCACGACCGCTGCACTCAGTGCATCCGACTGCACGGCACGGCCGTTATTCGCAGATAATCCGTCGTGGCAAAGGGCCGCCGCGCGCGGGGCGGAGCGGGGCGGCGCGGGGCCGACTGGTAAAGTATTCATTTCACCATTATTATAATACTCTGAAAACCAAGCTGGCTGCGCGGGGCGGGGCGGGGCGGGGCGCAGGGGTCACAGACGGGGCCCCGCCCCGCCCCGGCCCTGCGCGTCCAGCGATGCGCTGGAACTGCTATAGAACTTATTCTCTCTCCTCTCCCGGTGCCGGTGGGCTGTGACACGCTCACAATGATTAGTGAGCGGCCGCAGCTTAGCAATAAGCCCGCCGCCAATGGCGATTTAAACCTCTTTGGTAGAGAGAGGGGGGGGGTATCGGCCCGTATGGTGGCACTTGCAGCGAGACGCAGAATGCAATAACACACCCCAGCGTGGGCGGGGCGGGGCGGGGCGTGGCGGGGCGGGGCGCGGAGGCGCGGGGTTTACATGCAGTCATTTATCTTGGCTGAGTGAGAGCGCTGCTGGATTTTTCCTGATGAGATATTAGTTTGAATTCCTAGGGGAGGTATGCATGCAGAAGCCTATGGGCTGGGCTCTGGGCCCTACAACAGCAGTAAAGCGGTTGAAATCATCGTGCAATCTGCCGCGCCGCACCAGTGTTATGCAAACACACGCAGCCTCACGACGCGCCCGCCAGCGCAAGCCTCGACGACCAAAAAATAAAGGAAAGAAGGAAACAGGAAAAAGAGCGAACCGCGCAACAGAGACGCAAATAAAGCTAACCTGCATGACCTGAACCTGCTGCCCCGGCCCGCCCCGGCCCGCCCCGGCCCGCCCCGCCCTAACCGTTCCTCCCTCGCATCGGGTCGACTAATCGTATCGAAAAGGAGAAAGGGTTCGAGATGTTACTCTTGTGGCGCAGCGGTGGGGGCGGGGATTAACGGGGCGTGTCCTCCTCCTCCTCCCCGCGGCGGCCGCGGCCGGGCCCCTCCCGGACACGGACCGCCGCCAGCCTCGCCCCGCCCCACCACGCCCCAACCTCTGCTTCGGCTTTGCAGAATTACAATCTCAAACCTTTCTAATACAAACTTTGCACTATATGGCGGTGCCGCCTCCCTGCCCCGCCCCGCCCCGCCCCGCCCAGCCACAAGGGGACGAGACACCCGGGCGAGGCGGGGCGTGGCGGGACCGAAAAATTAGGATACGGCTCGCCTCGGAGTGGGTCCCTCACAGGCGGGGCGCGCTGAGGTTGTCGCGGACGAAAAGTGACGCCAAAGTGGAGAGGAGGGAGGCGGGCGCGGTGCGTGGGGCGCCGCATGTGTTTGTGAGGGGACGAGGCGAGGCGAGGCGCTACAGTTTACAACCCCCACACGGGCTGATGGGGGCGCGCCCCGCCCCGCCCCGCCCCGCCCCGCCACGCCCCGCCCCGCCCCGCCCCGGCCGGCTGCAACAACAGCTCCATTCAACTCCGCGCCGCGGCTGTGCTCATCTGAGCTGCTCCAAATCGCGCCGCGACGACCCCCACCCCGCCCCGCCCCGCCCCGCCCCGCCCCGCCCCGCCTCTGTCTAGCGCGGCCCGCGCCCGGCTAATATGCATATTGATGAAACTCGCCAGGCCCAGGCTCTCCGGGGCGGGCGCTGCGCTGCTGGATGATTTGTGGGCCCCGCCACGCACGCTGCATAGCAGCTCGACCCGGACCGGGCCGGGCCAGGCCGGGGCTGCAACACTCTTACAAGCGTACGGCGAGTATCACTATAGGCTACAGTGAACCCTGCAGCACTGCGGGCGTAGCCTACGGTTAAAAATCACCATAAGCTACAGGTGCATCACTGTGACTAACAGTAACATTAGCCGACGAGTGCTGCAGCTTACAGTGAAATTCACCGTAGGCTTTTCTCACGGCACCCGCGCCCCTGACGAGCAGCAGGCGGGGTGAGGGCCAGAGCTATGCACGAGGAGGGCGCCGGGTTGACGTTAGGACTGTCAGTTCAGTTCGGTGATGAAGCATATTGCGCTGTTTTTTCCCCCGACCGGAAGCGGGCCGTGTTCCTGTTCCGGGTCGGCGCTCAGCTAAGTGCTACACCGGCGGCAGTACGGGGCTTACGGGGTCCCCCGCCGGGCCGGGCCGGGCCGCGCCGGGCCGGAGACACGAGGCTGATTCTGTCCGGCGCGCCGAGCCGAGCCAAGGGATTTGTGCCGCAAAACGAAAAAGAATTAATCCGGCCACGTTTTAAAACATGCAGGGGCTACATTGCGCGCGCGCGCTGGGCCCGGCCGGGCCGGCGGGGCGGGGCGGGGCGGGGCGGGGCGGGGCCGGCAGTCGCAGCCAGGCCTGCGGACACGGTAGCGCTCGCGTTCCTATGACCAAGTCGGAGCCAACCATTTACTCCTGGACTGGACTGGACTGTCCGCTCTCCAAACCAGAGCGAGCCGGTCAAACAGAGAAAAAGAAAAAACAAAAATAAATCAGCCAAGGCAATTAAGCGCCCCACCCCCCTCCCGTCCCTGAAGGACGGCCACAGATAGCCCACTGATGGCCGGCCGGGCGGGCCTGGCGCGGCGGTGCACCATGTCCTTCAGCCCAACAGTCTCACTCACTGTAGCGGGGAAAGACGCCCTTGGGACGTCCGGTCCGGTACGGCCCTGCCCGCCCTGCCCGGCCTGCCCGGCTCGGACACCGCAGAGCACGCGGTGAGCAGCGCCACGCGGCCGGCCGGCCGGGAGGAGCGCCCCCACCAGCGCCCTCTCGCGGGCGACACGCCCACTCCAAGCCCCGGCCCGGCCCGGCCCGGCCCGGAATCTCATTTTCCGTCTTGCTGCGCGTCTTTAAGAGAGCCGCATCGCGCCCGCCCAGTTTTTTTATTGCCAAAGTTTGACGCTTTATGCAGCTAAGCCTCTCGGCCGCGCGATTCACACTTTCTTTTCCAAATGCTTAGAGAGAAGAAATATAATATCCCCGTCGCGCCCTCCTCCTCTCCCTCCTCCTGCACCACTCATTTTCCCCTCCGTTAGCCTCCTGCGTGCGGCGGGCGGGCGCAAGTGACGACCCCGCCGGAACGTGATTAAAACTGTGACGGCGGCGGGCCGGGCCGGGCGTCACCGCGCCGCTGGTGGTGGACACGGCACTGCCCGGCCGGTGTGGCGGGGCGGGGCGGGGCGGGGCGGGGCCGGCTGGGTGCGCGCACTGTGCGCCGAGAATAGCCCATTAGGGAACGCCCCGCCCCGCCCCGCCCCGCCCCGCCCCGCCACTCCCGATAAGCACAGCAGCAGTATCCATGCAGCGGGAGCGGGGCCCCGCGCCGGCCCGGCCTGGGGCACACGCGTGTCCGAGCATAATACTGTCCGGCCGGGAGGGGGAGGGGGGAGGGGGGAGGGGGCAGGAGGGGGGAGAGGAGGAGAGGCACCCCCGCCCCCGGCCAGCATCCTGGTCCAGCTCATCCCCGTACGGGCGGGTGCCGATGCCGCAGCGTTACACGAAAAGTCTCAGAAGTCCCCAGTATCTATCGTTATCCGTTTTCAGCAGCTGAGCCATGGCAGTGGCCTCCACATTCCGATCCGGCGGTCGCGGGTCGCCCTCTTCACCGCCGCCCAACACCCTCTCCAGCTCCAGCCCCGCCCCGCCCCGCCCCGCCCCGCCCCGCCGGTCAGCATGTGTGCGCTGCGGGGCCGTGGCGGCGCGGCGATAGCAGATAGAGTGGCCGGCCGAATCATTACGGCGGTGTGTGTGTACTTTGTTACCCCGCCCCGCCCCGCCCCGCCCCGCCCGAGCCCCGCCAGCCACGCCTGGTCCAGCTTTTTACTTTACTACGTTTGCTTAATGTCCCCCAGCTGTGCTTTATGGCTTCGGAGACGTGGCCCTGCCCGGCCCGCCCCCCTGTACCGTACCATGGACTCCCTCTCCTCTCAGCGGCGCCTTTCTCTCTCTCTCTCTTCCTCCCCCTCCGTGCAGCGCAGCGCCAGAGCCTGAGGTGAGAGCAGCCCCCGAGCCTCGGCTCCAGCTCACCACGCCCGGTTCCTCATTCCGTTCAATTATGTCCGCTGGCCACGCAGGCCGGCGAGGCGAGGCGAAGTGTCCCGGCCCAGCCCAGCAGCGTTGCAAATAACTGCCCGCCCCGCCCCGCCCCGCCCCGCCCCGCCCCGCCCCGCCCCGCCCCGCCCCGCCCCTCTCGAAGGCCGCCTAGCTTTCTCGTTTCCAGACCCTCCCGGGGCCGCACACCCCGTTTACCCTGCAATTAGGTGGCGGACATCGACGGCCCTGCCGCTGCCGGGGCGTGGCGGGGCGTGGCGGGGCGTGGCGGGGCGTGGCGGGGCGTGGCGGGGCGTGGCGGGGCGTGCCGGGGCGTGGCGGGGCGTGGCGCTGCACCGCCTGTAAGCTGTCCGGCCGGACCAGTGGCCTGGGGGCTGCAGCACGCCCACGCCCCGCCCCCGCCCCGCCCCGCCGCGTAACCCTTCCGGAATTGGCCTCTAACTTATTTAAATCCCGGCGAGGGTGTTCGGTGTCCGCTTCGGCCCTGCAAGCGATCCGTTCTCCGAGCCCCGGTCCGCGCGTCATGATACCCGCGAGCATGGGTAGCGCCGTGTGGGTAGGCAACGCGGCCACACCCGTGCCCTCGTATTGCCTACCCGGTAGGCGTCAGGCGCTCCCTGCGCGAGCACCGCCCAGAGCCGATCAAAATTTGGACTATGCGTCAAAACTTTGTACCCAATTTGTACTTTTGTCCTGTTATAATTTTAGAATTTGTACCCTCGCGCGAGCTGACGTGAGCGCGTGCCCGCGCACACACACACAAACACACAGCGGCGCGGGGCCGACAGAAATAAAACACGTCCAACAAGAGGATAAAGAGCCTACTGGACCGGTGTGCTGCGGCATAAGGGAAATAAGCACCACGCACACACACACACACACACACACACACACACACGGCGGCCACTGGACGCCACGGCCAGGCCGGACACCGGACGGAGCAAAACGAAACAGGACAAAAAAAAAAAAAAAAGATAAAAAGCAGCAACAATAAAAAAAGTGAAATGGAACCTTTAAAAATAATAACGCGTGTGGATGAAGAAAGGGGTCGTGCGAGCGTGAGAGGGGATGCGGGGGAGGGGAGGGATTTGAGCGAGACGAGGGGCGGGGCGGGGCGGGGCGGGGCGGGGCGCTGAGGGGCGGGCGGGCCGGATAATTGGGCATCCGGTCGTGACAGGTGTCATATTCTAGGCCACTGCACCGGGCCGCCGCGCCCCGCCCCGCCCCGCCCCGCCCCGGCCCGTACCGCGCGCCGCCTGCTGGACACAGCGGGGCGTGTAGCCGCTCCGCCCCGCCACGCCCCGCCACGCCCCGCCACGCCCCGCCACACCCACCCACGCCCCGGCGGAACCGTTATTTTAATTACGTCATGAGCGCTATGGCAGCCCGGCTGCCTGGCCCTCCGCCCTCTCCCTCCCCTCCCCCCTCTCGGCCATGTCGCATTTTTGCTGAATTTTTCATAGCGTCGCGGCCCTATCTGGTGCATAGGGGACCGGTGCAGCAGTCAGCGGCTGTCAACGCCCCGCCCCGCCCCGCCCTACCGGACCGACCCCTATTGACACGTGTCACAACTTTCCGCACGTCGCCTGGCTGCCATGCACCCCAACCCACCCCGCCTCGCCCCGCCCCGCCCCGCCCCGCCCCGCCCCGCCCCGCCCCAGCTCGCTGCTCCTCAATGCGAATGAGCATCTGCTGGTGGTAAGCACCGCGGTGCTGAATATAGTTTTGTAGCAGTTCTGTCCGCGCTGCTATGTAGAAAAGAAAAGAATATTTCGGAGGAACTAGAGCATAGCAAGGTGCACGGCAGCCCGCTGGCTGCCCGCTTAGGGACCGGCCCCCGAGCAGCGCGTCGCAAATGGTACAATTTTTAGGGTGACTCAGGTACGCTATTAAGTAGTCGCGTCGTAAGTGGGCATCGGCCAATGTGTTGACTAGAGAAATGAAGGCTGGTGGGCGGACCTGCCTGCTCTCGAGCCGCCTATTCGCTGCGCCGCCCGGCCGGCCGCGTGTATAATTCACAGCGCTATAATATTTGCGTCGTCGTGCAGCGTGGTTAGCTATAGAGCGACCTGTTTTGCTATTTATTATTATTACTTTTAGCTTCAGCGTTCAATTAAAAGCAGAGTAGCCCGCTGTGCACCTCACGCACACCTGGCCCAGCCCCGCCTGGCCCCGCCTGCCCCGCCCCGCCCCGCCCCGCCCCGCCCCGCCCCGCCCCGCCCCGCCCCCGTCCTCGCCGTCTCACTGATTCCCACCGTGATGCCCCGCCGTTAGGGAGCCGTTGCAGAGGACCGTTACGGCTGTTGTTTGGTAGTTGCCCGGTCGTTTGCACCTTACTACTTTGTCTGCCGGCCGGGCGGGGCGGGGCGGGGCGGGGCGGACCGGCTGCATCCTCCAGAAGGACAAGGAGGGGGAGGCCGAGGAGGAGCGGGCCGGACCGGGCCACAGCGTCTGTCACTGAAGGGCAGCACAGGGGATGCTGCCTACGCGACTCCATGGACCGGGCGAGGCGGGGCGGGGCGGGGCGGGCCAGCAGGGCTCAAAGTTTCGTTTTAAATCCGATAATCACTTTGAGCTCCGCTGCCGCGCGAGGCAGAGGTCAGCAGAGCGGAATCACGCACTGTTCGAGTTGGAGCGCTCGCGGGGGAGAGTGTTGGTGAGAGGGGGAATCGGAGAGAGAGAGGGAGAGCGAGAATAAGCGAGAGAAAGATTAAGAGAGAGGGAGAGACTGAGAGTAAGAGGGAGGGAGAGAGGGAGAAGCCCGCATGTGGCCGACATGTGATCCCGAGTGTGAATTGGCCCGCAGATTCTAGACCGCACGGTCACAGCGCCGCGTCCGGAGGACTGTAAATAGAGGGAGCGGGGCGCTGAGGGGCGGGCGTCGAGAGAGAGGGAGAGAGAGGGAGAGAGAGCGAGAGGGAGAGAGAGGGAGGGGGTGGAGGCTGGAGGAGACAGGGCCGGGCCGGGCAGGGCAGGGCCCAGTGGCCCCGGTGGGACGGACCGCACGGCTCCGCTCCGCCCGTTGTCTCCTCAGCTGGCCCGGCCCGGCCCGCCTGCACAAAAAGTAATTGAGCCTGCTGCGCTCGTCCTGCTGAGCTGAACTGTGATCACGCGGAGAGGGTGGAGCAGGCGCCCCGCCCCGCCCCGCCCCGCCACTGCCAGCCTCCAGAGGGGCGCAGGTGACGGCGCCCGCCCCGCCCTGCCCCGCCCCGCCACCACTGCAGCAGCAGGATCCCGCGCCAGAACTTTTGTGACTTGGTAAATACTTGAATGATTCATGTTCGGACGGTGTCGCGCGGCGTGGCGGGGCGTGGCGGGGCGTGGCGGGGCGTGGCGGGGCGGGGCGGGGCGCAGCGTGGCGCGGCACGCCCGCGGGGATAGAGGGTAGGGTACAGGAGGGCCTTGGCACTCCGGTGTGTCTGCCACTATCGCACTGTGTGCGCGGCCGCGGGGAGGGCTGCTCAGGTGGGAGGAGAGAGAAAGAGAGAGAGCGAGAGAGACAGAGAGACAGAGAGAGACAGAGAGGGGGGGGGGGGGCTGGGCTGAGATACACGAGCGGAGGGAGAGAGAGACGGAACAGGGGGCCTGAGCTGGTGAGAGGGAAAAATGGCAACCATTCTTCATGATAAACATAACCAAGTTAAAAGTGACGTCTGCTATTGTGTGTGGCTCTGCGGGCCTTATCGCTGAGTCTGAGGGCGGCGCGGGGCGGGGCGGGGCGGAGCGCGGGAGGAGGGAGGCGGAGGCCCGGGGCCCGGGGAGGCTGGAGTGAGTCCCAAACTGGAGCAGGCCGAGCAGGCACACTCCACGCTCCCGCCCGCCCCACCCCGCCCCGCCCCGCCCCGCCCCGCCCCGCCCCGGGCCGCAAGACAGCAAACAAGGAGGCCACTTTGACATTCCGACGCGGCGCGCTATCGAAGTACTGTTGCGGCATTTCCTGATCAATATGACATATCGCTTCCAAAAGTTTATTGCACTCAGTGTTGCCAGAAAAGTAGGCAATAAGTCGCCCAAACGCAGTGGAACTAAAAACGGTCTGCATCTGCGCCTGCCTTCTTGGCAACATGTAACGCACCTGTGCTAGGGTTCTGCCTACTTTCCTGGAAACACTGGTAGGTTTGGTCCGACGTTAAATCGACAGTATACTTTGTGCATCGTTGGTAGGCCTGGCGACGTCAAGTCCCACACCGGCCGGGCCGGGCCAGGCCGACCTGCCCGGCGGCCCTGGGGCGAGGACGAGGGCCATCGGGATTAGATAGACCGAGAGCGAGCCGGGAGAGGTCCAGCCAGATCGCTTGCGGGCGCGGTGGGGCCGTGCCAAGGGCGAGGCGGAGCGCGGCGCGGCGGGGCGGGGCGGGGCGGCCCGGCCCGGCCCCGGCCAGCCCATCAGAGGCCCATAAGTAGGCGAAGGAGAGGGATGGGGATTAGGGGCCAAGTGGCCGGGCCCGGCCAGCGGCAGCGGCAGCGGCCAAGTGGGCATTAAACTTACACCCCTCCTCCCCCCTCCTCCTCCCCAGCGCGAGGGCTAATGAGCTCGCCGATGACTCCCCCGCCCCGCCCCGCCCCGCACGCCGCCCGACCATGCGAGATCCTCAAAAGTGCGTTAGTGTGTTTCGTCGCGACACTTCTGTCGGTTTTGCTTTTTACCTTAATCGCACTTTGTTTGGAGTTTGCCGAGGCGTGGCCTGGCGTGGCGGGGTGTGCTAGGCGAGGCGAGGCGAGGGCGCAGTAGCGCTCCCTCCGGCTCGGCTCGGCTCGGCTCGCCGGCTAAGCACGTAGAACGTATGGGGCATTAGGGGACGGATTCAGATAGGAGGGGTTGGGATTAATTGGGGGAGGAGAGGAAGGAGAGGGGGCTTCCCTCACGCAAGCCGGGGCGGGGCGGGGCGGGGCGGGGCGGGGCGGGGCGCACGACGCGCGTCATTGCGGGCCGGGCCGGGACACGACGGGGAATCGCGGCCGCTGTTTTTCAAAGTCGAGCAAACAAATGCCGCTTGAGGCCCCCGCTGAGCCGCCCGCCCCGCTCCGCCCCGCAGCGCCCCGTGCGGGGCGTCAGGCCACGTGGGCGCGCCCACACCGCGTGGAACATACGGACTCCTCAGCGAGGGCCAGCCGCCGCGCCGCGCCCTCTTTAGCGCTGGTATTTGAAACGCGACAGTGACAGGTGCACGAGAGGCGCTGTGCTGGCCTTCTAACAGAAGCAAGGTGATTCCGGGATTTCCTCCGCGTTCAGCCCGCGCGCTTGCACTGCTCTGCTTCCTCTGGATAACTACCGCACCCTCCCCCTCCTCCTCCTCCCCTCCCTCTAAAGCTCCCCCTCGCGCTCCCCCTCCCGCCAGTATGGATGTTGTGTATGTGGCTATATGCCCCCCAAACAAGCCTATTGTCCGCGCCGCCTGCCTGCAGGCCAGGCCCGTATCAGCTAGCACAGCGCGCCCCGCCCCGCCCCGCCCCGCCCCGCCCCGCCCCGCACCGCCCCGCCCCGCCCCGCCCCGCCCCGCCCCGCCCCGCCAACTGCATGCGATGCGTCCCGTCCGCACCCGCGCGAGGCGCGCACGGCAGGAGCGTGTATGTGAGCTTGGAACAGTTCAGGTTACGACGCTCTGCCCGCTCTGCCTCGCGAAATGAAATACACTAGAGCTGCTTTGCTCCGCTCCGCTCCGCCGCGCTCCGCGCCCTCCTCCCCCGGGCCGGGCAGGGCCTGCTGGCGGGGCGGGGCGGGGCGGGGCGGGGCGGGGCTCAGGGGGCATGCGTCTTCACACGGGCCCGCCCCGCGGGGCGGAGGCGGAAGTGCGGCCCGTGACAGCCCCGGACAGTAAATACCAATTGTGATCGGCCGTTAGCGCGAGATTGTGATTTTAAGGAGGAGGCGCGGCCCCGCCCGGCCCCGCCCGGCCCCGCCCGGCCCCGCCCGGCCCCGCCCGGCCCCGCCCGGCCCCGCCCGGCCCCGCCCGCCCCGGCCAGGAGCACGCCGGAGTGCTATATTGCGCTCCATATATATTTCTCATACCGGACGGCGGCGTATCTCCTGCAGGCGCGCCGCGCGGTCAAACAACAACAACAACAACAGCAGCAGCAGCAGCAGCAAGGCTAGTCTCACCGCGGGGTGAATCACCGCCGTCATTTTTCTTGTTTAGAAATGACTTGCTGCTGCTGCTGCGGCGGCGGCGGCGGGGGTGTCAATGGCAAAAGGATTCTGCCGTCGTACAGTACCGGCGCGGCGCGGCGCGCGCGGCACGAGGAGGAGCCCGCCCTGCTGCTGGACCAGGGCGGCGAGGAAGTCAGGGCTTAGAGGGGCGAGTGGCGCGGCGTGGCGTGGCGCGGTGTCTTTTATTTAGTGTGACAAGATTAATGACGCTGAAAGGCGGCGGCACATCGCTGATCGCTTGAGGCGGGGCGGGGCGGGGCGGGGACATCAGCGCCGCGCGCGCCGACAAGCTGCCAGCGTGACGAGGCGCGGTAGGGCGGGGCGGGGCGGGGCGGGGCGGGGCGGGGCGGGGCGGGGCGGGGCGGGGCGGGGCGGGGCGGGGCGGGGCGGGGCGGGGCGGCCGCTCAGACAACTTTGGCGATATTCCCGCCGCGGAGCATGTGCAAACATGGCCCTGGCCGCCCTGCCCTGCCCTGCCCTGCCCGGAGCCGGAGGAGGAGTGCGGCGGGACTCACAAACTTATTATTCAGGCCGACTTGCGAGCGCGCTGCGCCCCGCCCGCCCCGCCCCGCCCCGCCCCGCCCCGCGCGCCCGGCGGCGTGGCGCCGGCTAGCAGCTGTGCACGGGAATAATCGTCATTTAATATTGCATTCGTTCAAAATATAAATCTTCACGAGCGCCATCGGTGCGGCGTTATCGGGGACGCAATGCAGTAATGCAGACACAGGGATCCAGACTCTTTCTTTCATGCGATTTTTGTTAGTGTGCGTATATGGTGATTAATTTACCGAAACACATTTCAGCGCGACTCGACTGTTTAGTTTCCAGTTCAAAGTTTTCCTGCTTCCCCCAACCGTGGCGCGAAAGCTGCGCCGCCTTCCTTAGAGTTTGGAGGTGAATATGTGATGTGTAAACAAACATCGGAAGTACGGCGGAAGGAGCGGAAAGGAATGGCTCCACGGCGGCCCGCCCCGCCCCGCCCCGCCCACGGAGCGAGGTGTATTTAGGAAATGAGTCAAGGAAGCGGCATGCCGCCAAACGGAAAATACATCAGTGAGATGTAAAAGGGTTTCATGAGCGCAGAGCAAACCTCATAGTTTGACTTTAAACACCAACGCGTCTTTAGGAGGCGACAAGTCTCACGGGCAGGCGCGCCGCACCGGCCGCACCGCGCCCTGCGGAAGGCCTGCTCGAGGAGGGCCTGGAGGTCGTCACCGGCGGGGCGGGGCGGGGCGGGGCGGGGCGGGGCGGGGCGCGACGGACGGGTTGCGAGCGCAGCCGGTCCGACCTGGGCCCCGGCGCGGCGCGGCGGCCCCTGGTGCTGGTGAGATGATCGCCGGCCCGGCCTTGCCGCCGCTATCTCTCATACCTCATTACACGCGTGCTACCCCCTCCCCCTCCCCCGCTACACCTCGCTCTCATGTGCACCCCGAGCGTCCCCGCCCCGCCACCACTCTCACGTCGTGTGTCGGCGCCGGGGCCAGGGGAGAGGGGTGTCCAGCCATTCGGAAGAATTAATCGCGTTTTCATAGTAGCGGGCGTTATATTCTATAAACCGGCGACTTTTATACATCTCCATTGCGGCGCGGCGCCCTACCCGGCTCTATGGCCGCACGCCGCGGCCCGACCCGTTTTCTGGCATTTTTTTACGATTCGAGGCCAGCGCAGCGCAGCGCCGGCGCGGCGGGGTGACGAAAACGAGCGGCCGCTCCATCGCCGGAGATGTGGCCGTATTGATAAGCTTGCATTCATACGCGGGGTGGGGTGGGGGCGGGGCGGGGCGGGGCGGGGCGGGGCGGGGCGGGGCGGTTCCCACACCCCGCACCACGGCGACGGCGCTAATAATATCAGCCTCCCTGCTCGGCCCAGCCCTGCTCCACACACACATGCTCCCCCGTTCTCTTTCGGCCGCTCACCTGATGGCGCGCACTTATCTGCACAAGGACGTAAAATACACGCGCTTTTGCGGGTCAATTACCCTTGCTACAGTACGCGCACCCCGCGCACCCTCTCCCTCCCTCTCCCTCCCTCTCTCTCTCTCCACGCACTGGCGCCTCGGCGCGCCGGGCCGGGGAGGCTTTGCCTCACTCCGGCCTCCACGACGGCGCCTTCAACAACTTTCCCTAAGACTTTGCAAAAGGGGTAAGAAGAAGCAGCAGGCTTGTAGGCGCGCAGATTGCTCGGTGAGAGCAACCAGGAGCACGGCCTCGAAGGCGGGGCGGGGCGGGGTAGCGCGGGGCGGCGCGGGCGGAGCGGGATCGGCCTCGCACCTGCAGGGCGCGGCTCCCGGGCGCGACGGCGAGCTCATTGGCGCACTGCTCGCCCCGCCCCGCCCCGCCCCGCCCCGCCCCGCCTCGTCTCGCGCGGCTCAGCTGCGGGGCAATTTATCGAATAATTGGACTCTGTGATTGCCGTGTTCCGACATTATTGGGGTGCTTAGCGGAATCCGGCAATCAGGGGCGACCCGCCCCGCCCTGCCCGCCCCGCCCCGCTCCGCCCGGCGCCTCCCCCGCCGCACCGCACCTCCGTCTGTCTCTGTCGGACCGTAACCTCCACCGCCACTGCTTTTTGCCGCTGCGCATTCCACCGCCCCGCCCGCCCCGCCGCTCTCCATTGGCATTTCTCTCTCAATCTCCCCCATCTCGCGCACCTCACGACTAGATACTGTCCTGCCCTGTCCTCCCCCCGCGGCCCGGCCCGGCCGCTCCCCGAGCACCGCGACGATCTCGAGGAGGAAGATGATGATGATGACGCTGTGCGCGTCAGAGGGAGACGAGGTCATTTCGACACCTACCTCCCCTCCCCCGCCACCACCCCCGTCTTCCTCCCCCTGCCCTCGTTGGCTAGCCGCTATCGCGGGCCGGCATCTCCCGCTAACGATTGGCGCATAACGCATCGCGGCAAAACCCCCTCTCAGAGGCGAGCAGCCTCCCGCCCCGCCCCGCCCCGCCCCGCCCCGCCCCGCCCCGCCCCGCCCCGCCACGGCGCGCGATTCAATAAGCCCGAAGCGGTTCATTTCCGCCGCGACCCCGCCTGATAGCTAGCGAGGCGAGGCGGGCTCGGCCCCCACGTCACACGCGCGGTGCGGTCGCGGCTGCGGTCGCGGTCTGCCGGGTGATTCCGAACACCGTTAGTTCAGTAGGGTCCTCTCTGTCGCTCCTTATGGCCGTGCCCCACGAGCGCGACAAGGACAGAGAGACGACACCGCTGTGTGGCATCACCCTCCTGCCTGCTCTTCCACGGCAAACACATTCAAGTGTAAATGCGCGGCCCTCTTGGCCAGTGTCTGACGCCCTTGTCACAAGAACTCGCGGAACGCAAACCCGCACACCCTCAACATGGCGTCGACCAGAAAGAACGAGGGATAATTGTGCTTCACTCACCCAAAGTGGTGTGCAGCCCAGCCGTCCTGATGAATCCTGAGGGTTGCCGATGATGCGTGAGACCGCCACAGCACCTTCAGGGAGTTGAGGTTAGGGTCAGAGTCCGGCGTTCGGCTTGCTGTCTTGCTGCCTGCTGCTGAGAGCGCTCTCCTGCTTCAGGCCGGGCCTGCACCAAACATAAGCACAGGATCTAAGTCAACCGTATAAAGGATATCACCATGAATTACGAGCAGGTTATTTTTCCGTTCTTTACTGCGATCCAGGAAGATAATTAGTCTTCTCGTAGAAGCGGCGGCAAACCACATATCTCAAACAGAAAATTCACAACGAAACTCCACCACTTCCGCTGCCAACCTTGGTCCGAAAACTCTCGCAGCCTACAAGGCGTATTGGTTATTTACTTGTATGAAAAGCAAATCAATTTTATTTTGCATTTATCGTGATAATATAATTTTTAATATTCCCAGCTCTTTGTAAGAAAAAGAAATTGTAGCATTTATTGCACATTCACAATGTCGATAGGTCGATAGTTAGCGTAGCATCCAGCAGCAGCCAGCAAGTCAAAGGTTGGTGCCTGTGCCTGTGCTAGTGCGTGCTAACCGTCGCGTTTAACTTACCTCTTCTGACTCCCGGTGCCAAACGGTCGTGGCGGCGTAACGACATCACTTCACGTAGAAAGTTTCTTTGTGCTTTAACACAGTGACGGGCGCGCTAACTGTGGCCGGCCCCGGCGCGGCGCAGTGCGGCCCGGCCGTCCGAGAGGTTATGTTGTCACGGAGAGCTGCTGGGACGAGACGAGACAGTCCGACAGGCCGGGGGCAGGAGGACGGAGCTGGCTGGCCGGAGTGACGACGCTGTTCGTCGACCCGCCATCTGCTTCCAAAATCCACACCGCAGGTACGTAAAGCACGTCAGGCTCGGGCTTGTATTCACTCGACTTAGCGTTATTTATCGGAGGCTGGCCTGGTCCGGCCCGGCCGGGCCGCTAACGGCAGCGGCGGGGCGGGGCGGGGCGGGGCGGGGCGGGGCGGGGCGGGGCCGGGCCGGGCGGGGCGCGCAGCCCGTCTAGTCGCTTGTTGACTTTTCGCGCGGTGAAATCCGCTCGCTCGCTCGCGCTGTGTTGAGCCGGCGATAAATCGAAGCACAACAAGCAGCCATTTCGCTCGACGAGCAGCTTTGGACCCGCGTTACGGCAGGCAGGCGCGAGGGGCGGGGCAGGTAGCACCCCTCCTCGCCCTCCCCCTCCGCCGACCGCCCTTTCACTTTTTACAGCCAGTGCGGGGGGAGGGGGGGGGGCGCTGGACTTGGCGTCGTGTCCTGCGGTGCTCCAGTCAAAGGGCAGCCCCCGGGGGCGATGTGCGTGGCGTAGCGCCTGTTGTGGTCTGGCCATGGACCCGGCGTGCGTGCAGCGGGCGCACGCAGGCACCTGCCGGGCGGGGCGGGCGGGGCGGGCGGGGCGGGCGGGGTGGGCGGGGCGGGCGGGGCGGGCGGGGTGGGCGGGGCGGGCGGGGCCACACCGGGCTGTAAGCCGGCTTTGTGGCGCCCTCCCTCCTCCCCTCCCTCCTCCCCTCCCCTCCTCCCTCCCCTCCTCCTCCCTCCTCCCCTGCCGGTGACATACCCCTCCAATCCCGTAACTCTTGCCTTGTTACAACGGCCGCCCAGGTGCGACACACTCGATGTCATCCATTAGGATCAGAGGCAGGCAGGAGAGACGCTTCCCCTCCTCCCCTTTCCCTTTTCTGCCCCCCCCCCCCCCAGTTCTCCATCCGCGCCGTGTCTCCTAAACTTGCAGAAGCGTTTCCTATCCAAAATTATTCCGACTTCGTATAGGAATGGAGCAGTAGCCTACATGGAGGAAAAATCCACTGGTCATGTATTTACACTGTTTTCAAACCAGACTCAACACTTAAGTGTTTTATAAAGTTGAAATTTAAATAATTGTGGTTTTAGCGAATTTTGATAAAGGCTCTACAAATAATTATTGCCCTCTAGAGAAACAGAGAGGAGACGGCGGGGTGGGGGGTGTGCGCTCTCCGCTCCGCATCCTCTCTGTCGGGAGATCCGAGCCGAGCGGAGCGCAAGGAGGTGAAACCTCCTAGAACAGGTTTCCAGCCTCGAGAGAAGGAGGTAGAGTAGAGAAGTAGTGGGAGAGGAGAGGGAGCAACAGAGAGGGCCAACTTTGGAATATAATGTCCCTCGGGTGGGTGGCTCGGAATCCCCCAGTGAATAATAAGGACATTCACTGCCTCGCCAAACTTGATAAGGGATCTCCCTGCCTGCCGCTCCCACCCCAGGACACCTTACAAGCCTTCTCCATAGCGGCCGTGCGGCCCGGCCCGCCCGCCCAGCGCGCCGCGCACCCCCGCCCCGCCCCGCCCCGCCCCACATCACGCGCGCCGCGCCTTTCGTATCTAAGATGAGGAAATGTAAATTTCAACGTCGGCTGCCGAGACACGCCGCGCGACATCGATCAACCCGCTGACAAAATTAATGCAACGCGCTCGCCCGAAAAAATTACTCTTTCCGCTCCGAATCGAGCTGCGGGGGCGGGCGGCCACACCGGTGTCCGAAGCACGAATTTCCTTTTTTCGAAATTTTTGAGTGTTGGATGGGGAGATCTGTTGGGCGGGGCGGGGCGGGGCGGGGCGGGGCGGGGCAGCTCACTTTAGTCAACGCGGGGAGCTGCTCCTCGTCCTCGCCGTGCTGCTGCGCGGCGCGGTGCGGTGCGGCGCTGTCTGCAGCCGAGCCGATTTAAACTACTAACAGCGGGGATCCCAATCCCTGTATACAAAATGAGAAGAGCTGCCGGGCCGCGCCGCGCCGCCAAGGCGCGCTGAAAGTTTGAGCCCCGCGGAGTGGAGCAGAGATCCGAATAAAGTGTCGGGGAATAAGGCGATTAGTCGAGGAGGCCTCGGTGCGGGGCGGCGCGCGCCCGGCCCCGCCCGCCCCGCCCCGCCCCGCCCCGCCCCGCCCCAGCCACTTCCATGCATATTGTCTTCCCGCCTGCCCTGCCCTGCCCTGCCCCCGGCCTCGGCCTGAGGCCGCCGCCGCTCCGTTGGGCACCGAACCCGCGATTACTGGAAAAGGAAAAGGGAAAGGTCTGAAAGTAACTGGCGAAGATGTGGGGCGGGCGGGCCAAGGCGGTGTGCCCCTGTGGAGGACAAGATCCCCCTGCTGCTGCACGGGCGATGCTGCGGGTGGCGCGGGGCATGAGGCCCGGCGGGGAGGGGCGTGGCGGCCAGGGTCGGCAGGGTCAGCCCGCGGTGTGATTTAAAGTGTGTGGCGATCGAGCTGGCAGCCCGCCCCGCCCCGGCCACAGGCCAGTGCATTACTCTCTGTCCCTCTCACTCTCCGCCGTTCCCAGGGGCGCCCTCCTCTCATGGTCCCTCGCAGGCGCCGCGCCGCACCGCACCGGCCGGGCCGGGGGAGCGCTGCGCTGGGCTGGACTGCGCTGCGGGCCGTTCATTTGCCGGACATGGACGATCGTCAGGAGTGGTGCGGCGCGGCGTGGCGGCCTTAACGAGGTCCTGGGGGGCGGCGGCCAGCGGCGGCCAGCGGACGCAGCCACGCAACTGCTCAGCTCGGCTCTGCACATCTGCGAGCACTGCCCGCCCCGCGGCCCCTCGCCCCATTCCCCCGGGGGGACAGAAAAAAGGACTGCCGCTGGAGCGACGAGTCCTTACTTCTGTGGGGTTTTTCAAAATGAGGGTTGCTCGCCCTGGTGCCGCCTCGACTCGCCTCCCGGTGCGAGTCCCTGTCCGTCTGACGGAGTCCGTCTCCGGCCCCGCCCCGCCCGGCCCCACCCCGCCCCGCCCGGCCCCGCCCGGCCCGGCGGCCGCCTCCGCGCGTTACATCCACTAATTGCTGATGGTAATCGGCGCTGCAGGGCCAGGCTGGGCCCGGGCGAGGCGCCCCCTCCTTGACGAGCACGGGCGTGCGCGCGCGCGTGCGTGTGTGAGCGGGCGCGCACCTCTATGGCTCGGGAGACGTGTCGCCCAACAGTGTACCATAAGACCGCCCCCGCTCTCCCCCGCATAAAGCAGAGCGGCAAAGATTTGACACGGCGCGTTTAAATTCACGCGCTCCTTGTTATACCGCCCCCCACCCCGGCGCCTTCAATTAGCTACCCCCGCCCCTCGCCGCCGCAGTAACTCCCCTAGTAGTAAAGAACGACTCGCTGCTCGAGTGTGCCGTGCCGTGCCGTGCCGTGCCGTGCCACGCCGAGCCGAGTCGTGCCGTGCCGTGCCGTGCCGTGCCGTGCCGTGCCGTGCCATGCCGTGCCGAGCCGAGCCGAGCCGAGTCGTGCCGTGCCGTGCCATGCCGTGCCGTGCCGAGCCGTGCCGTGCCGTGCCGTGCCGTGCCGTGCCGTGCCGTGCCGTGCCGTGCCATGCCGTGCCGTGCCACGCCGAGCCGAGTCGTGCCGTGCCGTGCCGTGCCACGCCGAGCCGAGCCGTGCCGTGCCGTGCCGTGCCGAGCCGTGCCGTGCCGTGCCGTGCCGTGGATCCTCATAGTTACGACGCTCATACGTTCACCAGTTACAGTACTTTTATGTCGTCTTTTCGTGATTAGGGCAAGTAAGTGTAATAGTAGGCTACCTCTATCCCCCCCCTCCCCCAGCCCATCCCGGCGCTGCCTTTAGTGCCTACCTTGCTGTTTACCGCTCGCTCTCCCTCTCTCCCTCTCTCCCTCTCTCCCTCTCTTCCTCTCTCCCTCTCTCTCTCTCTCATTCACTCATAAGTTGCTCTCTGAAATAAATCCTTTGGTCCTCTGGCTGTATGCTTCATGGCCTACCCTCCCTACCCCTACCCCTCTCCTCCCGGGGGCCCATAGGTGCAATCTGATAGCGCCACGAGTGCCGCTTCTCCTCTCGGCTTACTCGCCCCGCCCCGCCCCGCCCCGCCCGACTGTCTGTATAAAGTGCTTTAATTTACGGAACGTAAGCGTATGCAAGCGTATGCAGGCCTTGCACGTCCTGGCCGCCGGCGCTTACCGAGCCCGCCCCGCCCCGCCCCGCCCCGCCCCGCCCCGCCACGCCTTAAGATGAAGTGAAGACTTAACCCCGTTGAGTAATTTATGCGGGGCCGGGCGGGGCGGGGGTGTCGGCAGGTCCAGGGGCTTTGGCCTCACGTGGTGGCGCTGCCGCCGGCCCGGCGCCCCAGAACACGGGAAGATATTCCCGAGCTGGCAGCAGCCGAGGTGTGAGGCTGGCACTCGGGAACCAACTGCTATGTATTCTCATCAAATTATGATCTCGTCTCACGAAACTTGTCATGTTTTCTTTTGCCGGGAAGCCATTCTCGTAAGGGTGCTGCAGCCGCGCCGCGGCGTGATTCTCCGCGACACATCTCCCCGCTAATTGGCTCCGGACTGCATAGTAAGCAGGCAAAGGCAATGAATGATATTAAAAGGATTATCGCGCGGGGCGCGACCCGGCGGCGGGGCGGGGCGGGGCGGGGCGGGCGCGGGAGGCGGAGAGAGGCAGGCGCGGGGGAAATTGCGAAATTAGGCTAGTTTGGAATAATTTTAAGGGGGACGAATATGGCACTCGGATACACACAGCCCAGCCCAGCGGCAGCAGCAACAGCAGCGTGATAATAAGATCATTTCGTAAGCAAAGGAGCAGGCGGGGCGGGGCGGGGCGGGGCGGGGCGGGGCGGGGCGGGGCGGCGGAGAGCGGCAGGCGGGGCCGGAAAGAGAATAGGAAAGGAAGGAAGGAAGGAGGGGGAAGTCCCGGCCCGAAAAGGGTTCAAGTATAGTGAGGAGAATAAGAGTAATTAAGACGCTCGGGACTGTGACTGCCGAGCGTGGCGCCGGGCCGGGCCGGGCCGCTAAGTCCCGCTTGTGACGAGCCCCGACACTGCTAGAAATAACTCGTGCGTGACGGTATAGTCACGCCGATAACGCGTCGCGTTATTGCGGTGATTGCGCGGCGGCACGGCTGATGCGTTACGTAACTCAGTGGGGCGGGGCGGGGCGCGCGGCCCTCGCCTCGCCGGGTGCGTCCTCTGTTCACGTGACAATGCGTTGCGTAAGCGAGGCGTGGTGGGGCGGGGCGGGGCCGTGCTCATCGAGGGGCCCTCCTTCCGCCCGGCGGCCCTCGCCCCGCCCCGCCCCGCCCCGCCCCGCCGTGCTCGCTGGCGCGAGGCTCCAAACGTGTTGCTCACAGCGATTATAAACTTGTGCAGGCCCGCGACTTAGCTTTAATCCAGGCGCAAAACTTACAGGCTGAAGTGACTCCTCTGCTGTCGGAGGAGGCCTGGCTGGGTCGGGCCGGGCCGGGCCGGGGGTGCTGTGCTAGTTGGGCCGTGAGCGACAAATTCTCCCCGCAGTTTGGCCCCGGCTGCAGCCCAAGTTGTGAAGCTGACGCCCGGCCCGGCCCGGCCCGCCCTGCGCGCGGTGCCACGGGTGCCGCTCCCTGCTGCCTCCTGTGCCCCTGCGGCCCGCTGGGTAGGCAACCCACCAAAGAGCCGTGCTCCCCTGCTGCCTACCTGCCAGGCGCTCTCCGGCGCCCGCGGGCAGGCGCCATGGTGCAGGACGCACGAAACAAATTGCAAACACGCTTACGCGCGCAACGGGCAATATAATCATAGCGCTCCCGCTCACACGGAATGACTTCTCATGGAGCAAAACTGTTTATTTTGTGAAAAGTTAAAAGTTGAATTTTGAAATTATTTTCCCACTATCTTGCGGGCGCACCGCGAGCGTGACGACTGACGTGTGTCACCGCTTTGCACGTGTCCGTCAGCGCCACGGCGAGCCTGCTGGATTATTTAGCGGGCGGCGGGGCGGGGCGGGGAGACTGACGGCCTTTGGATCCGCGCCCCGCCCCGCCCCGCCCCGCCCCGCCCCGCGGTGCATCTGAGTGCAGTCCGCCCCGGTCCTGCCCTGCCCGGCCCCGGGCCGCTCCTGGTTTATTCAGGGACACGGCGGCCTGCAGCCCAGCCCAGCCCAGCCCAGCCCCATGCGGCCCCCAAACGCATAGCGGAATCGTTGATTCGCAAAGCAGTTGTGCGGAGCGAGCAGGGCGGCGCTGCCCGCCCGCTGCCTGCCTGCGTCATGACGTGATTGAATTAAAGTTCCAATATGTGCGGCGTCGCGTCGCGTCGGGCTGCGCTTAGTAGTGCCCTCTCTCTCTCTCTCGCTTCTCATGGCTGTGCTCCACTAGTGCGACCAGGACAGCAGAGAGACGAAACCACTGTGCGGAATGACCCTACAGCTCTGGCCTGGCAGCCCACTGCCTCAGCGTGCGCCAGCGCGCGCCGGACTCATCAAACGGACTGCACTATGACTATGAAATATAACTGCCTACCGGATATTCGCCTACAGCGATAGCTTTTAATATTCTGCTAGAGAGCTTCAGCGCTGCGGTTCACGGTAAATTTCCTCATTGCAGAGGGGCGCAGGGTGGGGTGGGGTGGGGGCGACAGGGGCAGGGGAGGGGCGCACCGGCCTGGAAGTTGGTAGCAGTTGGACGCGTCCGGCTGACCGGCACGCCATCTGCTGTGACATGGTCCGTCCAGCCTCCCCCCTCTCCCCCCCCCACTCCTTCCTCTTTAAACACCTTCCTGTTGGGGCGGGGCGGGGCGGGGCGGGGCGGGGCGGGGCGGGGCGGGGCGGCCGGGCCCCGGCACGGCTGCATGGCGGCGCTGGCCTGGCTCTGGCTGTCAGCGAGGCCTGTTTTGCGGGAGAGAGATGTCCGATAATTTATTGAGGCACTTGTCATGCACTCGGCCGCGCCGCCCTGCCCAGCCCCGCCCCGCTCCGCCCCGCCCCGCCCCGCCCCGCCCCGCCCCGCCAGGCTCTGCCCTCTGTCCCACTCATCGCTGCCCCGCCATATCAGAGCCCTTTCTCGCCCAGGCGGGCGCGCCGGCCGCAGCCCGCCCGATTTAATCAGTGCCATCCGCACGAGGCACCCGCCGCACCCCGCCGCACCCCACCCCACCCCACCCCACCCCACCACGCCCCGCCCCGCCACAGTCACGTCCCGCGACAAAGTAGCTGTCTTCGAAATTCCATCTGCTGTGCGATTAACGCCAGCGAGTAGCGCTGGCTCAGGCCTGAAAAATTAACTGCGTATTTTATTTTCCTTGAATCAAGTGACTGGTTTCTGCAGAAACGAAATACGTACCGGGTGCTAGAGAACACGGAGCAGAGTTTGCCTACGCAGGGTCTGCCTACGCAAGGGCAGATTACATCTGGAGCGTGTAGGCAAACCTGCAAACTTTTACGTGTTCTCTAGGACGACTGGTACAGGGTGGCTTCAGGAGGTGTTGTTCGATGTGCGCACACTAGGGCGCGTCTGCTGGCAGGCGGGGCCGGGCCGGGCGACAGGTGGTGCCCAATGGGCCCGTCTCCTACCGCCCCGCCCCGCCCCTCCACTCTCTTTTACACTTCTCCTTATCCCCCCTCGCGAGAAAGAACCAGAAGAGAGAGAGGGGGGCGGCTGTGCTGAGCACACACCCCCAGCCCCCCGCCCCCGGCTGCTGGCCTGGCCCCGCCCCCGGCCGGCACGCGGGCCGCGCCGGCCCCCTCCCCTTTCCGATCGCACGCAGCGGCAGCTTCCCCCGCCCCCGTTAGGGCCAGGCCCCGCCCCCGGCTCCGCCCCCGCGGCCTCGTCCTGCCCCCGAGCGTCAGCCTGGCTGGAGGACGACCTGGACGACGATGAAGTATTCATCGAGGACGGCGGGGCGGGTGTGCGGGGCGGGGGATCCTGTTGCTGTCAGCAGGTAATTGAGAGACGCGACGCTATAGATGTGTTGTCAGGTGTCCTGCTGCAGCAGGAAACGCTCCCTGCCGCGCTGTACTCTGCATCTACATAGGACTTATTTTACCCTACGTTCTTCGGCGGCCGCGCCGCGCCAGTCACAAACCTCCTGTCATAACCTCCCCGTGCACTTACCCAACGGGTTCCAAGGGCGCGCGAGTGTTCCCCGGGCGTGGGCGGGGCGGGGCGGGGCGGGGCGGGGCGGGGCGGGGCGGGGCGGGGCAGCAGAACTGCTGTGTGGACTGGACGCCCCGGCCAGCCGGGCCCCTGGCCGCCCCGCCCCGCCCCGCCCCGCCCCGCCCCGCCCCCCCCCGCCCCGCCTGCCTAGTTATGCGCGTGTTTGTTGCGACACGCTCCCCTCGCCGCCCGCCACGCCGCGCCACGCCGATCAGGCGCCCCACCCCCCAGCCCCGCCCCGCCCCGCCCCGGCATTAAATGATCATCTCATGTTGCAGTGGACAGGGCGGACGAAGGGGTGAGAGCGGGTAGGGGGGAGGGGGGGGCGGGCGTGTGATGACGCGGAAGCACTGATAAGACAGCAGCCACAATGGCGAGCCACCCTCCCGCCGGGCGGGGCGGGGCGGGGCGGGGCGGGGCGGGGCGGGGCCGGGGACCACAGCGCGACCACGACCGCACCCGTACGCCACTGGGGCCCGGCCCGGCCGCTGCCAGTGAGTGGCCGCGACGGGCCCTGATCACGGCGCATCACACTACCGACAAAATAAAATTATATAAACTTAATCGGGAACTACAAAAGAAGCATGTACTAGTGTATGGAAGCCCTTGGGAGTAATTTCAAAGGCTTGAAGGAGCGCGTGAATTCGCGACTTGACTTACGGCTCTCTTGCAACCCCCGCACAGAAAAGGCCCCCGAGCAGCATAGTCCCTCGTTCAGATTATAACCCCCCAATCCACTGTCACCGTCTCAGCTGGTTGGCCCAGAGGGAAGAGCACCTCGGCTTGGTAAACAAAATATCAGAGGTTCGATTCCTACACGAATACTTTTAGGTCTGTCTGTGACTTGGGGGGGGGGGGGGGGCATGGTTATCCCGGTATGATTGCACCCACCAATACTCCCGGTATATCTGGCACGGAGGCAGTATTATCACCTCACACCGGCCGGGCCGGCCGCGCCCTCCCCTCTGCCATCAGCATGCTACAGCCCCGCGTGGCGTGGCGTGGCGTGGCGTGGCGTGGCGTGGCGTGGCGTGGAGACAGCGGTGGCCGCTCCCCCACGGAGCCCACAGAAGTGAGCGGAAGTGATGCACTCGCTTGCTCTCTCTCTCTCTCTTCCTCAGCCGTAAACCCAGAAATGCTATTGTGCTGTGACTTCGGCGGCGTACCAAAATGTCTTGCTCTCTGCCAGTTTCTTGCTCAATGAGCTCATCGTCTGACTTGCGTCCTCTCCTGGAGCGCACGCACACGGCAGTCGCACGGCTCACTGGCGCAGCCGCAGCGCGTCTTGTCTGTGTCTTCCAGAAAGCTTGTCCTCGCCGCTTAGCTCTGCGCGGCGTGGCGCTCCGCCCGAAAATATATAAGGAACCCAGGAGATACTTACGGACGTGTTTAATTAAGATAGCGCTCGAGGTGCGGGGCGGGGCGGGGCGGGGCGGGGCGGGGCGGGGTGCCTCGGGAGCGCCGGCAGGTGCGGCACAGCTATAGGCGCATGCAGGCCGCGGGTAATTAGCGCGCTTATCAAACACGGCGCTTAATGGGAGGAGAGGAGATGCTGAAGATTGTAGTGCGGCCGGGGCGGGGCGGGGCGGGGCGGGGCCAGGGCGGGGCGGGGCGGGGCCAGGGCGGGGCGGGGCGGGGCCGGGGCGGGGCGGGCAGGACTAGGCCGCAGCGGCTCAGAGCAGAGTCCACAGCCCACGGCAGGGGCGGTGTTAGAGGGGGGCAGTGGGTGCGATCGCCTCCCGTCCCGTCAGACCCTGAAGGCCGCCTGAAAGGTTGGCAATTTGAGGTGCAAACCCCCTTGTATGTAGGCAACCCACCGCTCATGACCCCTCCCGTCACCGGACCTTAACCCGCCCCTGGCCCGCGGCCCGGTGGCGTGGGCGTGCGGGCGGAACACGTGTCGCGACGCGACGCGACGGGCCTCTCTGCTCTAGAAACGCAAGTGTGTGCATGGCATGCTCCATTTAGAGTCAACCACAAGGCATGCTCTAAAAAAGTGTGTGCCTGCCAGGCATGCTCTAAAAAAGTGTGTGCCTGCCAGGCATGCTCTAAAAAAGTGTGTGCCTGCCAGGCATGCTCTAAATTAAAGCATGCCAGTGAGGCATGCACTTAGAGCATGCTTGGCAGGCACACACTTTTTTAGAGCATGCCTTGTGGTTGACTTCAATTGGAGCATGCCATGCACACACTTGCGTTTCTAGAGTGCTGCCCCCTCCCCTGCACGCCTTAAAGCGTGTGGAGCGAGAGAAATGAAACTTCGCGGTTCAGCTCGGCCCGAGAGCAGCCCGAGTCTGCATGCACTGTAGCTGCCGGCCCGGCGGTGCGGCGGGGCCGTGCGGTGGCTGTGGGGCTTCCCTGCTCGGGCCGGCCGGCGGGCGGGCGGGCGTCTGGCTGCTGAGGGATTTAGGAGGGGCGGGAGGGCTGCGGCTGCGGCCACAGCCAGGGCGCGCCTAAATCACCTTAAGGGCCGCAAACTTGACTCATTACTCCGCCTTCTATTACGCGCACTGAATTTATACTCATTCGCCGCGGCGCTTAGCGGCGCAGGGCGCGCCGCCCGGTTCATTTGCGACGCGAGAAAAGGGTTAATTCATTATTCCGGCCGCATCGCCAAGTTATTTCCAAACTAGTTGCGGGAAACAAGGCAGGCAGGCAGGCAGGCAGGCCCTCGGGGCCCGGGCAGTCGTGGGGGTGGGGGCCAGAGTTCTCAATCGGGTGGGTCTCGGGACCCGGCCGCCTGGTGAGTGACAGAGCGCGCACTACGCACGGGTAGTGCTGTTCTGTCTCTGTCTAGCAGCCGATGCGTCGCTGTGGTGCGAACTGGGTTCGGCTCGTCCGAACTGAGCCACTACCTCCCTACCACCTCCCCCCTCACCTGCCGCTCGGGTACCGGGTCCAGAGAACCGTCCGGGTCTGCAGACCCGAGCGAGACCCGACCCGCCCGACCCGCTGAGCTCCGGGTCGGGTCGGGTCGGGTAAAGAGGCGAACCAGCGGCGGGTCTGCCGAAGCCAGCATTACCCACCCGATTGAAAACTCTGGTGGGGGCCTTATCAGATCAGGTGCCGCGCCGGACAGCTGAAAAAGGGCTGGGGACAAAAAAAGTGTCGCAAGGAGTCGAATTAATATGGGAAAAAAAATTGTGTACGGCTGAAATCAAACCTAAACGGTCTTCGTAACTTATCCTTTTTTTCTCACAAGATGGTCGCGCAGGGAGCAGAAGCAAAGCGGTCGTATTTTAAGAAGAGTAATTTAAGTCTAGTTGATAACTTTCTGCCGTGTGTTGGAACAGGCGTGAATGTGCGCGGGGCGGGGCGGGGCGGGGCGAGGCGGCGCCTGCTGCCGCGGACGACGCGACACGACGGTCATGCAAAACTTTCGGGGGCCGCTGCTAGTTGCAGCAGCAGTAGTGCTAGTTCCACGTGGAGTCGGCACAGGCGTGGCGGCTCCTTAATGGCCCGCTCTGGCCCGGCCCGGCCCGGCCCGCCCGGCACGGAAATACTTGCGGGGCGCAAATTGCTGGGGCGTTATGTTTCTAATGGACGGACGCTCCGAGCGGAGCGCCGCCCCGGGCCGGCCTGGCCCCGCGCCCGGGCCCGGGCCCGCCACGCCCACCGCCGCGGGGGACCTCCAGGGCGGCAGGGGCGGGGCGCGCGGGGCCTAACGCGATCCGCGGCGCCGCGTGTGTTCCCTCCAAACTAGCGCCGCGGCATGATCACACCAACGCGACCCGAACGGTATCAGAGGGGCGGGGCGGGGCGGGGCGGGGCGGGGGCGGGGCGGCGGCTGCGCACATCCGGCCGGCCGGCGGCCCGCGGGTCAGATGGTTCCCTCCCGAGCCCTCGCCTCGCCACATGTCGAGCTGAGCCTGCCCCTGCTGCTCCAGGGCGGCCCTGGCCGCGGCCCGGCTCGGCACTGGCGCTGAAGTGACCCGGGCCAGCCTGCTCCAGCTCCAGCTCCAGCTCCAGCTCCAGCTCCCCTCATTCCGGAGACACGGCCCGGGGCCCGGCCCGGCCCGGCCCGGCCCGGCCCGGCCCTGTCCGACCCGACCAATGACAAACTGCACAAGTTGTTGTCGAGAACAACACTCCAGTGGGCCAGTGCCGCCCCCGCGCCGCCCCCGCGCCGCCCCCGCGCCGCCCCGCGCCGCCCCCGCGCCGCCCCCGCGCGTCAGGCGCAGCTGTCCCGGACCCGACCCTACCCGACCCGACCGTGTGTCTGCTCTGCGGGTAGACAGTCCCGCCTGGTCCCGCCTGGCCCCGCCCCGCGCGCCGCTATAGTTATTTTATCTCCCCGGCCTGGCCGCGGTGCGCCAGGCAGGCCAGAGGGAGAGAGCCATGTTCAAAGGGACGCGCCGCGCCGCGGTCTGCTCACGGCCGAAAGTTTTTGTGGCGACATGAAAGGTGGACGCCCGCGGCATGGCGCCTCAGGAAGGGGGGGGGGGGCACAGCGCGCGGGCTACAACAACTATGTGGGCGTGATAGCAACTTGAGCGACGGGGCGGGGCGGGGCGGGGCGGGGCGCGGCCGGCAGGGCCGCCTGGGAGGTAGGCAGCGCGACCACACCAGTGCCGCGCGGCTGCCTACCGCGTGGAGACTACTGCGCTGCCGTATGCGGCCCGGCCCGAGCCACAAATGTGTCCTTTTCGGCGGGCGATGTTTATTTCGTACTTGCGTCGTGTGAGGCGGTGAAGATGGGGGGAGAGAGAGAGAGAGAGAGAGAGAGAGAGAGAGAGAGAGAGCGAAGGATACAAGGAGGGGGCACTGCAACCCTTGCTTCTCTCCCCGCCCCGCCCCGCCCCGCCCCGCCCCGCCCCGCCCCGCATTGTTCCCCCGGCCCGCCCGGATCGCTTATCGCTCGCTATGAGATGTCGCGCCGTGGTCGCGGCCTGTAAACTCGCCCGATAAAGACGTTGCCGCCTCCCCCGTCCAAATCCTCTCTCCCGGAGCTGCTCCCCTCAGCCCCTCTGTCTCTGTCTCTGTCTTTCTCTTTCTCTCTCTCTCTCTCTCCCTCTCTCTCTCTCTCTCTCTCTCTCTCTCTCTCTCTCTCTCTCTCTCTCTCTCTCTCTCTCTCTCTCTCTCTCTCTCTCTCTCTCTCTCTCTCTCTCTCTCTCTCCCACCCTCTCTCTTTCCACCCTCTCTTTCTTACGACCAGGCGGCGCTGCGCCGTCTCCGTCCCTCCCAAGGGTCCCCCTTTGCATCCATTCTGTGTACGCCTTATTTTTTCTGGCGCGTGTGTGTGTGTGTGTGTGTGTGTGTGCGTGCGTGCGCGCGCGGGCGTGGTGTTGAAAAAGGGGGAGAAACGAGCAGCAGTAAGTATCATCACATGGCACACACCGCAGTGTCTCGAGGCGGCTCCCCTCTAGTCCCACCACCACCACCAGCAGCCGCCTGCTTGAGACTTTTCAATGCATTCCTCCCCATATCCTATAGCCGGGTATGGGGCGGGGCGCTCTCGGACACCTTACGCCCTTACGGCGCGTCGGTAAGGCGCCGCTATGCCCTTACGGCCGTTTCTCACCCGACGTGAGCTCCGCGCACAGATGCCGCATACTCAAGTATTGATGGAATCGTCTGTCTGGTCGGGGCTGGGATTTATGACGGGAACATGACTGAAGCTGCAATACAGTATACCGCTATAGTTTGAGGGGAGGAAAAAATCTCGCAGAAAGAGAGATGCTTTTTATTTTGTGTAGAGGGGAAAAAAACACTATTTTGTTTGGTGCTCTCAATAAAACAAAGGAGCGATGGCAGGACTTGATCTTGTCCCTCACTGTCTTCGGTCCGTGCAAAAAGCGTATGCCAGTATCGCGCTCCCTTTTCGTCCTCGCCTCCCTCCCTTTTGCATCGCCGTCCCCTCGGCTCGGCCCGGCCCGGCTCGGCTGCTCCCTTTTGTCTTTGCCAGTTAATGTTTCATTTTTCCACGGCCGTACAATTACATGGTGGCGATATCTGCTGCGCATCTTTCCAATTGTCCGTCTTCTGTAATTGTTTTTACGATATCTGCTTCTTCTCGCGCGATCTGTGGGGAAATGGAAAGCGTCGTACCGTCCAGATTTAAAAACAGAGAAAACGCGCCCGCTTCTCTTTTCTCTGCTATCTCTGAAACCCGCGTTCTGTTCAGGTGGACGTGAAACTTCAACCAGGCCCGCCCCGCCCCGCCCCGCCCCGCCCCGCCCCGCCCCGCCCCGCCCCGCCCCGCCCCGCCCCGCTGGTCCAGACAGACACAGCGGCCGGCCTGGGCTCAAAAGGGGTGCGGCTGGCCGCCCCGCCCCGCCAGACAGGGGAAAATAAGATTAAGACAAATGTCTTCTTGCTTTCCATATTTTTATGTCCCGCCGCCCGGGCCGGGCCGGGCCGGGACGGGCCGCTCAGTTGGTGGGCCCGAGGGGAAAGTTAATTATGGCGTGAATGATAGCGTTTTAATAACCTCTGGCGGAGATTTTATTTTTCTGAGAGGCGAGGCTGAGGCGGGGCGGGGCGGGGAGGTGGGCTCCACGGCACTGTGTGTTTTATTTCTTTCGCACTTCTTTTCTCCTCGCGCGCACTTTACGTTCTTGCCGTCCGCGCAGTGTTCCGCCGCAGGTGCCGTGCCGCCCGGCGCTGCACCCAGAAAAGCGTGTACTTGGGTCATGCAAAATGTACTTGAATCGAGAGCAAAATACTCGATGATTTCAAGTACCATGTTCTTGAGTATGTTTGTGCTCAAATCAACCCCAATTTGTTCTCAAATCGTTGCCATTTGCGCTTGAATGGATCGCATGTTCTAAGTCAACGTGGGCTTGGATTGAGCGCCAAATTGTACTTGAGATATTCAAGTACACGCTTCTCTGGGTGAGGGCCCCGGCCCGGCCCGGCCCGGCCGCGGCGCTGGCTCCACTTGGTATTCCGCGGTACTTGTGGGGCTCAGCTTGCGGCTGGCGCGGTGCGGCCCGGCCCGGCCCGGCCCGGCGGCGCTAGTGGTGGTAGTGGCGCGGAGCGACGTGATGGGCCGGGCGGGGCGGGGCGGGGCGGGGCGGGGCGCGGCGCGGCGCCGCAGGGGTTAGCTATCTGCCCAGCTATTCGCTCGCTTCATTGTTGGCTCGTTCCCGGGGCCCAAGTGTCCCCGGGGGAGTGAGCGCCACGCCGCGCCACGCCACGCCGCGCTGCGCAGCGAGATTATCCAAGTGCAGGCAATGATAGCCGGGCCGCCCACAAGTGCTACGCGCTCCGCTCAACGACAAGCATTTTGTCGCACGGTTATTCGCCTAGTTAGTCGGGTTCGAACACGAGCGCGGCGCGGGGCGGGGCGGGGCGGGGCGGGGCGGAGCTGGCATGTGTCTTACGAGACCGCTAGCTGTGTGTCGGGGAATCACAGTCTAGCACTCAGTGTATGTGGTGAGAGTGGAGGCGAGGCGGGGCGGGGCGGGCGGGGCGGGGCGGGGCGGGGCGGGGGGGGGCGGGGCGGGGCGGGGCGGGCTCCGAGGAGTGACTCGCATAGTAGTATTTTCGCCGTGATCCCGCCGGAGAGAGAGAGTCATCAGACTGGCGTGAGAGGTGCGGGCAGCAGATAGACGGGGAGGGGGGGGGTGCTTGATTAAGTCACTCGGGCCGCGCCGCGCCGCGCGGAGCCTGCAAGCCGCGATTTGCTTCTCTTTAATATCAGAGTTAAAGTGAAGATGTCGCGATTTTCTCGCAGCAAACATTTGCATGAATTAACCATCTTGTTTAATTGGCCCTCTCGGCTGGGCTGGGCTGGGCTCGGCTCGGCTGCTGCCGCCCGCCAGCGCCACTCGTGGGGGCCGGGCGGAGTGGGAGCGGGAGGGGCGGCCTTTTATTATTGTTATTACGCGTGTGTGTTCAAAGGCCCGCCCCGCCCCGCCCCGCCCCGCCCCGCCAGCATTCCTCACCCCTTTGCGCGCGCGTGCCTGGGGCCCGGCCGCGCGTCATCTTAAGTCGAGTAATTCCGCGAGCTCAAGTAAGGAGAGAAAGCTTTTCGCTCGGTGTTTGCTTTTATTTTTTCCACAAAAAACGGGGTTCTTGCCTGCTAAGGTAAATAATTACAGAGATATAAATGGGCGCACATAATGTCTGTGGCAGGAATGGGTCACTGGAGAGGAAGAGAGAGAGAGAGAGAGAGAGAGAGAGAGAGAGAGAGAGAGAGAGAGAGAGAGAGAGAGAGAGAGAGAGGCGGCTGAGGGCTTGCGACGCGCCGTCCGCTCCCGGGGGAGCGAGAGAGAAAGAGAGCAGCAGTGCGAAGGAGAGGGTAATGCGAATTAAAATGTATCACCGGAACTCCGGCGACATTAATCTTTGGGGACGCATCACTTTAGATTGCAGAAAATAAAGTCGAAATCGTATAATGAAGCCGTGGGGTTTTAGGGCGGAAAGGGTTGAATAATCCTGCAGTAACACTAAAAATAAAAGAATAGATAGCCGCCCTTCATCAGGGAAATGCAAAAGTAGTTGTCAGTCCTCAGTGCATGCTGCTTGCCGCAGTGGTAAAACTCCGAACGGGGTTAGGACAGTAAAAATTAAAACTTTACAAAGTCAAAGGGGAACAACAGGAGCCATTTCAACTTTCTTCGGCTGCAACACTTTAATCTGCTGCGAAATAACACGAATGTCCTCGTGAAAGATAATGCCTGCGAGAAAATATTCATTGGATGAACCGAAAGGGCGAGGAGGCGCAAGCTTGACTCATCCCTAGACTCCTTTACAGCAATAGATAGGACGAAAAAAAAAAAATTTGGAACTAGTTTTCCCTTTTCTTTTTTGTTCAGGAAAAAAACGCTTTTGAATTTTTGGGGAGACGACTTTTCCCCAAAAGGGTTCTAGAATCCTATCACGCCCTCGAATAAGCTTTTTTTCCCCTCCCCTCCCTCCCCTCCTGGCTGACCACACCGAGGCCCCCGCTGGGCCCCAGCCCCGGCCTCGGCCCCGGGCCGGCGGGGAGATACGGAGCTCAACGCTCGTAATTCAGGAGCTTAAAGCGGCCTGTCTTCTTTATGCTGACCGGGCCGGGGCCGGGGCCGGGGCCGAGGCCGGGCGCTCGCATGCCAATCAGGCTCACCTGCCGGCCGGTCTACAGCGAGGAGGCGAGGAGCCGGGGGAAAAAATAGGAGGGATCTCTGAAAGGAGAAGGGTTGGAGCAGAGCAGATATGGGAGGTATGGAGGGACTCGTGCGGCTTTATGAAAACGGAAGGTCGGGCCTGCCCTGCCCTGCCCTGCGGCCGAGGCCGGGCCTGGCGTCCCCCGCGCCCCGCCCGGCCTCGGCGGGCTCCGCGGTCCAGAGCGGTCCTCCCCCCTCAGGGCCTCAGGGTGGACGGGACGGCACGGACTGAGTCGTCCTTGTAACGAGCTTAGGGCATCAAACTTCTTATCTGTTTATTGTGGGTGAAAACGACATGGAGGAGGCAAGGGCTGGCCGGGCCGGGCCGGGGCCGGGCAGGGCCGCCTCCCTCTGCGGACAGGATAGGATGCTGCCGCCGACGAGGACCGGGAGGGGAGGGGGGGCCGTCTACAAACTTTGCCACTAATCGTAGGTGAGATTACGGGGACACGCCGATTTGTCCCGTGGCTTAGTGAGGCGGGGCGGCGCGGGGCGGGGCGGGGCGGCGAGTCGCGCACCATTTTCCACGTGCGTCGCCCGTGTTTCGGCTGGGCAACCCTTTGTACCGGGAGAGAGAGATAATAAATGTTATTCTTCAACTCATGTTTTCTCATACTATAAATCGAATATGCCAGACAATTGTTTTTATTGAAATGGCAAGCGATCCCTTCCCTTGTTGCGCTGCGGCGCGGCTGCGCGCTTATTAACCGGCCCCGGCGGCCGGTCCTGCCTCCTTACTCACTGCGGCCCTCCTCGCTGACATCGCCCAAATAACACGGGACTAGATAGGACTGGGTCTCGCTCCCCCGCCCCGCCTCCTCAAGGAGGACCACGCCGCCCCGCCCCGCCCCGCCCCGCCCCGCCCGCAGTCCATTGTCGCCCAGTGTTGCGGTTTAGCTCCTCCACCCTCCCTCTTGTTTCTTCCCTCATTTCTGCTCCCTGGACTGCTTCTATGACCCCCCTCCCCCCTCCCTCTCTCTCTCTCTCTCTCTCTCTCTCTCTCTCTCTCTCTCTCTCTCTCTCTCTCTCTCTCTCTCTCTCTCTCTCGCACTGGCGCTTGCCTCGTGATACCACTTGAGCGGAGATTAGCTGCTCTCGATGTGGTTTCCCTCCCCCATCCCCGCCCCGCCCCGCCCTTTCTCTTTATTTCTCCCCGTCTTTCTTCTTAAGTTCGCCCTTCGCACAAACAGATCGCCACTCAGGAGCTTTTTGTTTTGTTCTGCGCGTGATGGCGTGTTTGTTGCCCCCCCCCTCCCCCCCGGCCGCCAGGGCGACAGGCAGAGTGAGAATTCCTCGCGGACTTGAAATTCCTCTGCTGCTGCTGCTGCCTCTGCTTGCTGCCGTCGCAAAGCTAGCGGGCCTGTCCTGATAAATGGCGATCAGTCAGGCTTAGTTTCTCATCGATCATAATCTTAATCCCGGTGTGGTTTTTACCGGTTTTGACTCCCCCATCCCCCCAACACATCCACCAATTCTGATAAAGAGAGCCAACATCAGGTGCTATACACCACAGCGTGTCTGTTTGCTGTGGCCCGCCCCACCCCGCCTCACCCCGCCCCGCCTCACCCCGCTTCACCCCGCCCCGCCCCGCCTCGCGGTCCCCATGCCGAGCACGTCGTACAAACCCTTCCTTGCTTTACGATCAGCCCACGTCACAAATTCCCCGTTTATATTGCGGCGGGGCGGGGCGGGGCGGGGCGGGGCGGGGCGGGGCGGGGCGGGGCGGGGCGGGGCGGGGCGGGACGCTGCTGGGGTGGAGGCCACGCTAATTATTACCACAAGACAGTGCAGTGAATCTGAGCGGAGCCCCGCCCCGCCACGCCACGCCACGCCACGCCACGCCACGCCCCGCCACCCCGCCACGCCCCGCCACGCCCCGCCCCGCCCCGCCCCGCCCCACCCCGCCCTCACTTGCCGGCGAAAAAAATATGCGCGATGCGTCACAGGCACAGGACAGGAGCGAGCAGGGATATTTGCAATAATTTATACAAAACTCCCTTTTTCTTGCTTATTTCCCAGAAGTTTCCCCGAGGGGGAATTCACTTCCGTAATACACTACCTGATCCATGTATTACGCCGTAATACACGTAATGTAATACCGAAAAACACGAGAATGTGCTTTGTATTACAGGTGTAATACAGGTGTAATACAGGTGTAATACAGGTGTAATACCGAGTAGTATGAACAAGATTTTCCGATGTAAATTCCCCCTTGAGTTTCCCTTCGTATTCTGTATTGATATCTATAATCATGCATACTGTGTTTTCGAAAAATTTCGGTGTGAGACGTATTGAAATTGTGGCGGTCGCTGCCTACGCTACGGCGCTACGGGGCGCCGCGCCGCGCCGCGGTGCAGCCGCACCTGTTGCCGCCACCGCCGCGCCGCGGCTAACTCTGAGCTACAGGCCCACCCCGGCCCGCTCTATAAACTCTGCTTTTCACTCACCGCCCCTCGCGGTCTCACAGGCCGTTTATATTTCCCGCGCCACTCCTCTCAAGCCAGTACCTAGCATCTTATGATGTAGAAAAAAAAAAGGGACGCAATGTTGCGTTGCAGCGGCGGGGAGGGCGCCAGCAGGGCGCCTTCAACAGGCAGTGCGCACACCTCAAGTTCTTTTTTTTAAAGCAGATGATATTATTTTTTTTCTTTTTCTGCAGTCTTTTGGTGGGCGTCGTGCCGGCGTGGCGCGCCCCACCGTCCCCAAAGACAGACGGAACGCGACGACAACTGCCATCTCGACCCGCGAACCAGAACTCGATTTACTTTCTGCTCTCCGGCGCGGCCCGGAGCCCGGGCCCGGAGCGGGGCGGCCAAGTGAATTAGACGACTGCGCGCGTCTTTCTGGAAAAAAAAGAATCTTATTGCAGTTTCCGGAGCCGCGCGGCGTCCGGCCCCGTCCAAAGCGTTTCCGGTTCCGGGGCACACCCCGCCCCGCCCCGCCCCGCCCCGCCCCGCCCCGCCGACGACTCGCGACTTTTATTTTGACAGGATCGACTGAGAACACTGTGAAATGTCGTGTGTTATATCGCCTGCTGCCATGCCGTACGTGGCAGTGGCTGCACAGAAGGTATGTCGAGCGTACACTCGCTGTTGGCAAGTAGGACACTTTCTTGGAAGTGTTCGGATCCGTATCGAGGTTTCAAACGGCACGGCGGCGCGGTGCGCGGGTGTAACACGGAGTGCCTATCACGCGCCATCGCGTCGCCGGATATTGAAAACGCTCCGCGGCAGAACAGTGGCCTATAGCCACGCGCTTATCACGACGGCCTGAGCGTTTTGGTGGTGGCTGTGGAATTTCATTGGGCGCCAACAAAAGATAATCCATCTATCCACGTCGGGGAGGAGAGGGGTAGGGGTGGGGGTGGGGGCGGCCAAGGTCCAGCTCCAGCTCCAGCTCCAGCTCCAGCTCCAGCTCCAGCTCCAGCTCCAGCCCGCGCCGCGAGTAAAAGAAGACAAAGGCGGGGAGAGGGGAGCTCCAGGGTCCGGCGGGCCGGGCCGGGCCGGGCAGGCCGGGCGATAAGAGGTGATAAATACGGTGTTGCGTCGAAGAACCCTTATCGCCGACAAACCATCTAATTTACTATTATTCCGGGGGATCCCCCCCTCCTCCCCTCCCCCTCCCCGGCCGGCCGGGGCGACGAGCAGCAGGCCACTGGGCAGCCGCGGGGGAGGGAAGTCGCTGCAAGTAAAGGGTATGCGTGACGGGCCGAGGGAGGGGGGAAATTTACTTAGGAACAATCTAATTTTGTTTTCTCGAGGGAATTCCGACGCAGGCTGCTTGCATTCACCGGAAAAACAAAGGTGCTAAACAACGCCTTTCCTATAAGGCGCTAAAATCAAGTGCTACATTTAGTGCCTTTCCTGGGGCACTGAATCTTAGTTCCTTTGCAAAGGCACTAAATTTGTATGGACCATGCGCAGCTGGTCAGCCAAAGGTGCTAAGTCCTACGTTTAAAAGGCAGTAACAAAATCTAGTGCCTTTAGAGAGGTACTAAATATTAGTTCCCTTCCAAAGGCACTAAATTTTGTTAGCACCTTTTAAAGGTAGGACTAAGCACCTTTGTTTTTCCAGTGTTATTTTTTGTTGTTGTTGAATGTCAGAACGTGAAAAGAAAAGGAAATGCTTGGAGTTTAATGAAAACCGAAAACTCAAATATCGATGCAACATTACAGATTATGTAGATGCCCGGCTCGGCTAGCTTGCATCCCCAACCCTCTGGCGATTTCGAAGCGAATGAACTGTACGACCCACACAGGCGGCCCGGCCCGGCCCGCTCCACCCGCGTCGGAATCCTTTTAATGTGACCCGCTCCGCTCGGCCGGCAGGGCGGGGCGGCGCGGGGCGGCGTGTGCGTTTGGGAAATGGGCCATGTGCACACTGCGCGCCCCGCCCCGCCCCGCCTCGTGTGCGCACTCCACAAAGGCGTACCGCCCCGCCCCGCCCCGCCCCGCGCCACTGCTCAGCCGACTGCGGGGGCCTGGATGACAGTTCAATGAGTCTGTTGTTGGCCAAGCCACCCCTTTGGGGCCTTCTCTCCCTCTCTCCCTCTCCCTCCCTCTCTCTTCCTCTCCCTCTCCCTCCTCTCTCTCTCTCCCTCTCTCTCCCTCTCTCTCTCCCTCCAGGTGCAGCGCCCGCGGGGCCTTCAATCTGTGCCCGGGGCGCCGAGGAGCAGGAGGACGGCAGGCAGGAGCCGGGGTGCCTCAGTCTCAGTTGCCGTCAATCTCTGGAGGGTCCTGGGGCGGAACCCCTCCCCTCCCCTCCTCTTCCTGTCCTCCTCCTCCTCCTCCTTGGGGACGGTAAGAGGCCTTGTCGGTCCCCTCCCGCCCCGCCCCACCCCGCCCCGCCCCGCCCCGCCCCGCCCCACCGGGGCCGTGCGACGTATCACAATAACCATATCTCCACTCCGAATTGAAACCGCGGCGACGGAGGAGGAGGAGGAGGAGGAGGAGTCTCCGCTCGACCTGGAGGGAGACCCGACGCGAACAGTCAACAGACTGTTGATTCTGCTACACAGAGTCGTGCATCTTGCGACACAGCAGGGCAAAAAAATGGTGAGCGAAAATGCGACATTGGTGGTAAAGCGTTTTTGGCAACTCGCAGCAGCGCCACCCGGCCAACTGCCGCAAACTCTCATAAAATACCGCCGCGGGGCGGGGCGGGGCGGGGCGGGGCGGGGCGGGGCGGGGCGGGGCGGGGCGGGGTGGGGCTCGTATTTGAATAACATTTCTGCTCCGCAGCTTTTATCTCTCCTGGCGTCTTTCCGAAACGCGGTAACTTTTCCCATAGTTCCTCTGCGGCGGCGCGGCTCTGCGGTGCAGTGGGTCCGCCACGCCTCGCCCCGCCCCGCCCCGCCCCACCCCGCCCCACCCCGCCCCACCTCGCCCCACCCCGCCCCACCTCGCCCCGCCTCACCCCACCCCGCCGCAGCCCTGCTCTGGTCCCCAGGTGCGGCGGCGGCAGATCCCCGGACAGATTAACTGTGAAATGTAGTCCCTGGGATTCACCGGGACCGTCATTTTTGCCGCGCACCCGCCGCCCTCCTCCCCCCGCCCCGCCTGCATACCCGAGTGGGGCGGGGTGGGGCGGGGCGGGGCGGCAGGCCGTGGTCGCCCTCAGCGTACGCGCAGAGTGTGAAAAACACCCCTGCCTCACGAGGAGAGTTGTGTATTGTATAATGTTTATAAAAAAATGTTACGTTTTTACTACCTTTTTTTTGTGTGTATTTTGAACGCTTTGCGATACAGACTTGCCATCGCTGACAAAGTAAGGACAGTTATCGCCGCGACACATTTCTAAATCACTGAATCATAACTCTGGTAAGAGAGAGAGAGAGAGAGAGAGAGAGAGAGAGAGAGAGAGAGAGAGAGAGAGAGAGAGAGAGAGAGAGAAAGAGATGGATATAAGCGTTACGTAACTTGCGGACGGGGCGGTGCGTGCAGACAGCGATTTTCGTGCGGCGGATAGACGAGCGCACGATACGTTGTGCCGGGCCGGGCCGGGGGTGATTGAGTCGCTCCGCCACTTGGCAGCCCCGCCCCGCCTCGCCCCGCCCCGCCCCGCCCCACGCCACTTCGTGCCAAACTATACGACCAGGGCTGAGCGGGGCGGGGCGGGGCGGGGCAGCGCTGCGCGGGGCCTCTCTATGCCACCTGATTATGACAAGCGCTCGGCTCTCTCTAAGTCTCCAGGGGCCTCTAGCTCCAGCGGAGCCTCGCCTCCAGGCCCTGGCCTCATTGTCTGATAAGCTGCCTCCAGATGGCGGTACACCCCCCCCCCCTCCTTCCCCCTCATAAGCCACTGTGTTTGTGTTTTTTTTCTCGCAAGCATCGCACTTTTCTTCTGTACATCTCATCGGTTTGTGGGCCGAGATGAGAGGAGGTGACGATGACTTTGCATCGACTTACAGGTTTTAGGGCGCTCGCTACTTGGGGCTGAGGCAGCTAGGGGTGTGTGGGGCGGGGCGGGGCGGGGCGGGGCGGAGACCGAGGGAGTAGGGTGCGTGAGGGCCGATACGTGTGCTCAAAACGCACATCCCTCACTGCGGGCGGGGCGGGGCGGGGCGGACCGGGGCGGGGCGGGGCGGGGCGGGGTGGCCACCCGCCCCTGCTTACAGGCTGACTGGCGCGTATAATAGCCTCGCGACGATAAGATCATAATTGAGTGTGCGGTTGATGAAGGAAGTGTGAGGGGAAGTAGGTCGGGCCAAAGAGAGACAGCCAGAGAGAGAGAGAGAGAGAGAGAGTGAGAGGAGGGGGGGAGGACGTGAATAGTTTCAAATGCGAGTAGGAAAGAAAAGGAGAAAGGGAGAATGCGTTAGACGGATGCGGTGGGCAGGGCAGAGGAGTTCCGAGCAGGTTCCGATTGCAGTCCGGCGCTAACTCAGCGGCCCTCTCAAACGCACAGGCTGTAAAAGGTCGAAAAGGGATGACCGAACCTTGGCGTCCCGGTTGTTGATCCGCGCCTCTGCTCCCGCAGGTATCGCCTGTTCTCCCCGTCTGATCTGCCGCTGGGGCAGCGGCGCGCGCCTGCAGAGTGAGCGATAGGCCACCCGCTCAGCGCGCGCGTCACGGTGCTGCCTACCTACCGGGCTGCAGGGCCCCGCCCAGCCCCGCGGCTAAGGAGGCACCGGCGCGCCTGCAGAGTGGGTGATAGGCAACCCGCTCATCGCGCGCGTCGCGGTACTGCCTACCTACCGGGCTGCACGGCCCCGCCCCGCCCCGCCCCGCCCCGCCCCGCCCCGCGGCTAAGGAGACACCTCCGCGCCGCGCCGGTTTGCCGGACAAATTATGCTGATCCGTCTCGCTAAGCCGCGGGCCGGCGCGGCTTGGCGTGCGAACTGCCTCCCGGCCCGGCACCCTTGATTCTTTCCTAGAGAAATGGTCGTCATCACAGAGAGAGAGAGAGAGAGAGAGAGAGAGAGAGAGAGAGAGAGAGAGAGAGAGAGAGAGAGAGCTGCGCGCCGTTTAGACCCGCGTAATCGCGCGCCGCCCTTCCCTCTTCAGGTCTGTCAGGTTTATTCCGGCGAAAGAAAGAGAAAAATACAGCAACATTAGGAGGAACGGGGATCGCAAGATGTTGTTCCTCGCGGTGGCGTGCCGCCTCGCCTCGCCGCGGCGTTTTGTAAGCGGAGCTGCGGACACCCGCTGCATTTCTCATCCCCGCCTCTGCTCGCGTCCGTCTCCCTGGGGCGGGGCCGGGCGGGGCTCGGGCTCCTTGAGCCGCGGCGCGGCGGCACCATGTTTGCAGTAAATGCCCAGGGCTGCGGCTATTACAATGTAAAATGGCCTTCCCGATAGCATCGTAATTGAGTATAAAGGAGCAGAGGGGCGGTGCGCGGCGCCACGCCGGCCTGCCGATTCCTGAGGGTGGAACTCTGTAAAACCCGGCGCCACGCCGCGCCACGCCCGACGAGGAGAACGCGCGCCAAAGAATGCGGAGGGGAGAGGGGAGGCGGGCGGGGCTGTGCGGGGAGGCTGAGCGAGTAATTTCTCTTCCCCGTACATTTCTGCGGTTTCTTTTTCGCCCCGTAATAGACCGCATGCCTGATCGCCTGATGGCGCCGCGGGCTTCGCGCCGTCACCTCTGCGTCGTGTCACACCCCGCGCAGCACCGTCACTATACTGCGCCGTCACACCCCGCGCAGCACCGTCACTCTACTGCTCCGTCACACCCCGCGCAGCACCGTCACTCTACTGCTCCGTCACACCCCGCGCAGCACCGTCACTCTACTGCTCCGTCACACCCCGCGCAGCACCGTCACTCTACTGCTCCGTCACACCCCGCGCAGCACCGTCACTATACTGCGCCGTCACACCCCGCGCAGCACCGTCACTCTACTGCTCCGTCACACCCCGCGCAGCACCGTCACTATACTGCGCCGTCACACCCCGCGCAGCACCGTCACTCTACTGCTCCGTCACACCCCGCGCAGCACCGTCACTATACTGCGCCGTCACACCCCGCGCAGCACCGTCACTATACTGCGCCGTCACACCCCGCGCAGCACCGTCACTATACTGCGCCGTCACACCAGCGCAGCACCGTCGCCACTGCGTCGTCACCTATCTTGCCGGATAAGTAGGCAAAACTTCCCATAGAGTCAGCGGTGTGAGACAAACGGGTTGGCCGCGCCTGCTTACTGGAGGCAAGATGTCGTCTCATTTGAGGAGAGTTTGCCTGGTCGACTCGGCAGGCCGAGATGCCCGTGTGCCTCACACAGGTGTGCATTAGAGCTCGTGGACTGGACTAGGCCCTCGCTCGCCCCGCCTGAGTCGCGGAGGTCGCGGGTGTCGCGCTGGCCGGAAGCAGACACACACAGAGGGACCGGAAGCGCGTCCGGCCCGGCCCGGCGCCTCCTGCCAAGTCCTTACAAAAGGGCCCGGCCCGGCCGGTCCAGCCCAGCCGGCACTCTTCTGCCGTCCGGTCCGGCTCCGGCCCAGCCCGACCCGGCGAGGAGGAAGCGCTGGGCGGCGCAGAGATCTCCCCGCTCCTCGTGGAGAGCAGAGGGTTACGCCCCCCGGCCCGGCCCCGCGCTGTCCTACACTGTAAAATCCTGACGAAGTAAATTCTTTGTAATGTTGCGAAGCATTTGGCTGCTTCGCAATGCTTCGTAATACGAAGTATTTTCTTTGCAAGCCCTGCCTTACGAAGAAATTTGTTTGTACACTACGAAGAAAATGCTTCGTAATACGAAGCAGCCGAATGCTTCGCAGCTTACGAACGCTTACGAACTCAATTTCTTCGCAAGGTTTTCACAGTGTACTGTCTACATCCCTCTTGCTACTGAGATGCTATTTCACTCTTTCTACGCTACCACATCAAAATTTGCTCTTGTTAAGCTGTTTTTGAATTTCCCCCTATTGATTTTCATTTACTGAGTGTTTGTTGTCGCTATTTTCTCTCAGTTACACCTTTGCCACCCCCTCACCTCCCCCCCTCTCTCCCCCCGATTTTTATGTGGCGCTGTGTCACTGACGGCCGATTTATCCGTATCGGAAGGCCCGCCTATCTTCCGCACACTCGACTACCCTTCTGGCACTGCCGCAACACGCCGCGCCGCCCCGGTGGAGGGGAGGGAGGGGAGGGAAGATAAAGGGATGCAAAAATAAAACCGCGACGCGGTCCACGCTGTGGACGTCAGCTAACGAGAGACTGATGGGCGGCAACGAACGCCAAACCTGACCGGGAGGGGAGGCGGCTCCAGTGACACCCCTCTGCAACCATCTCTCTCTCTCTCTCTCTCTCTCTCTCTCTCTCTCTCTCTCTCTCACTCTCTCTCTCTCTCTCTCTCTCTCTCTCTCACTCTCTCCACCACCCTCTCCCTCTCCTTTCCTCCCTTCTCGTTTCCTTCCGACTGGGAACGAGCATAGACTCGCCAAAACGACCGCTCGTTGACCCTTTCCTATTTCGCCCCCACTCCTCTCCGTAAAACACTGATTGGAGGTCCCTACCTCCCCCTCTCTCTCTCTCTCTCTCCTCCAGCACTGCGCGGGGGGAGGTGGGGCTGGGGCGCCTCTTTTAATGTGGTCGCTCCGGCATAAGCCCTCCCCGGGGACACGCACTGGGGGCCTGCCCGCCCCGCCCGCCTGGCCTGGACACAGGTGTGTGTAAATTAGCGCGCCACCGAAACACAACGCGGGCGCGCGAAAAAAAGGAGAGAGAGAAACGAAAAGGAAAATATTTATTCCCTGGTGACCCTTTCTCCTCTCTTCCCCCCGCGGGGCCCCGTGACACACGCGGCGTGTCCTCGTTCAGGAGGTTGAGGAGGAGGAGGGCGGTCCCGGATAACGCTAACGGAAAACAAATGGGGATGGGATCAGCTGTGTAGGCTTTTCAATTGTTTTTGTAACGGTTGTTATTTTGTTTCCGCCGCGTCCGCCTGGGCTGGGCAGTGGCGAGGCGAGGCGGGTCGCGGCCGCGGAGCGCAGCGCGCGCGATTCGCGGTTTTTCGCCGATGACGACATGACGCGGGGGGGGGGGGGGGGGGGGGCGTGCGGGGGGGGGGGGGTGCCATCGAGTCGAGAGCGACGCGTTTCCTGCTCTATTTGCGCATGCACTGGAAATCCAAGTGTAAGAATGTCGTTCACTTCTAGGTGAGCAAATAAATTAACTCACTTAGGTGAGAAAATAACCATTCACTCACTTGTAGGTGAGCACATTTGGATAACTATTCGGTCACTTGTCGGTAAAAGTGAGTGAATGGTTATTCGCTCACCTACAAGTGAGTGAATTTATTTGCTCACCTACAAGTGAGCGACATTCGTACACTTGGATTTCCAGTGTGTGTATACAGCTTCGCGTTTTCATTTCGAATCTCCCGCGGGCAAGGCGTCGCTTGGTGTAGGGTCCGTGAGTCGATCCGCAGCGCTCACCTGAAGGTGCGGGTCGGGGCGGGGCGGGGCGGGGCGGGGCGGGCAGCTGTCTGGTCAAGGCGTGCGCCGCTAATGAATAAATTAAGCGTTTAGTTTAATAGGCATCCGGGCCTGGCCCGCCTGGCGTGGCTCGCGCGCCCCCACTCGGCCCGGGCGTGATGGGGGAGCGCTAAAGTCCGCATGGGCATGGGCGCATAGGGCCGGCGTGTAGTTTTAAGATTTTGTTATATTTCTCCTTCCCTTTATATTATCGCCTCAATCTGGTGCAGCGGTTAGCCGGGCCGGGCCGGTGCGCGCGGCGCGGAGAGGTCGCTGGGCCCGTGTTTTATTCTAGCGCGAGGTGAGGTGACTGCTTTTTTCGTTTTGATGGATTAGGATGAATGTCGCGGCGAGTGAAATAAGAAATAGAAAATCGGAGCGGTTTTTAATTTTTTAAACATGTATATTTTTTAAATTTGATAGAATATTTATTTGCATTCAAGGTAGTGGCAGATGGTGCGTTAGAAGTGCATATGCAAGAGGTTTTTAAACCACTTTCTCCCCGCTTGGAGTGCGTGAGCAAAGTCAGTGTTCGCGGCGTGTTCGTGAGTGCCCCTGCGCGCTCGCTGCGTGTCTGGCGGTTTCGTGCGCGCGCTCACACACACACACACACACACACACACACACACACACACACCTATGTTTGCGTGTGAATGTGAGCGGGACGGTGGTCGGGTGGGACCGTGCAGATGTTACTGAGCGGGGCGAGAATTACGGCCCGATTTGTCCCTCCCGAGGTTGCACCCCGACGACGACTTTCCCTTGGTGTTTCGCGCGTCTGGGACGGGAGAAGGGGAGAGGGGGGGGGGGAGACACCCCTGGCATCGGGAGCCGGCCGGACGGGGGGTGAAAAAACAAATGGCGATGTCTGTTCGGTTCCGCGAGGCGCTGCCCGCAGGGGCCTAAGTGATTGTCGCGAGGAAAGCCTAGTCCAGACCCGACCGACCCTCCTGCTGACTGCAGTGCGGGCTGATAAGGTGCTGTCTAGTCCTGGCCCGGCCCGGTACGGGGCTGGCCGGGGCCCGGCTGGCGAGGCACACGCCAAAGTCTTTGCTGCGAAGTAAAACAACAAAATGTGCACTCCTGCTTACCTTAGCATGTGGGTGAAAAAGTCCTAAGAATGAGAGAAATAGGAGACGCTGTGCAGGGAGAGGGGGTGGGGGTCAGAGGAAAAAAGAAGGAAAGGAAACAGGCGACAGATGAAGGCATCAAAGTAATCGCCAGGTGGCGCTCCGCTCGGCGCGGTGGGGCGTGCAGGGCGGGTCCCGTGGTGTGGGAGTGCACGGGGCGGACAATGAATCGTTTTCGCGGTGCTCGCCGCCCCGCCCCGCCCCGCCCCGCCCCGCCTCGCCCTCTCCCCCGCCTGTAGTCTCTAGCGGGCTCTCCCACAGACTCCCGTAGTTAGCGGTCTCGTTTTGCACACCCTCTCTCCCGTAAATCGCTGTCATTTGTTACTGGGTGGTCCCCCCGCCCCCCGCCCGGCCCTTGGCCCCGGCGGCCCGGCCCCACCCAGCCCGCCTCACCCGACCGTCCAGCAGGCTGGCCACAGCCCGCCCAAACCTCAAGAGATACACACTGCCACACCAGCCACCCCTATTTACCTATGTGCCCTACCCGTGTTTCATCCATTTTTTTTTTTTTGGTGTAAAATCCTGTTTGCACTGTAGTAAAATATCGCTTTAGGGACATGCAGCTTTCTGACTCTCTCGGCGTACAAATTTTTTGCTACGATAATTCAAAAATTTCCCACGCTTGCATACATAAGCCGCGCGGCTCCTGGACAAAAAGGGGCCTTCCCTTCCCTTCCTTCTCGTCCGGCTCCGCCCCGCCCCGCCTTGCCCCGCCCCGCCCCGCCCCGCCCCGCCCCGCCCCGCCCCGCCCCGCCCCGCCCCGCCCCGCGACGCGTCGCGTCGGCCTGCATAATAACGGCGGACACTCAGACGCGTCATATTTCACGCTGCAAATTTCATTAGTGTGTTGTGATGTCGTCCATTTAAGAGGGCCCTTAATTCAGTGGGCCATTAAGGCCAGCCTTGCTCAGATTTCAGCGGCGGCGCCGGGGAATCCATTAGAGGTCCGCACACACTCACACACACACACACACACACACACACACACACACACACACACGTGGCTAATGTGCTCGCGCTGCACCGCCGTGCAAGATGCACTGCTTGCGCTTGGGGGTGCGGTGGGGCGCCTAGGTTTGTCCTCGCGGCTCCGCACGGTTTTATTTTCCACCCGCCGCGGGCCCCGCCGGGCCGGGGCAGGTAGTCGACGACAAACAGTGATTTTCATTTAAAAAAAATAATAAATAAATAAATAAATAAATAAATTGAGCGCGCACACACGCATGCACACAATCGATTGTCCCCGCTGCACTCGCTGTGCTGTGTGCGCTGCGGGGCTGATTAGGCATTCTGGCCGGGATAACAATAATGGTTATTTCAGAACGCGTCCGTCATTATTCACCACAGGGCCGGGCCGGGCGGGGCTGCTGGCTGGCGCGTGGCAGTGGCGCAGTGCAGCGCGTTTTGTTTCGTGTGTTTGTTTGAACTCCGCGCGCGCCGCGCCGCGCCGCGCCAAGCTGTTATTATTTTCGGCGCGCAGCGCAGGTGCGGTGCGGCGGGGCGCGTCCCTCCCGCCCGCAGTCATTAACCCCCATCCCCGTAACTACCCCCTACCCCCCTACCCCCTACCCTCCCTACCCCCTACCCTCCCCTACCCCCTCCCCTCCCCGCCCCTCGCCGCCTTGCCTCACTCCTCTTTCTTTTAATTTCTAATTGACCATTAGAGTTTCCTCGCCCGCCCGCGGCGCCCTCTCTGTCTCTCTCGCTTACTCTTTTTTTTTCTTCTTCTTGTCCTCCTCCCTGCCGACCGCCCCGCCCGACCGCAGCTGGTGTGATGGATAAAGTACAGTCCGTTTTGCTCCCCCGCCCTCTTCCTCCTTCAAGTATACACACCTAATGTGATGAACTGAGCCTGTCAGACGAAATCTGCCTAATTATTTATTTACTCTGTTGGTTGCGAAGAAACTAAATTCATTGCGTTGCGGGCTGAACGCAGGCTGTGTGGACAGAATTTCTTTTGCTCGCAGAAGCTGTTCGGGTGTTTGATTCAAGCCGTGCTTCATTTGTTGCACATCGTTCCGTATAAATTTTAATGGAAAAAGTCCTTATTTGCTCACTAGTTTTTCCCCTCTAAACCCAGGCGCGGTTTTACGGGGGGGGGGGCGATGGGGCGATCGCCCCCCCGCCTGGTCTGAAAACCGCCTGAAAGGTAGGCAAAATGAATTGCAAACCCCCTGTATGTAGGCAACCCACAGCACATCGCCCCTCCCGTCAGTCGGACTTAAAACCGCGCCTGTCTAAACCTGCATTGTGAAAAATATCCCCCTGGGTTTACAATTTATTTCGTAATCTAGTGTTCATCTAGTATTCACGAATTTCCCGTAAATCCTCCCACCACTCTTTTTCACATAGAGCGGCGGTATATACTTTTTTCACAGTACAACGCTCTTGCTTGCGTTCGTGGGTGGTCTGCGGGTCTCTTTGCCGTAAATCCATCGGTTCTATCTGATGCGCTTTGTTAACAAGGCCTGTTTTATGAGGCGCATGGCCAGCGCCACCAGGCGGCCCCCGGCCGGGCCGGCCGGACCCGTGCAGGGCAGGGCACGGCAGGGCCCACAGGATTCATTACTATGGATTCTAATTTATGCGTCGTTTTATCTATCAAGGCCGTGCAGGCCGGCCGGGCCGGGGAGGCGACGCGTCCCACACCGGCCGGCCCCTACCTGCCCGCCCCGCCCCCCCCGCCCCGCCCCGCCCCGCCCCGCCCCGACTCGCCCCGTCCAGCTCACCCCTCCGCAAACCAACACCTTCGCAATCTCTCTCTGCAGAGTGTCCGGCCGGTAGTTTAACCGTGCGGTCAGCGAGGGTCAGTGGAGTACACGCCGCCAAACAGGCTGCGAGAACAATTCCACCCCATAAAGCGAGAAAGATGGAAGGAACACCTCACACCGGCAGAAAATCTTATTTCTAGATCCTGATTTTGTTTTTGCTTTTTTCTGCCCTTTTGTTTAAACTTACGCCCGCACAGTGCTGACCATGCAGGTGTGAGAGGGCAGATGACTGCCGGGGACGTGGGGCGTCCATCGATGCACAACTGGGAAGGCACATCAAATAGAACTCTGGCGCGAGAGAGAGAGAGAGAGAGAGAGAGAGAGAGAGAGAGAGAGAGAGAGAGAGAGAGAGAGAGAGCGCTGCTGCTGCTGGTCCGGCGCGCCGCTCCGCCCCTCCCCTGCCGTCACTCATATTGGTCACGTGTGTTTGCCCTGCGCTTGTCCGCGCGGCGCTGGCGCTGTGTCCGGCCCGGCCCGGCCCGGCCCGCTGTAGCCGATGCTGTAGCAGAGGGCCGGGCCTGGTCGGCCCCTCGCACCAGCGCAGGCCGGCCGGCCGGCCGACCCTCCGGAGAGGAGAGGAGAGGAGAGGAGAGGAGAGGAGAGGAGAGGAGAGGAGAGGAGAGGAGAGGAGAGGAGAGGAGAGGAGAGGAGAGGAGAGTGCATGCATTCAATATTTCACTTTATTACATCGGCAGGGGAGCCCCCTCACTCCAGCGGCTGCTCTGACGTACTTTACAGTACGTACTTTGCGGTCGTCCCCCTACGCAATAACGTGTAACTTCCAAGTTGAACTCCGCGACTCGCTGCTCACGCGAGCACGTGCTTGCAGAAGTATGGGAGGGATTAAGGCACAGCCGTGTACGAAGTGGACTGTCACATGTCGCATGATTTCAACCGCACTCATTCGACAAAAAAAAAAAAAAAAAAAAAAAGATTCAAAAGTGGCGCGCCGCTCCTGAGGAAGTCGCACTGCGGTGCAGCGATCCGAACGCGTTTGGCGCGCCCCTCCTGGAGACTTCCCCGCGGGCCGGGCGCGGCCTGCTCCACCTGCCCCTCCAATATGTACTGCCCGGCCAGGAGCACGTGCCCCGCCCACCCCGCCCCGCCCCGCCCCGCCCCGCCCCGCCAGGCACATATTGCCAAAGAGCGGGCGGGCAACGCGCATAAGACGAAATCGAGTCGAAACTGAGACAAATATAATATCGCAAGGAGGCCCTGGTCCGGTCCTAGGGGCACGCACCTGCTGTCAATAACGCCGCGCAGCCCCGCGCCGGCCGTGGACTTCACGGGGTGTTGGCCAGAGGGGGCGCGGGGTGCGGGGCGCTGGGATGCGGGGCGCGGGGCTGCGGGGCGCGGGGTGCGGGGCGCGGGGTGCGGGGTGCGAGGTGCGGGGCAGATCGACGCAATCCAACAATCCTCCCCCGACCCGGCCCGGCCCGGCCCAGCCATGCAAAGTTGTTCCGCTTGAATGGTGCTGCGCCGCTACGACAAAGCAGCCTTGTAGGACTAGTACTTACCTCCGATTGAGAGGCTCACCCAGGGGCGGCGGGGCGCGGCGGGGCGGGGCGGGGCGGGGCGGGGCGCGGCGGGGCGGGCCGCTGTCACCAGGTGCCTAGCGCCCGCCCCGCCCCGCCGCGCCTCCCCTATTGTTTGTATTCTATTAGCACAGTGCTCCGTGGTGCTCAGGCCATGGCTGGCTGGCAGGGCTGCCGGTAATTGGACTGCGTTGTGTGTTTCCTTCACTAATTTGTTTGCAGGGCTGGTCACTGCCGCCCCGCGCCGCCCCGCGCCACCCCGCGCCGCCCCGCGCCGCCCCGCGCCGCCCCGCGCCACACTGCCGCCGCTGCTGCTGCATGTTTGTGCGGGACAGGAAGAGATGCGACACATGGGTTGGAATTACTTGACGTATATTATTCAAACACTTTTAGAGCACAGTATGTAAGGACAGTCTCGGCGTTTCTATAGATAGGATTTACTTTAGAGTATCGACGCGAAGCCGTGTCGATAGAGTTTTGCTATCAACTTAGAATAAAGTATATTCATTTAACAACACTATAATTATTATTTACACAAGTTTTTCAACAATGGTTTCTGTAACGAACTTTACAAAACAATTTAATTAACAACCTAATTCTATGGTACGCACTATGTACATGTTCGAGGCTCCAACACCGCTCGCCCGCCGCGCACGTTCCCTCTCTCTATCTCGGTGCGGACGGCGTCACGCCGCGCCGGTCTTCCGATCGAACCGGCCGGCCGGTCCAAGGGACTTGTCACGTGATTAATCGCCGCCTCATCGCCCTCCGGACGACATTTTTACGAGAAAGAGAGAGAGAGAGAAAGGAGAGGGCTCTTTTGTCCCGGGCGATGAAATAGATGACGCAACTTTGGAGGAATTAATACTGGGGGCGGGGTGTCACGTGACCCGTCCGCCCCGCCCGCGCCCTTCAAGGCGAGCCCCACCCCGCGCCGCGCCGCGCAAACGGCGTCGCGACTCCATTGTCCGCAAAGTTGGCAAATGGGAGATTATATTGGTCGCCGGCCGGGCCGGCCGGGGCGGCGCGGTGTGGCGTCAGCGAGCGATCGGCGGCCTCGGCCACGTCCCGGCCGTACCGCCCCTGAGCCCGGCCCGGCGGACAACTTTTAATGCGGACCGAGGCCGTTTGTTTGGAGGTCTCTGCTCCGGGCCTCGGCCCGGCCGACTCTCCCGGGAGCGAGTGCAAGTAGCGAGGAGGACCCGCGTCGTCCAATCACTATCACCAATTTGGCACAAACGTTTTTGCTAAACTTTTCCCTGCGTTGCGTTTTGCCTCCAGAAGGAGTGGAACGTCTTCCTTGCTGGTGTGGTGTGGGTGGCCGAGGCCGGCCGAGGCCCTCACAGCAGGTCGTAGGGCGACCCGCGCCGCGCCGACCTGCCGCCCTGCCGTCATCACTTGGCCGCGTGTCCGAGGCCCTGGCCGTGGCCCTGGCCGTGCGCCAGACCGCCCAGGCCCTGCTGCTGGCCGAGGCCGTCCACCGCGTGGAAGCCGTTGGACGTGGAGGACGCGGACGAGGCCGTGCCGGCGGCCGCGCTGCTGCCGGGCTGCTGCTGCGGGGGCTGCTGCTGCTGCTGCCGAGGCGACCCCATGTCCGGCGGGCACGGCGCCATGCCCATGCCGCCCATCTGGAACAAGCAGGATCCACGAGCTGGTTAGTATTCAGAGGCCCTGAGCCTGAGGTGTGTCTTATAAGGGGCCGGGCCGGGTATGTACCGTGGCCGTGTCTGCGCCCACAAGGGGCTTTGATCTGACCGTGTCAACACCCGGCGCGATTGTTAAGGTGTGGTCTGTTTTTGTTGCACCTGCGCCCCGCCCCGCCCGCCCCGCCCCGCCCCGCCCCGCCCCGCCCCGCCCCGCCCCGCCCCGCCCCGCCTTCCTTGCGGCTTGGCTCAAGGGGCTTTGTACGTTAAGACGAAAGGGCCGCGCACCGCTCCACTGCCTTAATTAAACACAAACAATGGCAACTCTTGTCTAAGCCGCTTTCGATTCTCGTGTCATTGCTGGGAGTGTGTTTAGGAGAGGCGGGGAGAGGCGGGGCGGGGCGGGGCGGGGCGGGGCGGGGCGGGGGCGGGGTGGACTCTCGAGTGCAGGCAGGGCGTGGCGGGGGCCGCCGCCGCCGGGGTGGGGCGGAGCGGCGCGGTGGCCTGCGGACACGACAGGCGCAAGTATGTCTGCATAGTTGATGTCGGGGAAGACACATTGAAGGCGCGCACCGCACCGGCCCTCCGCACCTCTGCCCCGCCCCGCCCCGCCCCGCCCCGCCCTGGTCCTCCTCACCTCTGCCACGCCACGCCACGCCCCGGCGAAATTTCCCAAACATTTGCCATCAGAGGCATTCCGGCGGGCGGGGCGCCACAAGGAGGTAATCTGCCGCCAGGGCGGGGCGGGGGGGGGGGGGGGCACCGCAGACTTCCCCTGCTGCCTAAATCCTCCTCCTTACCTCCCGGAGGGGCGGGGCGGGGCGGGGCGGGGCGGGGCGGGGCCGGTGAGAGGAGAGGGCGACCACGTTTATGCATGTATACTGTACAAGGCGCTCCTGGTCAGACAAACTGCCGCTGCCCTCGCCTCCTCGGTGCCACGCCCGGCCCGGCCCGGTCTGGTGTCTGGTGACGGGAGGACCCCTGGCCTGCGAACCCCAACTATAACGGGGCGAATCTCAACGGGTTTTATTTATTTTTAAATGTTGTTGCGTCAATATCCTTCAGGGCCTGCATGGAGCCGAGGCGGTCGCCGCGGTACGCCAGCCTGTGAGGCCGACGGGTCCCTCCGCGTACCTACTAGGCAAACTCTCCGCACATGTGAGTACCTTTTGCGCAGTAGGCAGGCGGAGATACTTGTCTGCCTCACACAGCAGGTGTTTTCGCCTACTCGTCTGGCAACACTGCGCGCCAGTTGCCTCAGCCCCTGCGGTGTAGGCTGTACCGCGAGGCGGCCGTGATCGGCGGGTCTGCCTACCCTGCGGACGACAGGCGCCGTGCAGCCCTGGCCGGCCGGGCCGGGGCGGGCGCGTCCGTGTTGGACTTGCTGTGGTGCGGAGGACAGTAAGAATCAGTCGCTGCGACTGCCCGGGTCGCGCCATCTGGGTTTGTCTCCTTTAAGGAGAACTCTGAAGGGGTAGGGGACTTCATACCACAGACCAAACTTGGCGAAATAATCCCTTGGTCCGTGGGTTGGCCCCCGCCCCCGCCCCCGCCCCCACCCCCGCCCCCTAACAGCCCCCAGCGCCGCCCCCGGGGCCGTGTTTGCCAGCTTTAATCCCCGCATAGATGGCGCGCCCCGCCCCGCCCCGCCCCGCCCCGCCCCGCCCCGCCCCGCCCGCTGTTTGGTCCCGTTTTTTGCCGCCTTGACTGGTGTGTGTTTGGTGGCGATCAGGGGCCCGGGCGGGGCCTGGCGGGGCGGGGCGGGGCGGGGCGGGCCGGGGCGGGGCGGGGCGGAGGGCGGCACTGTTACAGCACACAATAAAAGCGTTATAAATCCATGTAGCGGCGCCAATTGTCGCGGGTGAGATGATGCCTGGGGGAGGGGAGGGGTGGCGGGGCGGGTGAGAGACCCGCTGGGGAGACTTTATCGAATGTTATGGCGGCCATAAGGTGGCAGTGAGCCCCTGCACTGTCGCCCCGTTCTCTGCTCGAGTCGAGAGTCGGGGCCGTGGAGTGCAGTACCGTACAGCGCGCTCCGGGCCCGTCCGTACGTGTGGGGCGGGGCGGGGCGGGGCGGGGTGGGGCGTATCCGAACTGAGCCCCTGCCCTACGGGGACCGTCACCCCACCGGCACTACCATTCTGTCCGGAGAATGCTCGGAGCTCGCTGCGCATCCTGTGTACCGGTGAATGGATATATCACTATCTCAGCCAACACTCCTAAGACTGTAATTGTCTCTCTCTACTTTTTTTTTTCAAATATCTTCGACGCAAGTCCAGTATTATCACATCGCACCTCACACCGGCCTAGCGGCGGAAAGCAGACGGAACATAATGCGGGTCTGCCAGTAGGCAGAGGCAGGCAACATGGTGAAAACGGCGTCTAGGTTTACAAGCAGTTCGGGAGAAACCAAGACGCTATCATGTATTTTCTCTATAAGAGTTTCCTGGCTGCTTGGAAATCTAGACGCAGTTTTTAACGTGGATAGCAACTTCCGCAACCCGGTTACGTGTGTCTTCTGTTACATTGCGAACTCGAACACGCCGTCAGCACGGTTAGTTGGCACGTCGGTTGTGAAGATAGGGGGAGGGGGGATGAGGGAGGGGGAGGGGTGAGAACCGCCGGCAGGTAACGGCAACGACCACAGAGATAAGAAAGAGGAGAAAGGGGGAGGGGGTGGGGGGCGAGCAGCTGCAGCAGTGTGGCCAGACCGAGAAAAACTCTCGACCCGGCCTCACCTCACCTCACCTCACCCCACCCCACCCCACCCCACCCCACGCGAGTCTCATTCAACTTTCATTCCGAGCATGTCTGCAGATACGGCCCAGAGTCCTGAGGCTGCTGCTGGAAAAATGAGAGCTGCGGCTGGAACGGGTCACTGACACACAATGAGAGCGGGAGGGGGAGAGAGAGAGAGGGAGAGGGAGAGAGAGCAGGTGCGGGCGGGGGCAGGGCGCGGCGCGGAGGAGCCACCTTGATGGTGTTATCGAAGTCACATTAGCCGCAAGCCTCCCCGCCCCGCCCCGCCCCGCCCCGCCCCGCCCCGCGGCATTACAACTCCCCACGCGACTATCGGCGTCTCACTCCATCCATCGGCAGGCACGGCAGTGGCAGGCGTCCCCTCCCTCTCTCTCTCTCTCTCTCTCCCTCTCCCTCTCCCTCTCCCCACCCCCTCCCTCCTCCTTTGCTCCTCTGCTATCTCCACCGGTATTCATCCTTCCCCCAGGGCGTGACAGCACGGGAGCCCCGCGCATAGAGAACGTCTGAGAATCCTCTCTTCTGCTGCGCACTTATAAAAGTTAACGGTGATTTTCACTCTGTAAGCTACAGTGAACTCTGCATCACTGTAGCTAACGCAAACCTTCACCGTAAGCTATACGGTGATTGTCGCTGTAAGTGACGATGAATCAGGTTGCATCAGCGTAGCTCACTGCAGTGACATTCAGTGAAAATCACCGAAATGTTTCAGCAGTGCGAGAGCAACGCTCAAGTCGTAACGACACACGTGGCTATCGGTCCTGTCCTCGAGTGTGACAGCGTGCAGTGCACGTGCACGAAGACTCTTTGTGAGAAATAATTATAAGGTTTACGGGAAAATTTTCCATGAGAAATATTGTAAAGTTACAATATCAAATTGTAAAATTACAACACTATGATGACACTTGCTATCGACTTGAAATTCTTTAACGAGCACAAGTAGGCCATCGTAAAGTTACGATAACGATCGTAAAATTACAAGATAAGTTGTAGATCACAAATTACGCGAAATGTTGTAAATTTACAAATATATTTTTGACAGTGACTTCACTGGGCGAGACACTCACGTGCGGCGGCGGCGGCGGCTGGATGTTGGTCTGCCGCTTGAGGTGGGTGATGGGCGGCGGGTTGTAGGCCATGTTGGCGAACACCATCCTCTCCTCGTAGTCGTACTCGCAGAGGATCTTGTTCTCGCACAGGTAGAAGCGGTCGCCGACGCAAAACCTGCCGCAAAACGAAGAGGAATAGTAATTTGCATAGAGGGGCCGCGCATGCGCGCAAGGAGCCGGGCCGTGGCACCCGCGCTCTCCCGCCCCGCCCCGCCCCGCCCCGCCCCGCCCCGCCCCGCCGCGCACTGATAGGTTGTTACCGGAGTTGTTGTCGAGTTCCTCTGTCCTATAACTCCCGTTATTATCATGACTCCCTCCGCTTTTTCGGTTCTTGCATTAATTACCCTTCCCCGCCCTTCCCTCTCGTTTTTATGTAAAGTCGCTTCGCAGTAAGAGCGCGCTCAAGCGGCTCAAACGTCGTAATTGGCTCGATGGGTCGCGTGGCGGGGCGTGGCGGGGCGTGGCGGGGCGTGGCGGGGCGTGGCGGGGCGTGGAGTGGCCACTCCATACCGCGACGGAAAGACGTTTTGGAATTTTGCTATATATACAATAACATGCCTGGGATAAAATTCCGAGTGGTAATTCGTGCCATGAATAAACAACACAAAGGCCCACGGCGGGGCGGGGCGGGGCGGGGCGGGGCGGGGCGGGGCGGGGCGGGGCGGGCCGGGCCGGACTGCGCTGCGCCTCTGCGTTTTCGTTATTAGTATAATTATTGTTGTTGTTGTTTTTTGAAATGCGAAACACGTCGAGGGCGAGGAGGTGCGGCAGGGGCAGGCAGGCAGGCAGGCAGGGGGCCCAGCCCACCCGCGCATTGTCCTCCCCTCACTGGAATGCTCGGGCTCGCGGGCCGAAAAGAGTTGCAGTCGAAACGCTGTGTGTCCGGCCGGTCGCCCCCGCCCCGCCCCCCCGAACGTGAATATGAATACGTAGCGTTATTACTGTCGAGTTGCATGCGGTCGCCTGGCCCGCCTCACTGGGCTACACTGCGCGGGGCGGGGTGGGGCGGGGCGGGGCGGGGCGGGGCGGGGCGGGGCGGGGCGGGGCGACACGCGGACGCTGCACGGTTAGTCATACCCCGTATACTTTGTCATGCCGCTGCAGCGGAAGCCCGCCGATGATAAGGTGTTTACGGCCCATCAGAGAGAGATAGAGAGAGAGAGAGAGAGAGAGCTGGAGCGCCTTGATATTCTCCTATGAGAATCAGCGTGCCTGCCACGCCCCCTCTCACAAGTGCAACAGCAGCAGTGGCGGCCCGCCCCGCGCTATGCGATTATACGGCTGCTGGCCCGGCCCGGCGCCATGCACCACTCGAATGCCAATTTCGTGGCCACAAGCGGGCTACTATTACTCCCGCCCCGCCCCGCCCCACCGCGCTGCGCTGTACTTTTCAAGCACTCGTGAACTAGGCTGCCCTGGTATACGACGGAGTCACCCCTATTCTGACCTCCTGCGACGTAATGCTTTCCTGCTCATTTTCATAGGCTTGTTAAAAGGCTGCCCGCTGTTGTAGCGGGGCACAGGGCAGGGGGTGGGGAGGGGAGGGGAGGACCACGGGGCGCCACCCCCTGCCCTGTGCCCCGCCTGGCCCGGGCCGGATATATCGCGAGCCACTTACTAAATTCTATTTCCATTCGGATGCTTTATTTTCTTTCTTTCTCACCGCCGGGCGCTTAAAGTCATTTCCGAGCTTTTTTTCATTACATGCTTTTCTTCTCGCCGGAGTCTTAAGTCTACGGCGTGTCGCGAGCGCAGGTCGACCAGGTCCTCGCCCCGACACATGTGCGGTCCGCTGCACCTGGCGGGGCGGGGCGGGGCGGGGCGGGGCGGGGCAGGGCGGGGCGGGGCGGGGCGGCACCTGCTGCTAGCGCCCCGCCCCGCCGCGCCCCGGTCAGCAGGCGGGCAGTCCGAGCTGGCAGGGGGACAACGCATTTGCATAGCCGGTCACGTGACAAGGCGAGCATTAAATAAGGCCGTGATTAAGCCCGCCTGGCCCTGCCCTGCAGGCCGCCCCGCCCCGCCCCGCCACGCCCGCGCCCGTGCCGTGTATGTAAGGCGGGGGCGGGGCGGCCTACACGGCCACGACCAACACCGGCCTCCGCCGTCGCAGACCACCTTTCTTGTTTCTCAAAACCCTCTGCATATTATACATGATTTCCGTGAGCTGAACATTTAAGTTTTTTGTGAGGAGGCGCCCGTGGTGCGCGAGTCTCCGTCACCACCCCTGTGGCCGAGGCCGTCCAGACAGGCCGCATCACGGGGCGAGGGTTGGGGCGTAACGTGGCCGCGGCCGCGGCGACGACGATTGATAAATTATCTCGTTAACATAACTGGCCGCCACGCCGTATATCAGCGGACTTCTTCTGCTTGGGCCGGGGCCGGGGCCGGGGCCGGGCGTCGAGGCCGTGCCTGGGCCAGCCCGGGCGGGGCGCGGGGCGTGGGGCGGGGTGGACAGCGCCACCTCGCGTCCAGTGAAAGTGACAAATACTTCCTGTCTGGCGCGGCGCGGCTCGCCCTTGCACTCCTCGCTGACCCCGCCCCGCCCCGCCCCGGCCCCCGCCCCCGCCCCGGCCCCCGCCCCGGCCCCCGCCCCGCCCCGGCCCCCGCCCCGCCCCCGCCCCGGCCCTGCCCTGCCCCCTGCCCTGCCCACCCCGTCGCAGTCTCATTGGATTCTATTTCATCATAGAATAAGCGCCAGGGAGGAAACCTCGGAGAGAACACCCGCCCCGACCCCGCGTCACGTCGTCACCTATACCCGAGCGACTAGCGCTCACTCACTCACCTGTGGCTGCACTGCTGGCAGGCGAAGCACTCGAGGTGGTACACGTTGTGCCTGGCCCGCATCACCATCTCGAAGGCCGGGATCACCTTGGAGCAGGCCGCGCAGTAGCCCGTGTTGCCGAACAGCCGCAGGTAGTCCCTCTTGCACAGGATGAGGTTGGCCTTGGTGTACAGCGTGGAGCCCACCTCGCCCAGCCGGCAGTCGCAGCAGCCGCACTTGAGGCAGTCCTCGTGCCAGAACATGTCCAGGGCCTTGAGCAGGTACCTGCGCACCACACGCGATGCACTCTTAAACCAAATTTTCATGTGACGATAAATATTGCTACGAATATTTCGTCACAAGAGCTGTGATGTAACAGTCGTCACATGACATACATTTCGTCACTTGCCATGAATTTTTCGTCACATGACATGAATCTTTCTTCAAATGACACGAATCTTGCGTCACATTGTGATGAACCATTTGTCATGTGACGACCCTTTCAAAAGTAAAATTTAGCACTGACTCTGTCGTAATGTGACGACTTAAAATTTTCCAGTGTGCTCCGCTTCGCTCCGGCGGGCTCCTCACAGCTCCTCACCTACCTCTCAGTGATGGCCTTCCCGCAGCCCGCGCACTTCTGCGGCGCGCCCGCCCCCACCGGCTGCGCCTCCGCCTTCACGTCCATCGTCATCCTGCGCCGTCGGCCTGGAACACACGATAAATCACGTGACCTTATCATTCAAACGCCCTAGCTCATATTGCTTTCATTCCGCACGGAGCAGCCCGGGCGGGGCCGGGCGGTCAGAAACTACTGTCCCTCCTTCAGGGAGATATTCATACGATCCTCTGCACGGCGTGGTGGGGTGGGGCGGTGGGGCGGGGTGGAGTGGGGTGGGGCGGGGCGGGGCGGGGTGGGGCCAGATACCGGACAATGGAGGAGGTTTAAGGTCGGCCCGGGTCAGCGACGGCGATCTATCAGGCTCTGCGAGTGACTCGCCGGGCTGCGCTTTTCTGATGGTGATGCTCTGTATTAAAAACACATTCGTTTCCTGAGAGACTGCAATCTCCTCCCTCGCATAACTTTCCCTCGTCTCATGTCTTTCTCTATCGCTCTCATTGCTCTCCAGCTCGCATTGGAAATCCAATTCCAGAGCTACAAGGTATGAATGGGCATTTTCTTACCTATGTGTGAGAATAATTAGTCTTACACCTACAATTAAGTGTTCGAAAAAAATGATCACTCACTTGCAAGTGAGCGGCGTTCGCACACTTGAATGTCCAGTGCAGAGAGGCTAGGTGCGATGTGCTCGCCTCGCCTCGCCTCCTCTCTCCTCGTCCACTACTGTGATACAGACGAGCCAAAGGGTTAATGAGGTTGTGGTCCAGAGGGGGAGGGGGGGTGGGGGGTAATCGGTTATCTGCTGCTGGCTCATTACCCAGCGGGCTGCCTATCTCCCGGGCGCAGCCGAGCCGAGCCGAGACAAGCACCCTCCGCTCTGCTGCACGGACATGATGAGTGCCCAGCCGGGCGGGCGCACGTGTGTACCAACCATCAGATCCCCTATTACTTCCCTTGTCGAGCCAACAGAGGAAAAAGGGGTTGTGTCCGTGTATCACGTAGAAATCTTCAGCAGATACATTTTTAGCATATCCCGCATGGAAATAACTACCCCACAAAATGTGGCAAAAGTATACACAAGGTATACAAAAAGTATACTGTACTTCGGCTACAGTAGATTGGGACTACGATACTTTGCTATACTTTAAGTGACACTTTAAGCGTACTTTTTTCATACAAGTGTCATTCCCATGTACTTATTTCCGTGCACTGTTAAAGTTCTGCGAAGTATTTGCTTCGCAGGGCTACAAAGAATTCTCACTCTTCGTAAACTGCAAAGCATTTGCTTCGTAACTTACAAAGAAAACAGATACTTTGTAGGCTGCAAAGAATTTCTTTGCAGTCTGCAAAGCACGAGCTTTGTAGCCTACGAAGTATCCTTTTTTCTTTGTAAGTTACGAAGCAAATGCTTTGCAGTTTGCGAAGAGTGAGAATACTTCGCAGAACTTTAACAGTGTGCAGGATACATTAAAGTATAGATTTTTCATTATTTTTTAGGGTGCTCGAAGAAGAATTTCTCTCCAGTTTTTTTTTCTCTTTTCCGCCCTTATTGCCGCATATTTTTTTCCTTCATGTTGGTTGACAGTGAGGCGGGGGGGGGGGGGGGGGGGGCGCCCATCACGCCCTCGGCTGCAGAGGTGGCGCCGCTGCTGTCCGCGGCAGGCCTGCCGGGCCGGGCCGGGCCAGGGGCGGCGCCAGGAGGGAGAGGGGGGGGGGGGCGAGGGCGACCGTTATGGACAAAATTGACTGCGTGATGCGCGGTAATGTGACCCGTTCGGAAATTAATGACCGAGAGCGGCCAAAACCACGGCAGATTGATGGCACGCCGGAGAGAGAGAGAGAGAGAGAGAGAGAGAGAGAGAGAGAGAGAGAGAGAGAGAGAGAGAGCGAGAGACAGACAGACAGAGAGAGAGGGGGGGGGGAGAAAAAAATAGAAAGAGCGATGGGGAGGGCTTTGGGGGCGGCAGGGTCGGTAGGCGAAGGGGCCGAGGTTAGATTATGACTTTTTCTTTCTCTGCTTATTGAACCCGCGGCGTCAATAACGCCCCCCTTGATGCCTGTAAAATCGTGTGAAATTCGCCGCCTTTGTCGCCGCGGCGAAACACCATACAACTGCTGCGGGGAGCGGCGGGGCCGGGCGGGGAGAGAAAGACGAGGAATGCCAATATTTCCCCTGAGGACCACAACATAGGCGAGGAATAAACGTAAATAGAGAGAGAGGGGGGGGGGGCGCCGCGTCGCGTCGCGCTCAGTCTAGTAATAATAGTAGTCGTTGTGATAATGCCCGCCTGAAATGCCAATAATTCACGCTGCTAATTGGAAATACCTCGGCCTCGGCCTCGGCGCCACTAAATGAATAGGGCCTCGTCTCGTCGCCAGCGCGATCAGCAGGCGCGGCGCGGGGACCAGCGGCAACGCCGGAAAAATCAAGGTGCTAAAGCAACGCCTTTCCTGGGGCGCTAAAATCAAGGGCTAAGTTTAGTGCCTTTCCTGGGGCACTAAATCTTAATGCCTTTGCAAAGGCACTAAATTTGTATGGAGTATACGCAGCTGGTCAGCTAAAGGTGCTAACAATAAGTCCTACCTTCAAAAGGCACTATCAAAATTTAGGTCCTTTCCTGGGGCTTAGCACCTTTGTTTTTCCAGTGAAACAACTGTAAATCCCGCAATAACGCACGTCATCGGAAAAGGGATAACGCGCTTCATTATGCAGTTTTTGTTGAATATTTTCTAAGCAACCTCATGTATTTTATTTTTGATGACCCCATTAAATTTCTCGTAAAATTTCCGCTTGAACGACCATACATGTGACTAGTACTCTACCCATACTTTTCGAGCACGTGCTGCTGTAAGCGTTCTAGTGGGTTGTACGTATTGGAACCCGGAAACCTTTAACATGTATGCTCGTTCGAAAGGAAATTTTACGAGAAATTGAATGGTGTCATCAAAAATAAAATGCAGGGGCTTGCTTAGAAAAATTTCAAGAAAAACTGCATAATGATGCACGTTATCCCTTTTCCGATGACGTGCGTCATTACGGGGCTTGCAGTGACGGTATTGTTTTTGTTTGAAACCTGACCGCCACGCGGGCCGGGCCGGGCCGGCCGGGCAGGGCGGTGTTAGTTGTTGTTGTTTAGGGGGAGGTGGAGGGTGCTGCAGCTGGAGAGCCATCATGGCACAAAGTGGACAGTCACCTGTGTAGTGTAGTGTAGAGTACTGCTGGCCGGGCCGGGCAGGGCCGGGCTGGGACCATGTCGTCCGCAGGACAATAGGGGCTCCGCAGCATCAACAACAGGGGCTCACCGCGGCGCCAACCGCCAGAGAATAGGGATTTGCAGCGGGGCGGGGCGGGGCGGGGCGGGCTGCTGCACAGCGGTGCACAGTAAAGTCCGGCCTGCTCACCGCCGAGGAGCTGCGGCCGAGGCCAGGCCATGGCACGGCGGTGAGTACAAGTCATGCCACTGTAAAAAATACAGGTTAATTTTACCCACGCACTGTGTGTTTAAATTTTGCCCTTAAGTTTGTAATTCCACTTTACCCCCATACTTGGTGGGTAAAGCGGAAATTACTCCTACAGAATGCAAATTTATTTTATCATGGTGACACAAAATTACTCTTGTGCATAGTGAATTCCATTTTACACACACAAGGAGTAAATTTCTTGTGACGTGAGCGAGAAAATTTACCCTTGATGAGAGAAAAATACGTCTTACACACCCACAAGGGTAAAATTGGTTGCTAATGTCTCGGGAGACTTCGGAGGAAAGACACTAAGCTCCTACAGGACAGCAGTTGGGCAGTCGCGGTAGCCGCGCGGTCAAAGACACGGCTTCACAACTTCAAAGTCCTAGGTTCCCAGTGAGGTCAAGCAATGGTAGATAGGTTTCCCACACTTTCCTCATAACACGTTCTATTTTTGAACATCACTCTTCGGGAAACCAATATTCCACATTTTACCCTTGTGGGTTGGTACTGACGATGTCACAACCAGCGAGGACAAATTTACACCAGCTTAGGTTGATAATTTTACCCAGTTGGGTAGACAATTTCACCCTACGGATGTGGGTGCAAATTTACTCACCCATGACTAAAGAAAATTACATCACCACAAAGGGCTTTGGGGCGTTGCGTCCCGATGAAGGGTAAAATTACTCCCCAAATTTTTTACAGCGCACTCACCGCTCGCATCACCGGTGAGCGCCCCGCCCCGCCCCGCCCCGCCACACCTGCCCTCTGAGGGACTTCCCCCCGGCGCTTGCGAGACGAGGCCGGGGCGGGACAACCACTCAAAGTAACTGGGGCTTCCCTGCTTCTTTTCTCAGCGGGCAGCTCTTAATAAAATCTTTGTAGGTCTAGATTTTCAAACAATATTATTGTGATTTTTCGTCGCTTTAACTTTAATCAATTCCCATGCGAAAAATACGAAGTCCGATTCAAGCCCCGTTAGTTTTGCGATTTTTACCATTTGAGGTTGAAAACTGAGTTTGGCTCAATCTTTCATGTAGTTCACCGTGCCTGTCGTTTCAGAGAACACGTGTCAGTACTACGGGTCTGCCTACCCCAGGGGCCACGCACGGCGCCTTACGGCTGGAGCGGGCAGGCACACCCGCATACGGTTACGTGTTCTCCGCGCGAAACACCCCACCCGGTCCGGTATCAAGAAGCTTTTTAATTCGCAAATAATTCTTATACGCCTTTTGTCATGTCTACAGATGTCTACAGGAGGGGTTGACCGGCTCCGACGACGACGCCTGCAGTTATAGAATGGGAGTGCGGCGAGGCGAGGGAGCCAGCGGCTGCTGGCAGGACAGGTAGGAGGCACCGGTGGGCCGCGGACCACTAGGGCACAGCACCTCAGTGAGGGGAGGGGAACCGGAACCGCACCGGGGGACCAAAGACCAGAGGTCAGTGAAGCGGGCTGGGCCGGGCCGGGCCGGGCCGGGCGGTCTGTCGTGCAGGTGCAGGCCCTCGGCAGGAAACTGATCAGCGCCGTATCGTCTCAGTATCACTGCTGAATAAACGATTACGGCAAGCAGCTGTTCTAAATCTGAAAACGCGCCACTCTTGGACCAAGTGGCCCCTGAGTGGGTAGGCAACCCTCCAGCACTCGTGCGTGCGGGACAGTATCACTGCGAGGCGGGGTCTACCGCGCAGGCGAGAGCAGACCGCTCTGTCACGTGCACGTGCACGTGTTGTGAGCCGGGGCACGTACCAGGAATGGTGGTGCAGTGGCCCCCGCGGGGCGCTGCGCCTGCTAGTCCTGCTGCGCCTGCTAGTCCTGCTGAGCCTGCTAGTCCTGCTGCGCCTGCTAGTCCTGCTGAGCCTGCTTGTCCTGCACGCCGCTGGCGAGCGGCCTTCACCTCGCGGCGCGGCGCTGCGCGGCGCTTCTCGGGCGGGCGGGGCGGCTCTGCTCTCGCGGCTGCGTGGCGGGTTGCGGACCGGCCGGGCGCAGACTGAGGGGACCGGAGGCGCGCCGGAGCCCTGCCGGAGGCCTGCCTGCCGGCCGGAGGGGGCGGGGCCGGCCGGGGCCGCCCACCGCGCGCGCTGGAGCCGGCGAGGCGGGAGGGGCGGCGTCTGCCGCGCGGGCCGGGCCGCGCCCCACGGGGGCCCCGCCCCTCCGCCAACCAGCGCGTCGGGATGCGCCCCCGCCCCGCCCCCGCCCCGCCCCCACGCCGCCCCCGCGACCCCGCCGAGCAGCTAGCGCGCTGTCCACTCGGACTCACGCCCCGCCGCCCCAGCGCCCCTCGCACTAACCTCCGTTACTCGGCACCGTGGTCGCCGAATAAAACTTCCTGTTCCGCTCGCTAGACAACAGTTGTATTCCCCACTTTGCGCGTTGGGGACCGGCGCCCCGCACGTTGTAGCCACTCTCAGCTTTTGTGTGTTCGCCCTCGCCTCTCACTACGACACACCATAGTCCTTTTTTCCTGTGCCCCTTAAAGGCATGTGTTTATAAATACGGGGGACCCGGCCCGCCCCCAGGCCCGCCCCCAGGCCCTGCGCCAGGCGCGCGCGCGCGGGGGCGGCTCCGCTCCGCCCCCTTCCCCCGCAGCCCCGCGGCCGCTGCCCCTCTTCCCCACGGTAATGCCTCTCTAATTAAAGCTTTTGGCGTAATGGACGAAAGCGTAAGCAATAGCGACAACAAGGTGCCACCGCCTAGCTCGCGTGCGTGGCCTAGGCGCGGGGCGGGGCGGGGCGGGGCGGGGCGGCAGTGCCCGCCGGGACCTGGGCTCGGGGCCCCACTCGGAGTGGCGCCCACGCCCCGGGCCGCTACTGCAGCCGTGTTATTTTCATAAAACGAGCCCCAAACAGGGGGCGTGGCGCGGCGCGGCGTGGCGTGGCGTGAGCCCAACGACTGGTTATGTAAAGCGCCGCGCCCTGAGCTGGACTCCTGCAGGAGCCGGGCCGGCCCTGGCCGGGTGTAGTGCGTAAGCCAAGACGCCCTTTGCTTTTTACGATTCAGTTCTGCTGCTGCTGACGCACCATCGACAGGACGGCGCTGATAGAGGAACCGGAACGGTATCGCGCCGCGGGCCGGGCCGGGCCGGGCAGGGCCGCCAGTCGCTCTCTTCTCGCCACTCGAATACACTTTTCTCGGAGAAGAGGAAACCCGTCGTCCAGGGTAATCGCGCTGATTGCGATGGTCGAGACTCTCGGCGGTGCGGCGGCGGCGGCACTCAGAGCGCAGCGTGACGCACGGAGATAGCGCCGAGCCGCGCCGCGCCGCGCCGGCCCCGCGGCATACGCCCTCACCCACCTGTTGAGCGCCAGGGGCGAGGGGCGTCCCGGCCCCCGCCACGCCCCGCCACGCCCCGCCACGCCCCGCCACGCCCCGGACAAGCTCCGCCCTCTTTTTCGGATAGGGGCGTGCAGCTGCAGAGAAGTCTGACTGTCCCGGCCCGGCATGCCGCCCTGACGGGACGGGGTCCCCGCGGCTGCGACGGCTGATCAGCTGGTCCTGCTCCTGCTGGCGGGGCGGGGCGGGGCGGGGCGGGGCGGGCGCGGTGTAAGGTCTTGCTGATAGGGAGGGCGGTGCCTCCCCCTCCCCCTTACAACGCGCCTGCCTGCTGGTCGACCGAGTTTCCTCCCGCGCTGGCGGCGGTGAAGCGAGCGCGCCGCGATAGCGAAGCTCAGGTGCAGTGCGATGCGCGAATGGCCCCGACCCCCCCCCCCCCCCCCCCCGCCCCCGCCCCCGCCCCCAAATACCAGCCTGGTTATTCGCTTTTCTCGCGAATTGCAGTCATGCCAACGGAACGGGGTATTCGAACAGGGGGAAGGGGCAGGGCAGGGCAGTGCAGGCAGCCGCGGGTGTCGTGCCCGCGCCTGTTACCCCCCCCCCCCCCTTACGCCTGGCGGGGCGGGTAAGGCTAGCGTTGGCGATAGCATCTATACCACGGGGCGCCACCGGGCGCCACCGGGCGCCACCGTAGCTTCAGGTCCGCGGCGATCTCAGTCCCACCGCACGGCCTGGCCTGGCCCGGGCCTGCAGGCCGCCCTTAGCGCCGCGGCCCGGCCCGGTCGGGGTGACTTTCTTGTTTACCTCGGCGTTGGGGCGGGTCTGCCCTCCCACCCCCCTCTCTATGGGTCACCGCGGTTGCCTCAACACCCCAGGATCAACTCGATATAGCGGTTTTGCGATAGAAATCAAAAAATGTAGAATAGTTTGGAGGGAATGCCAGCGCGTGGTCGGCCCGGCCCGGCCCGGCCGGCACGACAGCCTGCATAAATTTAATTCCGTATACTGTACATTTCTTCCTCCGCTTCAGAGTCGCGTTTCTGTTTTATTTTATTTTATTTTATTTATTTTTTTGCTGGCGTCGTTTCCGTTTGAAATGACGTCGTTGACTGGAAGTCAGTCGTCCAGCCGGCGCATGCAGTGTGACGAAGGTATGAGGTATGACTGAAACCTACTCGGTCAACAACGCGACCCACACGGTACCTGACGGTACTGCACACGACCCCCTGCCTCTGGGTTATCTTATCCTCAGCACGGCCAGGGCCACCCGGCCGCGGGGCCGGACCGGGCGGGACGGGACGGGACGGCCCTCCGCGGGGCAGGGTGGGCCAGATGGCGGGTACGTCGCGGGTACCTCGCACAGCCCTGCTCAAAACGGAAGGTCAGCAGGTGGCACCCTACCCTACTCAAATTTTCAAATCGGCGTACTTTTATCTGATTTTTCTCTTTACGGATCTTTGAGCGCGAGTAGGTGTGAATAACTAACCAGCCACCCCATATGGGGCCTCCCTTCCCTCCCCTCCCCCTCCTCCTCGCGAGCTCGTGAGCACTCGTGAGTGCGTCAGGGCGCACGGGGCGGGGCGGGGCGGGGCGGGCGCGACAGAGATTGTTGCCATGCTCTACACAACGACGAGGGTGGGGCGGGGCGGGGTGGGGGCGTCTACGCCTAACTTTGAGGTATGCCTTGCCGAGGAAGAGGCTGGCATGGCAGGCAGCTCCTTTGGTCGAGTGGCGTGGCGTGGCGTAGCGCAACGTAGGGGTGGCTTCATATCGTGACTCCGCGGGTTACACTTGACAGCGACGCGAACACGGGACGGAGCAGACGGCCGCGGCCCCTGGGGGCCCCGGGCCTCCCCGCCCCGCCCCGCCCCGCCCCGCCCCGCCCTGCCAGACCGCCTCAGGACCCCGAGGGGCTGTTCCGGACTGTCAGGATGTAAGCAAGCACGGGGACGGGGACCTTCGCCTGCGGGACGGGACGGGACGGGACGGGGCTGTCCGGGAGGGGAGGAGGGGGCGTCTGCTTTTCCTGCGCTACGCCCGTCGTTGCCCGTCCCGCCCTGTCAGACGTCTTCGGCAACCGCCGTCCGGGGAGCGGACGGGGCGGGGCGAGGCGAGCTCGGCCTCATAGCCAGGCATGTATGTGGCAGGCAGAATAGAATTCGCCGAGTGCAAACATCCGATTATGTCTGAGTTTTGCGGTAGTTTTCTTTTTCAAATTTTGCCCGCTTACCAGACTCTAGCTGGGCCGTGAGGCGAGAGGGGGGGCGTTAACGCGTCAGACGCGGCGCAAATGGGCATCCGACGTGGAAATTGAAGAGATTGGCCTATACGATCTGGCCAGTCATTGCTGCCCTGCCCTGTTTTCTCGCACCACGCGATGTGATACCTCGCCGCGCTTCTGCGAACTGTCCACTTATTGAGTTCACATTATTGGTCGATGCGATAGGAATCACTCTCCTGCGCTGCTCCGTGCCCCGTCCCATTGCGTCCGCCTGGGCATCCGGCAGGTCATAGGACGCGCTGGCGCGGATGGGCGGGGCGGGGCGGCTGGGCGAGCGCGTCATCTGGGCGCGGCCCGCGGGGCGGGACGGTGTGGGGCATGTGCGATAACACCGTCCGGGCCCGGCCCGGCCTAAACCATTCACCAGTACCCACTCCGTGCTCACTTGGTCTCGGTGCGTGGCGGCGGCGCGGCGCGACGCGGTGCGGCAAGAGGACGCTGTCTCTGGGGCGTAGCGGCCATGACAGCCTCGCCGGTGTCCGGGGCGGCGCCCTCCAGGAGGGCCACCTTCGACGTGTGCGTGTGCGTCCTCGGCGCCCTCGCCATGGCCGCCTTCGTGGTGCGGCCCGACGCGGCCCTCTACCCTGCCTTCATCGCCGCCCACTTCTACATCCTGGTCGTGCTGCTGTCGTAGGGCGGGCCTGCCGCGCCGTCCTGTCCTGCGCGGGGCCGCCGTGCGGCCTGGTGCTGCGCTGGCCTGGTGCACCTGGTCTGGTGTCCCTGCCGGCCGGGCTCGGGCCGGGAGTGGGTGACTAACTACGCGAGGAGGAAAAGTGTTCGAGTGCCGCCCCCCTACGCGCCGCGACTTCTGCGAAGCTGGACTATAAGACTCACGAAACGCAGTTTTCTCGAAAAGCGACGTGCCTTCCTGAACGTCCGTGACCCGACCAGACCGGCGCGGAGACAGAGTGCGGTGTTGCGTGTCGCCTTCATACTGTTCATGTAAATTCAATTCACACTCCATAGCGCAACGAAAGAGCGAGAGTTCCTATACGGGTCACCGTCAATAAACTTATGAAATAATGTTTCTCAACTTTGTATTTCAACTAATTCATTACAAACTTAAAGTACTTATACTTTATAATCAGTCATTCACGCTGGTAAATGCGGTCTAGTTTCTAAAAACTCTAATCCATTAGAAAGGGCTATCACACTAAAGGGACACAAGAGTCAACCCTCCTTCACATAAAATACTATGAAAAATAATGGCCAAGCGTCTAGAGTAAAAGCAAAATCATATCATTAGAAGCATAAAATCACAACCTTTCACCCCGCATGCAGCAAAGCGACGCAGGGATATTTATGTTTATCTTATAATAAATGTAATATTTCGTCGGCCAAAGTGGGGCCTTTCTCAGATCACAACCCATAATACTGACCAGTCTGTTTTGTGGCACCCGAGTGCCTTAACGACTTTTAGAAAACCAAAGTCTTCAGGTATTTACTTAACTACTTTTTTGTACTTCACCTTACGGAAGGACGGCCCACGCAACATCGTTGAGATTTGGCGATTAGCATGAGAAAGTCATTTGTAAGACTACCGCTGAGTCGTTCCCCCTATTTTGGCCCGTGGCGGTCAGGGCCTGCCTGGGCCGGGCTCGGGGCCGGGGCCGGGGCCGGGGCCGGGGCCAGGGCCGGGACCGGGGCCGGGGCCGGGGCCGGTGCTGGTGCCGAGGGGCACAGCCCCTCCGTCGGGCTGCTTGGCCGCGGTCCTGGACGCGCGCAGGCACGACAGCAGGCGGCCGAACGGCGCCTCCACGAGCAGGTGCAGCACGAGGGCGGCGAGGAACGCGAAGCAGACGTCGGCGAGCGCCATGGCCACCGTGTCCTGCGTGCTGTACACGAGCGGCGCGCGCAGCTGGCCCAGCTGGTACAGCTGCACCAGCGCGTGCGTGCAGTAGGCGCAGTACGACAGGCGCGACCACGGCCTGAACGCGCCGAGCAGCGGCGCCCACGCCTTGGCCTTGTCCTCTACAGGAACACACAGACAGAGCAGGTCAGGTCGAGACCGCAAACAGCTGGGCGGGGTACGCACAGCACAGGACGCACGGAGACAAGCTGTCTCAGCTGACATCTTTGCCAATATAGCGCCCACAGCCTTTTTTGCTACATCAGCAAAAATAAATAGTTGAGACAGAACACTTTAAAGCTGCGACTGCACAGCAATAATTTTTGCTGTCTTAGCAAAAAATAATTGTAGGCGCAAGTCTTTTTCCTCCATGTGGGCGGGTACAGTAAAACCTCGATTTTTGCACCCTCGTTGTCTGCACGCGTGTCATCCCCACCACTTCTGGAGGACAAGGACAGGCCCGGGGTACAGTACCCGGCCGCGCGACTCCGGCCGACTCCGGCCGACCCCGGCCGACCCTCAGGGAGCCAGGTGGCCGGGGATAGCCGCGCGGAGAGAAAAGACTTGCTGTTCTAGCAAACCTCGTTGCAAATACAGCGCCAACTTTTTTTTGCTGCCCTAGCAGAAACATTGCTGTGACAGCAAACTGTAAAGCTGTGACTGCAAACGACTTTGTTAAGCCAGCAATATTATTGTTGTCCTTGCAGAAAAAAATTGTACGCGCTATATTTGCAACGAGGTTTGCTAGAACAGCAAGTCTTTTCTCTCCGTGCGACTGTGCAGCCAGAAAAGTAGGCAATATGTAGCCTAAACACAGTGGAGTGAAGCGGGCTGCATCTGCGCCTGCCTACTAGGCAGCACCGTAGCACAGGTGCGTACATGTTGCCCAGTAGGCAGGCGCAGATGCAGCCCGCTTTACTCCACTGTGTTTAGGCTGCTTATTGCCTACTTTTCTGGCAGCACTGCCGTGCGAGGGCATTTGGCGTAGGGGTGCCGCCTGTTCCGCTCGAATGGTGTACTCACCAGCCGTGGCGGCGACCACGCACGCGGCGAAGGCGACGCCGACCAGGCCGCGGTGCAGGCCGGCGTAGGCGACGCGCGCCCAGAGCGGCCTGAGCGCGGGCTGGGGGGTCATGAAGACGGAGCCGAGCGCGACCGCGGCCACGGCGAGCAGCAGCAGCAGCGGCGCGGCCCAGCGCAGCGGGCGCGGCACGGGCGCGGCGCGCGCCTGCAGGTGCCGCAGGTACCAGCCCGCCGCCACGCCCGCCGCGTACGGGCTCGCGCGCCCCAGCGCCGACACGTACACGTGCATGTGGATCGGGGTGGCCGCCATGTGGCCCACGTCGCTGCGAGACAGATGAGTCATGTCATGAGTCAGGGGTTCATGGTGCACACCGTCTGAACTGAACTCGACGCTAATGTTAGTGTAATCTTTGTAAACCCTTGCAAACAGAGCCCTGCACCGGGCGGGCGTCGATGACTACTTGGCGTCCGAAAGCGGCAAGTGGAAGTGAGACGCTCGCTCCAGGCCATAGCTCTGTCTCACTCCAACTCGTTTTCGGACACCAAGTAGGCATCGACGCCCGCCCGGTGCAGGGCTCTGCTTGCAAACGTTTACATTTTGCACGTTTCGCAATCATGTAGTATATTTACACAGTATTACTAAATTGTAATTTCGAATTTCGACACGCAAAGTGTGCAAACTTTCCACTCTTGTTTTCCAAGTGTGTGGTGCGGTACAGTACCTGGGCGTGGGCACGACGGTGCCGTCCAGGCGCAGCCACCAGGTGACGCCGGCCGGGTAGAGCACGCCGACGAGGAAGGCCAGCGCGAGGAGGCGGCGCGCCAGGCGCGGCCGCGAGGGCGCGAGCAGCACGACGGGGGTGAGGGCGAGGAACAGCTGCATGTCGCACGCCAGGTACCAGGCGGGGTCCAGGCACTGCAGCACGCAGCACAGTGGAAGTTTGAGCGCAGGTTACAGACACGGCGCGGGACGGGACGGGACGGGGCGCTGGGGGTCGAACGTACCGGTTCATCCTGGCGCACGAGGTTGTTGACGAACAGCAGGTTGGTCCACCAGCGCTGCTGGCAGCGGTGCGCCTCCTCCAGCACCAGGGTGCCCCACAGCGGCCCGGAGCCCAGGGCCGGCAGCCCCAGCGCCAGGAAGGCGATGGTGGCCGCGTACGCGGGGACGAGCCTGCGCGTGCACGGGTGCGGGCGGAGTTAGTGACGTACGTTACGTGACAGCCGGCTCCATCGCAACCATTTCCCTAGACGAGACGGTCTCAGCCTAGACATTTTTTTTCGCTTTGTGGTGGCGAGCGGGTAGAACAGTTGGCAGCGCTGATTGTAGAAGTTTCCCCTAGCAGCGGGCGCGGCGCTGCGCTGCTAGAGGGCGCAGGCGCAGGCCAGACGCCGGGACCGCCGGGAGCCGGGAGGTTATTCGCCCTGGAGTGAGTGACTCTGCTCGTGTCGCGGGTCTGGGCCAGCGCGCCCGGGCGGCCTGGCCGGGGGCATGGAGAGGTGGGTCCCGATCACCCTGGCCGTGTTCCTTGGCCTCGCCGCGGTTATCGTCGTAGTTTTCACCGCCATCTACTCCAGCGACGTCAAGAAGTAAGTGCATGTCACGTCACTATCTACTCGCTGTGCAAACGAATACAGTGAGCAGGGCCGTCAGCATAACAACACGCACATTAATGTGCGCGCCGCATTCCCTGCAGGTAACAGCAGAAATCTAAACACAGTGTACGGCGAGGAGGAGGCTCGCGCGAAAGTACAGTGCTCGTACAGTAGTGACATCACGCAGCGCAGCGGGCCGTGGCGTGGCCGGGCCGGGCCGACAGAAAAGCAAAGCGCTCTCCACTGCGCCGCGCCGCGCCGCGGGGCCACCAGACCTGATTTATTGTCCAACTTCTCAGGAGAGGGGGGGATAATTTCTCAGCCTGATACAGTCTTCTTGTCGGAGTGAGATAGACTGACCCGCCCAACAGCGAACGCCCGAGGGGTCCTCGGCTGGTGGTGTTCCTCGTGCCGCCGCCCGCCCGCCCCAGCCTCCCCTCCAACTGGACCGCGCCGCCCCCCGCGCCGCCCCCGGCGGGGAACGCCTCCCTCCTGTCCCTGCCGCTGTCCAACTTGGCCGGTGTATTCCCGGTGGACAGCTCCTTCCCGGAGCTCTTCCTCCTTAGGCCCGAGGACCGCCTCCTCGGCCGCCAGGACGCCGCTGCGGGTGCTCCGGACTCGGTGATGGATGTTCCCGGAGGACGTCCCGGAGTGGCCCGGCCACGCCCGGCCGGAGGGGAGGACGCCGGGGCAGCCGGGGCCGCCGAGGCCGAGGCCCACAAGATTGTCCGAGGTGACCGGCGCATGGCCTTCGGGGACGCCGACGCCCCCGTCTACAGCTCCCCCCGCCCCCGCCCCCGCCCCCGCCCCAGCCCCAGCCCCAGCCCCAGCCCCGCCGCTACCGTCGCCTCCCCTCCCGGCAGCGCCGTGCGTCCTGCCACCCCAACCCCCCCGCCAGCGCGGACATGGATACCCTCCTCGGTGCGCGCCAGCCCCGCGCGGGTGACCCGGGGCCCTGCCGGGACGGGGTCTCCCGCCGCTCCCGCCGCCCCCACCGCCCCCACCGCCCCCGCCCTCGACGTGGACCTGTGCGTGCGCGAGGGCGGCGCGCCGTTCTTCGTGCGCGAGGAGGACACCGGTGCCCTGCTGGAGGACACCCTGCGGCAGGTGAGCAGCTGAGATGGGCGGTCCGTGTCCGCCCGGGTGCGTCTCTAATGTGTGCCACCTGCAGGTGAGGCCCGCCGAGAGCGCCGTCATGCGCAAAGCCATGAAGGCCCTGATGGAGGCCTACCAGAGGCACATGCAGATGGAGGAGGCCCCCTCGACGCGGCCTTCTTCAGGTTGCCTGCTGCCGCGCACCACGAGGACGACGCCCAGGCCCAGGCCGCCGGCCTCAAGCCCGAGACCGAGGCAGCCCTGGTGGGACCTGGACTACATCCTGGACAGGCGGCTGCCCATGCCCGTGCCGGACGCGGACTCGCGGCCGCGGCGCCCGACCATCGACTACCCCGCGGACTACGACAACGACTACAACCACCTCGACGACGGGCTCGGGCCGCGCCGCGTCGCCTGGCCCCTGCGCCCGGTCACGTGACGTCACAATACTGACGCCCGATGGACAGACCCCGTGGTAGTGCGTCCCAGAGTCCTACAGTGAGTCCTTCTGTAGGACCCTAGTGCGCTGCGTCCAAGATAAAGGTCCTTACCTCGCGTATCGGAAGAGGTAGAGCGCGAGCAGCGAGGACTGCTTGCCCTGGCGGGCGAGTCCTAGCAGCGTCCAGCTCAGCAGGCACCCTCCCGCCACAAAGAACATGTCCACGATCGACGTGCCGTTCATGAAGAAGAGGTCCACCGGGCTCGAGTAGACCTGCGCGACAGGACAGGGCAGGGGAGAGGATGAGCGAGCGCCCACGAGGTAGGCAGCCCATTCGACACTGCCGCGCGCCCGCGCCCGCGCCCGCGCCGCTTCCCTACCTTCTCGAGGTCGTTGGCGTTGAGGAGCGGACTCGCCATCAGGGCCTCGCCGCGATGGCCAAAGATGACGGCGAACAGGCAGATGACTTTGGCCGCGTGGATGCACGCGATGTCGTCGCGCTGCTCGTCACTTCCGGAGACAAGGACCCGCCAGTTCCTCCGCACGGAGAAGGCCTGCGTGAAGCTACCTGAAACCGCAACCGTCACTAGTCGCCCCCGCCGTACCACAAAACCAACAGTCGACCATGAGAGAGTGCCTTCTATACAGTTCTAAAAGGGTATCGCTCCTTGTAAGCATGGTCGACTATTTGATTTGCAGTGTGAAGATTACGTCATACATACATGGGACAATGCTCGACTTGCGAGTTCTAGAATTGTCATGCTAACCTGACTTTCCGGTCGAATCGACAATTGTGCAGAAAATGACCCACGTGACGAGCCACGTCAGGAGTGTCCTGGAAATGTGAGTCATGAGGAAAATACACGGCAGACAGGCGCAGGGCACTTAGGCGCCCGCCCATAGCAGAGAACCGATTCTGCCCTATCAAAATTCGGGATGGCGTGGGGACTGACCATTGCGTGGCGCTGGCCGCCGGGCTGGGCTGGCCGTCGGTAGCAGCGGCGTGCGCGTGCGCGTGCGCGCGCCACAGCCGGGGGTCGACCGTGAGGTTGGCGTCCAGGCCGCGGGGCGCGGCCAGCGCCCTGAGGGGCTCCTCCAGGACGGCGGCGAGCTCGAGGGGGCCGCAGGTCGCGGGCACGCACATCCCCCAGTGCGTCTCGTGGCGCCGCACCTGCAGCCGGTGCTGCGGGGGCTGCGGGCAGCGGGGGCAGCGCGTCAGGACCAACCGCCCGTAACGTAACGTAACGTAACGCACCAAAACGGAAATTGAAATTGCAATTACACGGCGTTATTCAAGCGTTTACAGCTGTCTAAAAGTGTTTTTCTTGAGAACACGCTGGCTAGTTTTAGAAACCGCAACAAAAACTCATTGAAATTGGAATTTTAAATCTAGATTCCCGTGCGTTTCTATTGGCGTTGCGTTACGTTACGTTACGGCGCCCTGCTCTGCTAACGTTATGGGGACGAGGTAACAAGGCGAGCCGCACTCACCTTGAGGGCACCCCACGCGCCGCCCTCCGGGTCGTCCTGCTCCTCCGGGCGCTCCGGCACGCCCAGGCGCAGCTTGGCCAGGCAGTAGGCGGCGCCCGGCAGGCCCAGGCCGGCCCTCGGCGCCACGGCCAGGCACTCGTCGAAGCTGCCCAGCTGCCACAGCTCGCCCCACAGCGCGCCTCTGGGCGCCCGCACCGACGCGTCCCACACTGCAACAAGGGCGCGGAGTTGAGTAGTCGCGTTGAGTCGGAGTCGCTGCAGGACCTCGGCGCTACCCCGCGCCACGGGCCGGCGCCCGCGGCGTAGTGACGAAGGGACCGACGCCCTTTCCTCAGGGAAAGGTCCTCAGCAGAGCCCTGCACCGGGCGGGCGTGAGATGCCCACTTGGCGTGTGTGGGAGTGAGAGAGGGAGCGGAGCTAGCGTCTCGTCTCACTTCCACTCGAGTAGGCATTGACGCCCGTCCCGTCCGGTGCAGGGCTGCGGTCCTCAGCTGACATGGCGACCACCACCGACGCGCGCCCGCCCCGGCCCGGTGTACTCACTTTGCACGGCCCAGGCGGTGGAGTTCTCCAGGCCCTGGAGGTACACGCCCAGGTCCTCCCTGCACTGTGCGACAGCGGGCGGCACCCCGACCACGGGGTCCTCGACCCCGCCGGCGGCCGCTCCCCGCAGGAGGCGCAGCAGGTCCAGGTCGCGGAAGAAGGGCCACAGCGACCTCGGGCCGTGGTCGCCGCCACCGCCGCACGGCCTGAACAGGCCGCGACAAACGATTACACATGTCGCTTTCTCTCGTGGGATTTGAACCCGCGACACAGTGCCGTCATGTCATCAGCACGCAACCAGCACGGCACGGTAGCACGGCCCGTACCGCTCCCGCTCCCCTCGCCTCCTCGCCACATTCTGCGGGGTTACCGCCTCTCCCCGCGCACTTGCCGTGATAGCGGTGAGGCGCGGGCCGGGGCGGGGCGGGGCGGGGCGGGGCGGGGCGGGGCGGGGCGGGGCCGCGGTGTACCCGAACCTGACGACGGCGCTCATTGATGCCTGCCTTTTAGCGCGCGGGACGGGAGCCGAACAATGTCAGCACGCTGTCGAATCAACTACCGCTCTTGTAGTGAGGGTGTTTTTTCCGTTTTGCACTTTGAACACCTTTCTCGTGGTTTCTCGAAAGGCCAAGACCCCAGTATTTGAATGACGCATGAGGGACAGATCTTGTTTGGGTTTCTGCAGGAAAGAAATCCTGTTTGAATTCCTGTTTGGCCAATTAACGCTTATAAATGACGCGGGCCTCCTGCTACCTAGTGTTTCAAGTTTCTTTTGAATTTTTTATTTTAAAATGTGCATTTCTGTCTTGGGGTCGGGTGAACTGCTCCTTGTGCCTCCAACGGTAGGGAAGGCCTCTGGGTAGGCCGCTGCGGCCCGCTCCGCTCCCAGGGTTTGCCCTGCGGGCGGGACTGGCGGGGCGGGGCGGGCTGCCATGATGGCGCCTTACGTGCGTGAGTAGGCAACCCTCCTACACTCGTGAGTACAGTATACCTGCAAGGGGCCCGCCCCGCCCCGCCCCGCCCCGCCCCGCCCCGCCCCGCCCCGCCCCGCCCAACACTGTCACGCACGCAACGGCACGGCGCGCGGGTCGTCTGAAAGGCAGCACCCAAAAAAACCATTTGATAGCGGGGACCGAATTCAAAACGGACGAAATTTTACCTTTATGAACTAAGTTTGGACCGATTTAATCATGTTGACTAAATTTTTATTTGTTCAACCATATGTAGTAAAAAATGAGAGTACTACAAAGTAGTGAGGTTCAGGAATTAAATATGTGATTGAAGCATATTTTACGGTGCTCGCTGACCTGACTATGATGTAGCTGCATGTATCTAGTCCGCTCTCTTTTGCAGTTTTTACGACTGGACGTACGCCCCGCTGTTTGACTCACACTCGTAAGTTTTCGGCTCGTCAGCACGCCGTCACGACTCGCGCTGCGCCGGCCCGGCCCGGCCCGGCCGTTGTACAAAGGCGTCCCTGACGCCAATATACTTTTTTCTCCCTTTCGCGCACCTTTCCTCGTTTACCCGCAAGGCCAAGACCCCGCGATCGGAGTGAAGGTGACGCAAGAGGAAAGCACTCCGGTAAAGCGCTCCCGCTACGTCTGCAGGAAAACGCATCGATCTCATCTTCCCCGCGACTAAGTTACGCAGGAGGCTGGGGCATCACGCCGATGATAATAAAAAGCCGTCTCATAAAACACGCGGAGGAAAAGTCGGCACATTTGTGCGAGCTGAGCGACGGGCGTGTGAAGTGCCCGCGGCGTGCCTAAGTATGGAGACAGACGCGCTGGAGACACGTGAGCGCCGCGCCGTCCACCAAGGAAACGAGCAGGGGCCGCGCACGAGGAGGAGCACAGCATAGCCATCGCCATAGAGTTGTACGTTTACACGTTAGATGCACCCGAGTCGGTCAGTTCAATACCAGGTCAAGACCAAGATGGCCCCATTTCCATTCTCCTTCACCTTGGCGGGACTGCCCATAGCTTCCTTCACGCCCCCCCGGCCCTCTCCCCCCGCTGCTGCCGGCGCAGAAGTGTAGAATAAGGTAGAGGGCGTTGTGATGTGAAAAGAGGCAAGTTATACTATCGGGTGAGAATATAGTCAATAAAGAAAGTTTTCATTTTTTTAAAGCATTAGTACCGTACCAATGCAGTTACCGAGTGACTTTAGCCCTTGCTCCGAATATTTGTATCATGGCTATGGAATCAATTCTAAGCGGTTCTAAGTAAGATAAAGTGCCTTTGTAATAGTTAAGAGGATAATAATAAAGATTCCAAAACATACTCTATACTTTGTTACCATAAGTAACGGAGACAAAAATGTAAACTGTAAAATTTAATTTCTATTGCAGCCACCCGAAACAAAAAAAAATATAAGAATTTTTTTTGAAAATAATTTTATGTAGAATGTCCAGTTGGGTTTTTGCCTACAATGCTGGTCACTCTCAAAGTGGATCCTCGGAGCCCCGTGACCCGTGACCAATTACCACCGGTCGAGACGTCTTGGCTCTTGTCAGTCATTGTTTTGGTCTTACGTGTCGTCCAAAAAACAATCGCAAGTCTTTTTTATGCTTGAAATTGCGATCCGTAAAAACACGAAGGAGGAAGAGGAGGAGGGGGGGGGTATTAGACGTTCTCGACATTCCGCCTGCGTTACTTTCTCGGTGACACGTGCAGCACTGTAATCACAGGCATCCCAGCGCTATCAAGCATGTCGGCCAATTGGATGTATGCGAGCCTAGCCGGCTTGGCCCGGCCCGGCCCGGCCTTAGCCTTCTCGTATATTTCCAGCACCACCCGGGTCGGTAACACAGACCTGTCTAGAACGCCGCCGTGACGGCGTAGCATTTGTTCACAATAAACCCTTATGCATTATGTTGTGCATAAGGGCTGCAGGAAAAGGTGCAACCATAGTTATGCACAAATATTAAGCATAAGTATGTTTATAATGTGTACATTTGTGCATATGAATGCACAATTTTGTGCATAGTTATGCACGGGGCGATATGCATAACTATGGTTGCACGTTCTGCTGCATAACTATGCACAAAAAATTTCTTCAGGGTTTAGTGTGTTCTGACGGTTCTCGGCGGCTGTCAAGTGTGGAACAAATTAAATGAATAAATGCTACACCGCCACGGCACGGCACCCTTTTAGACGAGGGGGGATTTCCTTCCGTTATGCACTGTACACCAGATCCATGTACTGTGCTGTAATACCCGTAATGCAATACCGAAAAACACGAAAATATGCCCCAAAGTGATCAAATATTGTGTGTAATGCCGGTGTAATACCGAGTAGTCTGTACAAGATTTTCTGATGTGAATTCCTCCTCGCTTTTAGACCTGTGTCCGAGGGGTCGTCAAACTCCCCTTAGCCGTATACGAGGTATACGTATATTACCAGTAATATGGGTGTAATATAAAATAATATAAAGTAATATATGATAATATAGGGGTAATATTGAGGCGAAATTGCGGTAGTATGCAAGCAATATATGGTAATATATTGGTAATATAATGTAATATAGCCATCGCGTACGAAGTAATATACGAGTTGACGACCCCTCTACTGTGTCACCAGGGCAAGCCGGGGTACAAAGTCCTACCTGCCCTACACACACTGTCGCTGAACTAATGGAACGCATCCTTCCCGCCATGCACCGGGTGTTTCTTTGAAAGCGGAACAGTGTTGCGGGTTTGCCTACCCAAGTCACCCGTAAGGCGCCATGGCCTCTGCAGCGCTGGCCAGTATGCAATCCCGCAACACTGTTGCGCATTCAAAGAAACACCCGGTAATTCCCTGTGGTGTTAAAACATTTATTGTTGCGGATGGCTGTACTCTAGGTGATTATAACGTCCCATTAGGTTACACAAGACATATCGGACAACACTAAAGAAAACTGCTCCACGGCCGATCGGAAATTCACGTTCCAAGGGCCAAAAGTTATATTTTATATCTACACATTTTTGGCATGACTGATTACCCACTGTGAAAAATACTTGTAAAGGTTACAGGAAAATTTTCCATGATAAATGTTGTAAAATTACAACTTTAAATTGTAAAATTACAAGTACTTTGTATCGACTTAAAATTCATTGACGAGCAAGAATGGGCGGTCTTAAATTTACAACATATTTAGTAAATCGTGATTACAAAATATGTTATAAATTTACGACGATATTTTTCACAGGCTACCTTGATCTGTGCTTCGAGGTCTGCCACAGCGGATCTTCTGGAGATTGTTCGGAGAAGTGAGAAAAGGGAGGTCCTTTCCTTTCCGCCTCCATTTCCGAGGCAGCCTCGGCAGCCTTCGCCTTCACCCCAAGGGAATGTTACGTCACTCGCGGCGGCGGCGGCGGCGCGCGCGGGAGGAGCTCGACTTGCGGGGGAGACATTGAGCACTCCACTCCACTCCACTCGCTCCTCATCGCGCCTCCCTCCGGCCTCGACCGTGTGCAGTGCATTCAGCGCGTGACCAGCCACAGTGCACCTGTTTGCGGGTCATGAGCGGGAGACTAGCGCTGTATGCGACAGGGGGTTTCACCCGCGTCATGCCATGTGCGCGGTGTCGCGTAATACCGGCGTAATACCGGCGTAATACCGGCGTAATACCACCGAAATATCACCGTAATACCACTGAAATACCGCGTAATACCACGCGATAGCGTAATGCCGTGTACACGAATATACCAAGTGGCACCCCCTCCCTCAGCAGTATGCTTTCAGTATGTTTTCACTTCCACACTTTGCGGCGCTTCTCACTCACTTCCGAGATTATTTTTTCCCCAAAGCAACGAGCGATTAAAGCGGGTGACCCACGGTACGGGCCCCCGGCCACTCTTGCGTAGGCAGCACCGCACGCACGCGTGTGAGTGGGTGGCCTACCCGCTGGAGCCGCAGGCGGCGGAGCCGAGCGCAGCAGAACTTAACACTGGGGAGCAGCGGGTCGCTGTGAGGTATGGTTGCGACTGAATCATGACCTAAGAAGTTGAATCAACTCCTTTCGTCTCTCAATTCTACGAGGAGGAAACCACCCGCTGTGCACCTTACACCTCTTTGTCTACATTCTAGGGACAAAATAGGCCATTTTGTCCCTAGATTGGAGACAAATTTGAATCTATTCAGGATGTGCACAAAGGCACAACTTGGCTGGATGCAATATTGTCCTTTCCCATTTCGAGTGCGGGCCGGGCTCCTTCACGCACTACACTGACTCACCCCCGGGCGCAGGCGAGCTGCGGCTGCCGCTGCCACCCTGGGCGGGCGGCGTGCGTGTGGTTGAGCGCCACGGCCTGCTCCAGGGCCGGCAGGAGGGCCAGCAGCAGGGCCAGCAGCAGGACGGCGGCGCGGGGTCTGCAGTCGATCCTCATCCTTGTAATCGTGGGAGACCGCGGCATGTCAAGGGTCCGCTCCGCTGGCTCCGCTCCGTGCCGCGGCTGATGCCGTCTGTCCGACGACTGTGCACGCCGGGACCGGGAGCCCAGAGCCCCAGCCCAGCGGCGGCGGCGGCGCGGAGGGGGCGGCCCCCGCCCCCGCCCCCAGCTGTGGACAGGACAGTCGGGTCGGGGCAATGTGTCTTCTAGCAAATACCTTACAGAGGCTGGCGGGGCTGGGCCGGGCAGGACACACCGCGGCCGTTTCAGAGAAGACGCAGGTGCGGGCGGGTTTGCCTTTGCCTACCCAAGGGGCTATGGCGCCTTCCGGGCAGAGGGAGTAGGCAAACCCGCACGCACCTGCGTCTTCTCTGAAACACCCGGTACACTGTATGGCGCCAGTGGGGTGATTCCGCATAGTGGTTTCGTCGCTCTGTCCTTGTCGCACTCATGCGGCGCGGTCATAAGACCAAGAGAGAGGACACTACTTAACGCTGTTGGGAATCACTTTGCAGCTGGCTCCGGCCGCTCCGGCCCGGTCGGGGGATGGTGAGGGAACGCCCCCCCCCCTCCCGCCCCGAGAAACTACTACTACTTCAATCCCTCATTTGTGAAGAGTTTAACATCGATTTAGTATTTTAATGGGTTTCAATATCCCACCCCGCTCCCTGGGGAACAATAGCACATTGAGCGCGATATGCCCACTGTGGGCAAGTGTTATAAATCGCAGGGGCTTAAAAGTCCCCGTACTGAATCTGTTTTAAGACGCCTTACCCAGCGAACAGAAAAATGTCAGAGTGACTTCATTTGACATCAAGGGGGTCATTTTGACATCACTTTTATCTCAGTTTATGTTTAAATGACGTCGAAATGACCCCCTTAATGTCAAATGACATCACTTCGACATTTTTCTGTTCCCTGGGCAGTGCCTTCCTCTATTGGGCAAATACTCTTATTACAAACGTAGCCTCAGTTACTCCTTGAGAAATCGAACATGTGCGTAATTGTTTAACATCTTCCAACTCGGCATGCAAGCAAGCGCCCTTTATTCAATTTCATCATTTTCCTGTGGACGCGACTGGGGTCATCGACCATCATGCCTACACCATACATGTTGTTTATGTTGGGAGAAAACTAAGACCGTAAAGTTTCTCATACTCGACAGCGTAGAAGTAATACGTTGTCCGCAGCAAAAGGCTCGAGGAACTTTTTGACTGCCTCTAGCTGCAAATTTTACCTAATGTGGTCAAAGTAACTTTGAAGTTATATATATTTCTGATTCACGGCTAGTATTTTTTCGACGAAATGTGTATGTGCGCCTTTTCACATCCGGTGCAATCTCACAAGTGAACATATTGTCACATTTGGCATCGCTGTCTGCTGCCAAGAGGAAGAAAAGAAGAATGGAAAACATGGCGACGGTGTAAGGATTGTTCGTCTCCCCATTTCGTGTAATTTTGGTGCATTGAAAAGAACCTGTCGCTCTGGGAACTTAAAAGTCATGGAAATATAAACTGCAAGGTACGTACTATGAAATGACATATTATACGGCCACTTTACTCACCACTGCTCGGCTTTATTTGGTATTTAGGTCTCCTCCTCTACGTTTTCTCCCCCTCCCTCTGTCTTTCGTACTATCATGTAGATAGACATTTAGGAAAATTTTGAGTCGTTACACGTTCTTGTGGATTGCTTGGTGTGTATTCTGTTGCACTATTAATTTAACTCTTCCCTAATCGCTCTATTTCCCAAAGATCTCGTAGCTCATTGTCTTCCACCTTGATCGAATTCGCAAGCTGAATGTAATGACAGAAAAGTTTTAAATGACTGAAAACAATGAAAATACTTGGTTTCTTTTACCAATCATACATGTTTCAACATTTTGTGTTTCTCCCCATAAATTCAATCCTGCTTTTATCGGACTACACATCCCTGAGGATAGTAAAGAGTTGAATTATTCAACTGTCATTATTAGACTTATTTTTCCAAAAAAAAAAAAAAAAGTATAAAGAATAAAAATGCAAGGAGTCATCTTTATTGGAGATAAACTGCAACAGTAAAGTAGTGCCATGACTGAATTTATCTGGCTGTATTTATCACATAGTTCTCATTCTTTCTATAATATATATATATATTTTATAGAATATGTTTTTTTTTTTTTTTTTTTTTTTTTTTGTTTTTTTGTGATTTGGTCTTGGTGTGCTGCATTGATACCTGCTGACATAACTTATCCTTTAGATTATAGGTTAATTTTTCTTACTACTTTTCTAATTTTCAATATTATCTGATGAACTAACTTAGAAGATTGTAAATAATTAACATTTAAATACAGTATATTTTTTTATATCTTTTTTATCTAATGTTTTGTTTAAAATAAGAAAATTCTAGCAGTATTGTTCTGTTCCTCTTTTACAGTGTTCTTGCTGCACCTGATGTCAGGGTAAGACATCACGAAATGGGGTCAGACAATGTTTGCTGTCCAGTGTGCAGGCAATTCATACCCAAAGCCCAGTCGCTTCATGAGCACCTCAATACTCACCCTAAACAACAAGTTATTGAGGCATTAATTCAATTAAAAGATGCTTGCAAAGATTATGGACCTAGCAGCACAGTGCAAGAAAAAGATTCCTCAGTGGAGGATAATTTAGCAAGGGATGAGTCTGATAAAAATTCTACAAACATAGATACTCAATTTCATCATTCTGCGTCTCCACATGATGTGAACCAAGGAGACAATCATGATGGGCCTAACAACCCTGAAGGACCAAGTGTGCATGGTGATCCTAACGTTGACAAAAAACTTCATTCTTCTACTTCTATGAAGCATGCACCATCATCCTCTACCAGCAGCCTTCCACCACATTTTCCGGTTTCATCTGTTTCATCACCGGTGCCTCAGTTCATTCACGTTCCAGTTGTCACTAGTGCCATCTCTAATCCTGCCCAACCTCCTTCGACTCAGGTATGTTTCTCTAAGCGTTTTGTTTCTTATTTTGTTCTATATTTGTCTTTTATCATAAATTGTTAATATTATTTGCCCTCGTGTGTTTTACAGGCACCAGTTGTTCTATACAGTTCACTTGCCTGTCCACCTAGCACTTCAGGGGCTACAGCATCTTACTCAAGCCCTTTGAATCTAGCTCAGCACTTGCAATTTCTAGTGGGCAACAGTGTGGTAAGGTCACCATTCAGTATTATTCAAACCCATCCCTCTTCTGAACCTCCTCAAAATGGAGCCTTGGCAGGAAAATCTGATGGTTCCCTAAGAAATAATGTAATTGCAACACCACACAAAATCAAACAGGAATTATCCATGAAGTCTGCTGAGCATCCATCAGAAGATTGGATTGCTCCAAGTGACAGTACAATATCATTAGTTTGCTCTGAGTCACCAATAACTGATTCTGAGGAACGCAGTCTCCATGAAAAAGATCCAAAAGTGTTAACACAGCCAGAAAGTACAAGAGAGACAAGTGTAATTGTTCCAGAAGTCTCAAATTCCCATATTCTTATGGGAAACAATTGCAAAGAACCTCAAGCTCTGAGGTCAGAACTCCCAGTATCTGGACTGAAACCTGCTTCCCTGTCACCCCATTATCAGTCATCTCAAGAAGAGGGTTTGCTCACGCCACCAAGAAAGCGGAGATGTGTTACTCTAGGCTCCCCTAGCAGACTATCACCAATTGAGCAGTATAGAGAAAGCTCTCCCAATACATATGCCCCTGGCTCACCAGGAGCTTTATCTCACTGGAGTGCATTAGGATCACCAGGGGCGCACTCAACAAGCAGTGCGGAGGGTGTTCTAAGAGTTCGATCTGACCTCAATGATTCTCTCCACTCTGTCCCATCCTTGGAGGAAAATGATAAAAACTGGTATGTAAATTTTAAATTCTTTCATATCTTATCATCTCTACCAAAAAAGTCGACCTTTGTTAATATGAGTTTTTATATTGTTTTCAATTTTCAAATTTTTATCTCCAGGGATCAAAGAAATGTAAAGCCAGAGGCTCTCCAAACTAACAATGAGGAAGACAGGACTGCTTTATGCAAAACTGGTCATACATCCAAAGACCAAAGGTAAGGCCTCAAGTGAACTTCTCGTGGTTAGGCTAGTTTTCAGAAGGAAAGCTCATTTTACAATTCCAAATTACAGTCTTTCCTTTTTTTCTTCAGTACCTTTCCATGTGTATTGCCATCATTATAATTTACACCTTTATTTAGTTTTGATCCATTTTTTTTTTCCTCATCAGATCTACTACAGAGGAAAACATAACATTTGGAAATGCTGTTCTTTCATGTTATGAAAAATCATCTGGAAGTTCTTGTAATAATATTCAAGAAAGCAATGAGTTTGAATTCATTATACCCGATGTAGTTGCAGAGTCATACAGTGATTTTCAAGATGACAGGTCTCAAAGGGCAGATAGCCCCCCATGTGGTTAGTCAAATGCACTTCACATTTCATATTTATTTTATTTGATATTTTGTGACAATAGTTTTTAAGTTTACCCTATAATACGCTTTTTGACAGATTCAGCACCCCCATCTCCTTATCAAAAATCATTAGATTCACCTTCCACACCCCTAAATATACAAACTGATGAAACAATGCCAGCCAGAGGTGAACTTTCTGAACAAGAAAGTATTGGTGGAAACAGCAGTTCCATGTGGTCTGTGCCGGTATGTCTACTTAATTTGGAATGAACTTTTGAAAGTGCTGATCTTTGTCAAAATTTTAACTGTTTGTTTTTATTCTGTTTTTTATTTTAGGCATATCACATAAGTCGTCAACTACCGTCTCCAGTTGTTTCGTATGACGTTACAGCTAGAGAAAGCTGGGCAGGATCTGACGTCTCTGATAGTGAGGGCAATCCCCTTGAAAGTGACAGCCATCCCACCACCTTCAATTGTGCACCCTCCTTCTCAAACACACTGCAGCCATTTATTCCAAAGACTTCAGCTAGCACTAATTTTGTAGGAGAATGTAAGCATAAATTTTAATTTCACATGTACATTTAATTAATTATTATTTAAAATTAACTTGACTTACAATGGTGGTGTGACATGCCATTCTTCTGTATGTAATTGTTCATTCTTTTCCAGCCCCGTTTTCATCCCACATTCAGCCACAAATTCATGGCGAGGGACACAGCACCAGCGTAAATCCTAACACCCCTGAATTTGGTGTGTCCAGTAAAGTCTCCAACAATAGGAAAACACCAAGTGAAAATGCAAAAGTGAAGAAGGGCCCCTCCAAACCACGGGTTTACAGATGCAAGGAGTGCTCACTTGTGTTTAATACTCTTAAATTGCGCCGATTGCATCCTTGTGAACAGATGAAGAGTACATCTGTTAGCTCAATACATATGAGTACAGAAATTATAGGACTTTCTGAAGGCAACACACCCGCTCCAGGATCCTCCTCAATGGAAGGAGATAATAGTGTAACTAAACCTAAAAAGAAGAATCCTCGCAAACCAAGGTCAGCTATCAAAAAAGAAGTTCTCGAAGATGAAATATCGGAACAAGCTCGTTTCGCCAATCAGTATCAAATCAGCAAAACTGAGCCTGAGGATGCTTCTGAGTTTCGAACAAATCCTCAGGCTTCTCTTGAAATTCCATCTGCACCTAGCCAGAGTACTGAATTTGAGCCATCTCCAACAACTTTTGTTGAAGTGCCACTACTAAAGCTGGAGGAATCTGTGCAAAATTCATTGCAAACAATTAGTTGTGAGAAGTGTGACCAGGTATGTGTTCTTCCAAGATTTTCAGTTCATTGATTTGTTTTCCAGCTGATCAATTAATCTGTTTGTTTTAGGAATTCAAAACTGCCAAGCAACTGTCTCAACACATGTCTACCAAGCACAAAGACCTTAAGTATCAGTGCACAACCTGTGGCGAGTCATTTGACAAGGAGCGTAATTATTATGATCACCTTATGATTCACCCTGCTGAATGCCAGCTCTGTGGTAAAACTTTTGTTAGGTACGGTTAATAATATACACTCTTGAATATTTTTATCCTAGTGTTGTCTTGCACTAGACTCTTTAATGAAATGCCTGGTACCGTTTATTGTTGTTCATTGTTCTTATTTTTCTTTGTAGGCGTAAATATTTGGCCATCCATATGAGGTGGCATATGGATGAGAAACCTCACAAGTGTGTATCTTGTACCAAGTCTTTTGTAACGAAACAGAAATTAGATGAACACATGAATACGCATACAGGAAATGCTCCAATCAATTGTGCTGACTGTGATATGACTTTCAAACGATACTCAAATATGATACAGCATCGTAACAGGCATCATTTAGGCCTGAAGCCAAAAACTAAGGACTATGTTTGTCACTGCGGAGAGGTAAATCTGAGTTTTGCATTTTGTGCTGATCATGATTATCAGACTGACTCAAGGCAAGATCCGACTTAAAATAGTAATTACATTAGTGTGATTGTAAAGTAAATCTCAGTAATGGAATACACAGTAAACCAAATCTGACAATGTCAGATGGGCTAATTTGAGTTTTATGATAGAGAAAACCATGGATTTAGTTAAAATGTAATGTAAGGGAAAATCCCTCCATGCTGCTTGCTACCTTGAATGGCGATAGGAAGCTTTTGCTGTCACTATTATATGGATCAATGAAAGTTAATTGTAAAATCTTTGGTCAGAAGTCTTTGAAGTCAGACTGAAGAGTTTTTCAGACAGAGACAAACTAACATCTCCTTTCAAATGCAGGTTCTTCATTCAAAAAAGAAGTTAGAGTGGCACAAGGAGATTCATGAAATGAAACCAAAATCCTGTCACTATTGTGCTGAGAAATTTGTGCACACAGCAAGTTTGACTCGCCATGTTCGGAGAGCACATGATAGCCGTTATGTTCCTAACAAAAAGAGGGAAGGGGAAAATATTGAATGTCCCATCTGTCATTTGGTGTTTTTGAAAGCCTCCCTTGCTGGGCATATCAAGGTATTTAAAGACATTCTGTGTCTACAACTTGTAGCTTAGTGTAGCATGAGGAAATATTGTTTTAAAATAACTTTGCGTCAACTTTAGATTCATGGCGGTGAACGTCCTTATCCATGTCATATTTGTGGAAAGGATTTCACTACAAAATGGAACCTGCAGACCCACCGATGGACCCATGCTAGCCGCTCTGCAAGACAGCATAAGTGCACTCTCTGCAAAGCCTCTTTCTGCAGAAGACCTGACTATCTCACCCATATGAATACTCATCGGAATGTGAGACCCTTTACCTGCAACCACTGTGGTTGTCAGTTTGTACGTAAGTATAACTGCATTCGCCACATGAGGCAACATGAAGAAGGCAAAAATTTTGCCTGTACAATTTGCAACAAAACATTTCATCGTAATTACTACTTGAAGGATCATATGCGTATTCATAATGGTACTCGCCCATTTACTTGTCACATTTGTGGTAAAGCTAGTACTTCTAAATCAAATCACAACAAACATGTCCGAATACATCATGCTCGAGAACCTCACAATACAGAACTTTAAATTAATGTTGCTCAGGTTCAAGTTCCCACATTGCACTTTAGGTTCGTCTAGAATAGAAGTTGTGTGCAACATTCTCATTCTTAGCTCTCCAGGATATTGAGCTCAGGAACTTTATTTCAGAAGTTTCAGGTATCTTTGTATATTTATGAACTATATTTCAATTTTATCACTCTTGTACAGTTTAGGGAACTTCCTAGAAACAATTATCTGCCCCTTTCTTTGTTTGCCAAAACTGAACCTTTTACTAAATATAGTACAACTTTGGACTATGTATTTTAATATGCCTCACAATTGGTGTACTTTATGTAGTGCAAGCTATCAGTTTTTTAATATTTTGGACTATACCATAGAACTCTGTTTGATTATTAACTAATTTAGTTTATTAAAGGTAATAGTGGGCCTATAACATTGCCATGGAATATTCCATGTAGCATAGCTGCTGCAATTACTGCTAACTTCTCTATGCTCAGAAAAGTAGTCATCTCAGCAAATTTTTCTGGTTTTATGCATTCACATGAATGCAACTTACAAAAGTAGGTATCTTAAATTTTAGCTAATATGTTTATGACTTGTTTCCTTTTTTCCTTCAAAAGAAAAATGAAATGAAAAAGAAAAAAAAAAAAATCAGGGTTTGATTGAAAAGAAAAAAGAAACTTGTGGTTCCCATGTGACCATAGGGTTTAGATTGTCCCAGCATTTCTGGCACAAGAAATTGTTACCTTTCATTTTTCCTTTGTTAATTTCCCGTCCCAGTTAAATTGGAAGGTTAACTTATTGATGCTGAATGTGTAACTTTGTATGCTGTGATTTAAGTTTTTATTATTTGTATTGGAACATAATAAGAATTGTTTTATTGTGATGTGATTGTTTAATTCTACTGCATATTATTGTTCAAAATGTGTGTTCATTGACCTTTTTTCTCATTGTAAGTGTATGCTGTTATGTGTGTTTGTTTCTTTTTTAAAACAATGTTTGATGTGGAAAATTATTCAATTGATATTGATTATCAAGTGTAAAGATGTCTAATTATGATTATCATAGTTCTGGGTCGTATGATCTTCTGTAATAATACAGTATGAATGAGCCAGCCTCAAAGCTGAACATTTTGGTTTTATTTTATTCCATGGAATTGTGTTACATGGCGCATCATGTTAGTTTTGTTGTAGGTTTCAGTATTTTAGTAACTTTCTATCCTCTAGATAACACTTGAAAACTTGGTGGATTTACAATTTCAACATAAGGTTTTGCTATACCTGTGTGCGTGTGTGTGTATGTAGCATTTGAATATGATTACTACTAAATTACTGTGTTCTTTCATGTTATGGGTCGAGAAGTTTAATTTATTCTATTTATGTTATGTTCACCAATATTTTTAGATTTTTAATTCCATAGGTATTATTTCCTGTCTTGTTCTCTTGTGTTGCCAAGGGTCGGAACAGGAATTGTTTAGTTCATGAACCTAGTGTTTTCTTTCCTCCTTCTATGTGTACAAAGTGTGGTTTAAAATTCATTGAAAGACTGGTAGTTTTTAAATGAATTTGTTGGCTTTTATTTTTATGGTTTTAACTGTTACTGTGGACTAGTGAAAGCACCAGATATCCTAGTACGACAGTGAAACAAGATTCCTTTTCTCTTGCTATACAGATAAATTGGCTCAAATAGGATTTCAAAACTGAACAAGACTAAGCAGAGGCATGATACCTCGCTTCATTCATTTTTCCAACAAAACAGTAATCTCGTAAGTTGAATCTGAATCAAAAGCCAAATATTTAATGTGTCACTTTAAATATCTTGCCGTCATAGGAAACAAAACATTTCTCTTCAGATACATGTCAGATAGGCAAAACATGTCCTTTTGAATTACAGTGCATCCCTCTCCAACCATGTCCCGCTTGAACCGTTGCTAAATACAGTGTCATTCCCAAATTGAGTCATACTCTCTTTAATTCACCCGCGTGAACTGTTTCCGCCCCTAAACCGTCGCGATCGTGTGCAAGTCGGCCAACATGGTTTAAAAGGGGTGCAATGTATTTCAAAAACATTCGGACTATGTCTTTGAATGTTAACTTAAAAATAATTTAAGTAGTTAATTCATTTTATCATATACAAATTAAGATTTCTTTAAAAACAACTACTGTATTTAATTGTCAAAGAATTAAATGTTCTGAAAACAGAAATTGGTGATATATAGACGGTTCTCTTTGAAGTGTGAAAAATTAAAAAATATAAAATTTACTTTTTGCCTCATGAAAATTTACTTGTAATCTACAAGGTATTTTGTGACATTGAAGCTTAGTGTCCTGTAAGAAAAAAACAAAAAACACATTTACACAAGTTTAAAGCAATGAGATTCTATCCTTGAAACACTAGTTGTGTGAGCATACTTGGCAATTATGATGATAAAATCAAATCCTACAGCACACTTGTATTTGGGAGCTTCTAATGGATCATTCCCAGCTTTTTGAAGTAATTGTAGCTCAACAAGGCTGGTAATCTGGAAGATGGTACAAGGAGTGTTAAAGTTGCAATTGCAAAACTATTGTTCTTCAAGTGTCACTTATACAGTAACTTATACAGACCTGTGTTAATAAGTTGACTGATATATGAGGTTTTTCCTCAATAATCGAATAAAATATGGCGAGAAGTCTTTCCAAATCAAATTGACGAGGTCCCATCACTAGTGAACTAATTTTAGTGTGAGCATTCTTTTTCTGAACCTGCTTTTTATTTCTACCACTTAGCTTCACAAATAGCTTTTTATCTTCTTTGGGTGAATTATATGAAGCTAAAAATGCAGCAATGATGAGGTACTTTGCATAGTATGGGAGTTCAAAGCTCAATGCATATTTAGCAGAGGATGAAAGTGTGCTGTGCTTATCAACCGGTGGTACACTATCCATATCTGTAGCAAGCTTCTTCCTATTAATTCAAAAACAAGTTAAAATGTTTACTCAATGTAAATTAACTGCTGGAAAAGTAACAACTGTCTCCTTACCCTGTCTCAAATCTCATATAAATCATTTGAAGCGATGCTTTAAGATGGGGAGAAATGTGCTTCCATAATTTACCTGAATCATTAATATCAATCTCGCCTTTTTCAATTGGCTCACAATACTTCGAAAAATTTTCAGCTGCCTGTAGAATGTACACACGTAGAAGACATCCACTAAGTAACGAAAAGAGAATATAAAGTGGGTCTTATCTCATACCTTATACCGAAGCTCAGTTATATCCCTGCAAGATCGTAGGAAGACTGCTACAAAGAGTTGAAGGTAGTTTAAATAAAAGTCAGCTGGATAGTCCTTTGGCTTATCTAATGCAAGAATTTTAAGAATATCACCTACCAAAAAAAGGGGGGGAAAAGCGGTTATTTTGAGACTAAATGTTTAAAAACCAAACAATGTAGATGTTCCAACTGTACAAACTTTGAGAGTACTGTGGGAAAAATATCTGGATAGGGGGAGGAAGACCACCAGATGGAATGAATTTGTCCCACAGCACATCACTAAGAAAAATAACACAAACTTTCTTGAGGCAGCTTAGCTCTTGTAGTCTCATCAAAGCTGGTAAAAGATTGGCATTCATATCTCGTAATCTTTCACTACCTTCCAGTACCTTAGAAATAATCCAAGTAAGTTTTTATGCAGTGATCCAATGTAAACACGAAGGATTAAAAAGTGAACTCTGACCTACCACAGCAATAATCTTATTATGAAGGTCCTGTTCATCTGCAATAACCTTCAGCTGTAAAATGAAGTCCATAATATCATCACATCTTGTACCTGGAGTTAAGCTTTCCCCTGAAAGACAAGAATGGTTAAATAACTGCCAAATTCATTTAAGTAAAATAAAAAAAAAAAATACTTTTGTACTACAAACCAACTATTTGTGACAAAATTGATTCAAAAAGTAAGCGAGGCAGGTATCCTTCAACACAATTTACAGAGGCATAATGAATGCCTAGAGATTGTAAAACTTTCATTAGAGTGTACGATTTACCACTAGACTTGTGGCCAGTCAGGAAAATAGATTGTGGGACACTATCCTCATGCTGTCATTAACACACAAAAATTTAATGAGCATCAAAACAAGCCTAGCTAAATGAAATTTAATAGTTCAGAACAAGAAAAACTAAAACCCAAAACATGCAAAAATAATCTGACGATAAAAAGTGTAATGTTTCCCTTACATGACCCAAGAGAGAAACCAGCTGCATAACTTCATGATGGCGACAAGGCACATCAGGTATATCTAAACATGACACCATATTGATGGTCTTCCAGATGGACTGTTCCTCGTAAAAATAAAATTTGACCAGTGGTGAAAGTTAGGTAAAGTTGACAAATGCGGTTACAAAAGGCGTTCTACGTAACAGAAAGGGAGGTTAGAAATAGGTACCAGCTAAATTCGAAACAACCTACTACAATCACACGTAGGATAAAAGGCTCACGAGAACCACATTATAGTTTTCAATCAGGATTTAAGTTGCCAAGCGGCCAGTTCTTGTTTCTGCTGTGTGACAGAACTGTCAGCGTAAACTATAAATAAACAAAGAACCGCGGATACTCCACCCCCGTTCTGTTTCAGAAAACTCCATGATCCCGCGATTTTTGCAGGTACACCAACGTCTAAATTGCAAGTGAAAAAAATAGTTATCTTTAACACAGTTACGTTTCCGGACCAAACTTGTCAAGAATCGCAATCCTATTTTCATAGATGGAAATATATACAGAGAGACAACAAAAGTGAAGTAATTCCTATTTTTCGATTTCGACAGCCGGTCTCCGACTCCGACCTCCGACTTGTAATTCACGGAGTTCCGGTTGGTCTCGCGTCTCGTGTAGCGTCTATAGGCTGGCGTTCACACCGTTCGCTTGCACATCACTAGCAAGAAAATGGCGGATGGCGTGGATATTGATTTATACGCCGACGATTTAGAAGAAGGATTTGGTCAGGTAAATTATACAAATTTCATTATTCGGACGTATAATGGACAAAATAAAGGTGTGGTATTACGACTGAGCAATAACTTTCCCTAGAGTGTGGCCGCCAGTCGTTTGGGCTGTCCCTGTAAACATGGAGTGGTTTTCTTGCCGGCATCACTTGATCACAATAAATCTCTTCTTTTCTTCGCACTTTCGCTCTTTTGTTTATTTATTTTATCCAGCTCATTGTACTTGTTTTACTCTTCAAGTCGATCATCTTGTTTTCATGAGTTGATTTATTTATCTACCTAGCTTGGCCTTCAGGCTTATGCCTGCTGATAAAGGATTTGATGTTTGGCATTCTCGTTCTAAGTTTTCCTACTAAGCTTTTTTTCTATTTATAATTTGTCTTTGCTAACATACCTTATCCAAATTTCTATGGTACTCGTTTTTGTCCGATTTTATTACTTCCACTTATCTTTAAAGATAATATGTATACATTGTTGCTAGGTTATACTCTATCCTCGCAATTTCTGACTCTTAACTCTCAGGACAGTGTCTGACTAGACTTAAAAAGCTGTGACTTCCATACTTTTATTTGTTCACATTCTGTTTATATGCTATCATTTGCCAATGCCTTCATGGTTGTTAAGTATTTGTATTCTCAATTGATTATTTTGTATCTTTGCAGCAGGATGAATTTGGCAATGATGGTGTGGACCTTTACGATGATGTGATTGGTGCCCCATCGAGTGGTGGCGAGGGAGAAGCCCCTGCTACTCAACAATTGAACACTAGCAGTAGCAGCTCTACTGCTCCTCCTCAGACCAATGAACGCTCCCCTAATAACGGCGGACCATCTTACCATCATGGAAATAACAGCACCCAAGCCAATCATGGTGGGCGACGCTACCAACTTTATGTTGGTAATCTGACTTGGGTAAGCTTACCTTAACGTGTGATTTGCTGTGAGTTAATTCTTTTGTGCATAAATGTAACCTTGATTCTTATATTCAGTGGACAACTGATCAAGACATTACTGAAGCAGTTTTGGGTATAGGAGTCAATGACTTTCTGGAAGTCAAATTTTTTGAAAACAGGGCAAATGGCCAATCAAAAGGATTCTGTGCTATCTCGCTTGGCTCTGAAGGAAGCATGCGTATGTGCATGGATCGTCTCAGTAAAAAAGAGCTCCATGGTCAGTGTCCTGTGGTCACTTTCCCCACCAAGCAAGCTCTTAATCAAGTAAGTATGCCTTTTTGTTATGCTTAATGCCCATTCTCTGTTTCTTCTTATCTTTACATCTGTGTTGTTTCTCTTTTAGTTTGAATCTCAATCAAAGACTCGACCTGCTCCTACGCCTAATTCTGGCCATCACCAACAAGGACCTCATGGACCCCGAGGCCCTCATGGACCTCATGGGCCTCACCCTGGCGGACCTAGAATGATGATGGGACCTCCTCAAGGTATCCGTGGACGCATGCCACCTCCAGGTATGCCTCCACCAGGAGGCCCAGGAGGTCCACGCATGCCTGGCCCACCAGGAATGGGGCATCAAGGGCATCAGGGACCTCCAAACCAAGGACCTCCTCCTTTCCAGCATAACAATTGGAATGGACCCCGAGCAAATGGAATGTCAGGTAAGAATACATGCATCATATTTATCTTATTAATTAGACTTCAGGGATTTGGGTTTCTGCATCCAATGAGTGATACATGTACACGTAATTCAAGACTCCTTTTTTTCTTTCTTAAGGGCCCCCTCCCATTGGCCCTCCTCAGCAGGGTCCTCAAGGTCCTCAACAGCAGAGGCCACCACCCGGCATGGTGGGCCAGTATGACTATCCGGTTAGTACTCTTTTTTCCTACATTTCACCTTAATGTGTTTATCTCCTGACATCTGTTTTTTCACAAAGTTTGTGCTATGCTATTTTACAGCCATTCCAAGTTCCGCCACCTGGTCAAGTACCTCCTCGGGGTCCTCCTCCAGGGCCAGGTGGGCCAGGTGGACCTGGTCCTGACCAGAGGGGTCCACCACCTAGACCTGATTGGAGCAGACCACCAGGTGAGGATACTTCCATTATATCCTTTGTACTTACCAATAAAGCTCCCCTAAGCCTTACTAGACATCACTTTTTTCTCTCTTTCTGATGCCAGTGAGTGTCAATTTTCTGACTCTCTTGTCACAATATTTTACTTTTTCTAGCCAGATGCCTTTTACACATTTCACTAATGATACTTTTAGTGGTTTTCATGATGCATAGGGTGTGCTGTATCGTGTCTTAAAAGCATGCATTTCAGGTCTGCATGGGTGTGGGTTTTAATTGACTTTGGTGGCTGGTCTCCAGATCAACATTTGCTAGTGACTCCCCAGTTTGGATTTGTTGTCAATAGTTTTAAGTGGCTTGTCAAATCCTTATCACAGGTGACATAAAATTTGTTCGCGGTGGCCAGCCTATCTGGTTGTCGTAATACTATTTATGTCTGTTGACAGGCATGCCCCACCATGGGCAGCCACAGGGATTCCCTCAACACCAGCCCCCACCAATGCAAGGGCCACCCCCAGGTCAGGGTCCGCCCCCAAGGGGCCCTCCCCCCGGCCAGATGGCTGGTGAGTGATAGCGGTCCTGATCCCTATCCATGCCAGGCTCTTTCGGCCATTCCCTAATTTATACTGATTTTTAGGGTCTTTTGTGTACCCTCTGACTTTTTGTATAGGCTTTAACATGTACTGTAATTCTTTCATTTGGAACATAGCTTCTTGCTGGTTACATTTTTGTTGCCTCTTTTATTTCATGTACCAATGTAATATTCCCATACTACCCTAAACTCTTACAATATCTTCCTCTATCTTACTGTTTTTCTATTGCATGACCAGTTTTGTCACACGCTTTATCTACACTGCGCTTTTCATTTTCTTTAGTAGATTTGGATGTGTTTACAATTTTACACTAAATTGTGTTCATCTAATGCGGCCCATTAGACACCCATTAACTTTCATTACGTATCAGGTCATAGCCAGTGGCAATTTTCTTTCCATTGATTGTGAAAACCTTAATTTGGCAATACATTTTTATATTTAGGAAGGAACTCTGGTTAGCTACTGTCGTACTCCACTGGAAAGTGGAAGACCTGGTTCTCACAGTAGAACTACTATAATTTTCTTCACATAACCTGTTGACTTAATTATTATTTTTTGTTGTATTTTTGTAGGTCCTGGTGGCCCTCCACCCCCTCATGGAGGACCCCCACCTCAGGGTCCCCCCGCTCCTCATGTCAACCCAGCCTTCTTTGGTGGTCACCAGCCTCAAGGCCCACCCCCACATTCGCACCCTGGACATCCTGCCCACCCTCCTCACCCTCATCCCCAGCATCCAGCCCATCCTGTGCCCCCGCAAGGTCCTCCACATGGCCCCCCTCATGGCCCCCCTCAGATGGCTCCCCACGGACCGCCCCATGCGTACGGACCACCGCCTCCAGCAACCCAGGTACGCGGTTGGCCCAACAGTGATCGCGTAAGTTTTTCCATAGAAAATGTGTTTCATCTCAACGTGCTTATGTTGATTTGTGTTCAATGTTTACTGGAAAGGTTCATTGAGCTGCTAGATTCTTTTAAGTGTAAAATAAGGGATCAAATGTAGTCTCCTGTATCCTAAGCACCTAAGATAATGGTGTGAGCCATGTAGTTCTGTATTATTCTAGGAGAACAAGGAAAATTCCATTTTCTTCCTCCCAGTAAATTTCCCATCAATTGAATAATTTTTAAATGTTCTGACCCTTTTTTGTACATTGCAACAACATGAATCTTTCCATTTTGCAAATTATATCCATTTTAGGGAAAATTTTTCCCTTGTTTTGCTCATAGTTCAACTACTTGTTGCCTAGTTATTGAAGTTAAACACACATTTTCTCTTATCTGTTTATGTAGGTGCCCTATGGTGCTCCACCACCTGACCACAGGCCTGATGGTCCACCTCCAATCAGTGAGACTGAGTTTGAAGAAATCATGGGACGCAATCGTACTGTTTCAAGTTCGGCAATTGCTCGTGCTGTATCAGATGCTGCTGCAGGTCTGTTCTTGTCATACTGTTATAGGTCACAGCTTCAATGAAATGCGGTATGCTTGAGTGGTCTAATCTTTGTCATAAAATTGCAGGTGAATATGCCAGTGCAATTGAGACTCTAGTAACAGCAATTTCTCTCATTAAGCAATCCAAAGTTGCTAATGATGACAGATGCAAGATTCTCATCAGTTCCCTACAAGACACACTTCATGGTGTTGAAACTAAAAGCTATGGATCTGGGCGAAGAGGTTTGGAAATTTTCCTTTCATGTTTCTGTTTTGCTTTAGTGGGTTGTGTAAATAATATTTTTTCTTGTTTCTCAGATCGCTCTAGATCCAGAGATCGTGACCGCCACAGGAGAAGAGGACGCGATCGATCCAGGAGCAGAGATCGAGAGTATGGGGATAGGAGAAGCAGCAGAGACCGCGACCGTGACCGGGAAAGAGACCGTGAAAGAGAGAGGGACAGAGAAAGGTAGGATAGACTCCTGCATTACTGCATTTTTGTCAAGGGGGAAACATCAGAATTTTAGTTTATTATTGTCTTGAAATTTTGTGATTTTTTCTGAAACACCCCGTGGAATATTTTGCACTTACACCCAGACTTTTTCTAAAATTGTAAATTTTTCTGAATTTTTGAATTGTGAGGTGTACAAAATATGTTATAGTTTTTGTCCTTTGTTATTGGTGAGCAATGTGCTTCTGGTGTACGACCTGAATCTTTTGTCTGCTTTGGTATTTTAATATTAGTATGTTCTAAGCTAAAGTTATAGTGGGGTTGATACTCAAACAAGGTGAAATTTATTCCTTTTTTTTTTTTAATTTTGCTGTCCTGGTATTGTTACTCTTGTACAATTGGTTTCTTGACTCGACGGGGTGCGGGTACTCCTCAGTGAGTGTACACGGTGGGTTGGTCAAACCAGGCATTCGATGGACGTCTGCCCTGCCTGGGTCTCGCGGGGACGCTGGTTGAGAGGATGGCAGGGTTAGAAGGGCCGCGGCCGTCTAGCACGACGGAAGCCGCTCGACCTCCGGGAGCGCGACCTGCGCGACTGTCGAGCACGGCATGGACAGGGACAGGCGCTGGGCGGGCAACCTCCCAGGAGGGCACAACCTCCTGTCGCTGGGACCAGATGGGGTAGTAGGAGACGGGGCGGCCGCGGGGTGCGGACCAGGACTCCTTACGAGACTGCACCACAACCGGCGAGTAGTAAGGGGCGACAGCTGGGTGCGCTAGCGCGTACGGCACGTGGGGGGCCGCGTGGTACACGTGGCTGACAGGAGCGGCAACGTGGTGGTAGATGACGTGGTGCTGGACGTTGGGAGAAGGTACAGGCCTCTTGTCGCTCCAGGCTGGCACTCCACCTGGTCTAGGGTACGGGTAGGCAGGCCGCACCCGGGGGCGTGAAGGGGGAGACGGTCCCCAAGGCCAGCCGCGTCCGCCCCATGGTGCGCTCTCCTCTGAAGATGAGGATGAGGATGAGGATGACGACTCATCGGCATCCTCGCTCTCGGCGCTGGTCTTGGGGCCCTCAGTGCTGACTTCCTCGTCGGCAGCCTCAGTAGTGGCCTCAGCAGCCTCAGTGGTTGTCGCATTGCCGACGTTGATCTCGATGTTGATTGCAGCGGTGCTCTCGTCATCGTCTTCATCGGCAGCCTCGGTAGTGGTCACAGCAGCCTCGGTGGTAGTTTCACCGCCAACGTTGACCTCGATGTTGATTGCAGCGGTGCTCTCGTCATCGTCTTCATCGGCAGCCTCGGTAGTGGTCACAGCAGCCTCGGTGGTAGTTTCACCGCCAACGTTGACCTCGATGTTGATTGCAGCGGTGCTCTCGTCATCGTCTTCATCGGCAGCCTCGGTAGTGGTCACAGCAGCCTCGGTGGTCGTTTGACTGGCTACGTTGACCTCGATGTTGATTGCAGCGGTGCTCTCGTCCTCGTCTTCATCGGCAGCCTCGGTGGTAGTTTCACCTCCAACGTTGACCTCGATGTTGATTGCAACGGTGCTCTCGTCATCGTCTTCATCGACAGCCTCCGTAGTGGTCACAGCAGCCTCGGTGGTAGTTTCACCGCCAACGTTGACCTCGATGTTGATTGCAACGGTGCTCTCGTCATCGTCTTCATCGGCAGCCTCGGTAGTGGTCACAGCAGCCTCTGTGGTAGTTTCACCGCCAACGTTGATCTCGATGTTGATTGCAGCGGTGCTCTCGTCCTCGTCTTCATCGGCAGCCTCGGTAGTGGTCACAGCAGCCTCGGTGGTAGTTTCACCTCCAACGTTGACCTCGATGTTGATTGCAGCGGTGCTCTCGTCATCGTCTTCATCGGCAGCCTCGGTAGTGGTCACAGCAGCCTCGGTGGTCGTTTGACTGGCTACGTTGACCTCGATGTTGATTGCAGCGGTGCTCTCGTCATCGTCTTCATCGGCAGCCTCGGTAGTGGTCACAGCAGCCTCGGTGGTAGTTTCACCGCCAACGTTGACCTCGATGTTGATTGCAACGGTGCTCTCGTCATCGTCTTCATCGACAGCCTCCGTAGTGGTCACAGCAGCCTCGGTGGTAGTTTCACCGCCAACGTTGACCTCGATGTTGATTGCAACGGTGCTCTCGTCATCGTCTTCATCGGCAGCCTCGGTAGTGGTCACAGCAGCCTCTGTGGTAGTTTCACCGCCAACGTTGACCTCGATGTTGATTGCAGCGGTGCTCTCGTCATCGTCTTCATCGACAGCCTCGGTAGTGGTCACAGCAGCCTCGGTGGTCGTTTGACTGGCTACGTTGACCTCGATGTTGATTGCAGCGGTGCTCTCGTCATCGTCTTCATCGGCAGCCTCGGTAGTGGTCACAGCAGCCTCGGTGGTCGTTTGACTGGCTACGTTGACCTCGATGTTGATTGCAGCGGTGCTCTCGTCATCGTCTTCATCGACAGCCTCGGTAGTGGTCACAGCAGCCTCGGTGGTCGTTTGACTGGCTACGTTGACCTCGATGTTGATTGCAGCGGTGCTCTCGTCATCGTCTTCATCGGCAGCCTCGGTAGTGGTCACAGCAGCCTCGGTGGTCGTTTGACTGGCTACGTTGACCTCGATGTTGATTGCAGCGGTGCTCTCGTCATCGTCTTCATCGACAGCCTCGGTAGTGGTCACAGCAGCCTCGGTGGTAGTTTCACCGCCAACGTTGACCTCGATGTTGATTGCAGCGGTGCTCTCGTCATCGTCTTCATCGGCAGCCTCGGTAGTGGTCACAGCAGCCTCGGTGGTCGTTTGACTGGCTACGTTGACCTCGATGTTGATTGCAGCGGTGCTCTCGTCATCGTCTTCATCGGCAGCCTCGGTAGTGGTCACAGCAGCCTCGGTGGTAGTTTCACCGCCAACGTTGACCTCGATGTTGATTGCAGCGGTGCTCTCGTCATCGTCTTCATCGGCAGCCTCGGTAGTGGTCACAGCAGCCTCGGTGGTCGTTTGACTGGCTACGTTGACCTCGATGTTGATTGCAGCGGTGCTCTCGTCATCGTCTTCATCGGCAGCCTCGGTAGTGGTCACAGCAGCCTCGGTGGTAGTTTCACCGCCAACGTTGACCTCGATGTTGATTGCAGCGGTGCTCTCGTCATCGTCTTCATCGGCAGCCTCGGTAGTGGTCACAGCAGCCTCGGTGGTCGTTTGACTGGCTACGTTGACCTCGATGTTGATTGCAGCGGTGCTCTCGTCATCGTCTTCATCGACAGCCTCGGTAGTGGTCACAGCAGCCTCGGTGGTAGTTTCACCGCCAACGTTGACCTCGATGTTGATTGCAGCGGTGCTCTCGTCATCGTCTTCATCGGCAGCCTCGGTAGTGGTCACAGCAGCCTCGGTGGTCGTTTGACTGGCTACGTTGACCTCGATGTTGATTGCAGCGGTGCTCTCGTCATCGTCTTCATCGGCAGCCTCGGTAGTGGTCACAGCAGCCTCGGTGGTAGTTTCACCGCCAACGTTGACCTCGATGTTGATTGCAGCGGTGCTCTCGTCATCGTCTTCATCGGCAGCCTCGGTAGTGGTCACAGCAGCCTCGGTGGTCGTTTGACTGGCTACGTTGACCTCGATGTTGATTGCAGCGGTGCTCTCGTCATCGTCTTCATCGACAGCCTCGGTAGTGGTCACAGCAGCCTCTGTGGTCGTTTGACTGGCTACGTTGATTTCGATGTTGACTGCACTGGTTACCACCTCAGCTCCCTCAGTCGTGGCTTCGTCAGCTTCCTCAGTTGTAGTTGCATTACCTACAGTAATGTTGATATTCACGCCTGCTGTGCTGGCCTCTGTTGCTGCCTCGGTAGATGTTGCTTCGTTGACTGTAATTTCTACATTTACCTTGCTGCTTGATGTCTCCGTGGTGGCTTCTTCATTTTCTTCTGTGGTGTCGTCATTACTGCTGACTGTTAAGCTGCTTCCACTTAGTTCTGCTGCCGTGCTTATGGCATCAATGACGTCTTGAACCTGTGTTGAGTTGGTTCCTTCAACCTAGGGAACATTTTAATTGGTTTGTTAGCCCTTGTTTAATCTATTCCAAACTGCTTTTTCATTTCACGACTCACCTCAATGTCAAGTCCATTTTCACTGTTTGTGATCTGGACTGTTGTTCCTGATGTGCTGTCCTCGACCTCATCATCACTTGTTGCAAATACAACAGTCTTTATGCCAATTCTGCTTGCTAGTTGTCCAAGCACTCCCCCAAGTGTGGATGTGGCTGTTGTTTCATTATTGCTGTCTAGAAGGACCAGTGTTACTCCCTCACTTTCAGAAGTGAGCACCTGTTAAGTTTTTATGTATGAAAATTAGTTTCCTATTTTAAAATCTTGGTCACTTAATTTTTATTCTTTTTGTTTTAGTTTTTGATTTTAAGTTTGTTTTTACTTACCTGAGTTGCACTGCATGCCAGGAGGAGTCCCACTAGAACAGCGATGGGCTTGGCCATGTTATGTGCCACTTGTTGCCAATGCGACATTTCCTTCTAGGCGGTTCTCTTTATACTTGCTTTCAGTGTCTGTTTGTTCAAGTGTGTCTGTTTACCAAGTGGTTGCATCTGAATTACTTGGATCTTCATTGTGATATAGCCGATTTGGCAAAGTTTGATTAACTAAGTTTTACTCTTACGTTGATCATTTATTTGACTAATTGTCTCCGTTTTGGCGGAAGAAGTGTTGTAGTTCCATTTTTCTTACAAGTAAAAGTCTTACCTGACCTTCATTTACTTTTGTTTTTAACATAGTTTTTTTAAAGTCATTTTTTCCATGAACTTTCTTTTAGATTTACCTTTTTATTTTGATTGGTTATGACGAGTATACTGAGTGATCAATTTTTCCCACTGAACACTTTCGAATTACTCCCAAGGATTAGAGGTGCCTGCTGTCCGCTCTTAACCCACTGTGTAAACACAGCTGCACTTGCCAGAACTCGTCTGAAGCAAGCAACTGCGTCACATGAGTCTGTGGTTTGATTGGGGAGAGCTGTTCATCATTCACACCTCCCAACTTCTCATAATCTTCTATCTTAATTTGTAACTCAGTAAATTTTCTCGATTTCGCAGGTACTATGCAGAGACCTACTCAAGAGAACGGGCTGCTGAACGATCCCGAAGCCGAGACAGAGAACGGGAACGAGAATATAGAGAACGTAGCCGTGAAGACAGGTAAAACCAAAATATTTTCATGGAAGCTGTGTCTTTGAAAAGTTAGCATTCCCATGTATCATTTGTCCTTGTAGAGCTTTTCACTTAAAGTAGCAGTGAAAAGTTCACTCAAAGAACTCAGTTACATGTAATACATGAGGAAGTGAAGCTTGTCACAACTTTAGAAAATCTTGAAAACCTCAAACTCAGGAGATTTAGGATGAGGATAATCATGGAAAATTCTCAGGAAATGATAGGGTAAATAGAAAAATGTCCATGTTTTGTGTATCACTCTAAAATTCAGAAAATATTACACATACTTTGCTGGAAAGAAACAAGCAAACACCAAAAAAAAAAAAAAAAAAAAAAAAATGAATAAAATGAGGGAAACTAGACCAAAAGTGATCTGGAAATAAGGAAAAAGTCAGGGAAAATTGTCTAGAAAACTTTGTAGCAACGGTGTTTCCCCCATTAATTAACTATGCTCTATATGTATGTATGTGTTTGTGTTCAGTTCTACCCGTCAATCGGTTCGGACCCGTGCTAAGTCTCCAGAGGTCCCTGATGCCGGACCCATTGTCAGCTCCAAGTCAAGGTATGTTTTCTAGTGGTTGTTATTTTTCAGTTTTTTCCTACATGAAGACTGCCGATCGAATTTGGTTCGGATTCTTGTTATGATTGTAAAATCCTTATTCTTTATCTTTTAATCCTTCAGATGTGAAGACTGTCAAATGAAAAAGCAGTAATAGCAGTTTTATCCTGTAACAGTTAAAGTAGTAATTGTGGATTTTTGTCTTAATTTTTCAGATACTATGACGAGCGTTACAGAGAAAGGGATCGTGAACGTGAACGTGAGAGAGAAAGGGATCCAACAGCTAGGAGAGAGCCTGAACGTGAGAGAGAGCGTGATAGAGAAAGGCGAGAGGAAAGGGAGTCTTCTCACCGAAGCTCTACACGGCATTAGGGCCACATTCCAAATTTATTTGAGCTGTGTGTGGCTTTGTTTTCTCCTTCCCAATTTTTTTTCCGTATTCCCACTTTCCTTCTACATGCAGTCAAAATTTGTATAGCTTCATCTGTTGTCTTTTTTTTCCTTTTTTTTTTTTTTTTTTTTTTTTTTTTTTTTTTGGGGGCAGTATGTATTTCCAAGGTTTTAACTGACAACACTGGTGGCAACTATTAGGTGACTAATTATTTACTGTAATCTTTAAGAGCATGATATTGAGCAGTCAAATCAACATGCAGCTCGACTTTCATCATTTGGGAAGAGGAGCATCTTTGTGACTTCAAGATGCCTGGATATGAAGAATCCTACACAGCATTCAACAAACACATCTGTTCTTGAAGAAGGAAGAATGTTATTTTTACAGATAGCTGGCTCAGTTAGTTCTAGTACTTGTAGATTCAATTATCTTATTTCAATGAATTTGTGTACATCAGGTTTTCTGGTACTTCAGTCACATGACTGTTGAGACACCTTTTAATTTTTATGACTGCAAACTTTTGTGTAAGATTGCACTTTTATGAGTTGCTTCTTTAATTTGCTTAGCCAGCTTATCTGCTGTGTATTGTATTGTATGGTGTAATAATTAAAACGTGAAAAACAGGGTTTGTTTCATTACTGTAGTATCCCTGCTATGTCCTACTACGAACATTGTTTAAGTTTTGTTTTTGGTGGGTGAAGTGTGTTAAATGAATTTCTCATGTTAGGTTGCCTTAAAAGTTTTCTCTAAGGTCTTTACATTTTCAATTCAACGTACTGCATTGTTTCCTTACTTAAAAAATTGGCTCTCAAACCAACGTTGTAATTTGGAATGCTGCAATAGCTGTAAAATGTTTTCGTCTGTTTAAACTTTTGTTTTGTTTTGGTTTTGGGCCTTGTCCTTTTTCATAAAAGACTGTGAATATGTTCTTGAAATTGTGTGCTCTTTGAATGCAGCTGTCATAATGAACTTAATGGAACTTAATTTTCTGTGTATTTGATGCTATTGCTCCTAGCTGAGTGCTGAGAATACCACTGTTGCAAAGCTTTTTCAACTAGTGTGATGGGTTTTAATTCATAAGAACAATCATCTGGTTTCAAAACAAAATTGGACAATAATTCTTTTTTGCCTGATGTTTTGTTACATTTTTACTTTTATCTAAAGATTGTTTTGTTTTACTTCTGTTGAGACCTCCACTTCCAATCCAAGGTTTTCTTCAAATTGTTGAACAGACATTTACCTTTTCTTTGCTTTGTTTTTATGCTCTGACCTTCTCTTCAGAGATGTGAAAGGAAATGCCTAAATGCTCACCTTCATTTGAGAAGGAAGAGCTTTTGATTTTACACTGTTTGGTTATCACACCGATCTTAAAGACTTTGTGATGCTTAAGCTAATTTTCTTACTAGAGAAATTTCTCTAATGTTGAGTCATTGATACAAAAATCATGATACGTTGATTACTGTTTACTGTTTAAGTAACACACAGGATTGCAATAATTTTGAAACTAAACATCTGATTGCCATTGCTCGTCCCAAAATATTGTATGGCACTCTTCTCACAATTATCAACTGTGCTGGTTTCCCTCTCCTTATTTTTGTGTTCAGCTTAAAAAGATCAAAAGTTTTGAAATTGTTTTTCAACTGTTTCGCTGTTGCCTCAAAGTACTGTCTGTGATACCATACGTAAAGAATTTCCTTAACTCAGGGGGACTAAAAACTATGAACCATGATGAAACCAAACTTGACAATCTCTTCAGTGTTAAAAAGAATTCACTTTTAATTGCAAAGTGAAAATTAAGTGAAAGAAAAATCTGAGTGTGCTGCCTTTTATAAAAGCTTTTCTTTATTGATTTTAGTTTGATTTATCAACGATATCTTATTTAATTGTTCATTTAACTTAAACTTATTTGATTGTTGAAATTCATTTTCTAATTGCACTAAATGTTCAGTTTTAAGTTGCTTAGAGCATAATTTTCAAGAAGAGAAAGGAAACACTAGGATATATATAGAGAAACAAACACTAAAGATTTGTTACACTATTTATTCGCTTTTGTTGAATTTGATTCATTGAAATGCTATACAAATGATGAAGCAAGCAAATTGGCACACTATTGCAGGTTTAAAGAAGAACATTAGAACCACCTTGAGATGGATGAATGGATTTTTGAATTGGATTTCTTCTTTCATTTTGTTGGGAGGAGATCAGGTATGTATGCTATGTGTTTAGTGTAGTGGATTGCAAGTGTGGTTGAAACTGAATATCTCAGCCACCCTTCAAATATTTGTTATTCTGTACTATCGAATGTGTATTGTTTCATTGATTCTATTTACTTTGATTGGTCACCTTCTGAAAGTACAGAAACGTTTCTTGCTGAGTATGAAGATGAATTTCGATTTGGAAAGACCAAGGCTGAAAATAGTCATCTTCAATTGTTTCATTGAAAGTAGCAGTTCAGAAGGTGTGTAATTGGTGTAAACTCAAAAGCATAGGGAACTATTGAAAGAATCTTCAACCTCAGCCTTTTGTGAGTTGAAATCCATCTTAACCATTTTCACAGTTGTGCTTCAACTTTCCTAAATAGCCTTGTTTTGCCCGTGTATAAAAGAAAATAAGTTTTTTTTTTCTTTTTCTTTTTGCCTGAATTATTATTTACTTTGTGTACTTTTTTTAACCATTCTTCTGTATTTACAAAATTTGCTGTGGAACAAGCACAGGATACAAAATCCAGTCATGTGCATGTGTGAGATGTTGTCACTGATTTCCCCTGTTACTGCCTCAAACTTTTGGGACTGTTTCCCTTTGATTCATACATCCTATGAGTCAAATTATTTTTTGTTTAGTTTATGGGTAATATTGTCATTAAGTTTGCCACATTGTGACAACTCAATACTGCATCCATAGTTTTGAATCTTAACTTTCAGTGAATGATCCTGACTTTACTTCCACTGAATATTATCTAAGTATCTTTTATCCTTTATGCTGGGTACTGACTTTATCCCAAGGTTTTAATACATACACGGTTTTTGTACACAACTTCTGACCTTGTTGTAGCCTACTAATTTTTAATGTGCTATGGAAGTTTTGCATGTGTATAAATGGTGCACATTTTCAGACAGTGACAACTCATGTCAGTCTCATTGGGTATTTTCTTCATTTATGTACTCTAACTTGTTTTCTTAATACTTATTCAGTTCCCAACTACCATAGTACTAAATTGTCAAAGATATTGTCAGCTTGAGCTGATAACAAAATCCACGCAAATTCTCCCTTCAGCTGTTTTTTAATGTTTTTAATTTTTTATCTTTTCTAAATAATTTAAATTTTACCTTTCATACCCAGCATAAAATCCTGTTGTGTTTAGTTTTCCTTCTGATAAATCATATTCTTGTGTAGTGGTTTTCCACCAACCAATCTTGCCCTCTTGCATTTGCATTACATCTAGCTCTGATTGTTTTTTGATCATATCAGTTTTGCTAATGTGCCAAGGAGCACACTGCCAATCAGTTTCCTCCATTTACACATCTACATAGTTTTTAAGTAATGTTTTTAATATTGTCTCCATTCTGTATGTGTTGTTCACTCTGCTTTCTAAGTGAAGCGTGATCAACAATGTTTTAAAGTAGAATCACTTCTGCTCATATTCGTTGAAGGTCAACTCTGATTGGTGAAGACTTGGCTAAAGCATGTGGTCATCTATATTGATAATTCAATTTAAGGCTGCACTTCAATCAAAGCTGGAACTGAGTTTTGTTAGGGAGTCTAAACCCCTTCAAAATGTGTTTTTGATTCTAGACTGCACCCTCATTCCCAAATTTGAATAAGGGTTTGGTCTAAATTCAAGTAAGGTATCCAGCTATTTACCCCACCGTACTACAGACAGCTTTTTGGATGTTTTCATGCTTCAGCTTTTTCTCCACCAGTCTAAATCCACCTTTCGGGCCCTTATAATTAATTGGTGTAGATGAAGTTATTTATTTGAAGTCTAATCATTGTGTGGTGTTAAAAGTACCCATTCAAGTATAGTCAGCCCCAAATTAAGTATAAGCCCTCCAATTTCAAACTGTTTAAATATTATTTTAGACAATTGTTGGGTGTGTTTATAAGGGTTTGTTCATGCTTACATGTATCCATTTATTGCTTCTCCTTAGGTTAATTGCCCTCTTTTCAACTCATTAATCAACCTGCAAATTTTTTTTTTCTTCTATTGGAGCAGTGACATCTTGATCTAAGTTTTAGTTTGTATTCAAAAATGTGCTCTGTAACTTTTTGAAGTCCTAGTAGTTCAAAAGCACAACATGATAATTTAATCTATTTTCTTTTTTAAAACAGTAAGCAATATGTTCTGGATTATCTCTTGATCCCCAAGATGCATGTTTCCTCAAATTATATACATGTTTTCTGAAGTTCCATGTTCTGTGGCTTGGATTGGTAAACTTGGTTGCTAAGGACAGCTTTCTTGATCAGTGCTGTACCCATCCATGCCCAGATGTTTTTCTTATTATATGGCTGTTTAAGAGAACACTCAGATCTTCATGAGGTCACTTTGGGTACGTGTCTTCAGTATTGCTAACTATGAGAACACAACTGAGTAAAGGCATTACTGTTACCTGCTAAAAATGAACAGTTGACGTGGGCAGCAAGTTAATGCTACTCCTTCAAGCTGTCTTGGTAGTCTGTGTGTTAAAATTGTTTGGTGTTCAAATTTTTAGTATTAGTTTTTGTTCATTAACGGTAATATGCTTCACAGGTGTTATCAATGGAGCTTGTCTTGTAATATGCCTGTAAAATCTAAACAAGTTTCAGTTCAATGTATTTTTTACAGTGTCTGGTGTTGGCTTAGGAATGCATTCTAGGAGGAGTCTGAAAAGTGTTTCTTTTACTAGCTCCTACCAGATGGCGGACATATGTTTATTTTGTCTCTACACAATAACAACTTGCTGTTTTATGTTTCAGTTACTTCAATGCAGAGCAGGAGGTAAGTAAAAAAACAACATTGGCTTCCAGTCTAAAGGGAGTGAGGACATAGATCATTGGGGTTACTTGTTGACCACTTACTTAAGCAATTTTACATATCAAAAATATTCCTGTAGTTCCCCGTTCAGTACTCTATTGTTATTTAGGTTTATCAGGGTTAAAACTGCCAGTTATTTTGCTGATATATTTTAAGTTTAGTTATTTGTTTTCATACAATAAAGATAAATAATTCAGACAACTTCTTAGTTTTACTCTTACAACCTAAGACATTGTCATTTGTACATCACAGAAGCATCTTACACTTTCACATGTTTCCTTAAGTGCCTATTTTTTTCTGAATTTTTTCTAACAATAATTCCATACGTCCTGCCATTACAGGTTGACCTTTCTTAGTTTTCTTTTTTAACTTCATGTATTTCCGGATTTTGTCCTTTTTATACTTCTGTAATGCGTCAGCACGTTCAGCCTTCTGTTTCTCCTTCGCAGCAATAAGTTGCTCTTTTTCTTTCTTCCGTCTCTCCAACTCTTCCTTAGCTTTTTCAAAAGGGTTACTCTCCCTGTCAAGGACAAATTAAATTCGTAAAATTAATTAATTAAATAACATAAAACACAAATGCTTACAGGCTGGACTGGTCACAAACCTGTGAGATTTCTTCTTGAAATCCACTCCAGCTACCAGAGCTTCATGCTTGTTGTCAGGAGACTTTATCTGCGACTTCTTGAGCTCTTTGTAGTACTTATGGAGTGCAGATTTACGCCTCTTCTCTTCGAACTGTTGCACTGTGGATGTCAATTACAAGAAACTGAACGGTTGCGAATACTAAAGATTCATGTTTTTGCAGGCATTCTAACCAATTCTAACCTCTATAGAAAGGCGTGAGGCCCACGCATTGTCATGAACAAACCTTTGGACTTATGACTATACTTCTTCTGCCTCCATTTAGACTTGTCGAAAGGTTTTTTTGAATTAGGAGTGATAGAAGACATATCGTCATTCATCAGTGAATTGGAAACTATAAACTACGCACTGGATATTATTCTGCTTTGAGGGGGCAACAGCATACAGCATATCCGAAACTGCAACTCTGATAGAAGAAGAAGAAAAGAAAAATTTTAATGTTTACGGGACGCTACTGGCGTCTGCTGCACCACGCACCACCACTGAGTGGTGAAAGATAGAAAAAGACGTGTGTATGTAGGCAAATGCAAGTTAACCGAAATATTTGACGTAGTTAGCTATGGAAAATGTGAAAGATTTTCTCAAGAAGTTTACAATGTCTGTTGAAAAACTTTCCTTGCTTTGGGAAGGTCTTTCTAAGCGAGCCTCTAAGCCCATGTGTGAAATTGAAATGTTATCAGACCAACTAATTGCTGCCTCTCAGTAAGTTTTTGATAAACAGCATGGTTATTTTGGTCTTATACTGGGATAGAGATTTTTTTACCAAACATTTTTTTCTTTTTCTTTTTTGCAGTACCTCTTCAGATGTCCTCATAAGTAGACAGTTTCCTGATTTGAAGGAGCAGTTAATCTATCAAATGTTGATAGCGCTAGAAACAGAGTTGCAACTCTTAATTTGTATAATGTGAGTCGATAAAAGATTTGAAAAAAATTACAAGAACAGTCAAGCAAAGAATGCACCCATGTTTTATTGTTTTTGTTTTTTCAGTCAAGAAGTCGCTGATAATACAGACAGTCTTAGTAAACTGGCATTACAAATTGATCGCTTGAGTGTGTGCCCTGACCATGTACCACACTACTTATCACCAAGCACAATATTGGAGTTTATTTCTGATAGTGCTCATTATTTTAGGGCTCTGTATCCTTTTTCGCATTTATTTTCTTCTCCACAGTTGAGATATTATCATACTCCAAATCAAATTACCTTAACGCTACGCCAGGTATGCAACACTAAAAATTGCTCTTTTAACTTTAGATTTCAGAGATGGCTTGTCAATCAGAAATTTGCGTAATGCGTTCATTGAAGGCGATGAACTGAGGACACATATCAAGTGTAAGTTGCAGTTTACATTCATATCTTGTCTGTACTAACGGGTAATGTAAAACAGCCACTGACATCTGATCTTCTTTAGGTTGCCGCCAAATTGGGAAAAATATTGTATATAGTATTGACAATGAAGTGGAGCAGCCCGAAAATTCATGAAGCACAGTGAGTTTTATACTAATACTGATTAGTAATTAATCAAAATGTGTCCAATATCTACAATTTTATTGTTGAAAAGTGAAACCTTTAAGTTAAACCAAGAGAATCAAGAGTACAAATTTGATCAGTTCACCAATGTGATTGGTCATATAATTCAAATAATTTCAAATAAAAGTATAATTTTGCTTTCAAACTGCAAGTGATTCACAGAAAACAATTCCAACATTGGAATAATGAAACAAAGGTCAAATCCAGAAACAAAGGGAGTGATATCACAGTGGAAGGGGGTTAAATTAATCAAAATATGATACTGACTTTACAGTTAACCATTACAATACACTGTAGAATCTTAGGTCCTTGCATGCCAAGGTCAACTACTTGTGTAAGATCATAAAAATTGAACGATAAATAATGTTCCTCAACGAGAAAGTCATACTTTAAAAATAAAAAAAGAAAAATTTTTGTCTGGTAACAAATTAGAAGAAAAGTTTTTCTTTCTTACTTCATACACAATTCAACTTAAATCCTGAACAATTGATACAAACTATGTTGTTGTTGGCCGAGGTTTCAGGATGAGTTTTCCCGTATCATCACAGGACATGTTGAAATCTGTTAGCACCTGTCTTGTTCGAGTTGTTATTATGGAAGGTGCAATGACTCTCTTATGAATTCCAAGCACAAAGAGAAACACTGGAAGTATACACAAAATAAAGAGATATAATTCAAACTCATGATGCATTTTCTCAATTAAAGCATTATCTGTATAAACAGGGTTGATGAGGCCCAAAGGATAAGAAGAACAAATGATGTACACTACTTGGATAGGCGGCATATTACAACAAGCACAGCCCTATCTACCAACGGAAAATGGCCCATTATTCCTCCACATTTTAAGACCATCTGGTTAAAAGGATTATGGGCCACAAAGAAGGTGAACACTTGGCATTTAAAGTACACATTTTGTTCTGCTTCCTTTTAGTTCCACATGCAAAGCCATTGTGATTTAATGATATGTTTCTCATAAAATTGCAAACTTACCTAGAATAATACTTGATATTGTAAAAAATGGGTTATTAAATAAGGACTGCGTAAAAGATACTTCTGATGTGTTGGGATCTGTTAACCAGTGCCAGGCTCCAACTGCTGTGCAAATTGATACCACACCAAGCAGAACTGGGAGAGAAAGAATTATTGCAATTTCGATCACACTGTCTAAGGACAAATACAGACGGAAGAACATAAACTTACTTCTCCACCTGGTTGTTGATGGCTGTAGGCATGATATGACTTCGGTGAGTCGTCTTTCAAATGCTTTCAAATCTGTTCACAAAACAGGACAATATTTTTCTATTAAAGGACTGTGGTAAAGTAAGGTTCATATATGTTGTTTTTTTGTTGTTGTTGTTGTTTAAAATAAAATAGGAAATGTCACGAGGAGGTCCACCAGCAGTGTACGAGTGATTAAATAATTGAACAATTAAATACATTCTCTGGAATAATCAAAGGCAAGGATGTTCCCTGTTGTAGGTTAAACAAATAGAAAATAGTGTCTAAACATAAATTTATCTATTGTAAAATTGTGTGGAGTTATCTGAGGGATGAACATTACCTTCGCAAGCCGTTTGTTCCAGAGACATCATGAATATGCTGTTGAGCAGTTAAGTAGAAATTGGTGTATGATGGTATTTTTGTCAGAAGATTCAGCCGCTTGCTGTTCTGCAAATAGTGTTGTGTGGGTGTGGGCGCGCGCACACCCACGAAGTGTTCTGCTACAAGATCCCTTGTGCGGCAGCGTGTGGTGCAGAGTGTTGCATATTGACGCCTGATTTAAGGTTTGCATAGAAACATTTCTCAGTATTCATCGTTGATATACCTCTCTTTACTTGAATTTTTCGCGAGAAGGTGGTAGAGGTGAATTTTTTGGGGGGCCACTGACATTTTAAGTCATGCTGAAGGTAAGAAATGATGTTTATAACCATTTTTTATTATAAACTGCCTTCATTTAAACAAATATTGCTTTTCATCATCTTATTTCAGAATTTGGTGGTAGTTGTTACTGGAGCAGTGAATGGATTGGGTCGTCAAACACTCACCCACTTTTGCAAAGAAAATGCATCTGTATTTGGTTGTGATATAAGGGATGATAATGGTGAACTTGAGAAAACATTTGGTGAGAAAGTGGGTTTTCTGAAAGCAGATGTAAGTTTTTTCCAAGTTATGGAGTGCAGAAATGGATTTCTTCTATTTTTTTTCAAATTTATATTTTTCTTCCTTGAGGTTCGCAAAGAAGAGGATATGGTACAAGTTTTCCAAAAAACTAAAGAAAAGTTTGGTCGCCTGGATGTCTTAGTAAATTGTGCAGGATATGCACAGTCATACCTCACTTTAACTGTTGGTGGATTACCTTTCAGCTTAGAAAGCTTCTCACGGCTGTTAGAGGTAAATTTGTTCCTTAACGTTTAATTTTCATTAACTTATCAGATAAAAACATAACAAAACTGTCAACAGGTAAATGTATGCGGTCAGTTTAATGCAAGTCGCCTTGCTGCTAAAGAAATGGCTAAAAATGACCCAGACGAAGATGGTAGTAGAGGCGTTATTATTCTCACATCAGGCTTTGCAGGGAAGACAGCTCGAAATGGACAGGCAGGTATAAGTGCGTGCTGCGGAGGCATTGAGAGTATGACATTGCCAATGTCAAGAGATCTGGGCTCTATAGGAATAAGAGTTGCTACAGTATCACCAGGTTAGCCTGTTTATCTTCATATTTTTATTAATTTTACATTTGTGTTTGTCAGAAACGCTATAAAGAAAGCTTTGTAATTGCAGGATTGTTTTCAACACCACTTAACAGCAGTATGAGTGAAGACATTAAAGAGTTTCTCATCCGATGTCAGTCATTCCCACATCGTTTTGGTAAACCCACAGAATACTCTGATTTAGTGCTCCACATAGTTCAAAATAAAATGATAAATGGAGAGGTTTTATCAATTGATGGTGGGCTTGTCTTGCCAACTTATTAGTTAACATTTAATTCAGTTTAGTTCATACATCAATTTCATAATTCAATGTTATAGTTTGTATAAGAGCCTTTACTAATAATAATAAAAAACACCCTTCACTTCTAAGCCTTTTATTAATTACTTTCATAGTTTTAAAGCCTATTTCTATTAGTGATACATCACAATCTGTTGACAATGGTTCTTCAGCAAATTACAGGGAATAGGAAATTACAGAGACAATGATTCAAGACGAGCTATCAAATCCATATGTTTAAACTCAAGCGGTTTGTTAGTGAACTGATCCATGATTTGCAATCTCTTCTCATCGTCTTGGCCATAGTAAAGCTGAATTTGATTGGCCAGACATTGAGCTTCAGTGACATTCAATATATCCTTATTGAATTCCCCTTTCATGAGAACTATCTTATTGAGATCTTTAAGGTCAGTGTAATGAGTTATTGTCAAGCACTCTGGTGCATTCTCTTTGTGAGCTTGATAACTAATTAATGGTGTAAAATGAATCTCATTAGCAGCAAATTGACAAACAATAAATTCATATCCCTCACTCCTTGGTAAAGGGAGGAGAAAAGTGGGGTGCTCTAAACTGCGATTGTAGATTTTATCGTAGATGTCAGCCGGAATGGTAGCTGCAATTACGTCCTTTGACTTGTGGTAATCTTCCCAAATTGTCTTAATTTCATCCGCTGTCTTATCTTGCAGGAGTTCAGTTTTCATTATTTCATTAAGTAATTTTGGTTTAGTCAACCCACTGGCATGCCCTGACTTTGCTGGTGCAGGACTTGAGAATGCTCTTGCTTCCTCCTTAGAAACCTTGCCATCTTTAGCTTTCTCTTTCTCAAATGCCTCTAAGCGAGACAGCAATTCTTCTGGAGATGTCTGCTGTAGTGCTGCTATTTTCTTTGCATACTTTTCAAAGTAGGGGTTTCCCTTCAGAGCATCAACTGCCTCTTTGGCTTTTTGCGTGGGAGTAGTCATGAGTAACCGCTCACTTATTTGAAAATAAGAAACTTCAAATTTTCCTTGTAGGAAAACTGGCCTCTTTGACAAAATCCTGAAGAAAACTGACATACTTCTATGCTACCATCTTCTCATAAGTAAAAGGGATCTTCAAGTAAGAGCAAGTAAGAGCGGACGACTAACCTCAACTGCATTGCAGCTGCAAATAATGAATTAAAAGTCTGCCAACCAATGGAACCTAGAATACCAGTCAAGATCGATGCTTTATCATCGCATCTTGAAATGAGTTCCAAAATGAATTTTACTTTGCTGTGCTAATTTAAGAAATTAATTTGAGAAGAATGTTGAAATGAACTTCAGAACTCAAGACGTCACTTTTTAATAATTTGTTTGTTTTGCGACTGTGTTGGGTGTTGGTCACGGTCAGACTCAGCAGCAGAAGACAGTTTTGGTTAGTTTTGGGGACTTACGTATGTAGGTTAGCTCATGAAAGGACTCTTGCAAAATGGCTAAATTTTCGTGTATAACTCGACTTCTTCCTACTACAACGTCTGACAGTGGTAGAATTTTCGTTAGTGGAATATGTAGGTCATCAGTTAGTTCTATCGGATTTTGTCGCGGTGTAAAATCGTCTAGTGCACCTGAAGAAGAACCGCTTCCTGAGGACAATAACATGATGGAAGAAGAGAAAATTCAGAAACTTAGGAATATTTCTCGCTTGAAACCATGGCACAGAAATATTGCCAATCGTATAGTTCCTATGGAAGAGAAAGTACAGCCTTTTCATTATACCATTATGTACAACAAGAGACTTTTTGGGCGGTATGGTTATGCGTCTGGGGTAAATCCATCTGTATGCTGGCCAACGAAAGTTCAACTTGACGACAAAAAAGAATATGAACAAGTAGCATATCCATATTCTATCCTTGAAGTTGCAGAACGTGAGAAACTAAAGAGGGAAGAGAAAGAGCGTCAGATGTTTGAGAGGTACTAAGAACTAGTATTGCTTCATGTAACATACATTTTCTAGAGCATTACTAAATCTGAAGTCCCCTGAAGTTAAAGGCTCAAAAATCATCTTTTTTTTTCTTCTTTTTGTAGGGATGCCAAGGTTGCTGCAAATGTTAAATCTATGCAGAAGTTAAAAGAAGAATATTTGAAAAAGAAAGAGATGCAAAGACAAGAAGCTGAAGCTGCGAAGGTATCTATACAAAATATTTTAACTTTTACTTCCACTCTTCAAAGGTTATTTTCATAATGTTGTTTTTATTTTTACCCTTCCAGGCTTTTAGAACAAGATTAATTGAAGAAGTGCGACTCCACTTCAATTACACAGTTAATGAGCGAGAGGAGCAATTTAAACTAGAAGTTAAGGAAAGGGCAAAGCAGTTAAAGGAAAAAGAGAAGAAAGATAAAAAACTTCACAAGAAAGAAAAGCAAGCCTTAGAAAAGGCTGCTAAATTTGAAAGAGAGAAGGAAAAGTTGAGAGAGGCTGAGGAATTAAAAAAATTGGCTCAGAAAAGTTTGAAGGAGGATGATTGAAAATAAATTGTAGAAAGTGAAGTATGATGCGGATGACGTTTTGACTACTAGGTCAATAAATGTTTGTATCCTGCACAGCTGCTTAATTACTCCAATTAGTTTAATCCAAAAATGCAACATTTTACAACCCACACACAGTTTAGGTAAGATAATTTATTGAGGTCGCTGATATCCAACAAAATAAGTGTTTCATGTCACGAGTACAATTAGCAGTAAAAACTTGTGGTATTTGTGAATTCATGCTTAACCCAAACAGAAAGCAATGAACATTTATTTTACATAAAGTCTCTCCCCACAAACTGTCAAGCAGAGTAAATAGAAGAATCTGCAGTTATCAAACACCATCATTCCTACCTAGGACACTGTACCAAAGTGAAACAAAGTATGAAAAACATTGGTTGGTTGGAAAAAGAAAAAAAAAAAAAAAAATACATATAATTTTTGATTTGGGTCAAAGCTGGCAAAGAAAACTCATTACACAATTAAAATTATGTTCTTTGAGTTCAACAGGGGATCAGATTATTCACCAAGAACTTGTAGGTAAGAGATGTAGTTCATAACAGAATCCAAGTGAACAGTTGTCTAAGGTACATGTAAAGTGCAGACAAATTTCAAATTTTAAAAAAGGACAACAATCTATGCAATGGGCGAATATGTTGTTATTTTTTAGAATTTGTTTTGTCTTTCAGTTAACTGTTAATGATGATCAAAAATGTATACGCTTGCTTTGGAGTGCAGAATGCAGTGGGTATTATAAGAAAGCAAGAAACACATAAATTCAAAGTCTAACTTTAGTGAAACAAGGTCAATGAAGTCATTTCAGATCACAAGTTTAAAAGGAATGAAAGAAGGCAAAGCTAGTGTCGAAATTTAAAAAAAAATTATGCAATTTACACACATTAAAATCGCCGTCCCCCAACATGGTTGGAATTAGATGAAGAATTACCATACGTATTAAAGAGAGGCCCACTGGGTCCACTATTTGATGAGGTAGTGATAGTTGAAGAGCCTGAAGTTACATTGCTACTAGATCCTACGAGCCGCTGCAGGAGGTTTCCTTGCATCAGGCTATCCAGTGCCTTTTGGACATTAGGATCACTCAAAATCGGTGTTGCAGAATCTGTTTGAGGCTTTGGTGGATTCCATGCCCCAGTTGATACTGGTGCTGGAGCTGATGCTGCTATGACAGATGCTAAAGTTGAAGCAGCAGAAACACCAGATGATACTGTGTTAGGTAAGGAAGGTGCAGGGACAGGAGCTGGTGGAGGAACAGATGCTGCAGGTATGGAGGGTGCACTTGAAGGGGCACTCTTTGCACTTAATATACTCATTATTCTGTTTTGTAATTCTGCTTGTTTATCAACAGTTGGCGACTCTAGAAAATGAGACAAATCTATGAAGGCAAATGAAATTCCATCCCTGAAATAAATGTCAGCAAACTTGATAAACTCACCTCTGGAAGCTACAGGAAGAGGAGTCGAATTTACATCACTTTCGCCAAGCTCAATACGAACTTGAAGTTCGCGTTTACTAGTCAAATAAGATATAACTTTATCATACTGAAGAACAGTCAGAGGACAGTTATCAGCCAACAATTTCAGAAGAGCCTTTAACATTTAGAAAGAAATAGACCAAAATTTAATCACAAAATACTGCTTTTTAAAGCAAAATCTCTGTGACAAAGGTAAGGAGTTATACACTGTGCCCAAAGATTTACTTTTACATATACTGTACCTGAATTGGATCAGGATGTTTCTCCTGAACTAGAGATGCTGGTCCTACCACGGGGATTGGAACCACAGGTACAGGGGCAAGTCTTCCTGCAGCACTTCCTTTGTCATTTCGATTGGACTGTTTGTAGTCATCAAAGTTTCGAGTTATGAGGCTAATAGCATCTTTCAATGGCATATTACGGTGAGCTGCAATATAATATGTTTCATTTCAGTGTACCTTACAAATCCTACAAATACCTTAGGAATATATACATAGATGTACATGTTTCCCCACCCCCCAGATGCATAATTTAAGTTTGCATACCTTCAGGGGTTCCATGAAGAATATTAACAGTAAGAGAGTCATGATCTTCATTTATTGGCTCAATCATAATTGCATACAAAGTGCCACGGCTGCTTATGTTCCCAAGAACACGGGACATTTGAACATCCTCATTAGGGTATAATATATCCACAGTCAGCCCTAATTTCTTCAGCTTTTCTTCAACAAATTCAGCATAGCGTCTGTAAAATAATTTGTTACATAATAGGGCAACACTAAACATGTTGATGTTTGTAAAATGATATTTGTAGTTTGTATAAAACAAAACTCACGTTTGCTTTTTGTTGATCACAATAATTTCACAATCATTAGTTCTGTCCATCCCTGGAGTTTGAATGGGTAGACTTCGTGAGTCAATAACTTCTGCTCGATATACGGGAGCACTGCAAATAGTTTCATTGTATTCAAAATTTACATAATGGGATGGATATTTGGATATTTAATTAATTTAAGACAAATTTTCAAAGATACAGTAAAAGCTGTCTATAGCATCTCCTGCTTATAATGTTTTCCGCTTATAGTGTTGTTTTCCTTGCACCCATAAGACATAATACATGCAAAAAAATCCATTGATAGTGTTTACTGCATATACTGTTGTGATTTTAGCACAAGTACTGGAACATTATGAGCAGCTTTTACTGAATAATTAATTTAAGGTACTGACCTGAACCTTTCTGCTGGTCTGTCTCGGTAATCAATTTCACGATACCGATCTCTAGGAGTGTCGTAAAAACGATCCCTCTCCGCAGTAGTTTTAGAGAAATTATCAAAGCTACTGTGGCAAAAGACATTTTTACATCAGATGGCGGTGGTTAAACAAAAATTTGGAAATCAGTATCACAACTCTTACCGATCGCGTTCCCGTGGTCTCCAATCCCTATCATCACGGCGGTCCCTAGATCTGTCCTCCAGGGGCGAACGATCCCGATAGGGTTCTCTTTCCCTATCCTCTCTATAATCCCGATCCCTTTCTCTATCTCTCTCTCTGTCTCGGTCATCCCAATAACTGTCTCTATCTCTTTCATCCCTCACATCTCTACCAGTTTTATTGAAAACTCTAGCCTGCTTTACATCTTCAAGATAAAATGGACAGTTAGTTGAAATAGTGATAAGTGAGTTATAACATCTCGGCACAACCACTTACCAAGTCTTCTTCCTTTAAATATGATATCTGGCTCATTGATGGCATCAATGGCGCTGCGTTCATTTTCAAATTGAACAAATCCAAAACCTCGGTTCAAAAGTACTCCTAAATATGAAATGAAAAGAACTTTGTGTAAGCAATAATGAATCACTATGATCAGTTTTAAGCACATTTTGGTTTCCATTTACCTGTAACTTTACCAAACCTGGAAAAAGCATCTTCAATGTCTTGTCGTCCAACATTTTCATGAGGAATACTTCCAACAAAAATTCTGGAGCTAGCAGTTGAAGGATCTTTCATGTTGAGCCTCTCTTGAAATGTGGACGAATCAGTAGCAAAGCCGCTCATTTTACATTAACCACCTGTAGTTCTGGTGGAACAGCCAGGCAAATATATATATATATAAGGGGGTTCACAACTTGTATTGTAAATTTAATACCAGAACATAACCTTGCCAAGCTCTTTAATAAAAATAACAACAACCAATAACTGATATGTCTCAAACCGGACGTTCACTTTAATATATTAATAAAAAATTTATCCAGCGATTTTTTCCCCCAAGAAGCGACACAAATATTTAGATTACCTGAAGAACAGGCAGATAATGTACCTAGTGTCGAAAACCGGTTACAAATATATGAGGTAACCGTAAGATGAAATGCGCTTGTGATAGAACATTATAGCGAGAAAAACTGATCATAATCGATGTATCCAGTTTTCTAGCGGGAAAAATGTTCTTTTTTTCTTAATGAATAGTTATTGTTGAAGTTTTAGATATAAATGGTTGTTGAAATGATTGTTGTTTACCAGCCGTAGGTTAAGCAGCAAAGCCTTTCTGAAAAAATAAAACAGAAGAATTCGACTTAAACAATTCTGCCAACATTACAATATATGTAAGGAAGAAAAAACCCCGAAAGTTATATTTCTTAATGAAATAATTTCTTTATTTTCTAAAGAAAGGGAACAAAACAAAAAACCATTTTGTAGTAAATTATTATAGGACCCCATTCCTCCCCAGAGAGAGACGTTGTGTTGTTGGTATTGGTGCTCGTTATTCGCAGACCCTGTTTTCTGTTTTTCAAACAAACAGTTCTGACTGATTGCCGCAGATTGCCGTGTCGAGTCGAGTCTGCTCCACGATCAAGGTAAAACAGGTATGTGTGGTTTGGGTTTGAAAACATTTATTCATCATTATTTTTTATTTTTTATTCACATAGATAAAAACAAAGAAAATACTTTGAAATATTTCAACTGTGCTGGCTATTTCGTCTGTATTCTTTGTGATGAGTGAACGGAGGTTTAGTTGTCTTATACTATTTTCTAAATTTTTAAGGCCTATATAATCTTAAGTGAATAATGGACAGTCCTTCTTCTGAAGCTGCTGATGGCTGTGGACGCCTGTCTCTGTCTCTCGTTTCTTATGGCACGGATGATGAAGATGTCGACTTAGTTACTGCAGTACAGAATTCCTCCGACACTTTGATGCCTGACATTTTGACTGATGTAACTCAGAGGGCTGGTCAAATACCTGTAACTGATCTTACTGATGAAGAGGATCTTATCACATCTATAGCCAACCAGCTTGGTTTCTCAGGTTGTCTAAATATTATATTTTCTTTAAGTATTGCAAGTTAATATCATTTTAATATTTTCTTCATTCTCTCAATAGGTGTCACTAATGAAAAATTGCATAAGGTCTCTATTGCTCTAGAAAAGATGGAAATATCACAACAAAAGTATTTAAAATCCAAATTTATTATGAGTTCAGTTGCAAGTATTGCAAGAGATCCGACTAAACTGCCTCAACAAACTGCCTTTAGAGTTAATCAAATTATGAATCGTATTAGTCTTATGGATTATGTCATGCCCGCTGACATAGATTCAACTGATGGTGTGTTTGGGCTGTCACCGGATTACTTGCTGGAACACTTTCCCAATGAGCTTACAGCTGTTGACATCAAGAACATTAGAGAGGCAGTAGCTGAAGATGTAGCTTCAAAGCACCAAAAATTGTTGGAAATGGACACCAATTACTCAGGTTGGTATACTTTGGTGTATTGCATCATTTTCCCAATTTTTATTTTTATGGTACCTTAAAGTTTTTTGACACTTTCAGAAAAACTCTCAAGACTTTCTGGATCTACAGCTTTTAGAAGTAACAATTGTATTGAGCTAAACAGTACTCATGAATTGTTGTCACTTCGTCAAGATCTTGATCGTGAGATTTCTGTCTCTGAGTCGTACTTACTGGAGTCCGACAGAATTTTAACTTCTCTTGCAAAATTGAAAGTTGATGCCTTTGATTCTTTGAATAGCAATAGAGTAAAACATTTTAGAGAGAGGTCAGAGTTACTTAAGTCTGAAATTCAGTGAGTATTTTTGAACATAATCATATTTGGGCTTCAAAATGTTCCCAGAGTCATTCCAAAGGTTTCTTGTTTTTCAATCAACTGACTGGTTTGCTATTAATTACAGATCATTAGATAAACAAGTCATCAATGGACTTTACCATGAAGATCAACACCTGATAGCAGCCCATACTAACTTGAAAAGAAATCTTGATCTAGCTCTCAATGAAGCTAGGTCACAGTTGCAGCATCTTCAAAAGAAAGGGTCTGAATATGAAAAGCTAAGAGGCACCCACTTTGATCGCCTTGTGAAAGAATATAATGACTTAAAGTCACAAATTGCTCAAAAAGAATATGCTTTAAGTACTTTATCCCACTAATTATACCTGTCTATTGTTATCTTCGATTAGTTTATCCCCCCCCCCCCTCTCTCTCTCTCTCTCTGTTATGTAGTATTAAATGCTTGTTTTTTAAAAAAGCTTCAATAATAACAAAATGAACCTATGACAAGAAAGTGTATTCTAGTTCTAGAAAAGACAGCTCATGCTTTTTCTTTTTTTTAAAAAAAAAAAAAGAAAAATGGGAGAAAAAAATGAAGAAGAAAAACATGGGGGTTGCGGTTGCGCGCGTAGTGTGTTTTGTTTTGGGGTGGAGGTCAAACATCGCTGCACCGTACCGAGTTCGGCTAACCTCACCTAACATATACACACGTTGTCTTCTGCACAATGTTTGGAACCGTTTGGCGCAGCTCGTTGCCGCTGAAATATTTCCGGACTTTAGAACTTCCAAATAGTTTTCAAGCAGTTTCCAATGTCAACCGTTGCACTGCACAGTATGTGCTGTTTTGTAGTCATTACACTTCCCCATCCTCACCAAGTCGTCTCCTCACATCTAAAGTTACCTCTGGAATTGACAAAAGGTTGAGAAGTAAAGTGTCACATGCTCTGAAAGATTCTTCGGATGTTTCCGACAGTTTAACTCATACTTTTGCGAAACCTAGAACACCACGAAGGAGGAGCAAATCTCAACAAGAAGGAGAAAAGGGTGTAAGTAATAGAAGAAAGATACTCTTGTCACAACTGTAGCAGACCTTTCATCAGCTTTTCCCTTTCAGTATCCTGTTGTTGCTTTTAGCACAGCTGAAGAGTTCAATTTAGAAGCTCTAAAGGTGGCCATCAGCAAACAGGAGCTGTACAGTGTAGTTGAAGAAAATGAAATGTTTAAAGGTATAAATGAAATCTGTGCAGATTTTGAAAGATTTTAATCTAATATTTACATTTGTTCCGTAGTTCAAGAATCAAAGCATCAAGGAGAAGATGTGGTCCATATTAAGGCAAGATATAATGTGGATTCAGAGCCTCGAGAAGTTTTCTTTTTTCGTGATGGCACAGCTGTATTTTGGAATGTGTTAGATCTTGAAATATCCAATTTTTTACGGTTTATCAGACCATTTGAATGTGGTCGGTATAACGAAAAGCTAGTTGTTAGTGAAAGAGAACTAATGTCTTACAATCATAGTGAAAGGTACTTTTATTCTTGGCAAACTTTCAAATTTTTTTCTTCTTGATATTTTAATTTAATAATTACTGTGATTTTTTATATGTGACTGCTTTTTAGCAAAAGGACAATTCTACGCAATGATATAATAGAGCTTGCATCATCTGGTGATAACAGTCTAGAAAAATATTCTTTCTCAAATGGGATTGCTCTCTCTGTGAAACTTGGCATTTGGGAGGCATCTCTTGAGAAGTTTATTGACTCCATTGAATTCATAAGTGAGGTAGGTATGTGATAATATAGCTGTGTTTATATAAATATCAAATTGTTCTTGTCTAGATTTTGTCTTGTCTCTCTAGGACTTAAAAGCTGGACGCAAGATTCGTATGACACGTGAAGAAGTGTTACGAAAACATGGAGAACTTTTTGCCTTAAGGCACTTACTAAACCTTAGCTCTGATTTCTTGGATACACCTGATTTTTATTGGGATAATGAAGAGCTTGAGAGGCTTTATTTGCAAACTATAAATTATTTTTGTATAAGTCGTCGCACCAGAGTAAGTTGCTGTTTAATTATTCCAATGCCCTTCAAATACATCTGGAGTTTGATTTCTCAGTTAAAAAGTTCGAATCTTTCTTCCAGGTGATGAATGAAAAAATTAGTCACTGTGCTGGATTAATAGAGTTGGTTTCCAGTCATCTTAGTGATAAGCATCATATTCGCCTTGAGTGGATGATCATTGTACTCATCATGGTTGAAGTTGGCTTTGAATTTCTACATTATGTGGATCCAAAGTAACTCCATTGTCAGTTTTTAAATAATGATCCAGTTTACACTCCCAATTGTTGGTTTATGTTTGTCTTAAGATATCTGAATATACAACTTGGTCTATCATCAAAGTTTGAACTAAATATGTTCTCTTTACCTATCTTGCTTTAATACACACACTAGCTAAATCTATGGATTTTCAATCAGATTTTAAAATTGTTGACTTGTGTGCACACAAAAAGTAAAGAGTATAATGAAAGAATTCAGAATCCTCTTAAAAGAAAATTATGCTGAGATTTACTACTTTATTAATATAGTTATACTATTGATAAAATAAATAATTATCAGTACACACCGTCACGACTAGTATCAGCCCTTAAAATGTACTTACATCTAATAGAATTAGTTTCTTTCCAAATAGTTGAAATAGAAATGGTTCCGTATGTAGTTGGCAACAATTTTTACAAAATCAAGGAAATTTTACTTATACGGCCAACAGTTAATGGAAAAATGAATTCTTCCGATGCCAAATAGTTCAGGCCTTAGTTACTACCTAAAACATGTCAAATAAAAATCTTCACTGGTACCTAAAAGATTAACATTTTTTCTTTACACAAAAATACAAAACCTTCGATTTTATGTTCTTGCTTTTAAGAAAGGGAAGTAAATACTAAATGTTGATTGGAATTCACGGATCAGAAGTTCTGTTTTGCCAACGTCGTCGTCTTTTGTCTACCTTGTAAGTGGTGTCTGGGCGTCGCCAGTTTTGAGGTGCTGCAGTACACCTATTAATAACATAATATTGTTACCTCTGGACAAATAGAAAAATAGAACATAAAAGTAAATACTTACGTGCAAGTGGATGGGTCAAAGTCTAGTCCAGTTGTGCATTCTTGCACATTGCCCCTACAGATACATTTGCAAGATTCATCATCCCATCTCTTATTGCTAAAACTCTTGCACTTCTGCTTTTCATCCTCTTGACCACACCTACAAGAACATTCTCTGGCATCGTATTCTTGAAGAGCATTGCAATCCTAAAAAGAGAATTTGAGAAAAATTTTAAATCATATTGCTTAGAGACAAATGAGGAATTAATCCAAATACCTTGCTTACCTTGGCTTGTTTGATACAGCCACAACTGCACGCTAAATGTTTTTCCACATGTACAATTTCTGAACTATATGTCTTATCTGTCATGCTGTACTTTTTCACCTAGAACAAACAATTCATGATGCAGCTTACACATATTTACAGTTGTGGCTAAAACTACGATTTAAACTGAAATAAGCCTTACTCTGAAAGCAACTTGCTCTGTTTTAGTAGGTAGGCAGGAGGTACGTGTATCATCAAAGCAACATCCACTGCATCGTTCTATCTCAATACACCAAGGTAGGTACGCATATAAAATATGATCCTCTGGTTTTAATGGTACAATCCGCAGTCTTGGTGCACAATTTGGTTTTTTAGGTACTGTGACGGTTGGGCCTGAATTATATCAATCAAATTAAAAATCATTTCTATTAAAAGTAGGTCTAAGAGAATAAAAATGTACTTCAGAAATTGAAAATATAATCATGCAATCATAATTGGCATGCTAAAGTTTCTAAAAACTAAAAAACAGAATAAAAACAGAAGATTGTTAAGTAAATATTAACTGATCATACACAAAATATAAAATCAACGACTCAACCAGAAATATGTGTAATCTTTGGCAGTTTCATGTTTCATTCAAATTTTAAAAAATAGCGGGTTACATTGATTTCTTTTAAAAGGAAAATACAATTGAAACCGGCGGCCCAAAACAAAAAACAAAAAAAAAAGTAGAAATGTCTGAAATAAAACTTTGCACAAGCTTATATGGTCGAAGTTTAGCAGTTAAGTTCTATCAAAAGAAGCATATCAATACAGTGAAACTTCTTAATTTGAAATACGCCAAATGAACTTTTATGATGATGAAACAAACAATTTAACAATTTGTGTTGCCTACCCTTATTATTACCCTGGTTTTGCGCGCGTGATTCGCCGGTTACCGGTTCGATTGCGATTGTTTAGAGTGTATGTGTGTGTGTGGGCATTTGTATGTATGTAAATTGAATTTGGGCGTCATTAGTATTGTGACGACCCTTGAAACTATATTGACAGATCTGATACCGCAGTGCTTTTATACCGATTCAAAGGCGCAAGCCTACTAAAAACGCTTGCATGGGCGTTATGATGAAGACTCGCTGTTGACTCCCATTTGTGGGCTGGATCTATAACCTCTGTGGGCCTGTAGCCACCATATTTTGCTGGCTTGTTTTCGTGGCTGTTAGCTCTTGCCGCTTAGAAAAGTAAGTTCTAGCTAATCTTCTCGCCTTAGATAAGGTACTATTGCCGCTTAGTTCGAGTGTCATCTACTCTCATAGGTCAGATTTTAAATGCCACCTGTTGCCGCAGGTGAAGCAGGCATGGCTAGGTCTTGCGTTTCGTCTAAAGAGAGATATCATTGGAAGTGCTGTCACGCTTTTTTGAACGACATGTGTTGGGATGTTGTAGATTTTTCTGTTGGCGCGTGACTTCCTTAATGGTTTCGATTTTAAAGGCTGTGTCAATTATCAAGCGAAGTAAACACCTGTTAAATGTCATACAAGGGCATATTTATCACATTTAAGCTTGCTAGTCATGATTTTCGTTCAATGGGATTGCTGTTATTCTTAGTTATTTAGTTATTGACATAGGCTCCTACTGTAGTTAATGCCAATTTCTTCCATTGCTCTTTCTAGCTCATGCTTGCTTTCAGTAATATTGTCCCACAACTCACTATTTGAACTCAGCCGCTCCAATCTCATAGATTGACTTGCCCTGGGACTTGCCCCTTGACTTGCCAGAGTTCGATATCGGCTAGGATACTTACTTCGTGCTTGTCCTTGATGATCTCCACCAGATCTTGTACCTGTACAAGGGAAAAATGAGAAAAGCATTATATTTTTCTTTCTCTTTTCTTTTTAGACATGGCTGGCAATTCAATGGACGTGGAAAGCTCTTCCAATAATGACATCATCGGAAAGTTCAGCAGAATAATGAATACAAGGAGTTCACATCTTGCATCGAACTACTTCTCAGAATCTGTGGTATTGGACTGGTTCGGACGCACGGTTGCAGGAAAAGAAAATGTGTTAAAATTTCTGTTCCATGAAGTCCATCTCTCCAACCATGATATTATAGAAGTCAAGAAATCTGAGGATACTGCTCAAAAGATGAATGCTCTGCAGAGAGCTATAAATAGATACCGTCAACCTTTGATTGAGAAGGACGATGACTTTGATATATATAATGATTCTGGCATCTATGAAGGGTGCGACACAAGCTTTAGCAGCAGTGGCAGTCTTACACCCATATCTAAATTGTCAGCTGAGTTATCTAGAGGCTATATTGCAAGAAGCATGGAGGATACCCAAGATTTCTACAATGCAGTATTGAGAACACCGATCAATACGAGAGCCCCAAAGGTTTCAAATGTAATGAAAAGGAAAACTTCATCAATAGTTCTCAAGAGGTAAGTCTAAATTTTCTTATTATTTACTTAACTACCCATTTCTTATATTTTCCTATTGGTTGTTATTTTCATTTATTTGTTTCATTTTGCAGTCTCAAGCTCCTTGATTTTCCGAAAAACCTGCAGTTTGCAGATGCGGCAGGAGTGATCTCATTCTGTGCAGAAGATGACATGTACACACCAGGAAGAAACTATTCAAAGCATTGCCATTTACAAATAGGCTATTTTGATGAAACTCCTGTTCAATCTACTTCATTTGCCTTTCTTCTCTACAATAATGAAATGCCTTGCAGGCGCAACCTTTCTCGCATATTTGATGCTTGTGAAAATTTAACTGATCTCTAATAATCATCTAGTTAATTAAGTAACTAAACCAAATCACTTAGATTAAAATGTTTAAGTTTGACTTTGCTTTAACTCTGCTAAATTTATGTTTGAAATTTAGCATGAGGTATCTGGAAGCTCTATATAGTTTAGCAACAAATTAAATCAGATTTGTTAGTTTTTGTTGTATTTCTCAAACAAATTAGTGTTCTCTTCATGAATGACAATGCATGGTGTCATAATTTCAAGTTACCTTTGAATAAATGATTCTCATTTTTTGTAAAATAAGTCTTTTCTTTTCTTTTGTAATATCTTATGTCATACTGACTTTAAAAATGTTCTACTTACCAACCAGCAAATTTACAGATGCTCTGGCAATCACTGGGGACTCTATGCCATGACTTTGGTTGGTCAGCACATCAAGCATATCCTCCACTGCCTCTAACTCATTCAGTGCGTTTATCTGCTCCAGCGTCAACTGTAAATGAAAACAAAAACAAAAATTTGCAGCACGATTGTTGGTAAGTCAGCACATTGACTGGTTTGGCTCGAGCATCGCTGACTTGGGAGTTCCCCCCAACGGGCCTCAGAGCCTCAACAGCGTACTATGTATACACCTTTCATCCCCACTCCCTCTGGTGTTGTGCTCCGTTCAGAAACTGCGTCAAGGGGTGAGTTGAGTGCATGCAGGCCTTTATGGTTTGCCATGCCGCGGCGCAAATGGGCAATTGTAAACAACCGGCGCGCTAGGCTATGCAAATCACCCCCTTTCGTTCTGATTTTTTCGAACGGAGGGGAAACATGTGTCTAAACCAAAGAGGCCCCCGTCCCGGTCCGCACCCCACCACAGCAGCCCAGTCTGAGCACGGGGAGGATGCGCTGCGCCCGCCCCGCGGCCTGCCTGCCGGCTCATGTGCTCGGGATGAGGATCAGCTCCACCATCTCCACCTCCGATGGGATGGGGATGGGAGCGCCCAACCCCAGCTGAGCCCGAGGCCCCCGCTCCCCATACAAAAAGTAAATTGAATCAGGCGGGGTGGGGAAGCGGGGATCCACGAGATTGGCGCGGCGCGGTCCGAGTATTGAACGGCGCGGCGTCACGTCGTCGCGGAGGCAGGCCCGGCCCTGCACCGCACCGCTCACCTTGGGGCCTCATGCACTGCACCGCGCTGGCTGGCTGGCTGACCTTGGCACCGGCGACCTGAAAATGCCGCCGATAACAGGCACCTCCGAGTGGCTTTCGGATGCTGCGACGCGCTTCGTCGGGAACTTTCGAATACCCCGTCGTTCGCGGGTGGCTACTTCCGGTCCATGTTGCTGAATAAGGGGTTGGCACTGGCACAGGTACCCGGACGGGCTGGGCTGCCGGTTGAGAGCGGCGCGGCGCGGCGGCGCTGCGGGGCCGCCCGGCCCGGCCCGGCCCGGCCCGGCCCGCGGGCCTGGTCTGGCATGGTCCAGGTGACTCACGGCCCTCGCTGATCAGGAACCTGTTTACCAGCCCATGTGCATACCGCGCCGCCCGCCCCGCCAGGACCGGGAAAAGCTACACTGCAGCGCACAAGGGAATAGGCTGTGCGGTTTTCGACGCCACGGCTGCGCCGGGAGCCGGGGCGGGGGCAGAACCGTAGAACCCTGCATCGGGTCGGGCGTGCCTCAGAGGGGCGGAAGCGTCCGAAAATGAAACGTGGGAGTGAGCGGTGAGCGGGTCCAGCTCGCGCGGGTATCTACCCCCATCCTCGTTGTCGTTGCCACGTACTCTGTAAATCCTAGGGGCCCATAGCAGGTGGTGACTGGAGATGCCCTGCTACTGAAGAACCAGGGCGATTCAGTCGCCCACTTCCCGGACATCTTCTGGTTGTCTCAACACTGTCTTTCCATGGTTCAGAAATCCACAAGGTGTCCAGGAAGCAGGGCACCCCGGGTTTGCAGTGCGCGCCGCGCCGCCTCTGCTCCTGCTCGCGCGATCTGCGTAGCGGAGGGAGGGAAGCACCGCGGCGCGGCGCAGAGCGGCGCAGCACCGGGGTTACCAGTAAAGTTGGGCGAAATAAAATCCGCCCGCGCACTCCCGCGACCTGCTGACGGTACGTACCGCCATCTTCCTAATAGGCAGTCCCTCCGCTCCGCTCCGCGCGTTTGTGTGATGTTGCCTGGCCGCACACGGGCGCCTCGTTGGCAGCCCTGCCCTGCCGGCCCTGCCCTGCCGGTGTGCATGAAAAGACGGCAGTCACGCAGAGGAGTGAGTGAGTCTGCCCCCCCTCCCCCCCCCCCGGCCCGGCCCGTCACAGGGTGCCAATCACACGAGCGGCGGCGCCAACACGTCCTCGCCTCACCTCGGCGCGTTGATTCATCGCGCACGACTATGGTGCCTAAAAAACGGCGAGGGAACTTGAAAATTGCGGAGCTCTCACTCGTTTAGAGTGCGGGCGGGGCGGGGCGGGGCGGGGCGGGGCGGGGAGCTGCGCCAGGCGCCAGACCTGTCGGTGCCCGTGTGTTTATTTACCTGTCGCTGGTCTGGGCGCTGCGCACGGGCGGCGCGGGCCGGGCGGGGGCGGATGACCAGCACAGCGAGGAGGAAAAAGAAACCTTCCCCCGTAAGGCGAGTAATAGAATTTTGTTAAAACGCAAATCTTGTAAGGGAATATATGGTCAAAGTATGGGAAACGGGTATGACGGGTGTTTCGCTGGGCGATCTTCTCTAAAGTAGACCGCGATTTTATGGTTTCGGTTCTCGGCATTTCTAGAAGAAGCAAGAAAATTTGGACTGGAATCTCAGCAGATACGAATGCAAATCTGATATGAAAGTTGTACAAGAAGTTCCCGATGACAACTGAGCCGAGCAAGGCGGTTTAAATTTCAAAAAAACAAGCGTGAATTAGAGAACGGGTTCCGGTCCCGAATTCCTTACTTCTCTGAATGCCGAGAGCTGAAAGGGAAAGGGTCTATCGCGGCCTCCTTGACTCCTTGACTCCTCTCGCACGAACAGTCGAGAGATACCCTCCCGCCAGACACGCGCGCCGGGCGGGTGGCCTATCGCAGCCCCGCAGGCGCTCTGCTCGGCCCGCCCCGCCACGCCCGCCGCCGGCAGCGTGTTCTATCGGTTCTGTGGCACCCGCCGCCCCTACCACCCTCGCGTCGCGCCTCAGGAAAAAGACTTCTTTGAGCGCGACTCGTCATTATCGGAGTCTGGCAGAGCAGAGCGATATGCGGGCATCGGCGCGTATAGAGTATGTCGTGGTCTCAATGACGTCAGCCGGAGCAGAAGGCGGCCAGACCCAGCTCAGCTCCGGACCAGACCGGCCTCTACGGCACGCGCCTCGCCGTCGACGTCTGCCTCCCGGTTTACGTCAGCGTCAGCACCACCCGCCCCGCGCCCCGGCGTTCTGGACAAAACCGAAACCAGCAGCGAACGGAGGGGGGCGGGGCGGGGCGGAGAGTGCAGGACAATGTTGAATTGTGAATGGAGTTACGGTTGACAGGAAGGAGACACGGGCCTGGCATCGGCCCCACCGCGCCGTGTGGCTGGCCGCGGGGTGGGGTGGGGCGGGGCGGGGCGGGGCGGGCGGGGCCGCTAGTCAGGCAGCGCGACGGTCGAGGCCGCGGCCCGGCCCGCGGCAGCCATAGGCCACCAGGCACCTGCCTGCCTGCCTGCATTCGGTATGCAGCGCGGTGGCGGCGGCGCGGGCGTACAATGTGTTCGGTGCCTCCGGGACCGGAGGTAAGAGGAGAGCTCGCCTGCCGGGCCGGGCCGGGCCGGGCCAGGGCGCACTGGACAACGCCCCACGTCTCATGAGACTGCGTGTTGTTTGGCGGGGTGGGGCGGGGCGGGGTGGGGCACTTGGGCCCCAGTCCAGTCCCTGGCAGTCCGGCGGCAGCCCGGCGAGGTCCGGTCCGGCCCGGCCCGGCCCGGCCGGCGGGAGCCGGTCTAATCCGATGGGGAAGCCCGGGAGCGCGGCGGCCGCGGTGCGCCGGGCGGGGCGGCCGGGGCGGGGCGGGGCGGGGCGGGGCGGGGCGGGGCGGGGCGGGGAGAGAGATGTACTCCCACAACCATGCATATAGGTGACCCGACGCGACGCCGCGGCGGCAGGACGTCCGCAATACGCGTCCCGGCGGCGTGTGAGGCGACAGCAGTCCGGCTCGGCTGGCCGCGCGCGTGGGAAATGCGGCGGGCGGCGATGTCTCGAGGCAGCCCGGCTGGCATCCGCGATACTTTGACGCACAGATCTGGCCGTGCCGTGCTGGGCGCATTCTCCTCTACGCCCCGCCCCGCCCCGCGCGCGTGCCTTTCGCTACCGGCTGGCTAAACACTCGCTACTCGCTTCCAGCGGGGCGGGGCGGGGCGGGGGCGGGGCGGGGCGGGGCGCGGCGGACAACACTCGGCGGCCTTCGCTCACTCACTCGCACGGGCAACCACACAAACACCGGGGAAACACGTTGGGACTGTCGCCGCCCCCTCGGATCGCGGGGGTAATGCACGCCCCGGTACGCCCCGTGCTCTGTGCGCCCCGGTACGCCCCGTGCACTGAGTGCCCCGGTACGCCCCGTGCACCGTGCGCCCCGGTACGCCCCGTGCTCTGTGCGCCCTGGTACTCCCCCTGTCCACCCCCGTACACCCCCGCTGCGGCGCGGCGCTCGACGCCGTCTACTTACGTGCTTTCGGAAGGGGTTGAACTCGTGGATTTCGCTGTGGAGCCCGTGGCCGGGGAACACAAAGTCAGTGTCCCTTTGGCTCCTTCGGTTGCGAGCGGGGCCGGGGCCGGGCTCGGGGTCGCAGCCCAGGGCGGCGACGGCACAGGACACCAGGACGGCGACCAGCAGCAGGAGCGGGGCGGGGCGTCGGAGGTCCATGTTGGGCTCCGCGGCGCCTGGCGGGCGTGCAGAGTACAGCAGGGACTGTCTTGGACAGGTCAGCCACGGCGTTAAAGAGGTTGTCCTTCTGCGGCCCACTCCAAGTCGCGACTGACGGGGACGGGACGGGCTGCGGGCTGTGGCTGGCGCTCAGCTGTGGGAGTCCCTCCCCTCCACGCTCGGCCCCGGTCCCGGCCGCGCACCTCTCCACACTCCACAGCCCGCGCCCGCGGCGCGCGCGAACCACGGAGGGACCAGAGCAGCGGGCACGCGCGCCGCGCCGGCCGCAGGGTTGTGAAACTGGCTGATGTTCCTAGGAGAATAGCAATCACTCGATTCTTTGAATGGCGATAACGGTATGCTGCTCACGTGTGTAGAACCCGGAAGTAGCTGAGCTTTAGAACGGGTATTTAAGTTTTATTTCTTTAACTCCATGTCATCTCACGATATTGCTGACGACGAAGTGTCCAAAATGTCCACTTATACGCCAATCTCGTTAATGGACTCCAATATCGTAAGTAGTTCTTTCTCATTGATTGAAGAATACGGACGATTTCAGAGGGCGGCGCGGCGCAGTGCTAGGAACAGTCCAGAGGCCCGGTCAAACTAAATCGCGCGCCTTGCAAGTGGCGCCACCTGGTGGCGGTCGACTGACATTGGCACGAGTACTGGAAGGCGCTGGTACAAACAGGTGAAGGCGACGAAACTCGCGTGAGTTCATTTTCGCCGAAACTTCTTTGGTTACCTGAATCAACAACCATGTCCACCCTCGCCGCTCCTTTGACCCTTATGGGTTCCAGGCAGTCTGGACAGCCAATTAGGACTCAAAATGGTAATTTTTCAGCATCTCCCTTCATTGCAAATAATCGGTTTTACCCAGGGTTCTGTTTTTCATTGTCTATTTCGGCATTCTTGTACCACGCGGTGTGAAGCAGAAACACCCTTCCATGAACCAACAATGCTTTATTTATGTTTAAATTGGTTGATTAGGATGTTTCTACATCACAGTTAAACATCTAACATCACCCTTCCCCCACCGTCGCGATATGGCTTTAAATATTTCTCATTTTAATTATGACAGGGAGACCGGTTTTCCGGCCCTCTTTTGGTATGCACTTTTTTATAGCCCTTTCCCCTTTTGTTTTAGATTTCCATGCTTGTGAAACATGTGTATGCAAAATTTTCTTTCCATAGTATATTATTTATCCATTTTCATAGAGTATCTCACGACCTGTCAAATTTCGTCTTTGTTACACAGGAGTCCATTTAACCTTATTTTCACATTTCACAACTATGCCACCATTGAAATTTTTTTTTTACATTTCTCCATTTCTTTGTCTTGTCCCTGAAAGTATTTTGTACCTTTTGACCACCTCATTTTGTTTATTTTTGTGAGAAATGCTTAGTCAACATAATTAAAAATCAATCGTGTCATTTTTTTAATTTCGTCTGTCATTTCAGTTCTGGCTGCTGCCTCTATTGCCAACATTGTCAAGAGCTCCCTTGGTCCTGTTGGGCTTGACAAGATGTTGGTTGATGACATTGGAGTAAGTTATTGTTCCAGTTTTTCTCAGTGTTTTTTTTTAAATATTATTTTTTATGTTTTCCTTTTATTTTTATTCATGTGTCTTGCCTCTTCTGACTCTTAACTGTTTGTTCAGGATGTGACAGTTACAAATGATGGTGCCACTATTTTACGTTTGCTGGAAGTTGAACACCCAGCAGCTCGTGTTCTTGTGGAGCTTGCGCAGCTGCAAGATGATGAAGTTGGTGATGGTACCACATCTGTTGTAAGTTCAAGTCCAGTGTAGCATGAGGTTTTCTTAATATTTGATACTATGCTTAATTTTTGTTACATTTGGTAAATTCATCTTAAACTTTTTCATTAGGTAATTGTTGCTGCTGAACTTCTCAAAAATGCTGATGAGCTTGTGAAACAGAAGATTCACCCTACCTCAATTATCAGTGGGTACCGTCTGGCGTGCAAGTAAGTCATCATTTTTCTGTGTATGTCTTGAGTAAATTTTATATTTTATGATAACATATTTCCTAATTTTTAAAAGGGAGGCATGCAAATACATCCAAGAACATCTGACAGTATCTGTAGATGAACTAGGCAGGGATTGTCTTGTTAATGCTGCCAAGACATCAATGTCAAGTAAACTCATTGGCGCTGACTCTGACTTTTTCGCAAACATGGTTGTTGACGCTGCACAGGCTGTAAAAATCACAGACTCAAAGGGCAACTCATTATACCCTATCAAAGCTGTCAATGTTCTTAAAGCCCATGGCCGCAGTGCAAGGGAGAGTGTTCTTATTCAGGGCTATGCTCTAAATTGTACAGTTGCTTCTCAAGGTAAGTTTACAAGTGCCAGAAGCTCCCATTTTATAATTGTTCATATTTAAAAACAAATATTTATTGTACACTCTATTTTTAGCTATGCCTAAAAAGATCCTGAATGCCAAAGTTGCTTGTCTTGACTTTTCACTTCAGAAGACCAAAATGAAATTAGGTGTCCAGGTATGAATATCATTTATTTTTTATTGATATTTTGATATAATCTTTTGCAGAAAAATTAATTATGTGTCTCTTAGGTTTTGGTCACAGACCCAGAAAAACTGGAGGCTATCAGGGATCGTGAAGCTGACATCACAAAAGAAAGAGTTCAGAAGATATTGGCTGCTGGTGCAAATGTTATTTTGTGCTCTGGTGGAATTGATGATCTTTGCCTGAAGGTAGTATTTTTGTTCATGCTTTCTGAAGTTTGCTGCAATTGCAAGGTAATAATTATCTATTTCTTTTTAGTATTTTGTTGAAGCTGGTGCAATGGCTGTCCGCAGAGTCAAGAAGTCAGATCTCAAGAGGATAGCAAAGGCTACTGGAGCTCAGTTTTTGACCTCCCTTACTAACATGGAAGGTCAGTGACTGTAGTATTGAATAGTGAGATTTATTTATTCATTGGTGTGTTTATGCCTGAGGTATAAATCATTGGTTTGTACTTGCAGGTGAAGAGAGCTTTGAGGCCAGTTCTGTTGGTGAAGCTGCTGAAGTTGTCCAAGACACGGTTTGTGATGATGAGCTTATTCTTATCAAAGGGTAAGTGGTCAGTGTGCTTATTCTTGTGGTTGATTTATTTTTAATGCTCATATTTTCAATATATCTATCTTATTGTATTGTTTTAGACCCAAAGCTAGAACTGCAAGCTCTATCATTCTTCGTGGCCCTAATGATTTCTACTGTGATGAAATGGAACGTTCTATTCATGATTCACTTTGTGTCGTCAAGAGGGTGCTTGAAAGCAAATCAGTTGTAGCTGGTGGTGGAGCTGTTGAAGCAGCTTTGTCTATTTACCTTGAAAATTTTGCTACCTCTCTGGTAAATTTTATTTTATTCATGTGACTCAGTATTGTCTTTTTCTACTTCTGTCTGTATTCTTACAATTTTTGTATATTTCAGAGTTCTCGGGAGCAGTTGGCTATTGCTGAGTTTGCCAAATCACTTCTTGTTATTCCGAAGACATTGTCTGTCAATGCTGCTCAAGATGCTACAGACCTTGTTGCCAAACTTCGCTCCTATCACAACTCATCCCAAACTAAAGTTGACCATGCTAACTTAAAATGGTATGTATTGAACTGATTTTATCTTAATTTGTTCCACTAAGATTCATCTCAACCTCTACACAGCAACATATAAAATTTTATTCTTGCAGGATTGGTCTTGACCTTACTGAGGGAGTAGTAAGAGATAACAAGAAAGCAGGAGTTCTAGAACCAGCTATTTCCAAAATCAAGTCTCTTAAATTCGCAACTGAAGCTGCTATTACAATTCTCCGCATTGATGATATGATCAAGCTTCAACCTTCTCCCAAGGAACAGCAATCATACAGACAGGCATATGAAGCTGGTGAACTTTAATTTTAAGATAAACTGTTTTGTATAAGTAACCCAGTGCTTTACACGTGTCTTATTTAAACTCAATGCAGACCCAGTGGCAATTTGATGTGATTTCATTGGATTTATATTTTTGTTAAAAAATGCCAATGCTATTTTCTGTCACATTTCTACTTAACCTAGGTTAATTCAACAAATGCTTTTATTCACAACATCATTAACTTGTTATTTGCTGTCATTCACTTTTGCATTCAATTAAACTTACAAACACAACTAAAATATTTTATTTATTAAAAAAAAAGGGGGAAGTCAGCATTAGCTGTTACTGTCCATGAATATGAACTACACTAGACCCAATTGCTGCGGCTCCCGAACTGGTCCCATGTGACAGCTGTCATCGGTGCCACACCGCACGTGCCGCCCGCGCCCCGCCCGGCCCGCGTCCTCACACGGGTCGTGTACGCTGCGCAGGTGTCGTGCGAGGAGTGGAAAGAGAAGAGATGCGCTTTGACCTCCCCCCCCCCCCCTCCTCCTTTCGCCCACTCGAGCCTCGAGCCATATGACGCAACGCCAGCCCACGCATCACCCGCACCCCTTCCGTCATCGTGCCTTAAGCCGGAAGGTTCAGGACTTGGGCAACCCTTACGAGTGCAACCCTTTCCAGGCGGCCGCAGAGCAGACCTATCTGCGGAGCTTTGAAATTTATTGGACGTGGCGACATTGATCCCGCTCCCGCCCCGCAGACCACATGGCGCCTCGCCGGCCGGCCGGCAGGCGCGGCGGCGCGATGGGGGCGGTGCAGGGCGGTAGACCACCCCTCCCCCTCCCCGTCGACCCGCCCCCGCCCCCGCACGCCCACCGGCCCGGGGTATGGCGGTAGGGGGTGGCTCGGGCTGGCTCACAGCACAGGGCCGCGGCGCGCTGCTGCGCCACCGCCTCACTACGCCGCGCCGCCCCGCGCACGCGCGCTTCAGGGAGGCAACTTAACCTGAGCCTGGCGTCCAGTCCAGACCAGAGGCAGTACAGTACAGCACACACAGCACACGGGAGCTCGCCTAGCGCTGGGGAGGGACGCGACGTGACGTGCTGGTGGAGCACGCGACGTGCTCGTCAGACCGACCCATGTGTCCCGGCCCGGGGTGCAGCAGCCCTACTCCTGCGACGGCGACCTGCCCGTGCGCCCTGTCAGCCCCGGCGCCGCCTGCTAGGAGTCCCTCCTAGAGCGGGGCTCGGCACGGCGCGCCACTGCGGACCAGCGCGGAGCCCGTCCTCCGGCCCGGACGCCACCTGAGGACACCGTCGCCGACGTCATGGCGCAGCCGAGAGGGAGGGGCCGCCGCTGAGGGGCGACCGCGTCAGCACCTGCGCGCCCCCCGCAAGATGTGAGTACCACCGTAGCTTGTGCCCGTATGCCCCCGCGACCCCAGTCCCCCCTCCCCCCCGGCCCCGCGCACTACACCGTCCTGCTCGCCTAGGCTCGAGCCTCGTCCTGACCCCCGCCCCGACCCGGGAGACAGCTCCCGTCAGCCTCCTCCTCCCGCCCCAGCGCGGCCGACGTTTCCCCGTCGGGACCTGCCCCATTCCTATTCCCGTCGAATCGATGACATGAGAGGGAGAGAAGAAGTAGGCCAGCCGAAGGGCAAGGCCGGGCCGGCGAGGCCCGTGGCAGCGCGCGCGGGGGCCGGGCCGGGCCGGGCCGGCCAGGTAGCACCCGAACGAGTGCGGCATGGTGGTGTCCCGGCCCTGACGGTGCAGCGGGGCGAGGTGATTCGAGTCGAGGCGGCTCAGTCGTGCTCCGCTGCGCCCGGCCTGGCCCTGCCCACCCGCTCCACGCCGCGCCGTATCGCGCCTTACGGCTACCGATCAATAGGGGAGTCCTGTGCTGCGCGCTGGCGCTGGGCTGCGCGGCACGGCGCGGCCAGCCCGCTGCACCACCCCTCCCGCCTCCGCCCCCGCACCCTGCACCCCCGCCCCGCCCCGCCCCTCCCCGCTGGCCGCTACCCTTTCCGGTGCCCCCGCCCCCGCCCCGCCCTCGCCGGCCGCAGACGAGGTACCCGTACCCGCGGCCCGCGGCAGACGCGGTGCGGTGCGGTGGTACCCACGGTACCCACTCGCGCGGCCAGGGGTGCGGTGCCGGTGCCTCTCGCCCTGCAAGCCGGCCCGACCCGCCGGCACTGCGACATGAACACATTTAGAGCGGCATGACCACTTTATGGTCACGCTCCGGTGTCATCATAGGGGATAAAGACGTCACGCGCGGAATGTGTTCAAGTCCCGGATCCGATCCAGGACTTTATGCGACGTAAGCACGAGCACGTGGTCAAGACCCAGGGGTAGAGTGCAATACCATTTCTGGTGCAACTCTGCCAGCGGCCTATGAAAATAAAGTCAGGGGTTTTTGTTTAGTTTCTAGTTGAGAGTCAACCGTCGCGCACAGTGTTGCCAGAAAAGTAGGCAATAAGTCGCCCAAACACAGTGGAGTAATGCAGACTGCATCTGCGCCTGCGTACTAGGCAACATGTACTCGCCTTTGCTAGGGTACTGCCTTGTAGGCAGGCGCAGATGCAGCCCGCTTATTGCTCCACTGTGTTTGGTCGACTTACTGCCTCCTTTTCTGGCAACCCTGGTCGCGCACGCCCTGTCGTACTGCGTCGTTCGCACACAATATCGACTCAGATCTGGACATTATGCAACGGCCTGGGCGGGGCGGGCCGGGGCCGGGGCTAGAGTCCTACTCCAGGACTGTAGCCGGGCCGGGCCGGGCCGGGCACGCTGCACGACAGTAGGGATCCGCGCCGTGCCTCCCGGTCGATACTCCTGCGGCCAGGCCAGGCCAGGCCAGGTGATATACGCACCGCACCGGCGCGCCCATGTCGTCCCGCTCATGCAGGCACCAGGCAGCAGGCCCCAAGCCCCACGCGCCGCGCCTCGCTCAGCAAGCTTGTCGACGATCGGAACTAGAGCAGCCTGCGGAGCGCGCGCGTGCGTTGGGCTGCCTACCCGGCGGGCGTCGTCCTCTGCGGAGCGCCAACCCAACGGTAATCGGAGCGGGCTGAGCCGAGCAGGCCGCGCCGCGCCGAGCGGGATGCGAGCGGAAATGACGATGGATTCCGTGGCACCGTTGTGTTCTTTGTCGCCACGTATATACCCCTGCAGTAGCGTGGGCGCAGGAGTTGGGCGCAGCCCGAAAATTCGGGCGAACGCGTAGTTGTACTGTATGTTTCTGACTTGGGCTCGCGTCGCAGCCGAGGGGCAGGGCAGGGGTGAAGCGGCGGTGTGACCTCGTACCCCGGTCTTCTTGCAGCACCAGGCGTGGTTAAAAGGGGGTAGCGATAGCACCCCCCTGTCGTCTTCGAGTAGGCCGCTTGGAAGGCAGGCAATTCGACCATCAAAACCCCTGTATTTAGGCAACTTGACGTACGTCGCCCCCCTCCCAGCCTGACTCGTGCAGCCTTTTCCTGGCGTGTCATGTCCTCCCCATCGCTCGGTCGTAGGGCTTCCCTCCTCTCGCCTCTGGGTTACACAGTCGTGCCCTAGGTGGAGAAGGGGGGCACGGCTGGGCAGGGCACGGCTGGGCGGGGCGCAGCGGGGCGCAGACCCGACGCGGCGGGGAGGGTGCCGTTGTGCTCTGCGGTTTTCGCAACGGCACTACCATTAAGAATTGCCACGCCGTCCGCCGCGCAACTTTGGGCAGAGAGCCGTTTTGAAAATATCGCCCTCCTCCCAAATTGATGCGAGCTCGGAGGCCTCCCGTCCCCGCGGGCCTGGCCGGGCCGGGCCACCACCGTGGCTACACGTAATGGTCGGGAACGGGCTGGAGTTCAAAGCTCCCCGCCGTGTTCGGGGCCTGGACGGGCCGGGCCGGGCAGACCGTCGGCGGCCTGCCCTGCCCTGCCCCTCCTGCCCCTCCTGCCCCCCCCCCCCCGCCCGGCCCGCTGCGGAGCGCCCAGCGGGAACCAGCGAGAGGTGAAGATCCGAACAACCGTTGAGCAGGTCATGATCAGGAACCTGACGCCCCGCGCCCCGCGCCCCGCGCCCCGCGCCCCCAGCACCTGGGCGGTGCGGCGGTGGGCAGAGGGCGTGGTGCCGGTGCGAGGCGCGGGGCGGCCAAGACATCGCGGACTCCTCTCCTCTCCTCTCCTCTCTTCTCCTGTCCTGTTCCGCCGCCTTTGCTTCAGCGCTCTGCGGGACTGCGGACTGGACTGGACTGCCCTACTTCCCACTACTAGAGGAGCTGAGCTGCAGCCCGGTGTGGCCCGGGTGCCGTGGCCGTGCCGGGTGACTCATAGCGCCTCGTCTGTCCGCCCAGCCCCGCCCCACCCCGCCCCGCCCCGCCCCGCCCCGGCGCGGCTCGCGCGGCACGGCTGTTTTCCGGGCTTTTTCTCGCGTCATCTACACATGGAGCGCGGGTGCGTTCCCCTCCTGCCCCTTGCACTTTGCACTACTGTACCGGGTGTCCCGGCCCAGACCGGACAGTCGAATGGGTGGCCTACGCGCTGGCCGTAGGCGCTGCAGGGCGAGGGGGGGAGCGGTTGGCGGTGGCGGGAGGCCGGCCTCCCCCACCACCGCTCCGGTGCTAGAGAGCGCTACGGAGGGGAGTGGCTCAGCGGCGGCTGCCGGCCAGCTGCGCGGCGGTGGGGCGGCCTACACACCAGGCGCTGCCAGCCTCACCCCTCCCTCCGCAGCGCCTCCGCGATTTCCTGTCTCCGTCGCACAGGCGGGTGACGTCAGAGCATGAAGGGGGATGTGGACTTGGGGAGGGGGGGGGGGACCCGCGTGGGCCACATGACCCCCACGACACCGCGGGCCCGGCCACGGTCCTCGCGGGGCAAAGCGCCTCGAGCCCCGTGGGCCGCGGACACCGCGGGGGATGCGCGGCGGCACCCCCGTGGGTGCCCGCGGGTCCTCGCGGAGTCGCGGGGTGCGCCGCGGACACCGCGGGGGATGCGCGGCGGCACCCCCGTGGGTGCCCGCGGGTCCTCGCGGAGTCGCGGGGTGCGCCGCGGACACCGCGGGGGATGCGCGGCGGCACCCCCGTGGGTGCCCGCGGGTCCTCGCGGAGTCGCGGGGTGCGCCGCGGAGGCGCTGCGGAGGGAGGGGTGAGGCTGGCAGCGCCTGGTGTGTAGGCCGCCCCACCGCTACGCAGCTGGCCGGCAGCCGCCGCTGAGCCACTCCCCTCCGTAGCGCTCTCTAGCACCGGAGCGGTGGTGGGGGAGGCCGGCCTCCCGCCACCGCCAACCGCTCCCCCCCTCGCCCTGCAGCGCCTACGGCCAGCGCGTAGGCCACCCATTCGACTGTCCGGTCTGGGCCGGGACACCCGGTACAGTACAGTGATGTCCAACGTGGCGCAACCGAGTAAGCGCCTTGCAGTGCCCAGTGCCGCCTGCGATCGACTCGCCACGGCACTGCGGCGGGGCGGGGCGGGGCGGGGCCCAGCAGGGTGGCGCCACCCCTGACATACCCTTTTGGATGAGCACGCCGCCCGAACGAAACGGGCCGGTCGATGGCGGGGCGGCCGATGCATTAAAACTTAACCGTAAACTAAGTCCTCCCCGTCCTCCCCCGCGACGGTCGTTCGCGCTACACCCCACCAAGCAGCTGGTCTTTGTGCCCCATGCGGCACCGCCACGGCAGACTGCATGCTAGTGTAAGGCGGCCTGGCCCGGACCGCGACCGGGCGGGGCGGGGCGGGGCGGGGTTCAACGGAACCTCAAGGCTAACTTAGATTTGGGAGCGGTGCGCGGAGCGGAGGCGCGCTCCGCCCCGCCCCACCCTGGGACCTATAGCGGGGCTTGATGTGCGGGGCGGGGCGGGGCGGGGCGGGGCGGGGCGGGGCGGGGCGGCGGCAGGCAGCTAGAGGGACAAAGGCATTCGATGAGGGTGCAGGAGGAGAGTGCACTGTAGTAGGTTAGGGCCTAGCTCAGCCTCCCCTCGGCACGGCGAGCCTAGGCTGGACAGACATAAAGGAGGCCCAGAATGAGGCGCGGTGCGGCGCGGCGCAGATAGACCCTTGAGCCTTGAGCTTGAAGCTCGATCTGAGTGTAGGCGGGGCGGGGCGGGGCGGGGCGGGGCGGGGCGGGGCGGGGCGGGGCGGGGCGGGCGGTCATTCCCTGCCGCTGCCGCCCCTAGCCATGCAGTGCAGTGGCTCTGGCCCGCACTTATACCATGCGCCCGCCCTGCGCCCCGCCCCGCCCCGCAGAACAAAGGGCTCGCGGTGTGCAGCGTTGACCGCGGACCACGGTTCCGCGCGGGTTCTATTGAAGCGTTTTGCGAAGCGTTACGTCAGTCTCACCACAAATCAACGAGAGGAGCGAGGGGGGGGGGGGGGGGGTTGTCCCGTTACCCTCGCCGCCATCCCTGCTCCGCCACGCCACGCCGCTGCGGCAACTGGCGCCGCTTTTTTGGCCGTTCCCAATGCCGCACATTTCCGATTTTTTTCGCATTAAAAAAGACTGTCGTTCTTTTTTCATTGGATCTGTACCGCTCCAGTAGAGAGAAGGAATAAGCTCGGGTGATTGGGATGGTTGCATAGGGCTGGCCGTTCACATGCTCGCGTCCAGCTCGCGACGTGCACGGGCACGTGCGTACGGAGACCGTCCCGTCCCGTCCCGCGCGTGGTCGACGCCGTGACGTGCCGCTGCACGCCCGTCCCGTCCCGTCCCGTCCCGTCCCGTCCCGTCCCGTCCCGTCCCGTCCCGTCCCGTCCCGTCCCGTCCCGTCCCGTCCCGTCCCGTCCCGTCCCGTCCCGTCCCGTCCCGTCCCGTCCCGTCCCGTCCCGTCCCGTCCCGTCCCGTCCCGTCCCGTCCCGTCCCGTCCCGGCCCGTCCGTACGCTCAGCTGTTCCTGTTCTCCTCCCGCGAACGGCCCCGCCGCCGCCGCCGCGCCGCACCACGCCACGCCACGCCGCGCCGCGCCGCGCTCCAGTCAGGAGGTCAATGACCCTCCTCTCTCCCAACAAGTGTATCACGGCGTGGCGCCGCGTAGCACCTGGTGGCGCGGAGGGGCGCGGAGGGGCGGGGCGGGGCGGGGCGGGGCGGGGCGGGGCGGGGCGGGGCGGGGCGGGGAGGGCAGTGGCGTGGATAGGCGGGGAGAGGCGGGGAGAGGTGGAGCTTTGCCCTACAGCCTGCACCACTCCACACACTTGAAATAATGTCGCAACTACGAGTCTCTTACTTTCTCGGAATTCAAATAATCTAGTACTCTGGTATCGAAGAAAGCCGAGTTCGAAACAATTTTCTTCATTTCTACTAGTAAGTTTTGCTGCGGGTGATACCATGAAAGAAGGACGTGATACTAAAGTACTTGTTCACCCGAGGAGGCCACCGTGATGGGCATGCCGAAACTGTCGCGCCCGCTCGCTACAATGTCACTTGTTTTTCTCCCGCTTTTTTTCTCCGTGGGTTGCGCTGACAACCAGGTACGAGTCGAGGATGTGGGACTCCTGTCGTAAAATGTACCAAGGATGCGCTGCCGGGAGAGAGGCCCCATCCCCATACCGGCTCCGGCCCCTCAGGCACAGGGGGCTTTGAAAGGCTCCAGCGAACGGTACGGGCTGGAGGCCGGGGCGGGGCGGGGCGGGGCGGGCGGGGCTCTGCCTCCCACGCAGCACACACAGCACACGACGGACGTGAACAACACGGGCGTGGCGGGGCGGGGCGGGGCGGGGCGGGGCGTGCTGCAGGCAGCTGCAGACCGGTGCAGCCTGTGTTTGCAAACACGGGGCGGGGTGGGCCTCCACCTCCAGGACCTTGTACAGGACGCTCGCAGCCGCAGCACAGTCCAGCTCACGCCCCGCTGCTCATGGCAGGGCCGGGCCGGGCAGGTCCGCAGCCCATGGCCACGGCCGACGATGCCATGCCGGGCCAATGCCTCTTTATTGCGGTTTTTGGAAGAGAGGTGGGGGAGGAAGGAGCCAGGAGAGGGGGGGGGGGCAGGTGGCCGAGGGACCCAAACCGTTAGAAGTACCAGGTATCGTGCCTGCTGCTCGAGCCGCATTCGCACACACACACACACACACACTGGCGCGCGCACGCGCGCACACACACACACCGACTCGCACACACTCGCAGACTTCAGTTGCAGTGCGAGGGGCGGACCGGGCGAGGCCCTTTTCACCGTTACCGGGACAAAGTATGAGGTATGTCACCCGGGGGTAAAGCGGGGGCGGGGCGAGGCGAGGCGGGGCGGGGGCACAGCGCACAGCACGGCGCGGCGCGGCTGGGGGCGTTGGTGCTGACGGTTGTCGCCCCCACTCCTCGTTGCTCCGTCATTCCGGTCGCCGAGGACCTCCCTCGGGGCCGGCCGCCTTGAAGCCGGGACAACTCCCCTGCCCCGCTCCGCCCGAGCAGCGGGACGGGTGACGTGGGGCGGGGGCAGGGTGACCGGCCGGGTGACGCGGGGCGGGGGCAGGGTGACCGGCCGGGTGACCGGCACAGTGACCCGCTGAATGACGCGTGCGCGTGCTGCAGGGCACTGCCCCAAGGGTGGCCTTCCTCTTGTCCAGACTCTGTTCAACCCCATGGACCTCCTTGGCACGGAGGGCGAGGCGCGGTGCGGCGCGGGGGCCGCGAGGGGCCTAGCGGACACAGCAGGCGGACGGAACGGACGCGTCGTCGGCGTCCCTCGCCTCCCCTCCCCCTGCCCTCCGCGTCACAACGCCCCGCTACCCGGAGCCCCTTCCCCGGCGCGGCGGCGGCGGCGGCGCGCGCGCGGCTCCGGTGGCTCCGGCCCGGCTGCGTCCTGGTCCTGGCCGGCCGGCCGGAGCGGACCCCCCTCACTCGCCTCTGGTTCACGGTCCCCAGCGCACCGCAGCGCACCGCTCCGAGTACTCGGCAGGGCACAGGGCCGAGCACAGCGCAGCCAGCGCCGCCCCGCCCCGCGCCGCCCCCCGCCCCGCCCCCGTGCACGTGCACGTGCAAGCGCCGCGGCGCCGAGCCTTCCCTCCCCGACGCGTGCCGTCCGTCGGCGCCGCCGCCGCCAAGCTGTGGCTACTCGAGTCCAAGTCATCGGCGATGAGGAAGAAGAAGAAGAAGTTGGCGCGGCCGCCGCCGCCCCCGTCCGCCCCCAAAAAGAGCAAGCCTCCCAAGAAGAAGAAGTGCCCGAAAGTGAAGCGAAGGACCTGTGAGTACTCCGGAGTTCTTTGCGCAGACAATGCGGTCTCCTCCTTCACCTGTCCCCGCCCCCGCCCCCGCCCCCGCCCCCACCTACCCGCCTCTAACTTTGGACAAAATCGAGGGGGAAACGACTAAGGTAATCCGTCTGACACGTGTTTGGGTAATCGAAGTGGAGTAATGTAATGTGACAGTCGACAATCCGGGGTCAGTCCGCGGGTTGATCCGCGAGGAAAAAGCTGTATAATCCGGAAATAATCCAAGGGTAATTCAGGTAATCAGTAATCCGGCGGGTGACACAAAATTTGAGAGTCGTTTCCCGCTCGGACACAATACTGTGTCTGTCTAAGTCCCTCTGCAGGCCAGGTGCCCGCCCCGCACTTGGGACTCGGGGCCGGGCCGGAGCCCGCTGGTGCCCTCTCCTCTCTTCCCCTCTCCTCTCCGCTCTCCGGGCCAATTTCCCTTCCGCCCTTTTTGTTTTGTTTCGGTGGAGCCGTTAAGTTGGCCGTGGATGCGGGTCCATTATGTTGGGGGGCCCGCCCCGCGGGGACCGGCGCGGCGGCTGCGGCGGGGAGTGAGCCTCCGGGCCTTGGCTCCGGGCAGCTCCGGGCCTCTCCGGACCTTCAGGTTGTACCGGTGTCGCCTGCCTGGTTAGGAGTCGCTTCCAACAGGACCACCCCCGTGCACGGACACCATGCTGACGCTGCCGGGCCAGGTCAGGGGTCACCGGGAGCCATCTCTCTGTCCTCGTCGCACTCACGGGTGGGGAAGAACCTTAAGGAGGACGAGAGAGAGAGAGAGAGGACACTCCTAATCGCTGGTCCAAGTCACGCCGCAGGACTCCATAAGGCCGCCGTCGGTGAGCCCTGGCGGTGCGGTCCTGGCGGGGCCGCTCCGCTGTGCTCCGCACGGCTCCGGCCGCCTCCGCTCCGCTCCGCCTCGGCATCGGCATCGGCGAGTCAAATAACTGGGACACTAACGGAGCGGGAGCGTCCTGGGGCCGGGCCGCGCCGGGCGGGGCGGGGCCGGGCGGGGGGCGGGGAGTGGAGCGGGGATATGGAAAGGGGGAGGGCTCATCGCGGAGGGCTTGCGGACTTGGCGCGGGATGGGGCGGGGCGGGGCGGGCCGAACCGAACGGCATTCCACACCTGCGGTGATTGTCGTCGCGTTGTTTTTGTTTGCGGAGGAAGAGAGGGGTATTGTTGTTTTCGCCACCGCCTGCCCCTGCCTGCCCCTGCCTGCCCCTGCCTGCCCCTGCCCTGCCTCCCCTCAGTCCCCTCCCCTCCTCGCCCTGCCCTACGCCCTGCCGCCTCGCCTGCCGCTACGATGCTAGTGCCGGCGCTGCTGACGCTCACGTTCTGCTCCGCCGCACCACGGTACAACGACAGCGTCCTCGCGTTCCTGGCCGGCCCGGCCCGGCGCCACGCGCTTTCCGCTCAGAAAAATAATCACCCGAGCTTTGCTTTACAACGACTATAGGAACCGCACAGAACCGTACAGTACGCTTGTGGTGATTCCTGAATTAACCTAACCTACCGTAGTTGTCACCACTTTTAATTTTTTGGGTGGCGCTGCTGCTCCCCACCCGCCCTGCTTATCCTGACTGACCCCGGCCCCTGCCCCCTGCTCCTGTGTTGCAGTCGAGGAGATGGAGCAGTACCTGGACTACATCGGCGGGCCGGCCGGGGCGCTGGCCCTGACGGGCGCGGCCGCCGCCTCCGCCTACTACCTCGCCAGCAGGCCCACGCCGCGCGCACCGCTCGTGGACCTGGCCGACCAGAGCACCGTCCTGCCGGTAAGTACTGCACCTGACGTCACGTCCACGCCTCGCGGACGGAAACCTCGCAGCCAAGAAGGAAACGTGACGCGAAAAAGAAACAACAACAAGAGCAGAGTTTCTCAAGTCGATTGGCGGTCCATGTGGGTACTTTGGCACCCCTGGCTAGTTTCCCTGTTTGCCTTTCTGAAGGCGGCGGAGAAGGTCGCGCCGCGCTGCCTGTTGAAGGACTTGCACGTGCACGTCGGCCCCGCGCCGTGCAGCCCCGCCCCGTCTCTTATTAAAACACCGCCCCGCCCCGCCCCGCCCCGCCCCGCCCCTCCGCTCCGACGCGGTGCCACAGCGGCCGCGGGGCGGGGCGGGGGCGGGCAGGCGCAGGGGTGTCCAAGATAAGCAGGGTATCGATTGGACTCTGAGAGGGGGCTGGGCCGGGCCGGGCCGGGGGCTGGCCAGGCGCTCGGCCCCGCAGCGGGGCGGGGGCCCGGAGAGGATATGAGCAGGGTCATTTGGGATGGAGGAGTCACCGCACTCCACCGTACCCCACCGTACCCCATCCCGCCGTACCCCATCCCGCCACCGATACGCGGCGGGGCGGAGCCGCCCCGGCGCCCTGCACCGCCCCGCCCCGCCCCGCCCCGCCCCGCCCCGCCCCGCCCTGCCGCACGCCACGTGGGGACAGACCAGGCGCCGCGAGGGAAGTGCGCATCAGCTGCCTGCTGCTGCAAAGGTCAAGCCAAACCCACCACACGGCCTGGCACTGTACTGGCGGGGCGGGCAGCGCGCTCCGCACCGAGAAGAGAATGTGCCTCGTGATAAAATGCAATCAAGCTAATGGGGCCTGGTGCAATGCATCGCGGAGCTAAGGGTGCCTTTCCACCCGCCTGATCCGACCCAGCATCCCCGCCGCTCCCGACCCGACCCGCGCCACCAGAATAGACCTTCGCAACGAGTGAACGAGTCAACTGCGCGGTACCTGACGGAGCCTGCCGGGCGGGGCGGGGCGCGGTGGGGCGGGACAAGCCGGGGCGGGGCGGGGCGGGGCGTCGCGGGGCGTCGCGGGGCGGGGCGGGGCGGGGCGGGGCGTGGCGGCTGACACTCGAGCGAAATGTCGCCGGCCCGCCCCGCCGCAGCGGAGCGCCTGACGGGCTGCAGGATAGGCAGACCCGCCGGGCACGCCCACGGGGCGGGCTGCCTACCCACGCGCCTGCTGACCGCGCGCCGAGCTCCGCGGGGGCTGGAGAAGGGGAGGCGCACATCTTTGTATTCGGCAAGAGAGCGAGTGAGAGAGAGAGAGAGAGAGAGAGAGAGTCACGTGGGAGTGAGCAAGCGGGAACGGGAGCAGGGTGAGAGAGTGAGAGCGCGGGGCGGGGCGGACGGGACATTGGAAAGGTGGGAGATGGGCCGGGCTATGTTTAGCTGCAGTTGCAGCAGCTGAGCTGCGCGCTGCGCTGCGCGGCCACGGCTCGCTTGTCGGTCACATGACGCACTGGTGGAGGTGGAGGTGGAGGAGGGGAGGAGGGGAGGGGGCTTGTTGTTACAGCGAGTGACATCGTACTACTCTGGTGACGGCACGGCGCGGCGCCCCGAGTGGTGTGGGTCGCAGCCCAGCCCAGCCCGAGACAATAAAGATGATTTGTGAATAAAGGGTTGGCAGGCTCTCGTTCCGCTCGGCATGTCCGCCCGGCCGCGGTGCAAGCAGAGCTGTCCTGGTCCTGTCCCGGGGCGGGGCGCCGACCTGACCCGCAGTGGCCGTGCCGTACGGCCAGGGCTGCACAACTGATGTTTGGCCGCAGCTGATCCCCAATCGTCTCGGTCAATCAACACCACGGGCGAGTCAATCCGAGTGGGGGGCGCGGGGCGGGGGGAGCGACGCCAAAGCACCAGACGGGACTACCGTCTGACTCAAGCATTCTGCTCGAGATCGTGTTGAGAGAAAAAGGTTTTGCTTCTGTTTCCCGCGCGATTTTAATAATGATTAAAACAAATGTTGCTCGTTACTTGTTGGGTGATGTTTGAGCGTACATACGCTACGCGCTTTGTATATAATTGAGTGTCAGTACGGTGGTGGTGGCTCATTACCAAAACACACATTCCCGGTGAGCAGCTGGTGTTTGCTCCTGGCTAGCGGCCCCGCCCGGCCCCGCCCCGCCCCGCCCCGCCCCGCCCCGCCCGCCGGTAAGCTACCCCGCGACAGGACGGGACGGGGACGCGCCGAGCCGGCGCCGCTCGGCTCGTCACAGAGCCTGGCGCTGCGGGTGTGGCGGGGCGGGGCGGGGCGGGGCGGGGCGGGGCGGGGCGGGGCGCGTGGCGTGGCGTGCTAGTGCCGATCCTCCCTCCGCCGCGCCCGCCGCACTCGAGTCGCTCCCCGCGGCCTGCGCTGAGCCGAGCACCCGCAGCGCCAGCGGACGCGCCCCGCGGGGGTTGACGCGCGCGCCCTTCTTGTCGCGAGAGCCGAGTGTGACTATAGGGTGACGAGCGAGTCTGTGACGAGGCGTGACGAGCGCGAGTGCAGGCCAGGCGTGACGGGACGGGACGCCATGGCGCCGTCCAACACGACCGGCTGCTGCGGCTGCGGCGCCGAGCCCATCCGCATCCCCATCAGCCTGCACAGCCAGTCGGATATCATGAAGGTAACGGCAAAGGTGAGCGGTGACCTGTGGTGTGCCGGTGTGCCTGTGTCACGCTTCTGGACCTGCCTCTGGAGCTGGAGCGTCTGTCACAGGCAGTCGGAATCTGCTCTGAAAAACTCAATAGAACGAGTCGAGAGTTCCTAGAAGCGTCCATCGCGGTGTGTTCGAGAACCTCCTCAGCACGGCGACGATCCTCCCCTCCCCCGGTCAATGTGCTCAGTATGCTCAGCGCAGCGCATTAGTCTGGTCTTAGTACGGGTTGACAAGATGTTCTAGAGCTATTGTACAGCCCCTTACTTGACGCAACTGCTTGCATAACTTGCATCAGCTATCAGCCACCCGCCTCCTTCAGTACCAAATCGTTGTTGAAAGGAATCCTTCACTTTTTCTGCGATTGTTGTAACCCGCCGGGCGCCGGCTGCAGCCGTATGCGCGGGCGGGGTATAGGTGCGGTGCAAGGACTTGTGTAATTGAGAGGCTGTCAATATTCGCGCCCCCCTGGGCCCCCCGGGGCCCCCCGGGCACCTCGACCCTTGCCACCCCGCCCCGCCCCGCCCCGCCAAACCCCGCCTCCCCCCCGCGGCCCTGGCAGTCACGCCAATTTATAACGCCACGTGTGCAAGCCGAACAGCTTTTCGTTTCACTGCTGCCGCGCTGGGCCGCGCCGGTCCCGAAGTACGCAAAGGAGTATAGCGAGCAGGACTCGGCTCGCGCTGTGCGTGGGGTCCGGGGGGGTCTCTCTCGCCCGCTCTCTCCCTCTTTGTCCCTCCCTCCCTCCCTCGCGCTGGCCGCCTCCCGCCCACGCGGCCCAGCCCGCGAGGCTGGCCGCCCTTCACGCCCCCACGCACGTGGGCTGTGGTGCTCGCGGCGCCCGCCTGCCTGGTGGTTACTGCAAAGCCGCACACAGAATTATTCTTTTTATTGGTTTCGCCTCTGGCGAGTCAAAGTGACTAACGCGAGCTGCCGCGCTGCCCGACCCGCCCCGACCCGACCTGCCCTGCGCGGCCCGCAGACGGGGCAGGGCGGCGGTGGCGCTGGCCCGGCGTAAAATTAGCACCGCGAGACAACTTGGGAGACTACTTCTCCGCCGCCGTGAGCTGCACTGGCGGTGCGGTGCGGGGCGGCCTGTCGGGGCGGCCTGGCCGGGCTGCTAATTCACCCCTACCCGGGCCGGGCCCGGTCAGCGCGCGGCCTGCAGTGTTTATAGCGGGATTATCATGGGCTGGCCGGACCGGGACGCGGGCACGGACTTATGGCGGCGGCGGCGGGGCAGGGCGATCGCCACCGCATCCCCTGTCGGGCTCAAGTGAACCGCCTGAGAGGTAGGCAAGTTGAGCTACAAGCCCCTGTATGTAGGCAGCCCACAGGGCCTCACCCCCCGCTACAGGACCTGCCGGGCCGGGCCGGGTCAGGCCGGCTGCTGCCGGGTGCGGGTGGACCTGCCCGCCCAGCCCAGCGGTAAATGGCGTGCTGCCAGCGCTCCGCACCGGCGCGGTAGCGGCGACACAGGGACACCAGGGCTTTTGTCAAACAAAACGCCGATTTCATCTTGTTACGGACGGCGACAGACTCAGACTGACGCGCTGTGGTGTGGTCAGGGGGTCAGGGTGGAGTAGGGACCCCCCCCCCCCCCCCCCAGGGGGGGGGCGTCAACAGCAGCGACGCCACGCGGGAGAGAAGTCGGCTGTGGGGCAACTTGTAAAGCCATCAACGCCCCGGCCAAATGGTGGCGCTCCTAGTAGTGTTCGTTGCACCCTCAGCGCTGCATTTATGGGTCCCTCGGGAAAGCGGGGCGGGGCGGGGCGCTACTGCTGTTGCCTGCGCCCGACGGACACGTCTTCCCCGCCCAGCCCGGCCGCGGCGCTCTCGATTGGATTGACGAGCTGTCCATCGTCGACCCATTAGTCCGAAGTTGCGCGTGCCGTGCGGCGGCTGACTGCGCCCCACCCCGCCCCGCCCCGCGATCAGCTGCTCTCGTAAATAAAATGCAGGCGGTCGAGAGAGATGCTCGCCAGACCAGTCTCGGCTCGCGAGAAACATGCGCGCCTGTACGTCCAGGAAAGGGGGGCCGCGCGGGGCGGGGCGGCGCCGCGACGCCGGGGCGGGTAGGGCCTAGTGCGCCGCGCCGCGCTCCGCACCAGCCTGGCCAGGCACTTGTTCTGTTCGGTCCGACAGGAATAGAATGATGATTCTCCTGACGGTGGCACAAGGGCGCGGGCGTTACCGCAAGTAGGGGTAGAAAGCACGCCGCCCCGCCTGGCCCGCCGGAGGGGGAGGGGGATCCAGGAGCAGGGTTGAGTACACGTTGGGGTGGATGAGCTGCGCCGGCCGGCACCGAGGGCGACGCAGCCCAACCTTCCCCCGCAGTACTTCCGGGTGCGTATGTACGGGGTGCAGAGCGGACTCAGGGGCAGTCTGGCGGTCGGCTCGGCGCTGCTCCTGGCCCTGCTGCCCCTGGCCCTGCCCTGCTGTCCCTGTGCTGTCCCTCTCTCCCCGGCCCGGCTCAAAGGCCCGACTGGCCCCTGACTGTGGCCCTGTGGTGGACCCGGGCGCACCGCCGCCCGCCCCGCCCCGCCCCGCCCCGCGCGGTTTGGCCCGCCACCCTGTCGTATTCTGGTCCAGGGTCACGCCGCGCGGTTCCCGCCGCCCCGCCCCGCCCCGCCCCACCCCGCCCCACCCCGCCCCACTCGGCCCCAACGACAAGGGACGCGACGACATGAATTTGTCCGCTTTTGGGATCGACCCGCGCCGTGCGGGATGCGGCGTGCCGGCGGCCGGTGGGTTCGCGCGGACCTGGCCGTCCTTGTTGATTCCCTGCCACTTCCCCGGGCCCGGGGGGGGGTGGGGTGGGGCGGGGTGGGGCGGGGCGGGGCGGGGCGGGGCGGGGCGGGGCGGGGCGGGTCGGGGCGGGGCGAGGTGACCACCGTACCCCTCGAGTACACCCGCCCGCACGCCGGGGCTGGGCGGGGCGGGGCGGGACGAGCCGGTGCCGGGGTGGGTTGAACGCCTGCCATGAGGGCTCTGGGGCTGTGCGCTGCGCCGCCACTTTCGCCTTCCGCGTGATTTTGATCGGCGGACGGGACGTCTGGTCTGCGAGCAGCTCGAAGCCTCCTGTGCATCGGCGGGGCAGGCGGGAGGCGAAGCGGGGGCAAGAGGGAGGGCGGTGGGGCGGGGCGGGCGCGACAGTGGACACCGCGCCAGCGGCAGCTCAGCAGCTGCGCGCCCCGCCCCGCCCCGCCCCGCCCCGCCCCGCCCCGCCCCGCCGCGTGGTCCACAGGGCGCACAGGGGTGTCAGGAGCAGGGTCAAGAAGCAAGGTCCCCCGCGTCCCCCGCCGCGAGGTGCGGCGCGGCGCGGCGCGGGCGGGGAGGAACGCCGTGGCGGAGCTATGCCAACATTGTGGAGCTACTGCGGGCGGCGGGGCGGGGGCGGGGGCGGGGGCGGGGGCAGGAGGATGGCTTGCTGTCGGGCGAGTTGGTGTCTGTGTGTGCGTGCTTGTGACACAAAGAGAGGAAGGGCGCGGGAGGGCGTATCGTTATGTCAGGTACAAAGTTAGTAGTTCAAGTCGAGCAGCGCGGTGCACATGACATGACAGCCGCAGAGAGCCGTGGCGGGGCGGGGCGGGGCGGGCGGCTGATGGGCGCGCCGTGACGCCCTCGCCCTCGCGCGTCTTCTCCCTCCCCCGGGGACCGCCACTGTTACTGTCGCACGCCCACGTGGGGGCGGCCGGGTCAATAAGAATGCATAACTTATGCCACAGCAGGGTAGGCGCCGTGCGGCCACCTGTGCGGTGGCGGGGCGGGGCTGCTGGGCTGAGGGGGACCGCGAGGGCGATGCCCAGGGCTCGCTGCGCTGCGTGAATGGCACCAGCCCAGTCCCAGAGCGCGGCGCCTCCCGGCCCGCGGCAAACGGCTCAACAACAGCTGGGCTGACTTGTCACAAGTTTCAGGAAGACATAAGAGCGGTGGCCGCGCGGCGCGGCTGGGCTGTCCGCTGGCGCCCGGCTATATTTAATAAATCTTCGCGGGGGCGTGGCGGCGGGGGCGGGGGCGGGGCCGGGGCCGGGGGCGGGGGCGGGGGCGGGGGCGGGGGTGGCAGCCTCGGCGCATTCCGGCTTCCGATCACATTATTATCCGGCGCCGTTATTATCGTCACCCTCGACTCGCTGAAAACTTTTGCCGATGAGACAATCATTAAGGGGCACCGCCGCCCCACCCCGCCCCGTCTCGTTTCGTCACGCCCCCGCCCCGCCCCGCCCCGACGTCACAATGTGACTCGCTTGTGTCACTTTAGCGGCTAATGTGGCGTCAAACGAGCCCCGCGTGGTTCGGCAGTTGGCATTGCCCGTGTGGGTAGGCTTGGGGTAGAGGGGTGAGGCGGGGCGTGGCGGGGCGTGGCGGGGCGGGGCGGGGCGTGGCGGGCGTGGCGTGGCGGGGCGCAGCTCAGGGCTATGCTTGGAGCCCCGCCTTGGCCTCGCGCGAGGCATCGCGAAGCGACATCTAATTATAAAGAGCCGATAAACGGAGCTGCCTCGCCCCACGCCAACAACTGCTACAATTTTACTCTTATATTCTTTTTTCGTCCCCGTCATTGAAAGGCGAAACAATCGTGCGTTTCTCTTGGCGTTCACAACGCTGCAGCTTGTCTGCGAATAACACGATGCTCAATGCGACTGTTGCCTCGGCTGTTGCAGGGCCCAGACATGGTGCGCGTGTCCAAGTTCTACAAGGAGGCGCGCGAGGGTAAGTTCGTGAGCTGCCTCCACGCGGACGCGAGGACCCTGTACGACACATTCCGCCGCGGCGCCAAGGAGTCAAGTAAGTCCCGGTGCACCCAGAGACACCGCCCCGCACAGCCCCGTCCCGGAGATACGTCCCTTAACCGTCGCCCTGCTCTCCTCCCTGCAGACAACGGGCCGTGCCTGGGCTGGCGCGAGACGCCCACCAAGCCCTACCAGTGGCTGCACTACAACGAGGCCCTGCTCAGGGCCAAGAACCTCGGCTCGGGGCTGGTGACGCTGGGCCTCGCGCCCGGCGTCAAGTCGTTCGTCGGCATCTACTCGGTCAACTGCCCCGAGTGGGTGCTGACCGAGCAGGCCGTGTACGCCTACTCCATGGTGCTGGTGCCGCTGTACGACACCCTGGGCCCGGACGCCACCGCCTTCATCATCAAGGAGGCCGAGATCAGCGTGGTGGTGTGCGAGGACGACGCCAAGGCCAACCTGCTGCTGGAGAAGGCGCCGCGCTGCCTCAAGAAGATCGTGTCCATCAAGCCCGTGCTGACCCCGACGGTGGCCAAGGCCAAGGCCAGGTTCGTCGACATCCTCTCGCTCGAGGAGGTGGAGAGGATGGGCGCGGCCAAGGACCACCCGGAGGTGGTGAGTATATCCGCTGCGAGTTTCCACGGATCGGGTGTCTCCTTCCGCAATCAGTGTTGCCAGAAACGTAGGCAATAAGTAGCCCAAACACAGGGGAGTAATGCGGGCTGCATCTGCGCCTGCCTACCAGGCAACATGCACGCACCTGTGCCCGGATGCTGCCTGGTGGGCGGGTGCAGATGAAGGCCACTTTACTCGACTCTGTACATGGGCTACTTATTGCCTAATTTATGGCAACACTGTCCGCAATACGCGCGTGTCGTGCGGGTTTGCCTATAGTGTCGCCCCAAGGCGACAGCGGATAGGCACAACCCACCTCTAAGCGTGCATTCCGGAACAGCGCGGGGACAGGAGACGGGGTGCCGCCCGTCCCACGGTGATGTTTCTGACGTGAGTTTGACTCCCACTTGATGGCCTCCTTCCGCCCGCAGCCCCCGAGCAAGGACGACCTGTGCACCATCTGCTACACCTCGGGCACGACGGGCAACCCCAAGGGCGTGATGCTGACCCACGAGAACGTGGTGGCCTCCATGAGCGCCGTCATGATGCAGATGGGCGACCAGCGGCCCAACTCGAGCGACGTGCTCATCTCGTACCTGCCGCTCGCGCACATGCTCGAGCGCTGCTGCCAGAACGCCATGTACTCGGTGGGCGGCGCCGTCGGCTTCTTCACGGGCGACATGCACCGCCTGACCGACGACTTCAAGGCGCTCCGGCCCACCGTCATGCCCGCCGTGCCGCGCGTGCTCAACCGCATCTACGACAAGGTGGGTATCTCGTCGGATGCAAACCCAGCACTGGTAAAACAAATGTTTAGTTCTATACACCACTTGATGCATAGCTCCTAATGTATAATACTTAAACACTATGTCATGCACAGTTCTAACTAAACATTGGTTGGTGTATAGTTCTTAAACATTTAGCAAGTGTATAGTTGACTAAACACTTGGGATGTCGTCGCATCCCTATGCTTTGACATGGAAAGCCTCGTCCAAATGCATACTTCTAAACATCACGAAACGTTTAACATCTAAACATCTACGAAGTGCATAGTTGTTAAATATGTAGTGATGTATAGTTGACACTATACACCATTTGATCTATAGAAGTGGAACTTAAACACCATGATGTATAAAACTTAAACATTTGTTTTACCAGTGAGGTGGGTGAATGTCGCACACTTGTAGGTGGATGAATTTTATGTAAGTGTGGTGTTACTTATTCAAGTGTGCGAATGCGACTTGACACACCTACAAGTGTGCGACATTCACGCATTTAATGGGTTTCCAGTGTGGGTGTAACGCACAGTAGCTGCAAACCGGCGTGTTTAGAGGGATATTTACCCTTCCCCGCCTTGGCTCCCATGTTCGCCCCCGCCGACTGATTCAGAAGATCGCTGCCGTACATCTGTCCTTGTCGCACTCATAGGGTACTGCCATACCCTACATAGGACACCGCCATAGGTGCGACAAGGACGGAGGCACGAGAGCGATCTTCGGAATCAGTCGGCAGCTAAAACTCTGACCGCTCCTTCTCCTTCCCCAGGTGATGGCCGAGGCAGCAAACTCGTTCGTCAAGCGGCTGACGCTGAGCCTGGCGCTGAGCGCCAAGGAGAGCGAGATCCGCCGCGGCATCCTGCGCAACAACTCGTTCTGGGACGTGCTGGTGTTCCGCAAGGTGCAGGACGCGCTGGGCGGGCGGGTGCGCCTCATGGTGGTGGGCTCGGCGCCCATCTCCGGCGCCGTGCTCAGCTTCATCCGCTGCGCCGCCGGCTGCCTCGTCATGGAGGGCTACGGCCAGACCGAGTGCACCGCGCCCATCACGCTCACCGTGCAGGGCGACCACGTGCCCGAGCACGTGGGCCCGCCCGTCGCCTGCTGCTGCGTCAAGCTCGTCGACGTGCCCGAGATGGAGTACATGGCGGCCAACGGCCAGGGCGAGGTGTGCGTCAAGGGCACCAACGTGTTCCAGGGCTACTTCAAGAACCCCGAGCAGACGGCCGAGGTCAAGGACAGCCAGGGCTGGCACCACACCGGCGACATCGGCATGTGGCTGCCCAACGGCACGCTCAAGATCATCGACCGCAAGAAGCACATCTTCAAGCTCGCCCAGGGCGAGTACATCGTCCCGGACAAGATCGAGATGGTGTACACCCGCAGCCAGTACGTGCACCAGGTGTTCGTGCACGGCGAGTCCCTGAAGGTACGTGTCAGCGGTGCGGCGCTAGTCCGCACGGTGGAGGAAGACTGTCCGTCGTCAGCATGCATCTCGATGTAGCAAATTTTACTTCCCTTTTTGGCCCGTTGTATATTTAAAATCCCCCCAATAAATCCTGTATAGCTAACCGTCTCAACTCTCATCTCTGTTGCAGTCGTGCGTGGTCGCGGTGGTCGTACCGGACGTGGACGTCATCAAGTGCTGGGCCACCGAGCACAACATCCCCGGCACCCTCTCCGTGCTGTGCAACAACTCCCAGGTCAAGCAGCTCATCCTCGAGGACATGCTGGCCTGGGGCAAGGAGGCAGGCCTCAAGTACTACGAACAGGTGAGGGCCACCGCGCCACGCCGTGCGGGTAGGCAACCCGTTCTGCAGCCTCGTCGAACGTTTTTATTAATCCCTGCTGCTTCTTATTCGCCAGGTCAAGGACATCTACCTCCACCCGGACCCCTTCTCGGTACAAAACCACCTCCTCACGCCGACCCTCAAGTCCAAGCGGCCGCAACTCAAAGCGTACTTCAAGCCCCAGATCGAGGACATGTACGTCAAGCTAGCCTGACCGGCGCCGGGCCGGTGACGCGAACTGTCGCGTGAAACGGACGAAATCGAGTCAGAGCCGCTCCGCGCCTGGGCGCCTGGGCCTGAGGGAGATGAACTCGCTAGAGGCCGGGTGAGGCAAGGCACACCGGCGGGGGTGAGGGGTCTCGGCCCCGCCCCCGCCGTGTGTGAGTGACGCTCAGTGTAAACGTGTGAACAGTCGTTGTGCTACGAGGAACAAGTTTCGGCGCTGTATCTTCTCGCTTGGACAATAAGTTATAAAGCGATGGCAGCGGCGCCTCCTGCATTTGAAAACAAAGTGCCTCTTCATTTTCAGTTTTACTGTGAGGTAAGATGTTTTCGAGTTCGTGCGAGAAAATGATTCCAAAACTATGGGGGTGACATGTAACCCTTGAAAGAACCCAGTGATCTGTTTCTGTTTGAGTATGATGGTTAGGTAGGGCCACGGATCTCTCGAGATTTTCTCAGATTTATTGTGTATGTGTGCCAGTCAATTGTTTGAAAATGTCTGTTTTATATGCACTGCACCTAGGTGGCAAATATTCCAAGACCAGTGTTGAAAATTGCAGGTGTGAGCCACCTGTCCTCTAAAGAATAACTATCTTCTTTTTTACGCATTAATGAAGTTCTAGAGTAATGTATGTACAGCTCAATTCACGAAAAAGAATTGAGTGACAGTGATATAAAGGACATTAACTGATGGGAAAGAAAACCACTTGCATGGACTTCATGGCTTGTGTAGTCATTGGAGTTAAATGCATTTAGAGGATATACTGTTTCTAAACTCATAAATCGTATCAGTGGGAAGTTTTCATACAAAGCTGGACAACTGCATTATTTTAAGTGGTCAAGGAAAAGAAATTATCTCCATATCAAGTTTTACCTTGAATTGCACATTGTTTCTTTTTGTCTCACCTGCTGATTCCTCTTACCCTATTTCCATTTAAAATTTCACTTCAAGCAAGAATGAATGAGACGATTGTGTAGAGTAAAGCAAACCTTGTTACTCTTTAAGAAAAATATTGTTAAAGTGCAATATATTAATCAAAACCAAGGTCACAGAGATAAGTAATTGGCAATATTTTCCAAAGGGATTGGGCCATTATTAGATATTCTACCTCTTAGGGCCAATTTTGGGAGTCAAGTGCCTTTTTGTTGACTATTTATATAGCCGTTTCACTATCCTGTTCTATTGAGAGGGGACCAATGCGGGAAGGTTTGTCCCTTATTTTGCAAACCTAAACATAGCCGTTTGATGATGAGATTTACATGATGTTTCAGGTATCTCTCTTAAGTTATTCATTGGTCAAACAGCATTAGGATGACTGTTAATTTTGATATTAGGGCAGACCCTCCAATATGAACATTGAGGACATGTACTTAATTTGTAGCTAATGGTGCTCTTAGTATATATATTGTCAATTCAAAGTTTATGATACAATGCATGTGAATAACTTACCGTCCACTATGAGCCAGTCAAGGTGGTCAAAGCACATTGTGACAGAATGAGTAAGTTGTAATTTTACAATGGGTCAATTCAATTTTCAGCAATAATTATCAATGAATGTGAAGAAACTGATCTACTTCAGTGGTTAGAGTGGACAGGGTAATATATATATATATATATATACATTTAGGATGCAAACATTGCAATTTTTTGTATTTGCTCTCTTTTTTTCTTTGCAAAAAACTAAAACAAACAAAAAACAAACATTTGGTTTGAAACAAAACAAATTTTAAAAAAGCAAAAACATTTCTTTCAAAACGTATCTGTTGTAATTTGAGATCTGAAACCGTGCTTATAGAAAACAAAATATTTGTAATACTAAAAGTAAACCAATAAAGGTATGCAAAGGTACACATCAAAATTGTAACAACTCTTCTTCTGTCTGGTCAGAAGGTGCTCAAAAAATTCTAAGACCCAAAAACTGCAAGAAATTTGTTCATATTAACAGTCTCTTTTATTTTATTTTTCTAATATTTACAAGTCAACATATTTTAACAGTCAATGGCTAGACCATCCCCAAACCCCAAAGGTTTAAATTGTAAGTTGTCTTTATACATATTTACATATCACATCTTGCTCCAAGCCACCAAGAAATAATTAGTACTACCTCACTGTAATAACTTTTTCCATCTGGAAAACTACAGAAGAAAAATAGAGTAGCATCACAGTGGCCAAACTTATATAACAACCAATTTTAAACGATAAAATATATACTTTTAAATGGTTACTTAGCAACAGAGAAATGTTGGAGACAGGTCAAAATTGCAGAGGTAATCAATCAATCAATTGAATCAATCAAAATCCAAATAAAATATCAAGAAATATGTCAATGACCATTAATGGTCATAAGTATATTTGTAACATTCATTTATATCACTGCAAAATGTTTTCTGACTCCGCAGTATAACTTTTAACGCGAGAGAAGTGGAACGGTGGGAATCTTCCACTAATTAAGTCAAAACTAGTAGAACTTTCTGTTGCCCCACGATGAGTAATGACTGAGTAACCTTGCCAGTGAAGTTGAACATGACGATGTGAACGATGCGAGCCAATTTGGAGTTCCTTGACATATGATAAGTCAAGTTATACACCTTAAATTTTTGGATTAATGAATTTGACAACAGCTACTTACCAGATGAAAAGTCTGCTCACTTGGTTCTGTCCATAGAGCATCGCCTCGCCTCTTATTGCGAATTTTATTATTTGTTCCAGATCCTTTTTCAGGATCTCTTTTTAACACAATTGTGACGCGATCATCATGCAATCTGTAATGCCCCCGAAGAACTGTAGAATTTCGTGGATTTCGATGCTTCAGTTCTTTGAGACTCACTGGGGGATCTTCTGGTGTTGTCAACATCAATACCAGACCTTCCGGAAAAAACCTTGAAAGAAGGAAAGAAAGACTTAAATACCTCAAATAAAATTTCTTGACTTTTACAAGTTTTAAGTTATCTAAAATATTTTGAACAGTGAACATATTAAGGATTTTTGATCTAGAGGTGCCATCATACATAATTCAAACTGACTATTATAAATTACCTAAGGTACCGGAAGTATTCTACGAGGTGCCATGGTCGATAGAATTGGTCCTGAAAGCTATTTTCACCATGGCGAATATATGTTGTCTTGCTGATGTAACATCCATGGAAGTATATATGAGGCCTTTGAATGTACATTTGACGCCATGATTCAAAATTACTCAGTCCACCACAATTCACACCCCACACCCTAAAAATGTTTCATAAAAATAACTGTCATACTATGCAGCTGACTTGAGTTAAAAACAAAAAACTCTAAATACCTGACACAAACAAGCCTCCAAATTTCTGGGTCTCGAGCTGCAAGGTAGAATCCCCTGCAAACCGCAGAGCAGGAAAGATCTAAATGGCGCACGTCTAGTTCAGTCGAGACAACCCACTTCAAAATGTATAGTATAATTTCCATTGGCAAGGAAGAGATATGAACATCCTGCAACAAAAAGTAATGTGTAAAATCCATGCAGCTATCTTATTATTGCCACTCTAAAGAAGAAAACGTTCAACTAACACTCTGAGGCAAGTCGGGGTGACACACTGCCTGATCTCTCAAAAGAATGCGTTGGAACCTCAGAAGTAAGTCATCCTCTTCCTCAGTCTCATCATCTGCCTCACCTTCAGCTATGTTCTCCTCCAAAGTTAGTGCCTCTAAATTAACTTTTAATTTTTCATTAAAAAATAAAATAAAATGAATAAACTGCCTTTACTAATCATCACAAGGCACTGAAATGTTATGAAATAAGTTTTAATACCTTCCACAGGAGCAGCTTTGGTTTTAGTTGCCTCATATAGGCGAGTTTCAATATCAGGTACAAGCTGTACAGCTCGGCGGTAGAATTTGACTGCTTCATACAATTTAGCATCCTGCTCATGTTGAATTCCTTTCAAGAAGAGAGCTCTGGCCTGATTGGAAAATAATAATAGCAATAGAAGAAAATGATTGCAGTGCATATTTTAAAGGTTGATGAGACTTTTACCTGGTCCTCAATTGTTTCAGGAACTGCATCAGTTCCAGTATTTTGTTCCCTCTTCAATACTGATTGATGCTCAGGGGAGCTTTTCAGCTCTTTTTTCCATTGTGCTCGGAATGTTGTCAATTCGTCAACTGTTTCCAAATTCTGAAAGAAAGCAAGTATCATATGGTAAATTTGAAGGACACGAAAAAAACCTTCTAGGTATGATGCAATGTACAACAAAGTTGCTTACCAGGTTTGAAGATGGTTCATCCTGCTCATCTGCATCATCATCCCCAGTACTGGTGCTCTGTCTGGATCTACCACTGTCACTTTCAGAATATTTGGAACTCCCTGGTTTTCCTGGTAACTGTTAATCAGGGCATTTTTGTGATCACTAATTATTACAAATGAAGTCATTTTTGGTACTAAATGTGGACAGTCATAAATTTAGGTCTATATCAGTTCAGAGAAAATACATTTTGGAGCCAATCAATATCTTTTCGAAAAATTCATTGCAAAATTTTAAGATGGCATATGTTTTGTTGAAGATGTACAGCCTTGTTTACAGGTGCCTTAACCTCTGACTTAATGCGAACAAGCAGTATAATAAGTCAAATATACTGAAGAAATTTGGGGGAAACATAACTAGATGGAAAAGTGACGGGTGTACTATGTTTATGTGGTTCATTTCATGTCATGACAAAGGGACCAAGAGTAGACATTTTAAAATTAGCGACAACAGCAGACGTAAAGGACCTGTGGCGGCCGAGGTAGGCAGGAAACTCTAACAATCGTGCCCAGGTTATTTGGGAAAGGTTCTTGTTAAATTTCAGTCAAGAAATTTTACACTTACCATTTTTTAAATTTAGTTAGAACGACAACTTAGAGAAATCACGCCAAGAATAACATGAAACATACACAAATCCGCATTCAACAATTTCCTTAGCAGACATGTTGTCCTGGCCTGGCCTTGTAGTTCCGGCAACGGCAATGCTAACAAGCGCGACAACGATGACAAGAAAAATATCGTTGCATTTTCGGTTATAAGTTGTCATTATCTTTCAGCTTCAAAATTACGGTATTTAGATATTATTATTATTTTTTTTAACTTTCCTCCTTCACACTTTAATAGAAAGTATTGAAACAGCTGCGATGTTACAATGCTGCTAGGCCTGTAAATGGGGGGATCGATTATTGACAGTCGACTGCTTGCGACAAAAAGGGGTGTGGGGGTTAAAGCAAATTTGTAAACAAAAAAATCAATTGCCTATCTTGGACAAATATTTTACATTTGTCTTGACTGCAAACTCGAAGGTTTGGTTCTGCAGCTCATTCTTCACTGTGTAAAGGATTTTTATCAGACTTTCTGTCAAGTGAGCTGTGAACTGAGAACAAGAGAAGAATGGCTACATTTGAAGACAAAATTTTGGGCGAGAAACTTCACTGTTATTGCAGCAGCAGTGAAGATGAGGATGATAAAGCTGATTCTGGTGATGAAGAATCTAATGCCCCATCTGAAAAGCAGTCTACTCCATCTTTACCTCAGCCTGAAGCCTGGTCTGGGTCATCGACAAATACTGGCCCAAAGGGTGTGATCAAAGACTGGCAGCGATTTAAGCAGTTGGAAACAGAGAAGCGTGCTGAACAGGAGAGGGAGAAACTGGAGCTACTGAAGAAGTTGTCTTTGACTTGTCAAACTGCCCTTGATGAGGATAAGGAGAAGGCCAAAGCTGAACAGTTGGACCCTGAATTAAAGGAACTTCTTGAGGACAGCTTTCTACTTCAGTATCAGGAGAAAAGGATGAAAGAAATGCTTGATCAGTATAGTATGCTTCCTTCTTTTGGTAAACTGATTACATTGAAAGACAGTGGAGAGTTTTTGGATGCTATTGACAATGAGAACAAGTCCGTTACTGTTATTATCCATATTTATGAGAACAATATAGCTGGTTGTGAGGCTATGAATGGTTGTCTAACTTGTCTCAGCGAAGAGTTCCCAAAAGTAAAATTTTGCAAAATATTCAGCTCGGTGGCTGGCATGAGCCAGCGTTTTAAGGCTGGTGGCGTTCCAGCACTGCTAGTTTACAAGGGTGGGCAGTTAATTGGGAATTTTGTCAGAGTTACTGATGATCTTGGGACTGACTTTTTTGCCGAAGAAGTGGAAGCATTTCTGACTGAACATGGTGTGCTTCCCGATAAATCATGTGTGCCAAAAATAATTCAACAATCTACCCTTAAAGCAAATGATGATGATGATGACTAATGGAGCATAATTTTGAAACACTGATGTCTGTAGACTGAGCATATTGCACCTTTCTACCTTATCTTCTTAAGAATTCCAGACACAATCAGTTTCTTTTTTGTTTTTTTGTTTTATTAATTTTTTTTAAATCTTAAGTCCTTTTGTATTTGCTTTAAGGTGATTTAAGATTGTATTACTATCTCTTATACCCAAAAGAAAGAGTAGCACCCAAAAAAATTGTATGGATCTATTATTTGCTATTTATTATACTACGCTTAATCACCACCTTTTGTGTACAATTACTTGTATAGAAAGTGCACTTGAAACTATACTTGCTGTACTAACATAACATACCTGTAGGCATTAATGCTGAAAATGTACTGTCTTAGTATTAATATTCGGGACACAACACTTTAGCTAGCTTAGGAATTTTTGGGACCAATTTCCTGTGAATGAAACCAAATTGTTCTATTGTTGTCAAGTTGAGGCATTTTAATAGCGTAAGTTAAAAGCAATTCATCATTATTTCATCTGATAGAGGAGTAGATGTGTTAACTGATTCATCTCTCATTCATGTTTCTCTCCCCCCCCCTCCCCTTATTTATCATATGTGATAAAATGATACGTTTTTGTCACTGCCATGAACATGAACCCTCTTTAGTACTGTACTACCTATTTTAATTATTTTTATGTGGACTTTTACTTATACTCTTGTGCCATCTTTTGTACAAATTTTTTAACATTGATAGGCAAACGCCCTTAGTCTTCAATTTGGTACTGTAGTAGTTTAGTGAAAAAGATGATTTTGTTTTGTAGCTTTTATTTATCTTAACCATTTGAAGTTACATAAAAGAAAGCTTAAAGCGTTAAAATCATTATCTGTACCCAGTTAGTTCTACCGAAAGCAAAAGTCTTGTCAGTTGTAAACATCTGTACTTCTTAATACAAGCACTTTTCATACCTGGATCTGTTTATTTTATTTTACTCGTTCTCCTGTAAGCCATGCTCGGGGATTTTCTATAGTAATGGTGTCAACTTCTTGTTGGGTAAAACCCCTCAAAATCATTTTTGGCACAACATTAGCCAACAAATGAGCATAGCCATGGCCTCCAAACTTCACCTTGAAAGAACATAAAAAATTCAATAGTATTTGAGCTTATACCTTTTTAGGACTAATAAACAGCAAGAATACTTACGAGACGGTGGCGAGTATGGATGTCATGTGATCCAAGAAGTTGTTCAATATTTCCTTCATCTTTTAACCATGAAAAGATCTTAATTCTCTCTGCATCTGATGGCATATCAAAGTTAGTGTGCAGCTGATACCAGGAACACTCAGTGCCAAATAAATCCAGTTGACAGAAACAACCCAGCTTAGAAAACTCAAGAAAGTGTTCCTTTTCAATTAAGGTTCCTAAAAAAGGAGAGGAGAAGCAAAAAAAGTAATTCATTTATCCCTATCCTTTCCCCCCTTATCAGTCAAATAAATCAATATTATGTTTATTTTTTGGCTTACGTTCCAAGTGTGACATTATTGCCCTTTTGACACTTCCTCCTGCTTCTAAGTACAACCTCATAATTTCAAAAGGAGCTTCAGGATTTCGACCAGGATGAAATGTTACGGGGCACCTCAGATAGTTTTGTGCTTGAGCTGTGGCTCTTATAGCCCGTTTTTCAAAATCTGTTTTGAAGATATAATCCTTTCATTGAAAACTATTAATAAGTATTTATAGAAAAATAACACATTGTTTAAAGAATAGTACCTGTTATTGGCCAGTCACTTGCTACCTCCCCAATAACTCCACATTTTACAGAAGGGTAATCAGCACACCCAACTGTCATTTCAGATACCATAGAATTGAACATATCCTCCTCAGACATTGCACGAACAGATCCAGGTTGAGTACTGTCAAGATAGTATCCTGAAAACAGATTTATGATTTGAAGACCTATCATTTACATTTCAAGAATTTTAGATTTAAAAGTAAAGAAGAATGAAATTTACCACAGCCAGCAACAATATTTACTCCTGTTGTTTTACTTATATTTTCCATTAGTTTGACTTGACGCTTCAAGCCATGTGTGGTATTTTCAACAATGGTACCTCCGCCAGCCAATTTGAAGAGGTTCACATCATACAAAACAGCAGCATCAACCTCAGCACCAAAAAACGCAATGTTTTCTGTACTGGCATAGCTATAGAAACACACAAGGTAAATCAAAGGAATTCACTGCTACTAACTTATATTTCTCTCCATGGCTCTGAAACTTACGGGTATTGCTTGATCAAACCAATATTGTCTAAGCTTAGTGATCTTTCAATTTCTGACTTAAATACAGACGGTGGAGCTTTGTAAAAATGTCCATAGTTAAGTGAAAGATGCTCATGGGTCAGTGTCCTTCCCAGCTCATCTGCCGCCACAGGACCTAATACTGTTCGAAAATAAGAAATATAGACCATGAACAACCATTGCCGTCTTGATTTCTGAATAATAACAATAATTTAATAGTTTAATAGTGTCATACCAGTTTGCACGACAGAAGTCATTTTGGTCTCTCCGCCGCGCAGCCTCGGCTCGATGTGGGTTTACAGCGCTGTCAATGTCAATGTGCGCCAGAAGCTTATCAACAGCTTCCTATCTCCCGCGTCTGGTCTGGGCTCCACTCACCGCTATCTACTCTGTACCATTTTTTTCACACGTTTTGGAGGAGATGGCGTGGCACCTGTTGGCTTGGGTACTTGAGTCCGTCCGGGGCTCGGTCGAGTTACGCCCCATTTGCATAATGCATGTGATTGAGGAGCTCTCCGTGCCCCCGAGGCGTAGCGCTAGTGTCGCACCCCACCGAGAATGAGACATTACAGGAACGACTTAGGCTTGACTTGAGATTGCCTGGCCACTAATGACCTACGGCTTTCGGCGCGTGGCGCTTATTGTAGTAGTAGTCCAACAGCTGAGCTCTAAGCCCTCCTGCTAGCGAAATCAAATCTCGCTCTCGGTGTTCTTGTGACGATTTGAAAGAGTGAGGTTTCCTTGATATGTGGACCCTCGGGAGGCGGGTTAAGGTTTTAAAAAGCACCCCACCATCCCTCCCCCCTCCTCCACCGGTTGTCGCTGACGATCAGCCACTGTAACTATGCTGCCAATATTTGAAAAAAAAAAAACAAACTTGTATTGTTCAAAATTTGTGAATTGTCATGCTAATTATTGTTAAGTGCAACCCATCTGTTAAATTTATCACCCTTACGTTCTCTTTAATTTTTAAAAACAAAAATGGCATCATTGTTTGGCGGATTAGATTTGAATGTGGGCATGTGGGCGGATCGAATGGATCGACTGGTCCAGAATGAGGATAACGGTTGCAAAGACAGCTGAAAGCGCTGAAAGTCTCTTGTCCGCCATAGTTCGTGTCGGGAGCCCTCAGCTTGAACCAAACGTTTCGTGTTCTTTCAAATTATTGATGTGGCCGGAATCTCATAACACGTTTTACTGTAGACTGCCAGAGTTAAACGAGGTAACTGTTCGTTGTAGATCGGGATGTCCGGTGCGCCTGTCAACCTCAAGATTGGAAGTGGGCATGCCAGACCAGAACCTCAGGACACCTCAGCCTCCTTTCACAACCAGGAAACCTTGTCGTCCCCGACATCTAGGTAAGTGTTCAGCGGTCTCCTTAACTCTTAAGTCGTCTCAAACGGCCAAACTTAACCCGATAGGTTATTTGGCGTTTGCTTTGTGTCCGTCTCGAGCATCGCGGGGCCCGTGGTCAGCGTGCGGCCCGCGCGGTCTGAGACCTGTCTGTAAAGTTAGCGACGCGCGCAGCCTAGCGTAGCGTAGCCTCTTACGCTACGCTACGTTATGCTCAGACCGCCGCCGATTTTCCGATTATAGCTTGTCGATCTACTTAATGAAAAAACCCTGAAAAATACACCGAAGCCCAGCTTTCATCGAAAAATATTTATTCGTTATCGAGAGTTACAGCTATCTGATACCTTTTACTTTTTATTTTTTATTTTAAAGTATCTAATGTATTAAAGGTATCATTTGCTTTTTAAAACAAAACCGATGGCATAGCGTATGCGATGCGGGAGAGGTTCCGCGGCAAAGATCAAGCACGCGGCGGGGCGGGGCGGGGGCGGCTCTGGGGACGGGACGGGCCCGACTGGCTTGCTAATATCGTCCGTGCAGCACCGCGCCGTGCACAGCCGCGCCTCTGCCCCTCTCCTCCTCCTCCTGGCCGGCCTACTCCTCCTCCTCCGGGTCCTCCGGGTCCTCCGGGTCCTCCGGGTCCTCCGGGTCCTCCGGGTCGCCACTCATCCCATTCTGACTCTGCTGGTCCGGCGGGTCGGTCGGGCCGGGCCGGGCCTGGCCGCGCCGCGCCGCCGTCGTGGGTGGTTGTTGAGGTGTGTGGGCCGTGTGGCCCAGGCTGCGGGGGGCCACCCACGGCACGGCACGGCACGGCACGGCGGCGACGTGCTAAGAGCTCTCCATTGCGTCCCCGCCCGGCCCCGCCCGGCCCGGCGGCCTGTCATCAGCACCATTATGGCCCGGTACCGCACCGCGGCCCTGCCTGCAGGGGCTACCGGTGTTGCACGGGCCGGGCGGTGCGGCGCGGCGCGGCGCCTACAGGGGAAAGGTGAAATATTGGCCATAAAGCGAGGAGGGGCGGTGCAGGGCGGCCGGGCGGAAGGCCCTCGTCGCCGTGCCATCTGGTCAGTGAGGGGCGCCAGCCAAGCCAGGGCCGGGCCAGGGACTGTTGGGGGATTCCGCACAGAGCTATTCGTCTCTCTGTCCTTGTCACACTCGCACGGTACTGCCATAAGGAGTGAGAGACAGGACACTAGCTACCTGAGTGGAATAACCCTGCTGTCAAGCGGGAGAGAATTTGCAGGGGCGTTCGACTCCTCCTTGACATTTCTGCAAGTGAAGGAAAACTGTTGAAAAACCATTGGTGACAAAGTCGTTTGGCGGGGAAGTCCCTCTCTGCTCTCCCCCTCCTCTCGTTCGGAGCGCGCCTCCCCTCTTCCTCCTCGCGGGTTCGTTTGTCTTATTAGAATAGCCAGATTCTTGCATCCGTCCGTTTGTTTTACGTCGGCCCGGCTCTGTTGACGTAGCGTAGGCCACATATATGTGTACCTATGGGTCACGCCGGCGTGGCGTGGCGTGGTCTGGCCGGGCACCGCCAGCCACTCGTCCCGTCACCGAGTGGTCCTCTCCTCCTGGCGGGCGGGGCGGACCTCTCCTCTGGGAGTGAAGCAGGAGACGGGTGGCGCGGGGCGCGGGGCCCTCCCTCCCGCCCGCGAAGAGATTGTAATTTATGATGAACCTCTCCCCTCCAATATGACTGCGCTTAGGTGCCACCAGCAGGCTGGCCCACCTAGCCCGCCGCGCCGCGCCGGTGAGCACGCCCTGCACTGCCTCCTCGCGGTCAAGCGTGTGCCAGGCCCTTTTGTTTCTGCGGACAGGCCCGCCGCGTCGCGTCGCTCCCCGCGGCCGTGCCCGGCGCGGCGCGCGCGGGCGTTTGGTACATAGATAAGGGACTGCCGTGTGGCTCCGCTGCTGTGTGGTCGTAATTGGCCTAATGCGTTATCTAGGAAGGTGTTAACTCCCCGGCCCACGGCCCTACTCGGCCCCGCCCGGCCCGGCTCGGCCCCTTCCATTCAGGAGCTGATCCTAATAAGGTGGTGAGGGCCCGGCGGCCCGGCCCGGCCCGGCCCGGCTAGGCAGGGTCCATCCCATTCTCACTTGTTTCGGACCAGGAGGGCGGCTGCGCCGGACCGGACCGAACCCGGCCCCCCGAGTTCCAGAAAGTAACGAGGTCTCGCTTATTATGTTCTGACTAAAACCGAAACGAAGGGGCACTGTATGGTGGTTGTGCCGGGCCGTGCCGGGCCGCCCTCGTGGGGAAGGGGTGCTGTTAGGCGGCTCAACTTGACCACCACGCCCGCCCAGCCCGGCCCGGCCAGAGCCCAGCCCAGCCCAGCACCAGTGCCTCGCCTCCCCCCGTCCAGCTCGGGAGCTGCGCCGCGCCGCGGTTGGAGCGCCTGTTGGGTAGGCAGCCCATCCGACGTCATGTACTCCTCCCGGCCCAGCGGCTGCGGCTGCGGCTGCGGCGCGGGCCTCCCGCCTCCCTCGCACGACTTACTCTCCCGCGATAAGGAGCCCAATTTGTCCCGCCTTATCTTTTCAGTGGAATTACCGCGGGAGATGTGGGGCAATAAAGGTGTCGCCGCGTCGGGCCGCATGATGCTGCGCGGGGCGGGGCGGGGCGGGGCGGGGCGGGGCGGGGCGGGGCGCGCTCTGACCCGGCCGGGCCTGTCCTGAGGACGGCCGCGCCCCGCGCCTCGGAGCAAACATGACCCGGTCAGGTCAGGTCAGACTGACTCCTCCGCGGGGTCCGTGAACTGCAATCTGCGCCTGAAATGAAATCTAAACGACCGAGAAATTGACGGTTCAATCGATTTTCGTCATGAGAAAAAAAATTGGGAAAAAATGCGGTGGTTGTGACTCCTCAGCAAGGATTGAGTTTTGTCGCTCTCGTCCCTTCCACTCCCTTTACATTTTTTTTTCACGGTTCCGGTTGACGAGCCGGGCATGGCCTGGGCTAATGCAATGAGTTGCTCCGCCCCGCCCCGCCCCGTCGGCCTGGCCTGGCCCCGGGCTCATGTTTCACAGCGGCGGAGTGGTGGTGGCCCGTCCCCGTGATGGAGGGGAGCAGCTCGCATGCATGAAACCCAAGGCAGAGGTATGAAGGGACGAGAGAGGGGGTTAGTTTCACAAGATGGAGCGCACCGCGGAGGTGTCTAGGGGGTGAGTGGCGGCCGGGACTTGCCGAACAAAACGCGTGCGCTGTACCGTAAAACACGGGACGGCGGCGGGGCGGGGCGGGGTGGCGGCGCCGAGCCCGCCGCACCGCAACACGGTGAGGTTGCCCTCCGCGTTATGCGAATGAATACTAATTTTGAACGAGACCAAAAGTTAAACAAAGCTGGAGCGTAGAGCAGTTTGCCCGCGCTCGCCCCCGTAGCACTACAGAGTGTGATGTGATGTCCCGTGATGCGCACTAACACGGAGGGGGTCGCGGATGCGTGCACCTCACTCCTTTGCTCGCTCACTCGCTCGCTCACTCGCTCACTCACTCACTCACTCACTCACTCACTCACTCACTCACTCACTCACTCACTCACTCACTCACTCACTCTCTCTCTCTCACTCTCTCTCACACTCTGTCTCACTCGCTCGCTCACTCATGCTAGTTGTTTGGGCAGTGCGGGAAGGTGGTGTCAAACAGCGTCGGGTTGGCGACGGTACGGTATTAAGGTGGCGACGACTTGTGAAGGGGATGTCGGGAAGGGGCGTGCGCATGACGGGGCGCGGGGCTGGGGAGCTGAGCTGGGGGCGAAGGGCACGGCGATAGCGTCCAGGGCGAGGCCCTCGCCCCCGCCGCCCCCGCCGCCCCCGCTGCCCCCGCTGCCCCCGCTGCCCCCGCTGCCCCGGCCCGGACCAGACTGTGATAAGGAAGTTGCTCGTCCACCGCCGGCGGCCCGGCCAGCCCGGCCCGGCCCGACGGACAAAATTTGAACACGGGAGGCCCGTCGTCGGTGGTCGTACGCCATGGAGTGCGGGGGAAGACCTGCGCGGCTCAGACTGGTGTAGCGAGTCTAGGCGACTCCCTGCCGCCAACTCTCAGAAATAGGCTATTAGTGAGAGTGGCTGCTCGGGCGGGACCCTGGAGGAGGCTATCCCGGCGGGGAAGGACGCGATGGGTCTCTGTGACACCCTGATGGAGGCTACGGACGACGGGCTGTCGCTGTCCAGGCCTTCACTGGAGGCCCTACCCGGCACCCGGCCACAGCGCCGCGGCCCGCCGTCCCGCCGCGCCAGAGCGCGCTGCGCGCAGCCCAGCCGCGCCACCACTGCCCCCACCCCCTGAGCCCACGTGACACGCCCGCTCGTCATTGGTGTCGTCATGGCGACGGGCGGGGAGCGCGCGCGCCCATTGGCCGGGGGGAGGGCCCTGGGCGCGGCGGTGGGGGCCGGCGCGCCCGCACCCTCCCCCGCACCCACCCCGCGCCACCCCCACCACCGCGCGCGCAGCCCTGCCGCTATTTCATGTTCCCAAACTTTGGAAGACACTTCAGTTTGATCACGGTAAGCTAAATAGTGCGACCCCCTCCGCCGCTGGCCAAACAAGGGAGGCTGGCAGGGCTCCGGATCGCGCCGAGCCGAGAGCCAAGTCCGAGCCGTGCAGCCGCGCTGCGCTGCGCCGCGCCCGCGACCACCCGCCGGGGCGGTGCTGACCGTCGCGAAGTGCATCAGTGACTCCCAGCGACCAGCGCCTTGTGCACCATGTGTTGTGACTAGTGATCCATACGAATGAAGCAACTGTACAGCCCTCGTCCCGTGGATGGTGACTCCATGTTGTCACAGAAGCTGTATGGGGACGCGCCCGTGAGCAGTGCCATGAGCCCCGCCATGAGGGCGCGCTCCCCCATGGAGTCGTCGTACTCCATGACCTCGATGAACTGCGTGGCCATGAACTCGATGAGCTCGCCGCAGGGCGCGTCGGCCGCCTTCAGCCCGGACCCCCGGGACCGCATGCACCGCATGCACGACATGAGCTCCATGAGCAACTGCATGCCGGGCTCGAGCCTCAGCTCCACCATGGGCTACAGCTCCACCATGGGCGGCGTGGGTGTCAACTCGTGCATGGGCACGATGAGCACCATGAGCTCGCTGCCCATGAGCTGCTCCATGGCGGGCTACTCCAACCTGGGGCCGCCGCTGAGCGGGCGCGGCGAGCCGGGCGCCGCCGAGCCCGTGTCCCCCAACTCGCAGCTGCGGCGCGGCCAGGAGAAGCCCTACCGCCGCTCCTACACGCACGCCAAGCCGCCCTACTCGTACATCTCGCTCATCACCATGGCCATCCAGAACACGCCCACCAAGATGCTCACGCTGTCCGAGATCTACCAGTTCATCATGGACCTGTTCCCCTTCTACCGGCAGAACCAGCAGCGCTGGCAGAACTCGATACGCCACTCGCTGTCGTTCAACGACTGCTTCGTCAAGGTGCCGCGGACGCCGGACAAGCCGGGCAAGGGCTCGTTCTGGACGCTGCACCCCGAGTCGGGCAACATGTTCGAGAACGGCTGCTACCTGCGGCGGCAGAAGCGCTTCAAGGACGAGAAGAAGGAGCAGCAGCGCGCGCACACCAAGAGCACGTCGCCGCACCCGGCCGACGCCAAGAAGGAGGACGAGCACAAGCACATGCACGACAAGGAGCACCTGGGCATGCTGGCCGGCATGCACCCCAAGGTGGAGGACTCGATGTCGCTGCTGACGCACGCGGCCGTGGGCGTGGGCGCGGAGCTGTGCGGCCTGCCGCAGCAGCTGCAGCCGCACCACCACCAGCCGCAGCCGCACCACCACCAGCCGCAGCTGCACCAGCTGCAGCAGCAGCAGCAGCCGCCCCCGCCGCCCCACCACCACCCGCAGCAGCAGCACCACCAGCCGCAGCCGCACCACCAGCCGCAGGACGACCTGGCCGCGCTGGCGGCGCGCCACCTGCCCGGCTCCAACTGCCTCCTGCCCGACTACACCCTCAAGCAGGAGTACGCCGCGTCCAACCACCCCTTCTCCATCACGAGGCTGCTGCCCGCGGAGAGCAAGGCGGACCTGTACGGCAAGCCGTCGGACCTGAAGCTGCAGTACGACATGGCGCAGTACGGCTACAACCACCACGGCGGCCTGGGCGCGGGCCTGGGCGCCGCCGACAGCTACTACCACTACCACCACTCGTCGCCCGGGACCACTGCCTTGTGACAGTACCCGCTGGCCTAAGGGCCTAGTGCCTGAGCCTGGGCCTCGCTGGGACTGGAAGGAACGTCACGCAGTGTGACGGGCGCGTGCCTGCCTGCCTGCCTGCGGGCGTGACGGCGCAAGTCTTGCCAAAAAAACAGTGTGGACGTGTGTGTGTGTGTGCGCGTGCGTGGTGATGTGTGCGTATGTGTGGGAGGTGTTATTTTCTGAGAGTGTGCGTGGAGGACTCGTTTCTTAAATCAGTGCGTCATGCTTTTGTACATTTTTATAAAGTATGCATAAAGTTAAAAAAATGTTAAAGTGCGAATATTGGCCACGGACTATTTTAAAAGTATTTGTTATATGTTTGAATTTTGTTTTATTTTGTGTATATATTATTACCTGATTGCCGCTAGACTTCTGTGAGAATATTTCCAGCTGTGTTGAATTCCATTACTGTATACGTTAAATCTATAGATATATATGTCGGCGGAATGGCACGAGGGCAAGGGGTGCATGCTCGTTACGTGCGCGATCGAGTCAAGGGGAGGGTTATCTCCGATTGCATAGACCAGTTTTCTAGAGTGGGGGTATCCGCAGACTCATTTTGTATGAGGGTAATATTGATACGTTTGTTCAATGCACGCTTGTAAAAGGGACCGAGTGTGTCGTGAAAATCTCATATATTGTTTCTTATTGTTTTGATGCCACCTTTGTCTTTCTTTGTGGTGTGTAACTAGAGATAATGTGAACTGATTGTTAAGTTTTTTCGCTCCATTAAGTGATCTGATTATATGCGCCTATTCGTAAAGTTCTTTGTTGCACAGTTCAAACAACACCTACCGAAATATTGGATCTGACGTTGGCACGTGCTCACCTAGTACTTAAACTATTTTACGTTCTCATGCGCCACCTTGGCGATCTTACATTAAGAGTCTGGCCTCCTGTGCGCACGGTAGGAAAGGGCTCCGCGAGAATGAGATTTGTTTCTCTCAGTTTCACGTATCATCTTGCTTTGACTCGCGGGCGGGGCGGCCACGGCTACATGATTCAACTTCACTGCCTTTTGTGGGGCTAAACTGCCCCAGCCCGGCTCGGCCCACCCCGCCCTGTGTGAAACCCCGCGCGGCAGCTGTTCCATTCTGTCTGCTTGAATGCCCATTCTACTGCGTGCATTGTGCGTGCCAAAGACCGACATCATGGGGATTTGCGCTAGTTTTAGTTTCTCGCAACGCAACTGGAAGTATCAATTGGTGTGGACAAATTTTTCGAGCTGAGATGAAAGACAATGTTTCGCCTTTCCCAACTCGTGTCATTTATATTTGTTTTCTGGCGATGCAAGTTCAGTGATCAACTTTTTACTAGTCATAGGAAAAAATCAGTTGCGTAACATGGAGACTTTGGCTCGTAATATTTCTTCCGCTTCGAGTGCCCACGGAATCCTTGGGTTGAGCTTTTGCGTTAATGTTGCGTGGGAGCTGTAGTTACGGGCGTTTTGCTGAGCTTGGATGGAGAAACACTGCCCAGCATGGAAGTTGAATCAAGTACAAATATTTGAACTGTGAATGTCTCATAGCCACTCTGTTGCTGCCGCAAAGGCTGTGCTTAAGTCGTCTACGAGTCGCTGATCACAACATTCTATATGTATTGCACGGATGTAAAGTAGAAAGTGATGTAAAGTAGGATTTCAATTCCTGGCGACCACGTAGAACTTTAGAGCCTCGCCTCGTTTACATATTTGTGAGTCAACTGATTGTTGTGATCGTATCTTCGTAGGGCACTTGTCTCCATCTGGCTTGATTGCCCAGAGAAGGCCTATTAAGACGTCCCAACGTCAATGAGTAAGAGAATCTTTTTTTTTTGTTTACGAGAGATAAGTTCAGTTCTTAAATTTTCAGGATTCGTTTAAAATTTTTAAATATATAAATATATATTTATATTTTCCTTTTGTTGTTGTTATGAATTGTAAAACGTCGATGATGGATTTCATATTTTATGTCAGAATCATGTGTTTGTTACACATTGGAATCTGTTATAAACGGCAGTACAAGATCAAAGCCGAAAACTCTGTGATATAATCTGATATAAATAAGTTATATAACAAATTGTGTATATATACCTGAGTATTATATGTGCATCTGATTCCAACCAGTCCAAAAAAAGTAATTGATACTGAAAAGATATGGACGAAATATACCAATCTCAATTATCAAATGAAATCCACAATGTGCTCATTTATACCCACAAATGTTTATTCTCTTTACAGTTTTAAATGTGTCAAAAGTTCAAATGAAGGGAAAAAAAAACACTCGCAAAAATACAGTTGCAAACTCAACAGAACAGACTAACACGAACAAAATTAAGTTAGTTAGTAGAATGAACGGTCAGCAGCCTCATATACATACATTATTTCATTCGATGAAAATTTGTGCGCTTGATAAAAATTTGTCCAAATGTTTGAGATTGACCACAAAAATGACGTACCCCTCCTGCTTTCAGACGACAAAACACATACCGCGGCGCCATCATTTCTCTTGGGGGGCGCTCCTCCCGCCGCGTGCGGGGGCGTGGCGGGGGCGGGGCGGGGCGTGGCGGGGGCGGGGCGGGGCGGGGCGGGGCGGGGCGGTGTGCGTGCGCGCCGCCGTGTTGCATGACGCGGCATGACGGCCCGGCATACAAATTACGCTGCGCTTATCGGCTATCTCGGCCCGGCGGGTCGGGTCCGGCCGAGTGGCACGGCTTTGCTGCTCAAATGCCTCTTGATAGCGCTGGTGCGATTGGCTCCTCAAGTGAGAGGTTAATGTCTCCCATCCCTTATTGATGGCCCGGCTGCATGGCCGAGTCGTTTGCCGGGAAATGACTTGATCGGCGGTGGGCGGCTCGCGTGCGCTGCCTGGGCTCTCGCCTGGGCTGGGCTGCGGCTCCCCCGTACACACAGGGAACCAGTCAGCTGATGCAACCAAAACGAGGCTGTAGGAAAGAAAACTTGCTTCCTGAGACCGCTCAATTTTTAGTACCCTCGATTTTAAGTAAATACACTGTTAATACCAGAGCGATGATCCTCGCCCTCAGGAGAGCGAGATATCTTCCCTCTCTCTTTAAGAGCGAGGTGTGGTTTTCTCGCTTGATTAGAGCAATAAATTCAAAAATCTCGCCCTGTTAGAGTGAGGATTGGGAAACCTCGCCCTTTCTGAGTCAGGATTTTTACCCTTGATCTCACTCAATTTGAGTCATGTTGCAGATTCTTTCTCAATGAGAGCGAGGCTCCTAAAGTCTCACTTAAATGGGACGACGGAAAAAAATCTCGCTCTTTTGAGATGAGACATCTCACTCTTGGAATTGCAGTGATATTGTCCAACATATAAAAATTACGTCAACTTGACCAAAATTATTCGATCATATCAGTTCATACTTGGTTCATAAAGCAAAAATTTTGTCGGTTTTGAATTTCGTCCCCCTGAACTAAATGGTTTTCTGGGTGTAGGGCCCGCGCAGGGCCGCAAGGCCGTGGCAAGGCGCCGTGTCAACACACGTGCGACGTGGAGCTGCTGCCGACGGGGCGGGGCGGGGCGGGGCAGGGCGGCCTCGGCCCCGCCGAGCTGGTTGCATAGCTTTCTGTAGCCCAGGCTGTGCCACGCTAGCGCTGGTGCTTCTCATCCGCCTGCCTGTGCCGTGTCCCCGATACAGCTGAAGGGGCGGCAACGGTTGGTACCAGTGTCGCTATAGGGGACGAGGCAACATGCACGCACCCGTGCTAAGGTGTTGCCTAGGAGGCAGGCGCGGCGGGTACTGACCGGGCCCCTTCACTGCACTGTGTTTGGGCTAGCTGCTTGCCTACTTCCCTGAGCACGCAACAGCAACACTGCAAGTTGCAGCAATTTAAAAACTGCTGGGCGCCTGGCGTGGTGGATGCAGGGGCACCGCTAGGAAGCTGCGTGCTGGGCCGGGCGGGGCATGGGCGCCGGACGTCTCCCGAGGGGTCCACCACTCTGGTAATCATGTATACACTTTGTCCGGTAATCACGTAACAAAAATACCTCTTTTCGTTGTTTTTCATGCTGTTCTGGGCTTTCACTCATGTAAACGTGCAAGAAATGATATAAATTTCAAAGTTTCTTCAAAATTTCACTGAAAACTGTAGGTAAACACTGGTGATTGTGTGTACGCTTCTGAACCTTAGTGATGGACCTCTCGCGTCTCCCCTGGTCGGAGCGGGGTAGGGCGGACCGGCAGGCTGGTAAGGCGGGTCAACGGCCTGGTCTGGTCTGCGCGGTATTGTTCTTGAGCTGCGGGCGAGGGCGCGGGGGCCCCGCCACGGGGCCCCGCCCCGCCCCGCCCCGCCCCGCCCCGCCCCGCCGCGTCGCTCTATGGGGCGCGCGTGGCGTCGAGGACGGTGCAGACGAGGTCAAGGAGGAACAGTTTCCACACTGTCGAGGCGTACAGTGATCGTACGCCAGAGGCGCACACCACGCAAACCTGTACGCCTGGCGTACGACGACAGCACACCTTTAGCGTTCCTCTGTCCTATTGCATGAAGGTGTGCGGTCTGTACGCCAAAGGTGTGCTGTCATATCGTACGCCAGGCGTACAGTTTTGCGAGGTGTACGCTGCTGGCGTACGATCACTTTACCTCTTGGCGTACAATTATCGAGCACCCCCATTTAACAGTGCATACCTGCTCGGGCCCGGCCCGGGCGCCTGCATTGCCTGCATAGCGCCATGCGTGTGACAGCTCGCCGTCCCCCACCCCGCCCCGCCCCGCCCCGCCCCACCCCGCCCGTCCTCGCCTGCCGAACGGCCTCGTTGATGCTCTTCTTGACCTCCGCGATGGGCCTGGGGCCCGGGGGCCAGTGCGCTCGACGAGGGCGTTTCGCATGTCCTCGGGCCGTACACTGGCGCGGGGAGAGTAATAGTGCGTGCCGATGACCCATCCCTGCTGGACACTAGGGCGGCGGGGTGAACGAGGGGGGGAGTGAGAGAGAGAGAGAGAGAGAGAGAGAGAGAGAGAGAGAGAGAGAGAGAGAGAGAGAGAGACGCGGACCGAGATTGACTCATCACGCCGGTGCCGGGCGGCGGGCGGCGCGCGTCCAAACACAGAGACGGGCGTGCGGGGCGGGCCGGGCCGCGTGGCGGGCGGGGCGGGGCGGGGCGGGGCGGGGCGGGGCGGGGCGGCGCGGCGCAGGGCGGCGCAGGGCGTCACAGCACGCGTGGCCATCGCTTCTTCTTCTCCTCGGCGAGTTTAATTCCGCGCTGATGCGGGGGAACCTCTTGCTGGGGGTGCTGCGCCGTGCTGGGGGTGCGGCGGGGCGGGGCGGGGCGGGCCAAGGACCCGCTGGCCTGGCACATCAGCCCAGCACCGCCCGTCTTGCGGTGTTAGGGGCTGTTCGGCACGGGACGTAATCCTGCGCCGTGTTTCTGGAGCACGCCTTTGTCCGCCTCCACCGGGGCCGGGCCGAGCGGGGCGGGGCGGGGCGGGGCGGGGCGGGGCGCCCTGTTCCTGCCCCCGCCCGCCCCCTCCCGCTTCCTGCTCCCGCGGACCCGGCTGGACCCGGCTGGACCTTATAAGCTCAGGTCCAGAGTAGTGCGTATCGCGAGAACAACGCGTGCCGTGCAAAAATAAAAGAAACACGTCTGGAGCTGCTGCCGCATGTGCCTGCCTGCCATAACACTTACTGCACCGCCTATCCGCGCGCGGGCCGGGCGGGGCGGGGCGGGGCGGGGCGGGGCGGGAGACATGTTTTCCCATCGGCGCCCCTTTGCGCCCTCGGCTGGGACGGGACGCCCTTTTCACGTCGCGGAGTTCGTTCCCTCCTCTCTCTCTCACACACACACGCACACGCACAGTGTATTATGTTTTCCTGTTTGGCCGTTATTCTCAGAGCGGCGCGCCTCCCGCCTGTGCGCAATGATGATGTAGTTGTGTTTTCTGTTGTTAGGCTCCCATGCCCGCCATTGTATTCATCTTATTGGGGTTGATGAAAAATTTATGCGGCGCGCGCGGGCGAGGCGGGGCGGGGCGAGGAGGGGCGGGGCGGCCGCGCCTTGTGCTGTGCGACGAGCTAGGGCCGGGGCCTCTCCATTCCAGAGCCGCTCCTCTCGGGGCGGGGCGGGGCGGGGCGCGCGGCGGGACGAGACGACGCCATACTCGGCTCCAGCCCCCACCCCATTGATAACATATCTTATCGCCTTACCGCCGCCGGTGCCGGTGTGCTGGGCCTCGGGCGCGGCGGGGCGGGGCGGGGCGGGGTGGGGCGGGGCGGGGCGGTGCACCCCCAGCCTGGCGCGGATCCCCTGCCGCTGCCGCCGCACGCCGCACCGCTCCGCGCTCCGCCATTGGCAGCACTGTACTCCCCGGCGAAACACTTCGAAACATTTTTCTGGTGGTGGTCGCTGGTTTTTTGTTGCGGGGAGGGAGGGGGAGGACGAGGCCGTGGAATTTGCAAGCTTTTGCGAGCTGAGCTGGACTGTGGGTGTCCAGCCTGCGCCCCTGACAGTTATACTGTACCGCACTCACGGGTGCGGGGTGGTTGCCTACCCCTCGGGCCGCCAGGCGCCGTGATGAGCAGAGCATGCCGGGCCGGGCGGATGAACCGGCCGCTCCGCTCACCGTCACGATTTCTGAATTGAAGGACGAAATTATAATTTTTCACCGGCTTCCATCCTATCTGCGTCGGCAGAAAGTGCCGGTATGTGTGATGTGGATGTGTGCCTCTTGCACCAGGATTGTCACGTCTTTTTTTAGTTTCGCTCTGTGATATAGATGGAGCCACTCTGCCCCTCCCTGCCCTTCCCTCTCTTGCAGTCACTCTCAAAGACTCAGCTCCGTGCTGTCAGCTCGCCTCGCCGCGGGTTCAAGAAAGCAGGGACAAACTCACCTGATAAGAGATAACACGAGTCGGGTGCCCCGCCCCGCCCCACCCCGCCCTGCCCCGCCCCGCCACGACCGCTTCACCCTTCATCTCGCGCGGCGTAATACACCCACCGGCTCGTATCACAATGTTTGAACAAAAATGAAACGACATTTATTATTATTTTTTATTTCCCTTCTCGCTGCCCCCTAACCTACTCACTTATGGCGAGGCACGCATAGAGGTGCCAGCACTGGTGTATCGCTCTGTACGCACACAGCACTTACACGTTCGTGCTGTACACGCCACACAAACACCACAAACACAACACGCCTTACTGTTACGGTCTGGCAGCCGACAGAGCAGTTGCAGCAGACGCCAGCCCAAACATTGACTCTTAAATTACTCTATATTCAGGTATTCACGCCCCTCCCCCCCGCCCCGGGGGCCACCGGCTCGGCCCTGCATCTGCAGTGTCGTGTCTGTGACACCAGCGGGGAGGCGACCTGACGACTACTTGCTACGCCCTTCAGTACGACTACCCAAATCGTTTCCATCTGTTTCGAGAGTGACGATTGCCTCGATCTTTCCCAGAGTGTCTCCGCGCGCGGAGTGACGCCTTTCCGACCTCCTCTCCTCTCCTCTCCTCTCCTCTCCTCTCCTCTCCTCTCCTCTCCTCTCCTCTCCTCTCCTCTCCTCTCCTCTCCTCTCCTCTCCTCTCCGCGGTGACCGCTGGCCACTTAGCGTCAATTAGAAGCACCGCAGCCAGCAGCGGGCGGCCAGCACAGCAGCTTCCTTGGTCCAGCAGCGCACGCGGAGAGAGGGAGAGAGAGAGAGAGAGAAAGAGGGAGAGAGAGAGAGGGAGAGAGAGAGAGAGAGAGAGAGAGAGAGAAAGAGGGAGAGAGAGAGAGGGAGAGGGGAGTAAAGAGGAGAGGAGTAGAGAGGAGAGTACACCATGAAAAAGATGCGCGGCCGGCGCGGCGTGCCGCGGCGTCGTTGGCATCTCGTCCCCGGTAAGTACGTGGCATGGCGCTGGCGCGCTCTGCAGCGGGGCCTGTCCCGTCCCGGAGTACTCAGCGCCTTGCGCCTTGGGGCCAGCGGGGCTGTGCAGGTGGCGGTGCCAAGGCCGCGCAGGGCTGTGCAGGGCAGGGCTGGGCCGGGCAGGGCTGGGCCGGGCCGGGCCGGGCCGAGGCGAGCGCGGGGGTTGGCAACACTGTCTTTGTGCCATGTGCCCCGCCATGCCTTGTCGTGCAACGCTTCTTTTAAAAGGTGGCGCTATCCACGCAAATTGTGTTGACCCGGCAACGCTGCAGGTGGGAGCCCCGCCACGCCCCGCCACGCCCCGCCACGCCCCGCCACGCCCCGCCACGCCCCGCCACGCGCCGACGTCGTCAGCAGGGTGGGGCACGACGGCACGACTACTTCATCATTTATTGACCGACCCCCCTCCCCCCCCCACTTCCTCGCCCACCCACCGCCCTCCGGCCGCACGGGGCGTACGCGACGCGGCGCGGCGCCCCCGTGCTCAACGCGAGCATGTAGCCTCGCGGCGGGGCGTGGAGGGGCGTGGCGGGGCGTGGCGGGGCGTGGCGGGGCGCTGCCTCTCACCCCGTCCCCGCCCTCGACGCCTCCCAATTATTACACGGAAAAACACGCCTATCTATATGCAGCGCCCTCTCGCACCATTTTCTGAAAAAAGCAACACATCCACACAACAGCGGGGGGTCGGCCCGGCCCGACCGTGTCGTTGTCCGTGTGCAGCTCACACCCCCGCCCCGCCACGCCCCGCCACGCCCCGCCACGCCCCGCGACCCCGTCTTGTTTCCCCGCGAGTTTTTATTGTTTGTGTTTGCCCGGTACTTTTACTCTTTTTGTCACACCATCGCAGAGACACGACGCCACCTTATAAAATATTTGCGGTGCGCTGAGCCAGTCGGGCAAATAGCGGCGAGTCGCGCGTCCCCCGCTGCCCCCGCCGCCCCCGCGCCGCCCCCGCGCCGCCCCCGCGCCGCCCCCGCGCGGTCCACCCTACCCGCCCCGCCCTTTAGTTCCAGCATCTTATTGACTCGTGCGACTTGCACTACAACACCTCCGTGCTACCAACGGCACCGGTCGTAACACAAAACACCCGCCTACCCGCAGTTGCCGGGGGGCGCCATGGGCCCTTACACTGTAATTTGTGGATGTCCCAAATGTAGACGCCTCAAGGCGTGTGCTACAGGTTCCAGAGCGACGTTTGGCGCCTACTTTTGAGACACCTTTCGGCGTATAGAGTCTAGACACCTTTGCCCACACCACCCCCACATCACAGCACAACCTGCGAAGGGTGTACAGTGGGAGAGCACCTTTCAGGGTGCCAGCCCGGTGTGCACCTCTGGCCACTGGTCCATGCAGTGATGGGGGGGTGGGAGTTGTATGGGCGAAGGTGTCTAGAACCTATACGCCAAAAAGTGTCTATAAGCAGGCGCCAAACATCGCTCTGGATCCTGTAGCATACGCCTTAAGGCGTCTACATTTGGAACACATTACAGTGTAAGGTGCGCGCGCTGCACGCAGCACTGATTCGTACCTCTGGGCCGCGGCCTTACGCACACGGTAATAAAAACTTTGTCCACGTTTCCAAGCAAATGGAGGAAATATATTAAAACGTATTGTTTTTTTTTCAAAACTGCTTGGAAACCTGGCCGTAGTTTTGACCGTGCAGGGGTAGCTAGTAGCTATGTCCCCGGCCCGGCTCAGGAGCTGCTGGCTGCGGTTGGCCCGGGCTGCGGCCACCACCTCGCGGCCGGGTCTCCGTTCACTTGAGACACTGAGGCTGCTAGGAGTGCCCAGCCCACGTGTCGGACGGGACGGCACGGCTATCAGCCGGCACAGCACGGCGTGGCGCGGCGAGCATCGCGATCATCTCGGATAGCGAGGAGAGGAGAGGAGAGGAGAGCAGAAGAGAGGAGAGGAGAGGAGAGGAGAGGAGAGGAGAGGAGAGGAGAGCAGAGGAGTGCTGCCGATAGCCAGCGCGTCGAGTGGCGCGCCGAGCTTTTCCTCCTCACCTCTTCCTCGTCCGCCTACCCCTCCTCCTCCTTGAGCTTCTTATCTACCGTCCTCCTCTCCTGCTTGAAAATCATAGTATCGCGGATTTTGTGCCGAATTTCTCCTTGTCTCCGTGCTACATGACGGTAAACATACTCTGTTCTCGACCATTGTTGCACGGGGTGTAACAGGACACGCGTAGCAGTAAGTATGCGGGTCTGCCTATCCGTTATAGGCGTGAGGCGTTTAGTGGGAATAGGTAGACCCGCAACACTACTGTTACTTCCTGTGTTCTGTCACGACAAGGGGCACACCGTGAGAAGTCTTCTCGTATACTTACACTTTTGTAAATTCACGACATCTCACTCTTGCTTGTCCTTATAAATTCCAAGGTGAATCGTACTGCTTGTGATTTGACAATTTTAAATTGCCAATTTACAGCACTCTCCGCGGGAAACTACTGTTCACAGTGAACATGGAAAGACTTGCAAAACTCCAGGTGGGGCCCTGCAGTGCAGGGCGGGCGCGGGGCGGGGCGGGGGCGGTCGATAGGATGAGGGGGAGTGGGTGCGGGTGTGTGGGGCCGGGCCGGGCACGGGCACGGCCGGGGATGGCACACCGGTGGATATGAAACAGCGCTCACCGTGAAACAATCACAGAGCCACCCCCCCCCCACCCCACCCCACTCCACCTCCCTCCCCCGCCGCGCCCCGCAACGCCCCGCCACGCCAACCTTCCGAACCCCACCGCCCCGCCCCAGAAGGCCAGCAGCAAGCAATATCGTAGGATGGCGCCATGGGTGCTCGTGGCCCAGAGCTATGAGCGGGCAGGGCGGGGCGGGGCGGGGCGGGGCGGGCGCGCCGAGCGGCGTGGTGGTGGGCGGGCGGTGGGGTTGCGTGGCGAGGCGCCGCCCCCGCCCCGCCGCCACCCCCAGGCGCGTTCCGCCGAGCCGGGGCCGGGCCGGGCCGGGGCCGCCTGAGCCTCCGTGCCATGGCGCTGGCGCTATGGCCCAGGCGGGCGCGGTGGCGTGGGGCGGCGTGGCGCGGGGGCTCCGGGCCGGGCCGCAGCCTGGCGTGGCCTGGCCGGGCCGGGCCCTGTATTGATCCGCATTTCTCACAACCCATCATGGGGGCGGGGGCGGGGCGGGGCGGGGCGGGGTGCGGGGCGGGGCGGGGCGGGGCGGGGCGGGGGGGGGGGGGGGGGCGCGGCGCCGCTGGCCGCGCGCACGGTATACGCTGCTGCTGGGGCACAGCGGCGGAGCGGGGTGGGGCGCGGCGTGGGGAGGGGCGGGGCGGGGCGAGGTATGCCAGCAGCAGCGCGGGCGGGGCGGGGCGTGGCGGGGGAGGGCGGGGTGGTACTATAAGGGGAGATATCCCGACTTATCAGGAAGCGTCCGTCTGCCCCTCGCTCCCCCCACCCCCTGCCCGGCCCTGCCCGGCCCTGCCCGCCCCGAGGGTCAGATTGGAGAGTGTACAGCCCTGCACGACCTGCTGCAGGCTCGGCTCCGCTCTTCTGCACTGCAACACTGGCCTCCGTTTTATTTCTCGTTTGAAAAAGTGAAATTCCAAACTCTGAAGCAAAGGCGGTTGCTTCCACGCGACTCGTCCATCAAGGGCCGTGTATGCGCCACGCGCGTGTGGGCCTTCCCCGCCCCGCCCCGCCCCGCCCCGCCCCGCCTCGCCCGCGACTGTTCGATATCTCCTCTACTACACACATAGGCCTTGATGGCGAACGATTTCGGTAACCGTTTGGAAATGCAATCAATTCTTTTTGTTGTTATTAGTGTTTGGTTGATGATACTGGCCTGTGCGTTCTTCGGGACGGCCGTCGCGTCGCTATCTCAGTGAAAGCACGCACTCCTAGATGCGCTGGACTGCTCCTCAAGCTTTATTACCAAACTCGATTAGCACCTCCCGCGCCACCCCACCTCTCTCTCTCTCTCTCTCTCTCTCTCTCTCTCTCTCTCTCTCTCTCTCTCTCTCTCTCTCTCTCTCTCTCTCTCTCTCTCTCTCTCTCTCTCTCTCTCTCTCTCGCTCGCTCCGCGCCCGCTGGCCTGGCCCCCCTTCTTTATTTAACCCAAGTGTAATCCAAACTTTACCGATTTCTTTCCGAGTGGTTTTCGATGGTAGGAAAAAAAAATGTCGTAATGGCTTCCGGTTTGCACAGGTTAGCGACTGATTGCTATGCAAATATACCTCGATCCCAATTCAACTAACTACAAAGTCGTTACCCCTTTGGCACTGTCGCCCCGCCCCGCCCCGCCCTGCCCCGCCCCGCCCCACCCCCTCTCCGTCCGCCCCCCGAGCGCAGCGCCGCCCCGCGCCGTGTGCTAACTGCTAACCACGCTCCTGTCGGTGCGTCGTGTGCGCCCTGCCCTGCGTGCAAGTCTCCTCACCACAAACTACGACCTGCATGATTTTATTTATGTTGACATTTTTACGTCTCGTTCCTATACTATCACTATACTGTGAAAAATGTATTTGTAGATTTACGATAAATTTTGTAAAATTACGATTTACGAAATATGTTGTAAATTTGCGACGGACCCCTTTTTGCACGTGAATAAATTTCTAGCTGATATGTAGTGCTTGTTATTTTACGATTAACAATTGTAATTTTACAACTGTACTTCGTTGAAAATTTTTCTGTAAACATACGACTATTTATCACATAGACTGTAAAAACTATCGTCGTAAATTTATACAACATTTCTCGTAATTTGTAATTCACAACGGGTGTTATAAATTTATGATCGTTATCGTAACTTTACAAAGGCCTATTTTGTAATTTTACGATTTGATATCGTAACTTTACCACATTTCTTATGGGGAATTTTTCCGTAACCATTAAAAAGACTTCTCCCAGTGATGATTTTAACTTAAATTTAATCCGGAGTATGTCACTGGCGACGTGTCCATTTCACTCAAAACTGAACGTCATGCACCCACATTGTGGACGCGCGCCCCGCTGGGATACGCTACGCGGCAAAAGAACTGAGACGAGAGCGCGCAAATAATAATAATATTGCATAACGCGGTAGTAGGACATCGCGACCCTCCCTTATCTCGTATTTTTAGATACAACATCGCTAAGTACCCGCGCGGCGCGGGCGGCGCTCGCCCGCCCACGCTAATGGTCACGGCGATTTGTACTGCGGAGCGACGGGGCGGGGTGGGGTGGGGCGGGGCGGGGTGGGGTGGGGCGGGGCGGGGGAGTCCCAGCCTGGCGCAGCAGCCCCACATCAACACCTCTCTGCCGGGGGATTATCGCACATTCTATCGCACAATGGGGCGGGTGGCGGGGCGGGCGGGAGGGGCTGTGTCTGGGGGAATGGGGTGGAGGGGAGGGGAGGTGCGGGGCGGGTGGAGTATAGACAACACTTGTTTCCGAGGCGCGACAATAAGCGAGTACGGCTGTTTGCTTTGCATTCGGGTCTGGCCTGGCGCTGCCTAGAGCCCCCCGCCCCGCCCCGCCCTGCCCCGCCCCGCCCCGCCCCGCCCCGCCCCGCCCCGCCCCGCCCCGCGCCCGGCACACGACGGCCTGCCTGCTGGCGGTGTTGGAGTCGCCGGGCGCGTGGTGCGCTGGTGGCGCTCCTCGCCGCTGTAGAGTTTTCGCGGTAGGACATGACTTGCTGATACTGTATCTTTCCCGTCGGCCGTCACTACAGAAAGCTCCTCCTACATTTTAGTTGTGACCACGGGTCTGTCCGTACTCGCGGGGTCCGTACTTTGGGCTCTGGGCGGGCGGGGCCGGGCGGGGCCGGGCGGGGCCGGGCGGGGCCGGGCGGGGCCGGGCGGGGCCGCGGTCTCCTGTCTTTTCTTGCTTGTTGTCAGTGAGTCCCTCTTTGACGACGGAACCAAGTTGACCTTAGTACCTTTGGTGTCCTGTTGACTGACGGGACTGGACTAGACTGGCCAGACCCTTCCCTCCCTCTCTCCCGGCCCGGCCCGGCCCCCGCCCGCTAGGCTGCGCAGGGCGGGCAGGGCCGAGTCCTTGTTGACAAAACAAGTGAGAGGACGGCGCGGCGCCGCCGGCCGCTGCCAACCTTACAACAAAAATAACTTACACTAATCAAGACAAGGTGGCGGTCTAGTTTAGAGACGGGCGTTGCCGTTCCATCCACTGTCATTGCACGCAGCTCATAATCGACTTATTTTTACAACCGATGATTACTATTACAAAGGTATATTTTACCCTGTGGCGTACACGTCATGGACGTGGTCGATTACTCAAAGCTTGCGGACTCCGCGCCGCGTCGCTCCGAGCAGGCGGGGCCCCGGCGGGGCGGGACTCGTCGGGATGTTGGTAAATTGCTGACCATCATTCGTGTTCGTGCCCGAGACGTGAGCCTCCCGCTTTCCGCAATTTCCGGCCGTTCTCCCCCTGCTCTCCCTGCAGCAGCAGGCGCAGCGCTATGGGCAGGGCAGGGCCGCGCCGGCCCCTCACGTCCCAGAGTGGATGACCAGTGGTCACCCCGGCTGCTGGCCCGCCCCGCCCCGCCCCGCCCCGCCCCGCCCCGCCCCGCCCCGCAGGTCGTGCTGCTCTAGCTCATCCAGATGGTATTCATGACGCCGGCGCGGCGCGGCGCGGCACAGCGCGGCCCACATGCAGCATCAGCAGCACCAGGCTTACACGGCGGGATTTGCATATTTAAAACGGGTGCGAGGTGGGCTGCGCTGGGCTGGTGAGCAGCAGGGGCAGGCGCAGGCGAGCAGCCTCAAGGGCGGGGCGGGGCGGGGCGGGGCGGGGCGGGGCGGGGCGGGGTTGGGCGGGGCGGGGCCGGGCGGGGCGGGCCGCGGAGCAAAAGCGAAATGAAATGCCGGGAGCGAAGGATTAGCGTGGCGCCCTTTGCAGCTATATGACGGATGGACTGTCGGCGCGGGGCGGGGCGGGGCGGGGCGGGGCGGGGCGGGGTGGGGTGGCTGCTGACAGCCATACACCCGGGCCAGCCACCTCCTCGTCGCTGTGATCCCCAGCACCACCACCACACGGGGCTGCTGCTGTTGTTGTTGGCCTCCTCGAGGAGAGCGCGCGCGTGTGTGTGTGTGCGCGCGCGCGCGCGCGGGCGATGCGGCGGGGAGCAGGAGCAGGCAGTCGACTCTCGCCGAGTGCTCTCTAGCGCCGGCCGATTTCACATGGAGAAAACAACTCCGGGAGTGGCTCGCCCCGCCGCGCCGCGCCCCGCCCCGCCGCGCCCCGCCCCGCCGCGCCCCGCCCCGCCCCGCCGGGACCGCACATGGCCCGGTGCTCTGGCCGCTGAGGACAGATGTGCGGTGAGCGCCGCCGCACCGCGCCTCACGGTGTCAGGCTGGGCAGCGAGTACCTTGTCGAGTGACGTCTGCCCAGGGACGCCCCGCCCCGCCCCGCCCCACCGCAACCTGACCCGCGCTCGCTGACAGCTAGAGCACCACCGGAAGTGCGCCGCGTCAACCCCTCCCCATCTCACCCCTAACCCCCGAGCGTAGAGCAGCGAAGCACCAGCTGAGCCGCGTGAGCCGCGTCAGCGCTTTCCTCTTTCTCTCTCTCTTTTTGATTTCGCAGATGTCGCTCTTCTCATGACGCATGCCGTTGTATTATTCAATCGCCCACCACCACCACTACGACCTCCCGCGCCCGGCCAGAGCGTTTTGTTTTTCAAAGCGAGTGTGGGGTGGCGCGGGGCAGCGCGGGGCGGGGTGGGGTGTTGTGGCAACGAGTGGGGCGGGGCGGGGAGGCGGGTGCGTGGGGTGGCGCGAGGCAGCGCGGGGCGGGGCGGGGAGGACGGGGCGCCGCGTCAAACGGCATCGCTGATTGAGAGCTCCCGGACGGAATTTCGTGCATCGCTAGTCTGCTATAAACGTGCTAAATGCACACCCACCCCGCCCCGCCCCGCCCCGCCCCCCCGCCCCGCCCCGCCCCGCCCCTCGCGAGGAGCGTCCGATTGATTCGGTCTGACCGGTAAAGAGGCATCTGTAACTGGAAAAGTTTAGGGGCTCTCTGATGTGGGGGCTGCGAGCACACGGTAGTAGAGGGGGGGGGGGGGCGCCTCACTGCCACAAAGACATCAAAGAACCGCGGGGAAGAACGAGCTGCCGCGCCCCGCCCTACCGCACCCCGCCCCGCCCCGCCCCGCCCCGCCCCGCCGGGCCACGCGCGGCGCGATCCGGCACGATCGCTGCTGCCCTGACTGTCGTCGTGGGAGAGAGGAAGAGTGAGCGAGAGAGAGAGAGCTAGAGCGAGAGAGAGAGAGAGAGAGAGAGAGAGAGAGAGAGAGAGAGAGAGAGAGAGAGAGCGGGGGAGGGGGATAGGCAGGCAGAGGGTGAAGAGGAGGTATAGGGAGGACCTCGGAGGGGCGGAGCGCGGGCGGAGCTGCTAGGGGCGGATCGCAGAGATTTCGCGACGTCGTCTCAGAGGGGCGCGCGGCGCGGGTCGGGTGGTATTACTTTGCAAGGGTTCGCGAGCTCTCTGTGTGGCAGGTGGAGCGGCGCGGGGCGGGTGGAGCGGGGGGGAGGGGAGGAGTCTGGTATAGAGTGGTACGTACAAGTCATTTAGACGCTCTGCTGGCGGGGCGGGGCGGGGCGGGGCGGGGCGGCGGGGCTCTACTGCGCGTCTCCTGGCCGAGCCGAGGTTTTGTTTCACAATATTTCCGGCGGGGCGCAGGGAGGAGGGCTTGCCGGGGCCCGGCCCGCGGGCTTCTGGGTGCCGCAGGGGCGTATCGAGCCGGAGCTAGGCGGGGCGGGGCGTGCCGTCCGTGGGGCGGCGGTGGAACATCTCGGCCGGGCCGGGCCGGCAGCGCTCGCTCGCTCGCCCGGGCTGTGGAGGGAGGGGCGGTGATGGCGGGGGCGTGGTGGGTGGGGCGCGGCGGGGCGGGGCGGGCCGGTGAGTGGTTGGGCGGGGCGGGGCGGGGCGGGACGGGGTGAGGCGCGCGCACAGCGCCCTGTTTGTATTAAAGGCGACGTGTGCACCGCGGGGCGGGGCGGGCTGTAACACTCCCAGCTCGAGCCTCGAGCACGGGCTGCTGCCGCCGGGCTGGGGTCGCCGTTCTGCTAGACGCGCGTCTAGCAGAACGGCGACCCCCAGCCGCGCCGCGCTCTGCGTCCCATAGCTGTCCTCGGTTTCATCGACGGCCACATCTGTCTGTCCCCCGCTGTCTGTCGCTGGGTCAGCCCGCCTCCTTCCGCCTGCGCCCCCGCGCCCCCGCCCTGCTCTCTGCGCCGGCAACACACGGTGTTGGCGCGAATCCCGACCCCCGCCTCGCCTCTCCGCGGAGCTCCGCTCTCTTGAATAAAATGTATATTGTCGCTGCGCAGAGTTTTGACAGTGTCGGCAAACAAAACAATAACAGTGCCTCCCGCCCCTGGTGGGGCCCCCCGGCCCAGCCCCAGCCCGGCCCTCCCGACCGGAGCGGCCCCGCCTGGTCGCCCTGGCCCCGGCCCCGGCCCCGGCCCCGGCCCCGGCCCCGGCCCTTGTAGGACAGTGGGAGCCGTGCCGTTTGTTGTGCAAAAAGCGACTCTCTGGGATTCGCCCAAAGTTTTGTGATACTTGACTTTGACAATGGTCCCGGGGCCCGCAGCGTGCGTGTGGCCCTACCCGACCTGGCCCCGCCCCGCCCCGCCCCGCGCGGCACTGCTAGTGTGCTAGTCCTGAGGCCCGCACCAGGCGCGGCGAGGCGAGCGCGACGGACCCCCGGATAAGCTACGTGCTCCGGCAGCCCGCCACTGGCTTAGAGGGGGCGGCGGCGGCGGCGGCGGAGCGTTCGCCATTTGAATCACACTCTTTATGACGTTGATGTGACGTCTTGAGGCGTCCCCCCGTCCCGTCACCCCCGCACCACCCTGGCCAGACCCTGGCCGTCGCGAAGCTCGCACGCACCGGACCGGACCGGACCGGGTGGCACAGGACACTCGCAGCTGCACTCGAGCTCGAGAAACGATAGGCGTGACGTACCAACTCTCAAAGGCGTGAACGGGTTAAATGCCGTTGCAGACACTGTAAATGCTACGGCTACGGCCTCTTTGCATGCCATGCCGAAAATTGTCATTCTTCAGTGAAAAGCTGCCGAACACTGGCATTCCAGAAGAATGCCGAAATTTCGGGATGCAAGGACCCTAGGCCGTACTGTTTACAGTGGAGGCATCGAAACTCGCAACAGGTATTGATTTTAACACGCCTAGGGTCATTTTAGCACTCTTGCAATAAGGGCATTGCGCTCTTTGTTAACACTGCCGCTCACGCCGCGGCGCCTAGGGTAGGCATGGTGTGGTCCGCGCTGCAGCCGTCTGTTGAAAAATAATTATGAGATGCCGCGGAGGCGAGAACGGAGGCCTGCTCCAGTGACTCGGCACATATTGTCGCAACACATATTATTTTTCAAAGATAAGTATTTGTAAATTTTAGAATTGATCGTACGCATGGAGACGCTTTGCTTCTTTTCTACTCCGCCACGCACGCCTCCGCGCCCCCCGCGTGTCCAGTGTCCCGCCCCGCCCCGCCCCGCCCCGCCCCGCCCCGCCCCGCATTGTCCGCTGCCGCTGCGCCGGGCTGCGTTTCCTCCCGCTGTTTATTTTGCACTCTGGCTATATCCGCATTCCGGTGGCTCGAGCTGAAAGGCGGATCGAATGCGACGATGAGAGCGGAGGAGGGCGGTGTTGGTGTTGGGCAGCGTGTCGTGTCGTCCATCCCCGTCTGGTTGCGGAATATCTGACGACAATGAGTGTTCTGCCTGCAATGACTCATCCCCGGGGACGGTCCGTCACATGTCGCGTTCACCAGCGCACTCGGGCCACGGCCACGCACGCCCGCCTGCCTCACGCTCGCGCTCAGATATTGTCGCACTTTGATGGTCGCGTCTACGGCAGTGTTTTTACACTGTAAACGCAGTGGCCGTTTTCAATGCCAAAATTTTGGCGCTCTCTAAAGAACGCCATTTATAGGCCAATTTTAATGCCAACTTTTGGCATTCTCCGAAAAGAACGCAAATTTTTGGCGTCCAAAGAAGGAAGAGCGCCAAATTTTGGCGTTAAAAATGGCCAAAACTTGGCGTTCTTTTGGAGGAGGCCACTGGTTTAACAGTGTAGATATAAAAGTAGGCAAAAGGCCGTACGCACGCACCTGCGTAAGGCAGACGGGTATCTCCGCCTGCCTGCTACTTGGCAAAATGTGTTCTCATGTGTGGAGGGTGTGCCTAGTAGGCAGGCGGAGATACCCGTCTGCCTCACACCGGTGCCTGCGTACGATCTTTTGCTTAATTATCCAAAAACACTGGTCTACGGAGCCAGCCTGCCAATGTTTACCGCTCCTCCACTGCGAAAAATATTTCCGTACATGTACGATATTTTTTGTAATTTACCATTTACAGGATGAGTCGTACATGTCCAACCTCCCACTCTTGATCGTCATTCGATTCCAAGTCGATACGCAGTGCTTGTACATTTACAATCTAGGATTGTCATTGTACGACATCTTCCATGGAAAATTTTCCCGTACCCTGTACGACTTTTTCTTACAGTGTCTCGGACGCTTAGTAGAAACATTCTTGAAATCCTTTTCCGGCGCTCTCGTGCCGGCCGGATGTCCTGTCGCGGTGCTGGAGATGCGATCTGCCCGTGGTGAAACACGCACTGCATGCGGAGGAAGTCCCCAAGCCCAAGCCGCTTGCGCGAGGACCCGCCCGCCCCGCCCCGCCCCGCCCCGCCCCGCCCCGCCCCACCCCGCCCCGCCCCGCGCTTGCGCCGCGCTTTGTCGTGCAGTCGGGTAATCCATTTCATGCGGCCTCATTATTGCTGCGATAAACTTACCGTGACCGTGTCACCGGAGGGCCAGGCCAGGGCAGGGCAAGGCGCGCGGGTTAGCAAGGCGAAAAAAAAAATAAAAAAATAAATACACTCCTACACATGTACACGGACAATATGCGGGGCAAAAGGCAGCATCAGCACCCCACCCTCCCCAAGAGTCAACAATTGACTATCACGCCTGACGTGCTTAGCCCGGCATCATCTCATTGCAGGTACTGCGGGGCGGGGCGGGGCGGGGCGGGGCGGGGAGGGGCCACAATGTGAGAACAAGTGCATGTGTGTGATACATCTGCAGGCCGGGGGCCGGCGGGTGGCTGGCTGCTGCTGTGGCTACTACTATAGGCGTGCTGTGGGGGCTCAGGCCCGCTCCCGCTCCGCTCGCCCATTTCATTCAAAACGTTTTCACTCATTCATTCCCGGGCATTCATCCTCGTATGGGGGCCTCTTTGAGTCCGGCGCGCCACGCCACGCCACGCCACGCCACGCTCTGTTGTGACAACCCCACACAATGCCCACCTTAGCCGTGCTCTGTATGTGGGAGGACCCGGCCCCAGGCCCCGGCCCCAGCAGCAGCTGATTCGCCTTTATCTCGTTACTCGTCGAATGGAATGTCGCTCGATTTTTGAGATCAGTCGTCGCGGAATAGCTGCTTCCGCTCGTAAAACTTGTTGCGGTCGAGGTGAGTCGCGCTGCTGCTGGTGGTGGCTGCGGTCGACTGGGCAAAGCCTGCTCTGGGGACATATCCTGCTCGCCATGCCCCGCCCCGCCCCGCCCCGCCCTGCCCCGTCTTCTGAATGAAGAGGAGAGGTACTCCTTCTCTCTCTTTTAAAAACTCTCCCGGCCCGGCCCGGCTCGGGGCCCGGCCGTGTAGTAAAAGATGTTGGTTTATTGTCGCGGGTGGGGCGGGGCGGGGCGGGGCGGGGCGGGGCGGGGCGGGGCGGTCCTGGACTCCTCTATTCGCAGCACTGGACCATCATCCATTAGGCAACAATCGCCACCGCGGGAGCGGGAGCCCCCCTCCCCTCTCCTCCCCGGGGGGCCTGGGGCCTCCAGCGTTGCTGTTGCTCTCCCCCTTCCGGTGGCCCGCCCCGCCCCCACCGTCCCCCGCCCCTCCCCCGCCCCGCCCCGCCCCCGCCCCCGCCCCGCCCCGCCCCCGCCCCCGCCCCCGCCCCCGCCCCCGCCGCGCCGCCGCCGCGCTGCCCTTCAGCTCCACGCGCGGGACCTAGCGCGGAAATATTCGACATGATAAAGAGGGACTGGGGCGGGGCTGGGACCTCCTGACTCCGGGAGTCTGGCAGTAGACTCGGCGTGGTGCCGTGCGCGGGAAGGGGCGGGGCGGGCCCGGCCTAGCCTAGTGTTTTATTGGCGGTCGTGTCGGCCACGCGCCGGGCTGCTGCTGCCCGGCCCGGCCGGGACATAATGCCGCGCAGTTTACAATATTTGTTGTTTGCGTTGCTTTCTGCTGTACTCAATGCGGCCCGGGCCCGACGGTGCACCACAAGAGGCACGTGGGTATTTTTGTTGTTGTAAAGTCGAAGTGATGTTTCCTCTGTAATAGCGTCCTGACGCAGGTGATTCTTATAGAGCCCTCCGTGACGAAACTTACCCCCAGTTCACTGGTAAAACTAAGGCGTAACGTAGCGCCCTTCACGAAGCGTACAGTCCGTACACCCCTCTCGAAGCAGCGTACGAGAGCTCATGCGCTCCTTCCCTCCTATCTAAATGCCTGGGGGGAATTGCCTTGAAGTGTAGTTATGTGCGCTAAGAGAAGAAGGGCATACCGTATTCAAGCGTAGTTGCACGCTTCAAGAAGGGCGTACTCTTCAAGCATAATTGTACTTGTACACCGGAAAAACAAAGGTGCTAAGCAACGCCTTTCCTGGGGTGCTAAAATCAAGTGCTAAGTTTAGTGCCTTTCCTGGGGCACTAAATCTGAGTGCCTTTCCAAAGGCACTAAATTTTGTTAGTGCCTTTTAAAGGTAAGACTCAGCACCTTTGTTTTTCCAGTGTACGCTTGAAAAAGGCGTACAACTACGCTTTAGTGTTACCAGTGTTGTAATGGCCCATGCCGGCTCATGCACGTTGCGCCCCGCCCGCCCCGGCCCTGACGGAAGGCGGCAACGGGGCGGGGCGGGGCGGGGCGGGGCGGGGCGGGGCGGGGGGGGCGGGGCGGGGCGGGGCGGGGCGGGGCCGTCGCGACGCCTGCCGCCACTGATAGCGTCACTGTGGCGGCGCCGCGCCGCGACGCGACGCTGTGTGGTGCGGGCTGTGCGGATAGACCACCTGGCAGTAGCGGGCGGGGCGGGGCGGGGCGGGGCGGGGCGGGGCGTCCTCTTTACCCCAGCGCTACCTGAGCCCCTCCGGGCCGGGCCGCGCCGGCCCCCGCCGCCGGGGTGGACAGGGTGGCGTGTCGCTGCATAACGACCAGCCCATTAGGGCTGGCGGCGGGGCGGGGCGGGGCGGAGCGGGGCGGGGCGGAGCGGGGCGGGGCGGGGCGCGGAGCGGGGCGTAAATGCCGTCCTGATGGTCATTCCCGGCTCCTTAACGCTAACTGCGCACGCGACAGCTGCGCTCATTCCTACAGTGTTTTCTGCTGTTGATGGTACTTGTTGCATAAATACAAGTTTGCTTTGTTTTTTTTTTAAATCGCGGTTTAATCTCATTACCTCTTTATGCTCCCTTACGTTCGGGTCCCGGCCGCCCCGCCCCGCCCCGCCCCGCCCCGCCCCGCCCCGCTCTGCCCCGCCCGCCACCACGCGTGGCCCTTCGCCTGGAGATTTATGGAGGGTCCTAATGGTGGCCGCCGCGCCGGCAGCGATAACGTCCCACCCTCTCGCGTAATTTTCAAAAAAATAAAAAAATAAAAAAGAAATTGAAATTGTGAAGGGACTTTAAAAAATAATAAAAATTGTATTACTGAAATAAAACCAAGCGATTTTCGCAATACAGTAGAAAGTGCAGAATAATGGATAGAAAATAACGAAGCATTTTGGGGGCTCGATGCGCGGTCACGTTTCGCCACTCGGAGAGGCCCGGCCCGGCCCCGGCCTGGACCACACACACCTGCGCTCTCGAGTGGCGGCCTCGGCCCCGGCCCAACCCGGCCCCGGCCACGGCCCCGGCCACGGCGTAGAGCCCTGCCCCGCCCTGCGCCGCCGGGGACGCAGCGGGCTCTGGACGCCGGCGGGGCGAGACGAGACGAGACGGGGCGACCCGCGGCGGTTCACTTCAAAAGGCGCCTGAGTATGCGAGTTTCAGCAAACAGCAGCGAGTGTCCCGCCCCGCCCCGCCCCGCCCCGCCCCGCCCCGCCCCGCCCCGCCCCGCCCCGGCCTTTGTGTGAGGGGCTCTCTAGCGCCCTCCGAGGGTCACTTTTGAAAACAAACACCTGCGTGAGGGCGAAATCGAGAGGTTAATGTGGGGATAGGTGAGGCGGGGCGGGGCGGGGCGGGGCGGGGCGGGGCACGGCGGCTGCACCGGGGCCGGCCCGGCGCATCAAGCCGTTTGCCCGAGCAAACAGAGGCGTCGGGGTTGAAATTCAAAAACCTCAGGTAGAAACGGTACTGTGCGCTTAATTTAGAACTCTTAAGGTCATGATTAAGGCAGGAAGAATTTAAGCGCGTACACTCCTTTCTTGTTTACTTTTTGTATACATAGCCACGTTAAGGTTATGTGAATACGTAGCTGTAGCTTACGAAAAAAATCTTACTTATTTATACGCATTATTTTTACGTAAAGTTCGTATTATTTTTATGGAAGAAATCTAACGTAAGTCAGACACAGAAACGTACGTAAGCTACGTATGAAAAAGCACAGCGAGTATGCGGTATCGCCGACAGAAAACTACTACTATCGTGTGGTGATCGCGGCAGATAGCGATGCCCTCGTCTAGTTAAAAGTCGGATCCAGATTGGTCCCTCGCCTCCTCGCCTCGCCTCGCTTCGGTCTGTAAAGTTTAACTCGATCCTCTCTCCGCGGCCAGGGTCCGGTTCGGGCCGGGCCGGCCTCCTCGACGACCTGGTCCTATCCCTCCTCTCCTACACAGAGAGCTGCAGCCTGGTGCCGCCGCCAGCGGCTGCCACCCCGCGCCCGCGCGGCCCTGGACCTGGAACCGACCGCAGTGTTTGCGTAACTCTCTCCTCCTCTCCGGACATCCCTGCCCCGCCGCACCCCGCCGCACCCCACCCCGCCCCACCCCGCCCCACCTCGCCCCACCCCGCCCCACCCCGTCCCGCAAGCTGGACCTACCACCGCACCGGCGGCGCGGCAGGGGCGGTAGAGACGAGTGCGCCCATACCTCTCGTCCCTCTGCTCCCGACTGGTTCGCCCCCTCTCCCTCCCTCCCTCCTCCCTCCCTCCCTCCCTCCCTCCCTCCTCCCTCCCTCCCTCCCTCCCTCCCTCCCTCCCTCCCTCCCTCTCGCGCCCTCTTGACTCATACTAATCGCTAGAAATGTGGTGGTGACCTCTGACTCCTGCTCACCAGACTCCTGAACACTGCCCACCCCCAGCTTCTTTTATGGTTTTAAACTTTCGTAGCCCCCATTTATTAGTTCAGTCAGTATTTTTTTTTTTTTTTTGACATCAGTTTTGCAGGTAAATCAGTTCATCAAATGTTGTTTTCTAGACCGGCACAAATTTTCAGCGCGAATCAGAAAGCGAAAGGCAGGCAGCAGGCATTGCTTATTGATTTATATATTTTCTCCAACAAACAAATTACCGACGAGCAAAATGATATGAAAATGCTCTCGAAATGTGTGTAACAAGGGAAAATATTGACGGACCGAGAAGAAAACGAAGTCGTCCCTCCTCTTCCCCTCCCCCGCTCCTCCCCCCACCCCTCCCCCTCTCCCTGTCGAATCGGGACGCAAATCGCCAGCCAATCGGAGAACAAACACTTGCAGGGAAAAATGCTGCGCTGCGAGTTACAGGAAAAGTGGAAAGGGGGGGGGGGAGGGGGGGTGTCGCGCGCGTTTCCCCTACCTCGGATTGGCTTCCCTAGATTTTACGGACGCGCGATTGATCCGTAAAATTTGCAAAAATAATGTGGATGCGTACACAAAAAAGCATTTACACAGCCACAGCCAATGATAAACTGTGATATTAACATTAATTAGTACCCTGACGCGTAACCTCACGCCTACTGCCTACTCTAACTCGTTTTATCGCGGCGCGAGTGAGAGGGGCGGGGGGGGGGGGGGGGGGGCCCCGCGGCGGCCGAGCCGAGCGGGAGCTTGAGTGACAGGCTGAATGCTGCTTCATAACTGTCGATGGCCCCGGCTGATCCGCCCACCCGCCCACACAACACGCCGCGCCACCAGCCTGCCCGCTGTGTCTCTGGGACGGAATTCTTGGCGGGGATACAGTATGTACTGCTCTGTGCAGTGTACGATAGAGGCGTGAAGCACTGCGAGTGGCGACGTGTACTCTGCTGCAAATCTAACTGTTCTACTGCATGACAGTTTAAACTTTAAAACTCTAGTTTTGAAATGTAAAGTGTCATGCAGTACCGGGCGTTTCATAAAAAAAACGCAGGTGCGAGCGGGTTTGCCTACCCGATCTCCCCGTAAGGCGCCATAGCCCCTTGGGTAGGCCAACCCGCCCGCACCTGCGTCTTTTATGAAACGCCCGGTACAACCGTTAGATTTGCAGAGTACGGTAGCTGCTCGCGCTGTGTCTGCTATTTGAACTTGTGTGTTTTACCCCTACATGGTCTTGCCGCGTGACTTTTCCACTCCATCTGCTACAGTACACCCCCTCTCCCTCCCCCCTCTCCCTCCCCCCTCTCTCGCCCCTCTCCTCCCCTCTCCTCCCCTCTCCCTCCCCCTCTCCCTCCCCCCTCTTCCTTCTTCTTTCGACAGTTTGAAACCGAGTGGCGTGCGGCAGTAGCCGGGTACTATCAATCAAAGGCGGCTCTGTGTAACGGTAACAGGTGTAAGCCATCCGGCCAGGCCACCGCGCCCCGCCCCGCCCCGCCCCGCCCCGCCGCACCCCGGCCCGGCCCGGCCAGGTCCGACCCCACTTCACACCTGCCGGCCGCGGCCTTATTGCTGGCGCTTTGAGCTCAATTACACCGTGGCATTCAGGCCTTTTACTGTGGCACTACTGTATTCAGCTGAATGAGACGGTATGGAGTGGGGAGTACACTCGTCACTGCCGGAGGCCCGTGGACGGACGCGTGGGGCACAGCGGGCCGTGCCCCCCGCGGGGTTACGTCACTGTCTGCTTATAACCGCACGCCACCGTGCCCGCGTGCCCGCACCCTCCTGGAAACTGTCTCCTTTATTTTCATTGACTGTGAAAAATATCTTCGTAGATTTACGTTAAATTTTGTAAATTTCGATTTACGAAATGTATGTATGTTGTAAATTTACGACGGACCTTTTATTTATTTATTTTATTTTTTTGCTCGTGACTGAATTTCAAGCCAGTATGTACTAAATACTTTTGCTCCATGCGAAGTGACTGACTGACTGGGCCAGTGGCGGGGCGGCGCGGGGCGGCGCACCCTCAGCTCGCCTCGCCAGGCTCGCCAGGCGCCAGGTGTATGCAGATTAGGCGGGCTCGGGTGGGTCGCGTGCTCACCGCTGCTCACCTGGCGCTGCCTGGCGCCCCCTACAGCACCCGCGGGGCCGGGCCGGACCGCGAGGCCAATTAAAATAACACATGTATCAATGGGCACCACATGGTCCTAATCAGCGCCACCCCGCCCCGCCCCGCCCCGCCCCGCCCCGCCACGCCCCGCCACTCCCCCAGTCGTACGGCGCGCTCTTTGATTGACAAATCATATAAACACTGCTTGTGTTAGCGCGCAAAAAAAAAGAGGGCTGGAGGCTTTGCCTGGTGGTGGTGGTGGTGGTGCTACTGGGGGAGGGTTGAGTCGTGTGGGGGTGGCGCGGCGTGGCGTGGCGTGGCGTGGTGCGGCGCGCTCAGCGGAGCAGACCGAGTGGAAAAGCGGCGCTGAGGATCGGGGCGGGGCGGGGCGGGGCGGGGCGGGGCGGGGCGGGGGTGAGCGCTGACATGTTGTGATCGCCGGCAGTACGCATCACAATGGACCAGGCAGCGCAGATTATTAGCACCAGGCTCCGTGGTTATTCGGCTCGCTCTGCTCGAAACAGTTGTCATGGTGGCGACAGCAGCGCGGGTAGCGCCGCGCCTGCCTCCCCTATGACATTGCGCTCACTGAGCGCCAGCACGTCAGCTTAGGCCCCACCTGCAGGTGCGGGTGGCTATGGTCGAGGCCAGCTGGGCTTATCGTTCTTCAGCTGAGATTTTATTTGCTTTAGTTGAAAGACTCAGCTGTCTGTCACATCCTCGCGCCGCGGTAGCCGAGCCGCACCCAAAAAATTGTGTTCTTAATTCAAGAACATTGCCTTAAAGTTTTTAGAGCACTATTCTTGATTTCAGAAATTTAACTTAGTTTGATGACAAAATGCGCTTCACTTAAGCAAAATGTTCCTAAAACTTTTAGAACACTGAAAAATTAAGAACATAGTTTTCTGGGTGCGGCGCTCTTCACTTTGCTCACATCAGAACTACAAAAGATATGCCCAAGATGAGCGAATATCCACAGGCCAGGCCGGGCCGTGCCGGGGGGGCCGGGTCACGCGCCGATGAGCCCTCAGCTCGAGCCTCCTCCAGCGCCGTGCCGCCGCTCCTGCCCTGCGCTGATATCCATACGCTCCCCCCGCCCCGCCCCACCCCGCCCCGCCCCGCCGCACCCCATTGAGGCCGCCCCGCCCCGCCCCGCCGCGTGCGCGCTGCTGCAGCGCAGGCCGTGTCACGTGACAAAAGGCTGCCTAACTGGCATCCATTACCAGCCGCACCTCCTATCCGCGTACTCAAGTGGAAAAATGCAGCTATTTAAAAGAGAAAAGAATATTAAAAAAAATAAAAAAAAAGTTGGATGGTTCATAGTTTTTGAAACTACGGTATTGAAGCTTAAGGCACTGACGGATCCCCTTCAGACCTCTCCTGGCCCGCGCCGCCGCCGCCGTGTTTTTGAACGCGGCTGTGTGAGTGTTGTTTCGGTAGCCGCCCCGCCCCGCCCCGCCCCGCCCCGCCCCGCCCCGCCCCGCCCCGCCCCGCCCCGCCCCGCCCTCATGAAGGCGTAATCCGTTTTGCCCGGCGGCGGTCCTGCCCAGCACGGCTCACATCTGCCTCTCCTGCTGCTGCTGTTTTCTTAAGGCTCGATGCGAAAAGATGATGGCAGCAGCATCAAAGGGCCCTGGGCCTGGGGCCCGGGCCGGGCTGGGCCGGGCCGGCCGGCTCAGTCAGGACATGACGGAGGGCACGGAGCTGTCAGCCCACCACCGCTCTGCATTGCCCGGTAAGGTTATATCAGGTTGCCCACAATAATCTGAAGAACGTCCCCGGAAACTGGTAAATACGCATTGAATTTTGCGGCGCCTTGAAAAACTATGGAGAAAAGTCTTGAAATTACTATGTGATCCGGGAAAAAGTGTAATTTGTTTGTTGGTAGTTTGCGGCGTCGTGGGGTTGCGCCGGAATTTGACCTTAACCTATACTTAAAATACCTCCACTTTTACTTTGAACACCTTTGTCAGCTTTTATCTTAGCTTTTACATCGGATACAGCCTGGAAGGAACTGTCTATAAAGTGCCGAGGGGACGTATTGCAGCGCGACTATGGCTGAGGTGGAGTGTGGAGAGAGCGCCAACATTCTAGCAAAAAGACGTACGGTACTGTATTGCAGATCACAGACTCACCATGTGGTCCGACGAATCGCTAATTCGACGAATCGTTAATTGCGATCGACGACCGTGCTTGCTGCTTGAGAAAAAGGGGGTACGCGTTCGAGGTGTGATTGAGCCGCTCCCTCAGTAGCGCTCCCGTGCGCCGCGCTGCGCCCCTGTCAGTCGGCTGCCTGGGTGGCGCACACCTCGCTGTGCCCGGCCCGGCCCCGCCCGGCCACCACTTTATGATGCTAATGTGACCTCTTTATATGGCATGTTCTCACTCTGCTGCCCGCCCCGCCCCGCCCCGCCCTGCTGTGCCCATATGCCGCGCGGTTAGCCCCCCGCCGCGCATCTGTCCCGCGGGTCTCTCCCCCGCCCCGCCCCGCCCCGCCCGCGCACCCCACCGCGCCGGGTGGGTGCTCGCGGCTCTACTGTGGGTGGCGCTCGCGGTGATTGACATGGCGCGGAGTTGACCCGCGAGGCTCTTCGCGCGCCAAAGATGTTGAACAATGCGAAGCACCTGCCGCCTAATCAAACTCTTTAAAGTGCAATAATAAACACACGCGTACATGCGGACAAGTCGTCGGCGCGCGTGGCCTGCTTGTCTGGGCGGGGCGGGCAGTGGCAGTAAGCCAATGAGCGCTTTCGTTTGTCTTTAAAGCGTCGTCGTCTTCCTTTCCGTACGTCCTTGTGGGGGTCGTGGGCTGACGTCACTCCTGGGGGTGGGTGGGCAGGGGTGGGCGGGGGGGGGGGGGGGGGGGTCTACAAGGAGGGCGCCGGGGCGGGGCCGCCCTGCAGAGAAAGCAGAGCACTAGCGGAGGGCCGGGCCCGGCCGGGCAGGGCGCCCAGGACAGGACAGGGTGGACACGGCGTCATTCTTCCACGACTTGGACCTCTCATCCCAACCTCCCATGATCGAAGGAGAGGAGAGGAGAGGAGAGGAGAGCTCCTGTTTGATAGACGTCAAGGATCCACGCCGGAGCGGAGCGGAGTGAGGGAAGGGTGCCGAGCCGAGCCGAGCCGAGCCGAGCCCAACTGAGCCGAGCCGAGCCAAGCCGAGCCGAGCCGAGCCGAGCAGACTGTGAGACTGAGGGACGACCCCGCCCCGCCGGCCCGGCCAGGCCCGGCGCGCGCGTGCGTGCGTTCATTAAAAGTGCAAACGTGCGGCCCCGCCCCGCCCCGCCCCGCCCCGCCCGGCCGCGGGTGAACGATATTATGAATTGACGTGGTGAATACCGGACAAGTGGCGTGGTGGGGTGGCGGGGCGGGGCGTGGCGTGGCGTGGCGTGCCCGGCCAGTCTCATCCCACAGCGCGAGCCCGCCACCAACTCTCCAGGGGCCGCTTGTTTGTACACAAGCATAAGTAATTCAGCCCGTGATTTCCCCCCGCGGGTAGGGGCGCAGGGGCCGGGCGGGGCGGGGCGGGGCGGGGCGGGGCGGGGCGGGGCGGCCCAGGGGCCCAGGGGCCTGGGGGAGGAAGGCGCCTGCCACCTTGGGGGCTGCATGCGGCCCCGCTGCCCACCCCGGACACGGCACACCGGCCTGGGGCCGACTTTTAATTTTAGTCGGTCATCATCATGGTTTGCGAAATAATTTAACACGGACACTGCAGAAATGTCGTTTGAATATTTTCCAGGCCACCAGGTCATTTGTGGTCAGGCTAACTCCAGTCCGTTGGCAAATCGTCAAGTGGCGCCTCTTTCGCACTTATAGACTATTGGACGATTTCTAAAAAAAAATCCTGTCGGTCTTGTAATTATATTTCGGGCGTGAAAATGTTTTGCAGCGATCAGGATGATCAGAAGACAAAATTTAGAAATCGCCTATTTGGGTCTTGAGGCAGTGTTGAGAGTTTGGCGGGGTAGCAGGCGGCGTAGTCTCTGTGCTCTCGGAGGCCGCGGCCTCGGTGCACCCAAAAAATGGTGTTCTTAGTTCAAGAACATTGCCTTAAAGTTTTTAGAACAGTGTTCTTGATTTCAGAAATGTAACTTAGTTTAATGACGAAATGCGCTTCACTCAAGCAGAATGTTCCTAAAACTTTAAGAACACTGAAAAATTAAGAACATAGTTTTCTGGGTGTGCCTCGACCACAAGGCCCATTCCGACCCGGCCGGGCCGGGCCGGGCCGGGCCGAGGCCGGGGCAGCGCGGCCCGGAGCGGAGCGGGCATCATAAGGACCGCTGAGGCCCACCCGGCCCAGAGGGTGCTGTGGGAACGGAGCGAGGCGGGGCTAGGCGCCACCCTACGGGGCGGGCCGGGGCGGGGCGGCCTTGCAGCTACACCGCAGCCCAGCATCAAAACCTTTTTGCAACCTCTTTATTTTTATTATTTTTTTGTTTTGCGACGTTTGAAGGTGCTGGTGTCTGCAGCGGCTATGTCGGAGACATCTTCACATTTCTCCACACTGCGGCACGGGTCGACAGAAGAGCGTCGGATCGCGGCCCGCCGACGGTGTAATTCATTCGGCCGTACACTGTCATAAATAATAAGAATAACTAAATGCTCGTTTTGGGCGATTGCGATATTCTTCTTCCCCCTCTCGTGTCGTTAAAAGTGCATCAGCCCGCGCGGTGTGCGGCGGGGCGGGGCGATTAGTGTTTCTCCCGGTGCGGGTGGGGTGGGGCGGGGCGGGGCGGGGCGGGGAGCCAAGCAGAGGCAAAGAGCAGAGGCCGACCTCCGCCCCGCCCCGCTCCGCACGGGACGCGTCGATCCCTGCAAAACGATGATTATACCGCAGTAACAGTGCGTCGCTTATCGGTGGCTCGCCACGCCGCGGGACACCCTTGTCCGGGCCGGCCGCACCCCGCTCCGCCCCGCCCCGCCCCGCCCCGCCCCGCCCCGCCCCGCCGCAGAGGGACTCGCTGCCTGTGCTTCCCACGGCGGGCCGGCCAAGAGCGAACCGCAAAGAAGGGCCGGCGGGGATTAGAGGCGCTTTATCTGCCAAATTGGTATTTTAGTGTTGCGGAGGGGAAGGCGCAGCTCAGCCGGCCCTCTGCGCCACTGAGGTTGGAGGAGATTCGCGACGTTCAGCGAGTGATGTTTCAACAAGTAATTTAAACGTTCCCACACGCCGCACCGCCTGCGTCTTCCGCTGTTATCGTGAAAGGGCTCGGTATGGGAGCCCTCAATGCTCGAATGTTTTTCCTGCTGCGGCGAGTAGCTTGTAAATAAGCAAGATATTCTTATCTGACTTCTTGTCTTTCATTATGGATCTGATCATCTGCTGGTGAAAAATGATCGTTTCTTTTTTGAATCACAAACTTGTAAGTTAAGTTTAAAAAAAAAAACACCCAAAGTTTTATTAAGTTAAGTAAAAAAAAAAAAAAATACTGAGTACTTCCTTTCGAATACAGAATACAGTACAGAGCGAGCGGTGTGGGGTTTTATTTTTAAATCCTCGGTAGCGGAAATATTCCACATGCGTATCCGTATGGGCGGCGCGTGGCGGCCGGGACCAGGAGGGCTGGAAAATAAAATGATCCACTCCACTGTGCTCCTCTCAAGTGGAGGATGCGGCCAGGCAGGCCGGTGCGGCACGCGCGTCCACTCGAGCCAGGCGAATCAGACGGGGCGCCGCTGATAATTCACATCGCAGCGTGAGAACAAGTGACTCGCGGCGGGGCGGGGCGGGGCGGGGCGGGGCGGGGCGGGAGCCTCGAGAGGGCCGCGTGCCGCTGGACCCGCCGCTCTGCTTAGCGCAGCATAGCGCCACCACATTGTGCCCTCCTGCGCACTGGACTTTTCTTGAAATTTTGTTACAGGGAAATATATATAGTGGGCCGCGTCATACACTGTTAAAAAAAATGTCGTAAATTTACGACATATTCGTAGTTAAGTTTGTTAGCGACACATGTCGTAATTTTACAAACATGTTGTAATTTTACGATGTTCATAGAATGTCATGAAACATATTTTGCACTTGGAAAAAGTACGTGTTCACAAACAACACAACGATGAGGTTGTATTGAAACGACATGTGTTGTTAACAAACTTAACTACGATTCTGTTGTAGCGTTACAACATGTTGGTAAGAACTTGTTCCTTAATGGACCGATACGGTTGAAATAGAAAGTGATAGAGCGTCTTTGCTCAGTTGGACAAATGCAACAAATGCTTTTGTAAACCAACACGGTCGTCACGGGTAGTGTCGTAAACTGACAACTATTTTAACAGTGTATCGAACGGAAAATAATGTTTGTTGGTGTGAATGAATTTTTCTGTTTTGTGGATCCACACTTTCCTCGAGGAAAGTATGGTGACTTGGGGTCCTATGGCGCATGGTAAAGCAAGTGGGTCGGTTTTATTTTTAAGGCTCACGAAATTAATTGATGTTGTTTCAGGTGGACGTTCCGCGCCTCGCCTCGCCTCTCCATCCCCAACGCCCCCCGCCCCACCGCGCCCCGCCCCGCCACACCCCACCACACCCCTGAGCGGCCCCGCCCCGCCCCGCCCCTCCGTCCCGACCTGTTGGACAGGCTCGCGTGCACGCCTTTGGCATGCCTTGGCCCTCATGTCGATTGCATGCGGGTGGGAGGGGAGGGGCTGGGGGTCACGGGGACCAAGGGGTTTAGCTCGCAGGGAGTGCGAGAAAGGGGAAGGTGGGGGGGGCAGGGCTGAAGGGCCGCCGCGCCACGCTCTCTCCTACTTGCACTGCAAATCCAAGTGTACGAATGGCGCTCACGTGTAGGATAACAAACGAATTCGCTCACTTGTAGGTGAGCAGATAAATTCACTCACTTTTAGGTGAGCGAATAACCATTCACTCACTTGTAAATACAAGTGACCGTTTTTTATTTTACTTTCTCCCTCAGCCGCATCTTCATTTAGCGCGCAATAAGATGGACTATGAAATAATCTCTTGGTTGAATTTCCTCTCCATGTTTATGACTTCCTACCTGGGCCGGGGCCGGGCCGGGGCCGGGCCGGGGCTCGCCGGCGACCTTCCCTGAAGCTGATGGCGCCATTCCCGCGCGATGATGGTGGGCCCTCTCCTCTCCGGCCCCGACCATAAAGGGTGTAAAGCACCTTGCAGCCCCGCGCCGCCCCGCGCCGCCCCGCGCCGCCCCGCGCCGCCCCGCCGCCCCGCCGGGAGGGCCCCGGAGGCCTGAGAGCTTCCGAGGAAAGTGGCCGTGAAAAACGATGGGAGCGGGGAAGGACCGGGTGCCTCTCACACTGACGAGACGACTTGCGAGTGTAGGCACTGCTGTGCAAGTGTCGGCCAACGAGAGAGAATCAATAATTGCCGTTTTGTTCGTATACCTATATCCTTCCTCGAAACATTATTTAAGTTTTACAGTATTTTGCGCGGGGCGGCGCGGGGCGGCGCGGGGCGGCGCGGGGCGGCGCGGGGCGGCGCGGGCTGCGTGCGCGTCCGCGAGGGCTGCCAAGAGGCCAATTTGATCGCGTTGCATTATGAATGGAGGTTACGTGCAGACACGGCGCCCGCCCCGCCCCGCCCCGCCCCTCCCCGCCCCGCCCCTCCCCGCCCCGCCCCGCCCCGCCCCGCCCCCCGCGTGGGTTCATTAATCCTAAATGACGCGGGAGTAGCGGGCGGGGCTGGGCCGGGCGCCCTGGCCTCCCTCTCTCCCTATTGACGGCTAGATTTCGTGCATCCTGCCTAATACACTGTCACCGAGAGAGAAATCACGGAATCCGATATTCAACGGGTATTACGTTATTATAGTATATACATGTTCTTTTTAGGTTTATGCCGAAAAAAAACAACAAAAAAACAGATACTTGACACATTCAGTATGGGGGCATGTTTTAGCACATATACGACTAACACGGTAGCGTGACCACATAGTGGTCATCCATGTACCCAATCTGCTGATGAAATGATCATTATGACGTCTGCAACTACATGGTGTTCCAATTGAGCCACTCTATGTGGCGTCTCTTTATCTCCAGTACATAGAAACAGATTGTGCATATGAGAGGGAAAAATACAGTGCGTGATCTGACTATGTTTGTGTGTGTGTGCGTGTGCGCGCGTGGTTGTGTGATTGGCACCCACTGCTGACATCTGAATTAATTAACTCTCTCTCTCTCTCTCTCTCTCTCTCTCTCTCTCTCTCTCTCTCTCTCTCTCTCTCTCTCTCTCTCTCTCGCTCGCTCGCTCGCTCTGAATGCCATATGGACGCGTACGTACGCACCCCCGCTGCACTGCTGGTAAGGCCTTTTGCCCCACAGACACGCTCAATCGAGCATAATGTGTTGTGTTTATCCGTCGCTAAACGCGGTGGCGGGGCGGGGCGGGGCGGGGCGGGGCGGGGCGGGGCGGGGCGGGGCGGGCTCGTCGTCGGACGTGTCAAAGATACAGGGGGAGCACAATGCAGCAATAAGCTGCCTCATTGTGCCTATACCCTCCCTCCCCTCCCTCCCGACACAACTGTAACCACCCCCGCTGGTAAAAGGCACCTGTCGGTGTTTTCCCCGGTCTGGCACCCCCCGCCCCGAAACCGTCGCGACCAACGGGATAAAACTCTGTTCGCTGCTCTACCGAGCCATGCAGGCCACAAAGCGCACTACTTTTAAGACACGTAGAGTGAGTATTTAGGAGGCGTTCATCGTTCGTTTTCAAATTTAATTTAATTTCTACACTCTAAATGTCAAAGGACAATTTTTGTAACCTGCACCGGACATCTGTGTGCGTAACTAGTTTAGATACAATATTGTCACTAACACGACACGTTTGACGAACGAATTGTGACAAAATGTAACTAGGAAGTTACAAAAAGTATCTTGTTACTTACAATATTGTGTCTGAACTAGTTATGCACACAGATGTCCGGTGCAAGTTACAATAATTGTCCTTGGACATTTAGAGTGTATATCAAACAGAATGATACCATTGTGCAATCCACCCACCCATCCATCCATCCATCCATCCATCCATCCATCCATCCATCCATCCATCCATCCATCCATCCATCCATCCATCCATCCATCCATCCATCCATCCATCCATCTATCCATCCCTGCTCCACTATCCTCTCTTTATAATTGGCGGCCTCCCTGCCTTATCCACCGTTCATGTAAACAAACCTTCATTGCTGGGGTCCGTGATGAGCGACGGGGAGGGAGGGGGGGCGAGAGAGAGAGAGAGAGAGAGAGAGAGAGAGAGAGAGAGAGAGAGAGAGAGAGAGAGAGAGAGAGGGCGAAAGGGAGGAATAGGGAGGTCCAATCCTCCAGGATCATCCCGCCATGTCCGTCCAACAGCGGGATCACTCTCGTGGGACGCTGGCTTCTGTCCTGTCCTCCCCGGCCCGCGCTGCGGTTCCTCCCGAGACTCCAGTGCTGTCCCCGCTCCGCTACCCCGCTCTGCTCTACCCCGCCCGCTGCTCCCCCAGCGGGGCAGCGCGCGGTGCCCAGGTTGTCTGACAACACATACAGCGGGGCGGGGCGGGGCGACCTCGCGCGCCCTCCCGGGGGCCCAAGACCCTACCCGCCTCTGTTGTGGCTCCTGCTGCCCGGCACTGCCCGGCACGACACTGCCCGGCACGGTCGTGGCCTACTCTGCAAAACTTGTCTAGGCTGAGGACGTGATACTATTACCCCCGGCCTTATGGGGGTAAATCTATCACCTCACACCCGGCCGCGCGCCGGGGCCCAACTTGAGAGTGATTTACGTCCAGGTATAGCGCGTACCAGCGGCAGACGGCGGCGCGCCCCACCCCGTCCCGCCCCGCCCCGCGCTCCCACGTACGCGTTCTGATTGACGTCCCGAGGGTGGGGAGCTGGAGCTGGTCGGTGGCTGGCTGGCTGGCTGGCTGGCTGGCTGGCTGGGCACAGACATTAGCTGGCTGGCTGAGCAGAGAGAAAGCGAGGCGGGTGCTGCGCGGTGCTGCGCGGTGCTGCGCCGGCTGAGCCGGCGGGGTGATTGGGAGGACGACAGCGGAACTGTTTGTTTTTATCGGAGTGCACTGCATTATTTTCCTTGCGCCGGTGCGGTTCAGTTGGAGCCGTGTCCCGCGGGACGCGGCCGCGTGCGCCGGGCCGGGCCGGGCCGGGCGCGCCGCGTGGGAGACACGGTGACGGGTAGAGGAGAGGACGGGAACGCGGTGTGGCACCCCCGAGGGGGAAACAACTCTGAATTTTGGTGTACAAATGTCGTGAATTTTTGTGAATTTTTCTTGAATTTTTGCTCGAATTTTTCCTAAATTTTTGTGAATTTTTGTGAATTTTTGTGAATTTTTTGTGAATTTTTATGAATTTTTATGAATTTTTATGGAATTTTCTGAATTTTTCTGAATTTTTCTGAATTTTTCTGAATTTTTCTGAATTTTCCTGAATTTTTCTGAAAAACTAGGTGTACAAAAATTTTAGAGTTGTTTCCCCCTCGGGCACACCCCCCCCCCCCCTACAGTGTAGGACTCTACCCCCTCCCCCCCTCCCCTCGGAGAATATGTGGTGGTATCGAGACGGTTTGCATGATTCAAGAACTCCCTTTTTCGCCTGTTTCTGTTTTCTTTATAATTTTTTTTTGTTGTTGCTTGGGTGCATTTTTTATTTGACCGGAACGTGGCGTTGCGGATCCAGGATAAGAAACACATTGCTACTACATGCTTAAATCTCTACTCCCCGTTGATCAGGCAGACAGTCAGACAGACACATGCGTCTGTGTCGCTGCACACCCGGAAAGAGAAAAGGGTTGTCGGCTAGCTTTGTGTTAAACGCGTACGACATGACACCCCTGGATAATCCCCTGGCCCGCTCGCCCGGCCCGGCCCGGCCCGGCCCGGCCCGCGCGGACCCGACCGGACCCGACTCGCGGCGCCGATTTAAAAAAGACGAGTTATACACGCGACCGCTTTGTAAGCGATACGACCACGTCGCGACACTGCAAATAAAATAATTTATTGTAACGCTTCACGTTACTGTTCTATATTTTCTAGTTCGTAGTCGTAGTCAAGCGGCGGAAACGTTTTTTTCCGGTGCTCAATATTAATTCGTATCTGCTTGTTTGATTATTTACAGAAAACTGACCGGAGTGTAGCGTGCGCTGCTCTTCCACGACCGGATCCTCCTGGGGGTTCTAACGCTTCGTTCTTCAAAGGGTGAGTACAGTACTCGGCTGCCGTGCCGCGGTGGTCACATGCGGGGCAAGAAACCAATTCAGCTCCACTGTGCGCACCCCTTTCTGCGCTTCTCCCCCTCCCCTCTCTACCTCCCCTCCCCTCCCCTCCCCTCCCCTCCCCTCCCCTCCCGTCCCCTCCCCTCCCGAGGTATGAATTCTATTACCGCAGTCTGCTAATGAACCCTGACCAGAGCGCTCTGCACCCCAAACACTTTGCCGGTTCGTCCCCCGGGCTCGCCGCCGCCGCCGCCGCCTCCCCTCCCGATTGAGCTTATCACGTTCCTGCAGTCGCGCTTCCCGCCCCGCCTCGCCCCACCCCACCCCGCCCCGCCACGCCCCGCTACGCCCGCGCACCACCCTCGCTTTATGTGAGTTGGCAGAGTTTAGGGAAAGATTTGTCAGAGGTTGCAGCGGCGGGCCGGGCGCGGCGCGGCGTGGCGTGGCGAGGCGAGGCTGGATCCATCCGCGGTGACGTCGTCTTGGTGGCGTTGCGATTCTCGCCGCCCGCTCGGCCGCAGGGAGGGGAAGGCGGGGGGTCGAAGGGGAGGAGGGGCTGGAGAGGCGCTCAGCGGCAGGCCCCTCTGGAAATCAGTGCCCGACCAGTCTGGACGTTGCTGTCCGGGGCGGGGCGGGCAGGGGCGGGACCCGCAGGGGGAAAGTAAGGGGAGGGACTGTTTCGCCCTGGGGCAGTAGCGGAGCTTTGCGAGGGGCCGAGAGGGAGGTAGGGAGGGAGGAAGGGGGGGAGGGAGGGAATCAGGGCCACAGCGGACGGACATCCCAGGGTGGAGTTTGGACTTGTACGGCCAGTTGGTTCAAGTAAGTCGGTCCGCAGGTCTGGGGCGGGGCGGGGCGGGGCGGGGCGAGGCTGGTGGTCACAGGTCGGCCAGTCGGTTTCGCTCGGCTCGCCAGGCTGGGCTGGGGGTCCTCAGGTTTGGGGTCACTGCCAGCGCCAGCAGGGAGGCAGTAGGCAGGGCGCAGGACCGGAGGAAGTCACGATGGTTTCCGAGTTCAAAGGGGCCTGGGCGGGGCGCGCGGGGCGGGCTGCGGGCCTAGCCGGTGTAGCTCTGCCCTGTGGTCGCCGCCAGGTGGACCTGGACATTCAGCAGAGAGTAGACGCGGCCGGCCGGGGTCGGCGACTCTCACCGATGATTATGGTTTTCATTTTGGGCGCGGCGAGGGGGAGGAGGGGGTGCGGAACGTGAGCGGAGAGTAGAGGGCGCGGGGCGGTGGCGGGGGTGGGGGCGGCGCGGGGGCGGCGCGGGGGCGGCGCGCGCGGCGGACGCTGACGGAGCGCATGGTAAACAGAGGCGCGTGTCGCCGGCCGGGGATCGACGCCGTCCTCGACGCCGCGGCGTCCTGCCCAGCCCGACCCGACGCCCGTCCGAGCGGATGATGAGATGGGGGTCTAATTTAAAAATAGTGGGACGCAATAATCGGTGCGTGGCGTGGCGCGGCGTGGCGCGGCGTCGGAGGACGGCGCTGCCTCGGGGCGGAGCCGGCCGGGCCCGGCGCGCGCAGGGCCCATGGCGGCGTGGAGGAGCCTGGCAATGTAGCAAGCAATAGGAATGGAGGACGCCCCGCCCCGCCCCGCCCCGCCCCGCCCCGCCTGACTCTCCCACCCCCTGCACTAGCCCCGGGGCCCGGCCCGGGCGCCTCGCCCAAGCCCCGTCCGCCCCGCCCCGCCCTATTCCCGAGGGATCCCACCCTATCCTCCCTCTGCTGCCGCGGGAATTGTCAGCCGCCACTCTGGTTCTGCTTCATGGCGGATCGGACTTTTCCGGAAAAGTCGGTGGAGAAACGCTCCCCCGAAATAGGAAAGAAGAGCTGAAAAAAAAAATGTCTCGAATGTTTATACCTTGCTGTATTACAGGCAATGCCTTGGTTTGCATTGGCGCGTTATACCTGCAGGATTTTTCGCACGAATCGTCGCAACTTGTCCGGGTTTCGCGGCGATCGAAGTGGTGTTGCATGTGGATGCGCGTGGGAGAGCCTGCCTGCCTGCATGTCCGCGAGCCACTTGTAGCGGCCCCGGCCGGCCCCGCCCCGGCCAGCCCGTGAGAAACGCCTTGGCCAGCCCCAGCCTCACTAATGCGGGGATAAGTCTCTGCGGAATAACACGACGAAATACACGCTGCAAATCCGTTAAAACAACAGTGGCGCTCCGGCGGGGCGGGGCGGGGCGGGGCGGGGCGCGCCGGTGGGCTATGCGCGTGCCGAGCCGCGCGCTGGGCTCCTCGTCTCCATTCAATTACTAGTGCGGCCGGGGCGGGGCGGGGCGGGGCGGGCCGGAGCTCGTATGAGATTGTTTCGATTTAGAAATGGTTTTCCACGAGCGGTGCGGGTGCGGCCTGGTGGGCGGGGGCGGGCGGGCGCCGCCGGGCTGGGCGTAATATAGGGAACGTGGACGGCGGCCCCAGGCTGCGGGGCGGGGGGTGGGGGCCGCACACCATGCGGGAAGGGAGAGGGTATTTTTCTTGCCTCGAATAACATACGTACAGTATACGCCAGATCACTGGCCTGATATTGTTGTTGTTATTGTTGTTATAGCGGCCGCAAGGTGTGTGTCTGGGGATAATAAGGAGCCAGGGCGGGATCCATGGGAGCCCCCTGCTCTTCTGCGCCGGCCTGGCGTGCGCCTGCGCACCCCGGCCTCATGTGTTTTGTAAAGTAAGAGCTTTAGGCTGCATCTAGAAAAGCATGTACTTGGATCATGCAAAATGTACTTGAATCGAGTGCAAATTACTTGATGATTTCAAGTACCATGTTCATGAGTATTTGTGCTCAAATCAACCTCACTTTGTACTCAAATCGTTCCCCTTCGCGCTTGAATGGGACACATGTTCTTGGTTCAAGGCCAAATTGGGCTAGGATTGAGCGCCAAATTGTACTTGATATATCCAAGTACACGCTTTTCTGGGTGTGTCTCTGCCGTGCTAGCTCTTACGCCTATCGTTTTTCGAGAGGTGCAAAGCATGAAGCACCGAATAAGATTGATTGCAGAAATAATATTATTTATTGCATAATTGCAAATTAAAAAGTTAAAAAATATATTTAAAAAATACGCCGGCACCGCGCGTATTGCGATGGTAACGTTATCCGCAAGCGGAAACTAGTCACGTTCTCATTTTCCGGCCGCCAGCCCGGGCCGCGCCCCGCCCCGCCCCGCCCCGCCCCGCCCCGCCCCGCTAGCCCGGGCCGCGCTGTAACTGAACAGGGATTACCGCTGCGCGCCAGTGTGCTCTAATCGCTTCCTTTTGCAATTAGCCGCTGGGAGCGCCCCGCCCCGCCCCGCCCCGCCCCGCCCCGCCCCGCCAAGCGGTCGAGCGGAGCACCCTTAGCTGTGCTAGAACGGTCTGCGTGGGAAACCAGCCCCATGTGGGGCCGGTGTCTTGCACCGTGGTGGAAGGCTTAGGCCCGCCCGCCCCGCCCCGCCCCGCCCCGCCCCGCCCCGCCCCGCCGCGCTGCTGCCCCACCTCCTCACAGCGGCAGCTCCTGCTGCTCCGGAGACGTGCCGGTAGCGTCGTGGAAAAAGAAGCCAGGTCCAGGCAGGTCCACCCTTCCGCCAAAGGCCAGCAGCTCCACTTCGCTCCGCTGGCATCGCCGTTCGGCTGGGGTCGGGCCTACGAGCCGGCGCGGCGTTTAGTCTGGCCCTCGGAAAATCTGACCACCGGAACTCTTATTGAAGGAGTACCATTATTACAGAGCTATCGGGTTGGGGTTCGGCCTCCTACACTCGTATAAAAATTTCAAATAAATGCTAGTTTCTCTGTGTACTTTCTGCACGCGGAAGAAGAAAGAAAAAGTGTTACTCAGTCGTGCTCACTCGAGTTGACGGCGAGGCGAAGACGAGACTGAGTGAACAATATCCCCTTCCTCCCTGCGGCGGGGCGGGGCGGGGCGGGGCGGGGCGGGGCGGGGCGGGGCGGGGCGGGGCGGGGCGGGGCGGGAGCGCAGGTGGCCCGGCCCGGCCCGGCCCGGCTGACCTCCCATGGCGCTCAATGAGGCCCGGCCCGGCCTCTCGGCACCGCACCGCGCCACGCCACGCACTGGACCAGAATGAGGCTCCCATTCAAGTCTCACTCTCGCGTACGTCAAGTGGGGCTGAGCTGAGCTGAGCAAGTGAGTCAGGTACATGGCACCGGCAGCGCAGCGCAGCGCAGCGCAGGTGGACTGTACTGCACTGCCTCTCATCCAAAGAGTGAAAGATGTATAAGAAATAAAAACTATCTTCCACTCGTTGTCTTCTCGCGGAGTGAAAAAAAAAATACTTCTGCGATCTATGTTCCCTTTCGGCGACCGTCTTATTCTCTGCTAGCGCATCTTTTCTCCCCCCCCCCTCCCCTCCCCACCCGGTTCTGCTCTGCTCGGTTGGCTCCCCCTGCTAGTACCAGCGGCAGCGCCTGGCTCCGGAGCGGAGCGCCCAGAGCATGCCCTGCGGGGCGGGGCGGGGCGGGGCGGGGCACCCTAATCCCCTGTGATATTGGACTATCAAGAATCGCGGCACAAGAGCTCTGCTCCGGGCCTGGCTGCGCCCCGCCCCCCCCGCCCCGCCCCGCCCCGCCACGCCACGCCGCGCCCCCCAGAGCGCCTCCCCCGCAACGATCGAGAGGGCTGCTGTGCTTTGCTAAGACTTTTATTGCTGCGTGTTTTTTAGCCCCGGAGCCTCGAGCGGCATTAGTTTGAATGAGGATCAAAGCCCCATGAATGGAGTCCCTCTCCTTTCTCTGCTGGCTCCCCCCCCCCTCTCTCTCTCTCTCTCTCTCTCTCTCTCTCGTCTTTCTCGCTCGGTATGTGGCCTCCAGCGAGAATAAAAGGCGCCGGTGCTCGAGAGCACTTTTGACTTTGCGCCGACGAGACGCATTTTTCTGGAAATTGATGCGTGAACGCTTGCAATTGGTCCGCGTGAAAGTAGGTGAATTGACTTGCCTCAACTACAAGTTTGCTCCAATTTTGTTTCTGCCTGAATTTTTTCCCTTATTCCCAAGGGCTATACGTTGCCGCCTGCCCTGTCGTCAACACAACTTTTATTAATGACTGTCGGAAAACCGCCGATGAAGCAGGAAACGGAGACGTTTTGTGACGTGCTTGTCGCCCACGCTCCCCCCTCTCTCTCTCTCTCTCTCTCTCTCTCTCTCTCTCTCTCTCTCTCTTCTATCTCCCTCTCTCCCTCTCACGCACTCGCTCATTCATGTCACGAATTAATCAATCACACAATAACGTGTCACTATCACCGCCCCCTCCCCCTCCCCCTTCACTCCCTCTCCACTGGCCGCGGCCCGCGGCCGCTCTCCAATATTCCGCTCAAGAGCCAGGATATAAAGATCTCCCATTGTAAGCGTGGAGGGAACACGGGACCTCAAGGGCCGCGGGGGAGAGGGAGAGAGAGGCGGGTGGGCGTCCCGCGTTGGAGGGAAGGGGAAGAGATAGAGGGAGAAAGAGAGAGTGGTCCGAGAGCTTTCGGCCCGGCCGCCCAGACCAGCCCGGCCGGTCGATTGCTCTGGAACCTCTATGCCGGCCCGGCCCGGCCCGGCCTCGCGTATAAAGTTTCCTCAATAATGTCGAGGATTATTTGAAATTTAATAAAAATAGCGCGCTTCCTTTTTGTTGTGTTTTCTATACGGCTTTTACTTTTGCAACATGCAATAACTTTCCTTCTACACCCTTTCGTCCATTCTTTGCGGGAGTATTTCTTTTTTTCCTTGTGGCTCTGGGGATCTGCAGGCGACGTCCTCGCGGTGCGGCTTGATCGTCGAGTGGCGGAGCGCGCCTCGCCCCCGCCCCGCCCCGCCCACGTCCCCGCCCCACCCCGCCCCGCCCCGCCCCTCCACCCCGCGACAATTGTTGTCGAGTGTAGCAATATTGTTGGTGTATTTACACTGGCGCGCGGCGTGATAGAGTTGCCAACAATATCTGCTCGAACCATACAACCACCGTCAGGCGCAGAGAAACGTACGTGACACGAGGCGTGAAATCCACCCGTCAGCGGGCTGGGAGGGGGGGAGGGGGGGACGGCGGGTAAGGTCGACGCGCGTAAGCGTGTGATATCGATTTTGAAACTCCGATTATAAAAAAAAAATCCAATCTGAAATTGTCGACGAGACTTTACGGTTACGGAACGGACCGCCGCCACATCGACACATCCACGTGAACGACCCGCCCGCTGTGGTGTGGTGGCGGTGCTTCCCCGAGACTGGTCACGATGAATGGCGGGGCGGGGCGGGGCGGGGCGGCCGCGGAGGTGTCGAGGCGGAATGCTCTGGTGCGGGGCGGGGCGGGGCGGGCGCGGGCGCCACGCCACTCATCAGACCATTGTGATATGACACTGGAGCGCCTTGTTGTTGTTCGCATTGTAGTCGTTACAATGTACCACAACAAAGGTCCGGCTCAAGTGCGCGCCTGCCCGGCCGCCAGTAGAGTGCGCTGCCCGCGCCGCCACCACCACCCATGGCGCAACAGAAACCGTATGGCATGCGCTCGCTCGCCCAGAAAACCGTTTAGTCCAGGGAACTAAATTTAAAACCGACCAAATTTTAGCTCTGTGAACTAAATTTCGTTCGTACTGATAGAATAATGTAGTCAGTTTAACTAAGTATTGGTTGATTCGACCATATTTAGTCAGAAATGTAGGTACTAAAATTTAGTCGGTTTCAGAAACTAAGTTTTGTTACCTTCGGCCCTGATTTTGTTGTATCAACTAAGTGGTTCTTTGGGTGCTGGTCCGAGCGGAGAGCGCTCTCCAGCTCCAGAGTCTGCTCGCCTGGAAGCGGAAACCGTCGCTCCACACACCGGCTGCTTGCTGTGGGCCGGGCCGGGCGCGCGCAGCTCAACAGAGTATTGCGCGGGGCGTAGCCGCGTGCTTGCCCTGGGCGCCCCGCCCCGCCCCGCCCCGCCCCGCCCCGCCCCGCCCCGCCCCGCCCCCTCGCCTCCACCCGGCTCAGCGCCGAGCCGCTTCCTTACACCGCAGGTGCAATTTCCTTTACACCTTGGCGACGGAGCCTCCGCTGCTGCCGCCGCCGCAGGGAGAAGTGTTGGGAAGACAAGGAGGAGAGGAGGGGGAGGGGAGCGCGCGGTGAGTGACGTGGAGGGTCCTCCATGTCCGGTTCCTGTCTCCCCCCCCCCCCTCTCCTGTCTCACCAGTGTCAACCGCGACCGTCGCGACGCCCCGCGTCCCCCGCCTCGCTCACGGCTCGTGCAGTACGGTGCCCACGTTTTATGGTTTTGCGCGGCCTTCTAGTTTTAGATAGTCCCTTTTGGAGAAGGTTTTTTTTTAAATTATTATTTCTATCTTAATTTTCAAGTGGTACCAAATTTTAAATGAAGTGTTTTACTTACCTTATTTGCTGAACCAGGAAAAATGTACACTTCCATTGGGAAAGGACTAGCTGGTTAACCAAGGTTTAATGTGTGTATATCTAAAGCGAATGCAACAAGAGCACGGACGAAAGTGACTTTTTGTATGTAAGGGAAGTACAAAGCTTTTGGCCTAGGTACAAAATAATTATCTTTATACTTACCTCTTTAGAGGGTACACATTATTCGTTGATGTACGTACATACATCTTTAAGTGGCCGACACTAACCGCAAGAGGTTCAGTCTACTGAGCGCCAGGTGAGCTCCTAGCCTACCCCTCCTGCCGCCGGGGCGGGCGGGGCGGGGCGGGGCGGGGCGGGGCGGGGCGGGGCGGGGCGGCCCAGGCCGACAAAGCGGCCAGCCGGGCTGGGCTGGGCTGGGCTGGGCTCCTCTCGGCCCCAAGGCGTGGAGGCGGCGCGGCGCGTTTCGCCTCAGACGCACGCCATCTTTTGTTTCCAGCTTTCCACACCACTGTTTGATTGGTAAACAAGTCCCCCGCCCCCCTCCCCCCCTCTCTTCTCTCCGACTCTGTTATGACCCGACCGACACCTGCCCGGCCCGGCCCGGCCGCGACCGCATATGAGCCCCGGCCTAGCCCACCCAGCGCGATGCGACGGTAAAGTCGCTTTTGCGTTGTCTTAAAAATAAATGTAAACAAAACACGATAAAAATAAGAGAGCAGGGAAGAAACAACGGCAAAAAATTGCTAGGATTAGCGGTTTTGAAAGTTTTATGTTACGGCTCATTCTTGTGTTTCCGCACAATGATCAATACATGGTGTGGCGTTTGCTTATGACCTCTAAAATATTCAAAATAAAAAAAAATCTGAAAAGTTTACTTGAAAAATGTTCCGAGCATTTTTCGAGTCACACGCCAAGTCTCTTTTCTCTGTTATATGATATAGGTGGGAGTGACGAGAGGCCCAGGGCGTTGCGTCGCGGCGGCCATTTTCTGTTCCGGGGCCGGGCCGGCCCCCGGCCGGGCTGGCTGGGGTCTGGGCCAGGCAGGCAGCGCCCAGCTCCGATGGGACGCGGAGATAAGCCCTCCCCGGCCCGGCCCAGCACAGGGTCCGGACACAGGCTCCAGGCTCCGCCCCCGCCCCGCCCCCGCCCCGCGGCCTTAACTCCTATAGCTCACACGGAGAGAAAAGACTTGCTGTAGCAGCAAATATTGCTGCCATAGCAATCGCTTTGCAGGCACTGCCAAGCCGTTTGCACTATCAGCTATGTAGTTTGCTGTATCAGCTACTTTTTTTGCTAATGTTGCAAAAACAAGTTGTAGGCGCTATATTTTTTCTCCGTGCATCGCTGCAGGAATAGGAAACACGGGGGGCGCACACGTGGGGTCCAGTCAGATACTGGTTCCGGTTTCTTTCTGCTTCCGTTTTACTTCGTACTTCTGTCGTTGAGATTTAGTGAAATAACATTTCCTACTACAAGGATTCTTTACCCTAGAAGGCTTTCACCGGTCCATTATTTCTGCCGATTCCATTTCGCTTTCGTTGCGCTCCCAGGCGCTCTCAGTGTGTGCCGGCCGGAACCGGAAGGTTTGTGATATCCGTTCCATCCGGAGCGTGTTGTACGGCCTGCGGAGAGGAGAGAGAGAGGGAGAGAGAGAGAGAGAGAGAGAGAGAGAGAGAGAGAGAGAGAGAGAGAGAGAGAGAGAGAGAGAGAGAGAGAGAGAGAGAGAGAGAGAGAGAGAGAGAGAGAGAGAGAGAGAGAGAGAGAGAGAGAGGGGGGGGGGCGGGCGGAGAGGGCGAGGTAGATTCCAGCAGCAGGTTCGGTGGATGCCCCGCGGGGCCGCCGCCCGGCCCGCTCGCGCTTCATATTGCACGCCGCCCCGCCCCGCCCCGCCCCGCCCCGCCCCGCCCCGCCCCGCCCCGCCCCGCCCCGCCCAGCTCCAGCAGGTGCTGTGGAGAGGGTTGTAGAATTCCATAATATCCCCTACAACTTCCGGGCCGATGGTCGGGCGCGGCGGGGCGGGGCGGGGCGGGGCGCAGTGTAGCTGAAGCAGCCTGGCCCTGCCCCGGCCTGCCCGCCCGCCCGGCCCGCCGGACCAAAGACATTAAGCCTGTAACACCTTTAAAAGAGTTACAGTACACCTTTGCTGTTGTAGTGCTCTCGTCCGCATTGGACCTGTCGGCGGCGCCGGGTCGCAGGCAGCGCCCGTCGCCCCAAAAGCGATCACGCAGACGCCCGCTGATCACCCTCCCCCCCCCCTCCCCTCATGTCCCCCGCGCTGTTCTGCTCGCTATTTTCTTTTGACCTCCTTTGGCGTGTCGCGGCGCTGCTTACTTTCCCGATAGGCGGCGCGGCGGGGCGGGGCGGCGGAGGCGACGAGCACCATGATGACGATAATGATGAGGACGGCGATGATGATGTTGTGTGCCGTGTCGCCCAACCTTGCGATGAAAATCAACGTGGGCGCAGCGTACAGTAAGTCAACACATTTTTGGGTGACCCCCTCCTCGGCTGCGCCGCCCGCCCGCCTGCGCCCCAAAGGCCCCACCAATCAAGCAATCCTGGGGGAGTTTTTGATAAGGAGGGCGACGGAGGGGGCGGGGCGGGGCGGGGCGGGGCGGGGCGGAGGGAGGGACCCTGTGACTTTGACTTGCAGGTGATGATGATAATCTTGATGGGGAGGCGGACGACAAACGTAGGTCGGCGAGCAAACACGGCCAAACGACGGCACGACGGGACACTGTGAAAAGTTTGGGTTGCACGCGACACGACGGCCTCGTTAAAGCTGCGAAAGGAAATGATTCACCTCCACGTCTTCGCCAAGGAAAATAAAAACTGTACCGTAGCTTTCCCTATCGTTACTAAATAGATCTGCGGCAGAAGCTGAATCTAGCTGAAGCAGTTGTTCGATTTAATTAATGAATCCCTGATACAAGAAATTAATAACCATCCTCTTCTGTAAACTGGTGGGCAGCAGTGTAGTGGGGAGCGGGTAGGGGGCTGCTTGCAGCAAAATGCAAGACTTTAATATTCATGTCCGGGAAAGTAGGGCGGCCGAAGAAGGGAAAGAGGGGTAGGGGATGAAGCAGGGTAGCGTCGTCCCTCCTACCCGTCCACCCTGTTGGCGCCCTTGCGCCCCCGCCCCACCCCACCCCACCCCGCCCCGCCCCGCCCCGCCCGCCCTCATGGCGTGGCTACCCGATGCACGGCCGAGAGACTCTTTACATAAGTTTGCCGAGCCGTGCGAACCTAACCAAGAGTACGTGTCGAAGCTCTTTAAGAAATCAGGTCATAGCTTGCGCGTTATAAAATGATACCAACGCACTTTGATGAAATTGGCGCGTATATTTTCAAACGCATTATTTCTCTGGTTTCGCTGCTCTCCGAGTGAGAGGCTTCCGTCGCCAGCTCGGCTGTGTGTCACAACTACAACGTGCGGTTGCAAGCAAGGGACTTCCCCCGACTTCCCCTCTGCGCGGCGCGGCGCCAGATGCATGCCGGGGCCGGGGACGGCCAGCCTATGCTCTGTTTCCTCAAACAACAGCGCAACCTCCTCGCTGAGCGTCCTTGAACTTAAGTACAATGCCACGAATGCGCCCGTCCACATTTATCGACTTTTTGTTTTCAATATATTATTTCAAGAAAAAAAGAAGGAAGAGAAATTTAGCGTTGTAGAACGCTTTCTTTGCCTATAATTTTCCCCGGACTTGTCCGAAGGAGAAGAGTGATGGGGGGAAGCAGTGAGGAGAACCCTGAAGAGGGGAGGGGGAGGGGAGAGGGAGGGCGCTGAGGCGAAAGGGGGAGGGGAGGGAGAGAGCAGGCAAAGGGAGAGAGGGCGCAGGGGGCGGTGGGAAAGAAAGAGAATCAATTTGTCGTCGTTGGCCGGTGTTTGCAGAGCGGGCCAGGCCAGGCCGGCCCCACCCCTTCAGTCCCATCTCACGTTGACCACTGCACAGGCGCATCCACTTCCCTACGAGAGCTTCTCGCTCTCTCTCTCTCTCTCTTCCGCCTGTCGTAAATAAGTTAAACGCAAATCACCAGAGAAAAGAGGGAGTGCTGATGACGAGTGGGGCCGAGTCTGCTACCCAGCGCGTCGTGGTACCAGAGCTTAGTCCTGTGTTAGGTAGGTGATAGTAGCCGAATGTTCCTTTCATTTTGTTTCGACTTTTTTTTCCCTCGTTGATTATCGTTTCGAACATGGCGTTTCATTGCGCCCTTCTTGACTCCTCTCCTCTACCGCTCGGGGCGGGGTGGGGTGGGGCGGGGCGGGGCGGGGCGGGCGCTCCTTTTGTGTGCGGCGGGCCTCCCTGCGCTTCGAGTGGCGCGCCGCCACGCTACGCGGCTACGCGCTGGTCGCTCGCGGTTATTGTGGATCGAATGGCGCTGCCCACGGGGCTGGGGCGCTGAGCCCCGCCCCGCCACACCCCGCCACGCCCCGCCCCGCCCCGCCCCGCCCCCCCCCCCCCCCCCCCGCCCCGCCCCGCCCCGCCACGCCCCGCCCCGCCACTCCCCCTCGCCCTCACGCAAGAAGGGCGCCGCGGCGGAGCCAGGTAGACACGGTAAAAAAGTTTCTTGAATTTCAAGATCCGGTCTTGGAAGCCATTGGCGTTCTGCATAAGATCCAAGACCGGGACTTGAGATTCAAGAAACTTATTTTACCGTGGAGCCTTGTGGAACTACCGGGGGGACTTTCAGGAGGAGCGCGGGCCGGGCCGGGATATTGCTTTCCATAGAACGCTGGATATGTACACTGTAAAAAATATCTCTGCAAGTTTACGACTTTTTCCGTAATTTGTGATTTACAAACGGTGTTGTAACTTTACGACCGAAATCGTAAATTAACGAAAGCCTACTTGTGCTTGACTTGGAATCACAGGTCGATACCAAGTGTCCTTAAAATTTTGTAATTTTACAATTTGATATCGTAACTTTACGACATTTCTCATGGAAAATTTTCCCGTAACTCTTACAAACATTTCTCATAGTGTATCGACCGGAGCAACAGGGAATAATGGAGTCGTCAGTTTGTTATACCGCTCCAAAAAAAAAAAAAAAAAAAAGACTGAAACGTCCCGGCCGCGGCACACGGTAAAAACGACGTCTAGGTTTACAAGCAGTTCTGGAGAAACCAAGACGCTATCATGTATTTTCTCTATAAGAGTTACCGGTTGGTTGGAAAGCTGAACGTCGTTTTTACCGTGTACCTTGCTAACGGGAATGATACCGGAATGTTGACTGACTGTTTGGCTAACTTTTCTGCATGGCTACTTTACGTTTGCCCTTGCTGAGGAAACCTCTCTGGGTTACGCCTGGTATATTTTATTTAACCTTTGAGTGACTGTTCTTATTAAGTAGTATGGGTTTCGGCAATAGGATGCTCTGTCCCTCGACGTGCGTTTCCGGGTTCCTCCGGCTTTCGCTTCTGCCAGCCCAGCCCTGCCCAGCCCGACGGCCCCGGGCCGCCCCGCCGCTATCTGTTCGATAATCTTTAGGCGAGTGCGCGGCGCGGCGCGGCGGCCGCTCTTGACCGCTATTTGCCGCTAAATGGAGGTTGTGCGTGACCCGCAGTGCAGACCACTGCCGCAGTGTCCCCGGGCCCGACCCGGCCGCCCCCCGCTTCTCACGTTACCTAAGTGCCTCTCTACCGTGCAGGCGCCGCCCCGCCCCGCCCCGCCCCGCGCCGCGCCGCGCCGCGCCGGTGCCAAGTAAAAATGCGATGCTCCGTCAATAAGTAATGAGAGCGGGCCGGGCCGGCCGCCGCGGCGCGTGGCAGGGCGTGGTGGGAGACGAGTAGTCGCAGGCGCTTCCGGTGTGTCTCGCTCGCCCCACTTCCGCCTTTCCCACGCGCGCTCCGTGTGTGTCCGGCCCGCCCCGCCCCGCCCCGCCCCGCCCCGCCCCGCCCCGCCCCGCCCCGCCCTGCGGTGATGTGATGGATGAAGTGGGCCCGCGTGTCGCGGCGGGTAGTGTGGCGCCCGCCTGCCTGCGGACTGGACGCGGAGGCGCGGCGGCCGCAAGTGGAAACTGAAAATTTATATAAGTAAGGTACCTTCTATGTCTTGGGACAAACTCATGGCCTGTTGGAATTAAAATGTTCGTTTGTGTTACGCGTGGAGTGTACTCTTTCACAGCTCCTAAATGAATGGTTACACGGGTGCGATGCCTCTCACCCCTGCCGCCCCGCCCCGCCCCGCCCCGCCCCGCCCCGCCCCACCCCACCCTCTCGTTTCACGCCGCTGCCGCCACGCCGCTGCTCGCACCGTCGACAGTTATTGAAACTTTTGTCGAGTCATATTCCAGGCACGTGGCACTAAACAGGCTTCGGTGCCGTATGCCTCTGCGCTCTTCTATCCCTCTATGTCGCCCTGCCCTCACATCCCCCCCCCCCCCCAAATCGCCTTTCATGGCGATCGAAATAAGTTTCGGTGCGTGGTATATAGTTGAGATTAAGCCCTTAAGCCCTTATAAGCTCAGACTCGCGGTTGCGGAGGCAAGCGCGGCCTACACGGCCTCGGCCTCGGCCCGGGCTGGGCTGGGCTGGGCTCAGGGCTCACAGGGAGCCGAGAGCCGCGCTTTTCTTGCGTTCGGGTAAGTCCGAGGTCTGGGGACCTGGCCCGGCCTGCGCGGCGGTGTCCTCGCCGCACTGTTCGATCAGTTTCCTCCTTCCAATAAGAACGCCAAGTTTTGGCCACTTTTAACACCAAAGTGTGGCTCGCTCTTCCCCATGTCAGGTCAAAATTTGGTGTTCTTGTCGGAGAAGGCCTAAATTATTTGGCATTAAAAGTGGCCAGGAATTGGCGTTCCTTAAAGAACGCCAAAATTTCGGCATTGAAAATGGCCACAGTATTTGCAGTGCGTGGTGTCGCTCGTGTGCCAGTAAGAGCGGTCCGCCCCACCCCGCCCCGCCCCGCCCCGCCCCGCCCCGCCCCACGCCCCGCCCGCGTGCCGCACCTGGGATGGGATCCTCGCGCTGACAAGCCTGCGGTCGCGCTGTTCTGCTCTGCTGGTCACCCCTCTCCCCTCCCCCTCTCCCCCTTCACCTTGACGCCTATGCCCCCCCCCCTCCCCCACGCCTCTCGCACGCGCTGCCCAGTCGACACCTCTCCTTCCTTTCATTCTATTTTCGCCCAGTCAGCTAAGTAATTTGCTCATCACCATACGATCAGCTGGACGTCACTCCGCTACCGCTGGGCGGGGCGGGGCGGGGCGGGGCGGGGCGGGGCGGGGCGGGGCGGGGCGGGGCGGGGCTGCGGCACGCGTCGCGAGCGCCTAGTCGAGCGTGGAGGGAAGTCCTGGATGTAATGCAGCAAATTGGTGATAATTTCTAGTGTATGGCGAGGGTCATTCATATTTTAACTGTGTACACATTCCCTTAGGTTTTTTTTCCGCCTCTTACACCGCGTCGCGTTTCTACAATTCGTTAGAACGCGAGTCGTATTGAGAGTGGTTTTTCACGGTGGCGTGCTGAGTGGTGCTCCGCGCTCCGCCTGCGCACCTCGCACTCGCCTCGCCTCGCGCGCCCCGGGGCGGGGCGGGGCGGGGCGGGGCGGGGCGGGGCGGAGTGAGGCGGGGGAGCGTACCTCCGGCTTCAACGGCAAACACCGAAAAACTCTCTACCCCCCTCCCCCCCCCCTTAAAAAAAAACTATATCTTTGGCTCAGATGTAAGCAATATTGTTCGCTCGCATAGTCGTGATCATAAAATATAAGATTTTTCAGTAAATTAACAATAATAAGTATAAGTGATTGAATTGAAATTAAAACAGTTGTGCCCGTCCACGCTCCAAGCTTGGCATGCCGATAGTTCGGTGGCGCGCCGACGATGAGGGGGCCGTTTTCCTGGGACGGCAACATAGTTTCCGGACGGCCCCGCCCCGCCCCGCCCCGCCCCGCCCCGCCCCGCCCCGCCCCACCCCGCCCCGCCCCGCCCCGCCCCGCCCCGCTCGCACCCTTACCGCACTGGTCCTCTTATCTTATCGCTTCGCGATGAGGAGGGAGCTGCGTGCGTGGCCTCGCCGTCGACACCGGTTCGTCCTACCTCCGCCTGCCTCCCTCAGAATTGTCTTGATAAACTGAAACCTTTTTCAAAATGAATAATATTTAAAAAAACTTTTGCTTATGGCGGGCGGTGAAGTGAATGGGTTCTTGTCGATCGCAGTCAAAGATTTAAAAGAAAAAATAATGTTTAAGTTTAGTCTAGCTAGCTACAAATGAATGTATCATTTGCTAAAAATAACCCTTGTGATGGGTTAACCGGTTTCTTTTTTTATTTTTCGTGTGTAACTGAACAGCATGACCGCCGCACTGACATGGTTGGAAACGTCCCTCCGCCGCTTTTCGCGGCAGTGTACCGAGATGCGTTGCGATGCGTCGTCCGTGTTCGCCCTCGTGCCGCACGGTGAGGGGGACCACCACATGCACGCCGCGCCACGCCGCGCCACGCCGCGCCACGCCGCGCCACGCCGCGCCAGCCCGGGCCGCGGAAGGCAAACAGAGAGAGCGTTGCGCAGCGAGTACAGCATAGCGGTGAAGCGCGTCAGGGAGCGTCTCTCTCTTTTCTCTCTCTCTCTCTCTCTCTCTCTCTCTCTCTCTCTCTCTCTCTCTCTCTCTCTCTCTCTCTCTCTCTCTCTCTCTCCCTCTCTCTCTCTCTCTCGCTCTCTCTCTCTCGCTCTCTCTCTCTCTCGCTCTCTCTCCCTCTCTCTCTCCCTCCCTCTAACACCCTTTCAGCGGGAGATTGGGGGGGAGCAGTAGAGAGAAGCGTCCCGTTGGCGGCGCAGTCGAGGCTTGGCCACATATACTCCATCCACATCAAACGCTATGCCTTATGCCTCTCTGCTCTGCCTCTCTAATCGTTCGCACAGTTCGGTTTAGTTTTGCTCAGGAGAAATTATCCTAGAAGTTGCTGCACGGTCGAGGTGCAGCCTGAATCCTATAAAAGGGGCCGATGCTCACGCGCTGATCCTACTACGGCCTCCCGTTGCAATTAGCGTGTGATTAAAGCGACTGTTCGCGAGTAAATACCTGGGGCTGCTGTGTGATTTTTATCGCTGTTTGCCGACACACACGCACACACACGCACACACACACACGCACACACACACACACACACACACACACACGCGACCAGTGCTGCATGCCCCCCACCCGTTGCTGCTGCACGCCATCAGGGGCGCGTCGATCGTATGCTGCAAACCTTTCCCGCGTTTTCGCGCGCGCGCAAAAAAAAAAAAAAAAAAAAAAAAAAAAAAAATACGATTTCACGAAATCCTGGTAGGCACGAAGTTCATTTATGTTTTGGTTTCATAAGATTTTTAGGTGAGTCTATGTAGAATTTGAGTAAAAAAATATCCTTTTTTTTTGGATCAGCGTCATTAGTACAGCTCACATGCCAAATTTGAGCTATTTAGCTTAAATGGTTAAGAAGTTTAGTAAAAGCAGGAATGTCCGATCATCATGATTTTTGAACTGTAGGCTCGTTGTGCAATGTTCATTCGAATAGTGCAGTGACATTTCTATTCTACCATGTTCTTTCAAATTTTTATTTATAAAGTACTGTGCATGACTAGAAGCAACAGGTCCCCAGCCATGGGCCTCCTCCCCTGCGCGCCACGTAGTGGACTCGAGCCTTCGCAACAATACCCCGATCGGCTCGGCTCAGTGACAAGTCGAGCATTACCATAGAAACGGAGATTTTAACTTCAAATTTCTCGAAATTGGCCGCTAACTTTTGGATGACATTGCAGCTGTGAACTCAGGAGATTTAGTTCTACCTCCCTGCCAAATCTTATCAAAATCGTATAGAAAATTTCCGTTTTACATAAGGGGCCGTGCTGATAAAAAAAATCGCATCCTGAGACAAAACCATAAGGCTACTTCGTGCCTAAAAAAAAAAAAAAAAAAAAAAAAAAAAAGGTGCGCATATGATCGTTTTTGAATTTTAGCTACACATGCGCTGTAACTTTGCTGCGTAAGCTTTCAATTAATTGTATTGGCCCGACGTGTTGTACATTTCCGATATTGACGCGCGCTGTAGTGGCCCGGCGGGGTGCGCACTATTTGTGCAGCGCTGCCCCGGCCCCCGGCCCGGCCCGGCCTGGCCTCTGCGCCCGGCGGGCCCGGCCCGCATCCGCTGTTTGCGCGAGTTTAATGAAATCACATTAGTCATATTTACATGTGTCGCTAATGGTGCTGGTGGTCCGGCCCCGCCCGCCCCGCCACGATATTGGTGTCCGATCCGAACGCGGAACAAACTACATGCCAAGCAATGAGCGTATGCGCGCCCAGAAAAATCCTATCTTCGAACAAGAAAATTGTACTCGGGTTTGCCTAAGAACATTTTTTTACTTGAATCGTGTTGAATTTATACTTGTTCCAAGATCTTTTTAGCTTTGGATTAGGTGCCTCAAGCTTAATGGCATTATTGTAAGATTAATTTTTCCTTGATCCAAGTAAAAAATTTTCTTAGGCAAACCAGAGTACAAAATGAACTTGGAACAAGATAGGATTTTTCTGGGTGCGTTTATTTTCAAATCCTCACTTTTTCACAATAATACCTTCCATGGGTTGACGGTGCCGGGCTTGTCACAAACTGGAGCCTCTGCCCGGAGAGTGAGAGGAAGAGGGCGGCGCGGAGAAACCTTCACCTCCGCGTAACTTCCGGTACAAAGTCCAGAACAAACACAGTCCGGTGGTGATAATGTGCGCTGACAGATAGGGGGACTCTCTCTCTCTCTCTCTCTCTCTCTCTCTCTCTCTCTCTCTCTCTCTCTCTCTCTCTCTCTCTGTCTGTCTGTCTCTCTCTCTCTCTCTCTTTCACTCACACAGACACACACGCCCTTCCTCCAGCAGGTCTTGGACTGCCCTAACATTGCCTCAGTTTCGCAAAATGCTCCCTTAGATTTACGATGACCTTACTTACTTACTGGATTCTCAGAACTGCAGTGGAAAAACAAAAGAAAGGACACCCCCAATTTTCCTCCCTTGATGTGATCCAAGGGGTTTCAGAGTTCTTGGGGGGAAAACTGCAACTTTAGGAGCAAGAGCCTTCCGCCGTAGGTGCTCTAAAAAGGAGCCTCGCACGGAATGTGATACATTTATGTGTGTTAAATTTGGTGCCTTTGGAAAGGCACGAAATGTCTCAAGACAGTGAAATTTAGCACCTTTGGGTAGTTTTAATGCCTCATTGCTCATCCGTTTAACCGTACCTTTGTTCCACCTGTGTGTTATTTACACCGACTTTCACTTACATCGTCCGTTCCTGACATTCCATCATCGATTCTATTATGGTCGCGGTTTCCTTGTGGAAGGGCTGCAGGTCTCACAGCACAGCAGACAGGGGAAAAAATAAAAGAAGTGGCGCTGCTGCTGTGCGGCCCTCTCCTCTCCTCTCCTCTCCTCTCCTCTCCTCTCCTCTCCTCTCCTCTCCCCTCTCCTCTCCTCCCCTCTCCTCTCCTCTCCTCTCCTCTCCTCTCCTCTCCTCCGCTCGCTCTCGCTCCCTGCCGCCGCCATCTCCGTGCTCCCCTTCCTCGTCCTCCTCCTCCCTCCCCTCCCGCCTCTACTCCTCGCACTCGGCTTGGAGCACGACGTTGTCGCTCCGAACATTTTATCCCGCGTCGTAAGTTTTTGTGGGCTCTCTCATCGAGAGCGATGGCCACCGTTGAGGCGACGAGGCGGACGGCGGTAAAACTGAATAGCCGACAGACAGCTCTCGCTGGAGAGGTTAGTCTGCTCGCCACTAAAGCTCATGGCTGTCTGTCAACTTATTGCGCTGGGAGAGTTATCGTTGCCACGCTTGTCTCTGGGATCTGAATCGCCTCAGAAGTGGATGTACGGGTGGACACTTCATCGCCTTGCTTCCTTTTTTCCGGAATGCCGCAAATATACGGTTGCACTCTAAAAAGCTTACGGTGATTTTCACTGTAAGCTACGGTGAACCCTGCAGCACTGTAGCTTACAGTGAATTTTCACCGTAAGCTACGGTCAATGTCACTGTAAGCTGCGGTGATTCGCCCGGATTCACCGTAGCTTACGGTGAAAATTCACTGTAAGCTACAGTGCTGCAGGGTTCACCGTAGCTTACAGTGAAAATCACCGTAAGCTTTTAATAGTGTGACCTCGTGTACATCTTAACTGTATTTGTTTTTTGTTTTGTTTTTTTTTTGTGCAAAACCGAGGGGGTATGCACTCTCAAAACCCATGAACCGACTATTACGTCTATTACGCTCTATTACGCCTCAAAAATATCGGGATTCAGCTAAATACAGCCCAAAACAACCCAAAAATAGGTAAATTTCTGAGAATTTCGACTATTACGCCACAATTACGCATACTATTACGCTTGCCATTACGGCCAGAGTGACCCGACTATTACACGAGTGCATACCCCCTCGTGCAAAACGTTTGTGCAAAGTTAAACGTGCATATCGTTTCACACAAATTTATGCGAAAAACTGCATGAATTTAAACAAATGTATGCACATAATCGTTCAAATCACCGCACAAATTTGTGTGAAAAATTTGATTGCTTAACTTTGTACAAATAAAAGATACAAATCCGGTTAGTGTGCATGCATTGTTAGGTACGGCCTCATGTCTCGCTACACCGTGATTACATACGTGGTTATTGCGTGTTATTGTACGCCGGTGTTTCCCCTCGGTGAGAATGTGGATTGCAACACTGGTATTAAAAATGATTATTTTAGAAGCGGCGGGTGCGGAGGTGTAAGGCAAGACGAAGGAGGACCGCTATACGATCGCGTGTTGAAGCCACCGTGAAGGCAATGAGAGTGGTGGGGGGAGGGGGGGGGGCGCTCGCCGCTCCTTGGAGGGGGGAGGAGGCCGGGCCGAGCCTGGCCGGGCTCGAGGCGGCGGGGCGGGGTGGGGCGGGGCGGGGCGGGGCGGGGCGGGCCGTGCTTGCCATTGGTTGTCTACAAGGCTATTACGCTCCTCGACGGTTCACGCCACCTCGCACCCGCTCCGCCTCGGCCACTGTTAAAAATCTCAGCCCAACGTGCCCCCCCCCCTCTCTCCCTCTCTCTCTCTCTCTCTCTCTCTCTCTCTCTCTCTCTCTCTCTCTCTCTCTCTCTCTCTCTCTCTCTCTCTCATGGCGTAGGCCCGGCCCAGCACATCCTGCGGGCACCGGCCGGGTACCGAGCGACATATCAGAGGGGCTTAGCGTGACATGCACAGGGTTACAGGTGGTTCTGGCAATGAAGAGGATCAGAGCGAAACACTGAGGGGTTTGCTCACTTGAGCCAGGCAAATACTGCCATCGATCGAAACGCGCCTTGGCGCCGCCGAGCGGAAAGCCGCGTGACAAATACAGCCCTGTGCGGGGCCCGCCCCGCCCCGCCCCGCCCCGCCACGCCCCTCGGCCTGCCACAATATTGCTACCGGTGTTTATTGCCCAATGCAATCACAGTTAAGAACAAGTTTATATATTTGCCTGTTGGTCTTCTTGTGTTCCTGTCTGTCAACAGCACTAAGTCTGTTTGTTGGACCTCTGTGTGTGTGTGTGTGTCTGCACGGACTGCGGTGTGTGTGTGTGTGTTTATTTGTGTGCGTGTTGAATCAAAGCAGCAGAATGCCGTGGTAAGTGGAGTGTCGTCTTAACGTCTCTGCTAGTGCCTTATGGAAGGGCTCAGGCGTGAAATTTTATTTTATTATATCGGAGCTTCCTTGTTTTGCCTTTTCCTTTGCATTTATCGCGCTGGAGTAGTCTATCCCGAGGGGGTATGCACTCGCGTAATAGTCGGGTCACTCTGGCCGTAATAGTATGCGTAATAGTGGCGTAATAGCCGAAATTCTATGAAATTCACCTATATTGGGGTTGTTTTGGGCTGTTTTCCACTGAATCCCGATATTTTTGAAGCGTAATAGAGCGTAATAGACGTAATATTCGGATCACAGGTTTTGAGAGTGCATACCCCTTGGTCTATCCAGACAGGGTGTCGCTTCACTGCGTCCGCCGGAACGGGCATAACCATGCATCATTAGTCGTTCCCGGAGTCTGAGAGATTTTGTTTGCTGAAAACTCTTTCCCCGTCGAGGACCGGCCCGGCCCGGCCCGGCCCCGCCGTGTCGTCACTATTTCTTCTCTTTTTATTTCCGTCTCTTCGGGGCGCCGCGCCGCGCCGTCGTCGAGGAGTCCTGCTTGTTGACAATTCAATTACAATTAAATATTCATTCGGGGGGAAATGATGGGCACGGTAAATAAGACAGAAAAAGGAAAGGGTGGGGCTCTGTCTGCATCTCCCTGGCAGGTCTCTGTTGAACCAGAGCACACACCGCTAGGGGTGCCTGCCGACTGTTTCGCCCCGCACCGCCCCGCCCCGCCCCGGCGCTTTACATCCCTACAAAAATCATCGTCACACCCGAAGCGCAATGGCTGCATCAGCATCAATCTTCCGCGATGAGCTGTCGCCGTGTTGACCTCTTTTCCAAAGGCTAAGAAAGAGAGAATGCATTATTGGCGAGAAAAGAACTGATGTACACGAGATGTACACCATTTTAAACGAGAAACAAAATGCGAGTATATAGCTTTCGTGTTTTATCAATGCAGCTGTGTTTATGAGTTAATTGTTTTTTCTATTTTAAGGACTACAAATATTCTTGTTTCATTTTTTTATTTGTTTTATTTTGCGTGCTTTTTTGTTTTTCTCGTAGACGTTATCTTCAATGATGCACTTTGTTTCAGAGAGAGCTTTTTTGAATGAATTTTTATTCGACGAGTTTTTGATCTCTACAACTAACTATTAAAATATGATCGAATCTAAGTAGAGCAAATTTTCGTAGACCACATTTTCAGCTGGGATGGTAGACGGGTTACTCAGCTGTGTTATTACGCATTAAAATATCAATAAAAACTGGTAGACCAGATTTCCGTAGACCGAACGAGGCACTCCCATGTTGCGTAGGGTTTCTTTCGGGGGAGAGACGTTTCCCCTGACTGCAGCCGCCGGGCCGGGCCGGGCCGGGCCGGGCCGGTGCGGTGACACTGGTGGCGGGACAGACAGACAGGCAGACAGGCGCTGCGCAGGTGTTGCCTCGGTATTTGCGCAATTGGCAACCTTCGTCATCGGTGCCGCCGCGCCCGGCCCGGCCCGGCCCGGCCTGGCGGGGGACCGTCCCAGCATGCACCTCACAGGAATTGTCGCTCGCTTATTCCAAACCATCTGAATCTCGACCTGAAAGTCCCTTCCACCGGCGGGAAGGAACACTTTTGGAGAGTGTAAATCAGTTGGTCGCGTAGGGCGAAATCTTTCCTCGAGAGTTACCACCAGCCCAGCCCCTCTGAGGCCTCCGCGCTGGAGGCCGGGGCCGGAGGAGAGGGAGGAGGAACTACTTCCGCGCCACTACTTCCCTGCGATATTCTGCGCCCAATTCCGGCGCTCTCTCTCTCTCTCTCTCTCTCTCTCTCTCTCTCTCTCTCTCTCTCTCTCTCTCTCTCTCTCTCTCTCTCTCTCTCTCTCTCTCCCTCTCTCTCTCCCTCTCTCTCTTGCACAACCGGGAAGTCTTTTGTTTGACTTGGAAATAAGTTGCGGGCGTAGTGATCCACCAGAATGAGCTGCTGTCTTACAATCGCCGAGCCGAGCCGAGCCGAGCCCTGCCTGCGCCTCGTGGTGCCGCCCCCGCGCCGCCCCCGCGCCGCCCCCGCGCCGCCCCCGCCCTCGAACCAGCCGCCTCATGGCTTTGCCGCCACCCAGCCCAGCCTCATGCCAACTTATACCTAACTTTGTGAGCTCGGCGCGGCGCGGCTCCGTCCACTGGCTGCACACGCCCGGCCCGCTGTGGCGACGCGGCGGTTCGCGTCCGACTTGTCACAATTTTCGCGGTACAAAAAGGATTTTCCGACGAAACGCAAATTGAAAACCTGTCGTGTCTGCCGAGCACGCTCGCGCGCCCGTAGGACAGCAGCAGCATCCACATCCGCTCGGTTGAATGTTAAGTGGCTGTCATCGTTAGGCAATTAATAACATTTATCGCTATTATCGCCTCGGCAATGGCGAAGGCAAACCCACGTCGCAGCTGGGAGGGCGCGCGCGACCGTCTTACCCGGGCGGGGTGGGGCGGGGCGGGGCGGGCCAAGCTCCTTAGGCGGGGCGGGGCGGGGCGGGGCGGCATCAGATGGCGCTGCTGCTCCTCGCCCCGCCTCCCCACACGCGGACGTGCGGCCTCCTCCAAGATAAATGCATTTAAGTCGAATGTTATCCCGTCTTACAAGGGGCTCCGGGCCGGGCCGGGCGGCTCCCGCAGCGCCTTGGGTCAATACGGCGGCACGCGCATATATATAGTAAGCCGTGTGCCCCTCCTGCCCTGCTGTCCGCCGCCCCCCGACTCGCGGGAGGAAAGGAGGATAATTATGAAATGTCGCCTTATTATCTGCGTTACGTTGCCTGCTCTAAACTAGCCCCGTGCTTTGTGAGACGTCCTCGTAATGATCTCAGCCCCCCGCCCCGCCCCGCCGCTTCCTCCTGCTGCTGCCACCCCCTCAAACTTTGCGCTCCAAGGCGGCGGCGGAGGTCGCAGGCGAGAGGCGTGCGTTGCTGCTCCGCACTCTGAAAATGTGGGAACTCAGATTCTCATACGGGTGAGAATTTGAGGATAATTTTATTACTCTCTAGAGAGTGACATTTTTCCCTCGCTCTATTTGAGAAGGAATTTTATTGTGATCTCGCCCGAATAAAGTGAGGCTCAGAAATCTTTACTCATATTGAGCGAGGCTAAAAAATGCCTCGCTCCAAGAGAGTGAGGTTTAAAATTGTCACTCTTAAATAAGCAAGAAAAAGTGTCCTGTACCTTCTCGGGCGAGAACCTGGATTCGAGGGTTTGCAGTGGCAGGAAACATTTTCCTGCCTCTTATCCTTCACTTGACTTACTATTTATGGAGAGTTCTTTCTCTCGGAGCACGTCATATTTTAAAGCAGCCGTTACACGGTATAAAGAAAGTCTTGGATTTCAAGGTCTTTCTTTTTTAATTCAAGGCTAAGAGGATGATTCCGAGGCTTTCTCTTGAACGTAATGTGTTTTCAAGGGTACGCCTTGGAAATTTGGCGTGGCATCCAAGAAGACCCCTTGAAGTACTCCACGGGATTCTCTTGTGTGTGACGCTACACTGTAAAAAAAAAATCACGGTCCCGCATACGGAAAAGCGAGCGGAAAAGTACCGTCAGTACGGACTACGGTCACTCCGTACCCGGCTTCCGTTGTCTATCCCTCATAAGAGCCCATGTTAATTAAACCGTGGGTACGGAATACGTACGGAAATGTTACCGCTAATTTTTATCCGGAGCTCTCCGTTTTAGGTACGGTGCCTGTAACGGCTTTCCGTACCTTTTCTCCTTTACCAGGCCCTACAAGGTACGGAACAAAATACGGAAAAAAACCGTTCTTGATCGAGAAAACCAGTATTTTTAGTGGGTACGGTCTCCGTAGCAAGCTCCGTTCGACAGGCTGTTTTTTTTACAGTGATATGTCCAAGGCGTGCCCTTGAAAACATATTACGTTCAAGGAAAAGCCTTGGAATTATCCTCTTACCCTCGAATTTCACAAAAAGACCGTGAAATCCAAGACTTTCTTTTTACGGTGTAGGTGACTGACACACTCCATGAAAATAGAAATGACAGGACTTCCCCCCGCAGCTGGAAAGGGCGAGGCGACTCTGCCGCTAATAGCCTGGATTGGCTAAAGGCCTATCACCGTTACAGTTTCACCTGTAAATATTTATCGGCCGCACATAGTGGATGTGTTTGGGGAGCGGCAACTGAAATATTGACTTATTTGATGTGAACTCGAGGAGAGCGGCGCGGCGGTGCGGTGCGCGCGGTGAGGGAGGGGGGTTAGGGGAGAGGGGGGGGGGGTCGTCTTGATCCGGCCCGCTCACCTGTTGGTCTGATTGGAGGCAGATGAGGTCTAGGGGCGGCGCCCTGCCCGGCCCGGCCCTGCTCTTGTAGCCGCTGCGCTGACACTGCTGCTTACTATTCGCTGGGCTCGCCAGCCTGCTGGTAAACTCTCGGAATGCGGCATTGTCACTGTGAGAAATATTCGTAAGAGTTACGGGAAAATTTTCCATGAGAAATGTCGTAAAGTTACGATATCAAATTGTAAAATTACAAATTTTTAAGGACACTCGGTATCGACTTGTAATTCCTAAACGAGCACAAATAAGCGTTCGTAAATTTACGATTTCGATTGTAAATTTACAACACCATTTGTAAATCACAAATTACGAAAAAAGTCGTAAACTTACAGATATATTTTTCACAGTGGTCGCGAAGAGTTCAGATGAAGGCGGCAGCATACATGTTTCACCAGTGAACCCTTTAACCGGCACCTAGGGAAATGAACTAATAAAAAAAAAATCTTCGGGGTGTCTGTCTACACTATAACCCAAAGTGTTCAAATGACACACACTTCAAAGTGTTCAACACTTTGTCCAACATGTTGGCCAGCAGAATTTGTCAAACTTAAGTGTTGAACACTTTTCTTCCCAATGAAGTACAAGGGCTTTTTAACCTAGCATTATTTAAAAGTGTTCAACAATTGTTAGTTTGTGTCAGTTGAACAACATACAAATTTTATACTGTGGTCGGACTCGGCGCCAGGTTTAAGGACTCTTCCATGCCGGATATTACAAGTGGCTCATATTTCTTTGCTCTGCGCGCTCGAGTGTGGTGCGGTGCTCTACTAGAAATGACTGTGCGCGCGCGTGCACGTGTGCGCACGTGTGCGCGAGGTGCCGAGGGGTCGGGGACCGGAAGCTCCGAGGTGATGTGGGCGTGGCGCGCGCGTCACGTGACATGTGAGGGACTCTAACCTGTGAGGGATGAGCAGTACAGAGCGTCCACGCCACACCCCCATGAGAATTATCGAAAAACTTGACGCGTGGGTGCCGCGGTGTGGTGCGGACTCTTGTTCCACAGTTACATACTTATGGCTCATATACGCTGCACTCGCTCACTAACATCCCCCCCCCCTCTCTCTCTCTCTCTCTCTCTCTCTCTCTCTCTCTCTCGTTGGCAAACAAGCGACGCAAGCGTTATTGCACACCGGGTGGAGAGCAGTAGAGAGAGAGCGAGATAGAGCGAGTTAGACTGAGTGAGAGAGCGAGGGAGAGACCTATATTGCCCCGAATACTCAAAGCACACTGCGCTCCAAACAGAAATAAATTGGATGTTCGCCCCCGTAGCGGTCGGCGTCGTCACCCCCCACCCTCCCCCTGCCGCTCGCATGGTGGGGCAGTCAGGCGTGCAAAATGCAACTCATGTTGTTTGAACGCGTGCCGTACACCGCAGGGGCGGAGCGGCGAAGCGGGCGGAGGGGGGGGGGGAGGGTGGCCACCCCGTCCTCGGTGACTTCATTCCGCTGATTGAGATGCTTGGACGTTCACAATAACGACCGCCCCGCCCCGGCACTCCCTCCACCATACCTTGAGACACTCTCCTTGATTTGGCCTTGCTGAGCCGGGCTGGCGGGGCGGGGCCGGGCAGGGCGGGGCCAGGCTCGGTTTGCGGTCGTCACGCGTTGCTGGTGCGCCGTGCGGAGCGGCTCAGCGGCCCCAAGGTGAGCTGGAGACGTATGGACCCAGCCCATTAGCGCGCCCGCGCCAAGGCTCCAGGCAGGAGGAGGTTCCTGGACCAGCCCAGCCCCGCCCCGCCCAGCCCCGCCCCGCCCCGCCCCGCCCCGCCCCGCCCCGCCGTGCTCGTCTCCAGGGAGACCGGCAGAGGGCACTTTGGCTGTCGTGCGTCACGACGTTAGATCCTTCATGGTTGCCGCTCAATTTTCGTTTTGACAGAAAACGAAAAAAAAAGGTGAAAGTCGAAAGTTAAATTGTCAAAATTTATAACGTCAAAATTTAAAACGTCAAAAGTTACAGGTACAACGTAGAAAGTTATACAAGCCTTCGAACATTCAATACCGCCAACATTCAAAACTTGGTGAAAATTCACGTAGATGAAGTTAAAGCGCAAAAAGTTAAAGTGGTCAAACTTGGGCTGCTTACACTGAAAATCCAACAGTGAGCAATGCACGCTGTATATAAAGTGTGCATGGAATGCACGCTGTGCATAAAGTGTGCATGGCATGCTCACTGTTTTTAACGTGTGCATGGACATGCTCACTGTTTTTAATGTGTGCATAGCCATGCTCACTATAATTTCAACAGTGAGCATTGCTCACATTTTGTACATTGAGCATGGCTGTGCACACATAATAAACAGTGAGCATGTCCATGCACACGTTAAAAACAGTGAGCATGTCATGCACACTTTATATACAGCGTGCATTGCTCACTGTTGGATTTTCAGTGTACGCTCAAAGTAAAAGCCATACAAGTTACCGTTAAAAGAGTTTTAAGTTTGTATTTTTCAGTTCTGGGTTATTCGTAAGGAGACTTTAAGGTTTTTTTCTAGACAGGATACATTCTTTTTATTTTTATTATGTTTTCCTTACAAAACAATAGTTTTGTTTGGAATTATTGTACCGTACTCTTTGCAACATCGTTTCTCTCTCTCTCTCTCTCTCTCTCTCTCTCTCTCTCTCTCTGTTCTACTTCGCTGCAACCTACAGGACACATAGCAGGACTCTGTGTGTGTGTGTGTGTACGCGCAGGTACTGCCGCGTATACCCGCCGGCAGGGGTGGGGGCAGGACAGGGGGGCACCCCGCTCAGTACGTATGGCTGTGTTTGCTTTGACGGTCCTCCCCGGCTCGGGGCCGGCTCGGCCTGGCCTGGCCTGCCAAGCCTCGCTCGCGCCGCTCGCCGAACATTTTTGTGTTGATTCACAGCTTTGTTTCGACCAGCAGGGCGCGCGGGCGGTGAACACCTCTCGGTGCTGCGCAATGTATTTTGCGCCAAGTCCTTATTTTTATTTGCGCTGCGCTGCGGCACGATGAGCTTCTTATTATTGCTCCGAACCTTTGCCGTCTTCGGCTATGTGGCATTTTGCTGCGTCGTTGTCGGTTAGTTTCGGGAATAAATGTCGCGACAACCATGTAACAAACATGAGGATATATATATGGGGGGGGGGGGCGTACATTATCAAGTTCGGTCCTCCGTGCCAGCAGGGCCCAGGGCCGCGCGGGGCCGTGCGGGGCCGTGCGGGGCCGGGCCGGGCAGGCGAGCCTGTTTACTTTAGGAACTGCAGGATACAGGGGGACTGACGGGGTGAGAAATTACCCGGCCCGGCAGGCAGGCAGCGCGTGTGGTGACACAGAGGCGCCATGCGAGGCGGGGCGCCGGGGCTCTCATGCTAATTGCAACAACCCTTTGGGATCTCGCCGACGCTGCCCTGCCGCCCACGGCCTCGGCCCCACGGCCACGGCCCCACGGCCACGGCCCTTGTTGTGCTGCGCGCCGCGGGGGCGCCGCGCCGGGCGCCCGCCCCGCCCACCACTGCGGCCGGTCCTTCCGAGAAACCCGGGGAGGAAAAAACTCGAATTGGACTTACTTCTGCGGTAGAACCCAACCCCACCGCCGGCTTTGATGTTTCTTTTTGGAAATGAATGAAAAGTTGTCACGATTTCATTCTCTACAGGACGAAACGTACTGCCACGTGCTCTCTCTCTCTCACTGTCTCTCTCTTTCTCCCGGTGTGTGTGTGTGTGTGTGATGTGTATACAAATGCGTGTGTGTATGGTGAAGAGGCGTCCGCGTCCGCCCCGCCCCGCCCCCTGTCGATAGGCAACCCCGCGCGAAGGTGAGGGGCTGACAGATCTGACAAGCATGTCATCACTAATGAACCCCACCTGCGCTGCGGTTGCTTCCTCGCGCTCTCCCCCCCCCCCGCCGCCCCGCGCTCCGCCCCGCACTCCGCCCCGCGCCCCGCCCCGCGCCCCGCCCCGCGCTCCGCCCCGCGCTCCGCCCCGCGCTCCGCCCCGCGCTCCGCCCCGCGCCCCGCCCCGCGCTCCGCCCCGCGCGACGCGCCTACTGCTCCTCCACGTCGGGGTAGGGGCGAAACGAGGGTAAAGGGGGGGTCATTCAAACCGGGTCACTCACAACTGTGACAAAACAAGTATATCCTGGCGCCGTCTGTTCTAAATTAAAATAGGCCTTGACAGTGAGATGCGCAATGAGGCGGGAGAGTGATGAATACAACGAAAGAGGCGGCGAGCACCTACGGGACCCGTTCGTTACCCCCCCCCCCCCCAAAAAAAAAAAAAAAAAAAATACGATTTCACGAAATCCTGGTAGGCACGAAGTATGTTTTGATTTCATAAGATTTTTGGGAGGATGGTCCATGTAGAAATTTAGTTAAAAATTTCCAACCGTTTGAGTGAAAGTATTGAATTTTTTTCCTCCCTCAATGTTTGATAAGCGATGTAAGTTTAGGTCACAAGCGAAATTTGAGCTCTCTAGCTCAAACGACTTAGAAGTTAGGTTCTTAGCAAGGAATTGTCCGATCAGCTTGATTTTTGAACTGTAGGCTCGATGTGCAATGAGCGTTAGAACACTGAATTCACATTTTTATTCTGACGTGTTCTTTCAATTTTTAGTTTATGAATTACTGTGCAGGACTTGAATCAACAGTTCCCCAGCCACGGTCCTCCTCCCATGCGAGCCGCGCAGAGGGGCCGAGCCGAGCACCTGCAACAATACCGATTCGGCTTGGCTCCCCTTCGGACCTGGCACTATCCTGGGGGGTAGGCAACCCGCAGCAGGCCGGGGAGGCGCCGCGGAGCGCGTTTGAGATGGGAGTGCCCAGTCCTGTGCCTTCTATAGTTCTAGGCCTCCGCTCGACAAAAGAAGGCCGACGGCTCGGCGGCTCACGCGTCCACCTCGCAACTTTGACTCTATGTATTAGGTGAACGAAATGTTGGACAGTCTACATGAATGTGTAAATATCAGTTTTGGACCTGCGGAAAGAGTTTAGCAAAGTTTCACGTAGGTTCGTTGAGAAGGAACAAAAGTGATTCGTAGAATGGTTTACGTAAAGATACACGTAGATGGACACCATTTCACGAATGAGTTTTGTTCCTTCTCGCCAGATTGAAGTCAAACTTTGCCAAACGATTTCCGCAGATATGAAACTAATATTTCCGCATTCAGTTCCCCTTGTCAACGTTTTGATGACTTTTAACAATGAGTTAAAGTCGCGAGGTGGACGCCGTCAGCCACCGGCCGTGGCGGTCATGCCTGAAAGAAGGCCGAATGATAGTCCTTGCCAACAATGAGGACCCGCGGCGGCCAGCTACTGGTCGCGTTCATAACTGTCATCGTGGTGTATCCTTTCGCACGGCGTGAAACTGTAAAGATTCTGACGTGACCACTCCTTGCGTTGAAACTTTTGGACGTCGAGGTACAAAGCAACAGGCGAGCTTTTTCATTGGTTGGAAAAACGAGCGAAATAATGTTATTGGTCAGGAGCCGACTCGGCTCCCCTTTCCACGTTTGCTTTTCCATGACGAGTCGAGTATTACCATAGAAACAAAGATTTTAACTCCGAATTTCTCAAAACTGGCCGATAACTTCTGAATGGCATTGCAGCGGTGAAATAAGCAGATTTAGATCTACCTCTGCCAACTCTTATCATCAAATCGTATAGAAAATTCCAAGTTTTACATAAGGGGCCGTGCTAATAAAAAAAAAAAAAAAAAAAAAAATCGCATCCTGCGACAAAACTATTTTTAACATATAGGCTACTAATAAAAAAAAAAAAAAAAAAAAATCGCATCCTGCGACAAAAACCTAAAAAAAAGAAAGAAAAAAGAAATCGAAATTTAGCTTTGTCAAACTCAAAGTCAAAGCCAAGAATCGACGAGCACTTCTTAACTAATTTCCCCCCGCGCCGCGCCATGCGCTCTCCTCTCGCCTGCTAATAGTTGTGTCCACGTCCGGAACCCTTTCCTCCTCCTCCTCCTCCCCACTGTCGGCTCGGCTCGGCACCTTCGCGTCGAGCGCGTCGCGATGTCGCTGTTTATTTGGTCAATGTTGTCTTGTTGTTCACCCAGAGGCCACCCGAGCAGCTTAAACAGCCGGACTAATAAGAGATAGGCAGCATGATGCACAAACATTTAGCGCGCAAGTGTGTCTATAGACGCAACACCTGAGGAGCGAGAGAGAAAGAGAAACGGGAGGCGGCGCGGGGCGGAACGGGGGGGTCGCGGGGGAGAGAAAAGTTTGTGTGCGTGCGAGAGAGAGAAAGAGACGACTGAGGGATGGGAGGTGAGCGTGGGTGGGAGAGAGAGAGAGAGAGAGAGAGAGACGGAGGCGACCGCGTGGCGGCGCGCGCGGGGTGGTGCGGTAGACAGAGAAAGAGAGTGTGCAATATAAATATACACTGAGCTGTATAGACCATACTTAATATTTACTGTGGAAATATAAAAGTGTGCTGAGCCAGGAGTGTGCTCTGCGCTGCGTAGATTAAACATCACGGCCCGCGAGCCAGCCGCGGTGCGGCGGGGCGGGGCGGGGCGGGGCGGGGCGGGGCGGGGCGGCGGGGCGGGGCGGGGATATCGGCGAATGGGATTGGGCAGTGAGTGGAGGTGAGGTGGGGGGGGGGGGGGGCTGGAATTAGACACCTTTGCTGCTTGTTCAGAAGCGCCGCCCCGCCCCGCCCCGCGGCAGACACAGTCATGGCGCGCGCTGGTCTCCCCCCGGTGCTGAGCTGAGCTGAGCATGCGCCAGGCGAGGCCTCCGAACACATGCACCCTCCAGTCTGCTCTTGTTGTGCGATACTCGCGATAAACGATTTACTGTAAAATAATGTTCCGGCGGCGTCATTTGTAAGGCAGCATTTCGCACAGAATTCGCGAATTAATTGACGGAAGATGTACGTCGTTCTGCATTCATACCGCGAATAAAGAAATGGATCCGGGCTGCCGGCCGCGCGCCAGGCCGCTGGGGGGAGCTTTCAGGCTCGGCCGAGGCGACGGCGGTGCACCGGGAGTCGCCTACGTACAGGACGGGGGTTCTGCAGCGCAACTTGGGGCGGACTTGGGCCGGTCCCGGCCCGGTCGGCACGAGGAGGAGGTGGAGGGTAGTTTTGTGGCTGTGAGACTGTAGCCGCTCTTGCGCTGCGCTTGGCTGCAGACGACTTATCAGGCCGGCCGGGCCGGGCCGGAGGGAAGGTTATCTCCCATACGGGACGGGAGCTTTCCACTCTGTCCTAACGGGGCGCAGCGCGGGGGCGGCACCAGCCTCGGACGTGAGCAGTGAGCTGTCGGGCCCCGCCCCGCCCCGCCCCGCCCGGCCCCGCCCCGCCCCGCCCCGCCCCGCCCGGCACCAGGCACCACGGGGCTCAATCTTATTTTAGTCACATGATAAATTTTCCACTCGTCGGCAGCAGGGCGTGGAGTATTATGGATGGAGGGGTGGATGGATGCAGCCGCGCGGAGCAGGCGCACACGAAAAAAAAATATTAGCTAAAGTAGCTAATGCATTAGCTGGTATGGCCTTGGCTAACGGTTAAGATGTTCTCCTTCACAGCCCATGCGTTTGTTCCTAGGCAACTTTGAGAGCTAATATCTCAGCTGTTACAACTGACGATTAGCTAAGGCAGCTAATATTATTACTTAAGGCCATACCAGCTAATGCATTAGCTATTTTAGCTAATTTATTTTTTGTGCAGCCTGCGTCTGTTCGCCCGCCCGCTCCGCCCCGCCCGCCCCGCCCGCCCCGCCCCGCCCCGCCCCGCCCCGCCCCGCCCCGCCCCGCCCCGCCCCGCCCGCCCCGCCAGCCCCGCCCGCCCCGCCCCGCCCGGCTCCCGTGCGGTATCAGTATTTGCGCGACGTGTTTGTCCGTGCCGCACGCTTATCGCCAGCATACCTTTGCCCCGTGATTAAGAGACGGCCGGCGCGCTGCCATGGCGGAAACATTCTTCTCTCGTTACGAAAGGACCGCCTGGTGCTGCTGCAGCGGGACCAGGGGCCGGGCCTTGTACACTGGAAAAACAAAGGTGCTAAGTCCTACCTTTAAAATGCACTAAGAAAATTTAGTGCCTTTGGAAAGGCCGAGGGGGTATGTACTCTCGACACCTGTGACCCGACTATTACGTCTATTACGCTCTATTACGCCTCAAAAATATCGAAATTCAGGTAAAAACAGCCAAAATCAACTCAAAAATAGGTAAATTTAGGAGAATTTCGGCTCATACGCCACTATTACGCGTGCTAATATTGACAGAGTGACCCGACTATTACGCGAGTGCATACCCCCTCGGGAAAGGCACTAAGATTTAGTGATCTAGGAGAAGCAACTAAATTTTGTTAGTGCCTTTTAAGGAAGGACTTAGCATCTTTAGCTGACCTGCTGCGTATACTCCATGCAAATTTAGTGCCTTTGCAAAGGCACCAAGATTTAGTGCCCCAGGAAAGGCAACTAAACGTAGCACTTGATTTTAGCACCCCAGGAAAGGCGTTGCTTAGCACCTTTGTTTTTCCGGTGTAGTGGCTAGATAACTACTCGCCCCCTCCGACCCCTCCACCCCGAAATAAAATGCATCGTCCGTCGCTCTCTATGTACCAAAGTTTTTAGAGCATTTTGAGCAAGTATTTTTTTTTTCTCTCCATACGTTACTTGCGTCTGCGCGTGCGTTACTCGAAAGCACCGCGATACTCGTCTCGCTCGCCTCTACCCCCTTCCTACGATGTCCCGCGGTGCGGCGCGGCCCACCCGCCTCGCCTCGCCTCACCTCCGCCGATAATTCCTTTGGCACACAGAACAACGTGAGTCCCGCCGGCCCGGCCGCGTGCGCGCGCACGCACTCGCACTCACACACTCACACTCACACATTCACACACTCGCACTCACTCACACACACACTCACACTCACACTCACACACTCTCACTCACTCACACACTCACTCACAGTCGAGTATAGGAGAAGAGACGCACTCTTCCTCCAAGCTCCACGTTCTATCCTCGCCTCATGGCGCGGAAATAGATATTCGATCATATTTTTCGCCCACACATAAGTGCAAACCAATCGCCCAAAGGGAAATTATCTCGTCCTAGTAGAATGAAATATTGTCAAGTAATATTTGTATAAATATGGGTCGCGGTGACCATTGCTGGATAATTTTTCACAGTGCAGGGTACGTGTGTACTCGCTTAATTTTCCAGCCGGCTAAAGCAGAAAATGACGCAGTGTAGGTGAGTTTGGAAATGAGTGCGGGCGCTGGGGCTGGGCTCCGGCCCGCCCAGCTCCGCCCCGCCCGCCTCGGCTGCGGCCCAATTAAACACACCGCGAATATATTTTGGCAGCGCGCTATTGGCACGGCGGTGTCAAACAACGACGCCCCGTCTTCCCTCTCTTATTCGCACGACGAACGAAGAGATTGGGCTGTAGCGTGCCTCCCATCTCCCTCCCGTTCCCTCGTCCTCTCTCTCTCGCTCTCTCTCTCTCTCTCTCTCTCTCTCTCTCTCTCTCTCTCTCTCTCTCTCTCTCTCTCTCTCTCTCTCTCTCTCTCTCTCTCTCTCTCTCTCTCTCTCTCTCTCTCTCTCTTTCTCGCTTTGTTCGTCAGGTTGTCGTTATTCGCACCAACTTTGACGTTCCGGCTCTCTGTACATAAAATGTTGACCCAGAACACACAGCCAGACGAGTAGGCCAACCACCACCACCTCCACCACCACCACCACCACCACCACCACCACCACCACCACCACCACCACCACCAGCACCACCGCGTTAGGTCGGGGCTCCACGCGGCCAGACACGAAGCGAACACGGAGACACTCTCACTCGCTTCAGCAGGACCCACACTCTAAATGACTACGGACATTTTTGTAACTAGCTCTGAACGTTTTTGTACGTCACTAACCTAGATACAATTTTGACCTCTTAATTGTCTGCCGTTCGTTACGATTTATCTAAATTTGTAACTGAACTGACACATAATATTGTATCTTATTTAGTGACGTACAAAAACGTTCAGAGCTAGTTACAAAAATGTCCATAGTCATTTAGAGTGCAGGACGCTCTCTCGTGCGGGTGTCTTTGGAAGAGAAAAGATTTATACAAGGTAGACGCACGTTAAAACCGTGTGAGGCTGAGCTAAAAGTGCGTCTACCTTGGCCTGCGGCGCGCTGAAGTTGGATGCTAAAACACCGATAATCTACAATTGGTAGTTGTGCATTGGTGGTTGGCAAGCCTGTCCACATCTCTCATCCCACGTCTCACGCCTGGCGCCTCACCTCACGCCGTCTTCCCGTCGGTCTCCCCTTGGCGCATTCTGACAGGGCTGAGCATTTCAAGTTCAAATTAAATTTAAATTTAAATTTAGCTCAGCCAAAAATTTAGCTCAGCCAATAAAAAAATCAATTCCTCTATAAACTTAACACCACTCGCAAGAAAACATTGGCAGATTGGCTGATGCTGTTGTAGAGAAATGGCCCTTGGTCTCTGGCGGTCAAATATCCTGGCCTCATGGCCTACCCGTCCCCACTGTCGCGCACCCCCGCATTGTTGTTACGCGTCCTTAACTACCGCCTCGCCCCATTCCTGTGCTGACCCTTGCCTGGAATACACGTGCTCTCCTGTCCTGTGATCCCTTGCCTTATTCCTAGTAGAGGTCCCGTACTCGCTCTCGGCCCGACTACGCGGATCTTTACACTGTAAAAAGGTCGCCGTCGGGTATAGGCTGGTCATCGCTTTGCGAAATAAAAATAAAAAATTCTAACGCTAACGCGTCAAACGGCCCCCTAGATGTAAACACTTACCTTAAAATAACATAGAAATTTAACATATAATATCAAAACTGTTTGTGAAAGTCAATTTATCATGATATTCGTGAGCCACAGATCTGCCGCACAAAATGTCGCCCAGGCTACCAACAACGCTCTTCTGCTGGCCAGTCAATCCAACGTAAAATACTCTTTAAAATTTTAAATTTGGAAAAGAAGTCAAAGGGTGTTGCAGGCGTTTAGCAAACAATAATGGAAGGATTTATGGATTACCATAAGGACACACAAGAAAACTCGTTTATACCATTTAGCGAAAACATAAACTTGAGACTGAATCTTAGGTTGGCGGGATAGTTACAAGCCCCGCCCACTTTCAAATAAAATTATTGGAAGGCGGAATTACAGTCCCAGCCAACAATCAGGAGCCGCGGCTGGCAGCTAGTGGTCGCGTCTGAAACTATCCTGGTGGTGCATCCTTTTGCACGGCGCGAAACTGCTGCGATTCTGACGTGACCACTCCCGCCTAGAAACTTTTGGACATCGAGGTACAAGTGATCTTTTTCATTGGTTGGGAAAAAGCGCGAAATAGTTTTATTGGTCGAACCTTCCCCGATCCAGCTCGGCCTTGCTGCTCCGCTCGCAATTACCATAGAAACAGCGAATGCAAACTAATTTTATGCAAAAACGTATAGACAGTTTGACATATCGCACCTATCTCAAAAAAATTCTAATTTTTCGTAGTAATTTTCATCATAATTTTGTACGAATCGCTTGGGCACGATCGGCTGCGGCCATAAGGGGCCATCGTCAAGCAGAATAATAAACTCACTGGCGTGTGCAATAGGCACCCCTAACGGGGGCATAAAAACAGAGAACAACCGTATGCATAGTAGGGTAGATTACTTGCGTTCTGCAAATCTTTGTCATTGTGAAAAATATATCTGTAAATTTACGACTTGTTTCGTAATTTGTGATTTACAAACGGTGTAACTTTACGGTCGTAATCGTAAATTTACGAAAGCCAATTTGTGCTCTTTTAGGAATCACAAGTTGATACCAAGTGTCCTTATAATTTTGTAATTTTACAATGTGACATCGTAACTTTACGACATTTATCATGGAAAATTTTCCCGTAACTCTTACAAACAATTTTCACAGTGGTGCCTCGTGTGCTTTCGAGTGCTTACCTATCGAACTTGTTGCGGAAGATTGGACAGCTCAAGGCTCAGGCTGGACCGAACAGGGTGATCAGCTCATTGGCTGGGCGGGGCGTGGTGGGGCGTGGCGGGGCGTGGTAGGGCGTGGAGCTGCCTGGGTGGTCCCCACTACCTGTTGAGCCCGGTATCACACCGTACACCGCCTGCCTCCCGCCCGGGCCGGGCGGGGCCGGGTAGCTCCGCGAAACCCCCCCTGTTTGCTTGTCTCTTATCAGTGTGCCAACTCGAGTCTCTCTCCTCTGCCTCCGCTCTCTCTCTCTCTCTCTCTCTCTCTCTCTCTCTCTCTCTCTCTCTCTCTCTCTCTCTCTCTCCAATAGCTATGCGCACGGACCCTTCGCTGCCACGAATATCTGAGGTGAACTGCAGCCGCTAGTCCTCAGGATCGCTAGACAACCCTTTACAACCAAACTGCTAGACTTTTGCACGAATAAATTATGCGTTGGCTCTCGGCGTAACTCTTCTTTCCGTCACGGAACCCCAAAGTAATATTTTCCCTCGCGTGACGCTTGAGGAAGGGGATGCATAAACAGTGTGGGTGTGGTGTGGGGGATGAGTTTCCTATCCTGGCCTGGCGTCCCCCCGTCCCGTCCCGTCCCCACAGGACCCTGGGGCCGGAGCCGGGCCCGAGGTGGGGGCCGCCGCCCCGCCCCGCCGCTGTCCGTCGTAGGTCTTCCATACGAGCCCTATCTCCAAGCGCCCGGCACACTCACCCTCCAGCCCCTCCTCATTCCCCCCCCCCCCTCTCTCTCTCTCTCTCTCTCTCTCTCTCTCTCTCTCTCTCTCTCTCTTCTCTCCGCGCGTGTGTGTGTGTGTGTGTGTGTGTGTGTTTTTTGTAGAGAAGGGGGTGGAGGTTGCAGGAAAGTTGAATGCTCATGATGAATTACGACTCTTTATTACGTAATGATTGACCCAGGACCCATATCGTAAAAATATTTCGCACCCGCGCATCAGTATACCCTACCCGATGGATCTCTGTCAACTCTTCGTCAAACGCTCTTTGGCTTTCCTTTAAAAAAAAAAAAAAAACGAAAATTATTCCCCAGCAGTGTTGTAAATGAGTGTCAGTGGCGCGGTGAGGGCGCCTCCCCTGCCTCGCCCCGCGCCCGTGAGCTGCAGCGGCCGGCGGGTCCAGACTGCAGCCCAGCCCAGCCCAGCCCGCGCGGCCTGTAAAAGAGCAGGAGCGTGTGATAAACAATCTCCGCGGGAGACACGTTCTGGCCCCGCCCCGCCCCGCCCCGCCCCGCCCCGCCCCGCCCCGCCCCGAGGTCACGTGTCGAGCTTGCGGCTTTGAGTGGTGGCGCCGCGCCGGCCGCATTTCAATCAGTTCCCCATCGTCGAAATAATTGCCAAACGATTTGTTGTGAGTCACAACAACCCTCCCCTTCCCTCCCCTCCCTCCGTCGCGTCGCACCGCCGCCGGGCCGGCGCATGGGAGACTCGAGGCAGCATTTTAGGATCACGAACAGGGGATTTATATTTTTGGAAAGTTTTAATTTGTTACTCACGCCTATTCAACAGAGGAAATTTTTGTCTGAAGTTTCTGTGTACTGCACTGGGCACTGGTGCAGCAACACTGTACAACACGGTACCAGGTACGGTGCACCGTACCTGCGAAATTGAAATATGATGCGGAGCACAGAGTACGGAGAGACCGTACCCACTGATTTTATACCACGGAGCCGTGAAACGGCTTCACCGTACCCTCTAAAAGCGGTACGGAAGAACCGTTTTCGAGCTCCGTAGCACTCAAACCGAGGAACGGTTGACCGTACTTAGTGCGGTAACCAGCGGAAATTAATTAGCGGTTGCTAACCGTCATCTCGCCGTTATTATTTTTTACAGTGAAGCTGTTTTCGACTGAACAAAGCTGGTATATGGAATTGTGTTTTGTCCGTATGCAAAAAGGAAAGGGGAAAAAGTAACGACGGCGTGAAATTAGTGGACGTCGCGTCGCGCTGGCGCAGTGGCGTTTTGTCGTGCAAGTTTGCCAACACGCGGGGCGGGGGGCAAAGGGCTGATTGGTCGGGGCGGGGCGGGCCGGGCCGGGGCGGGCCGGGGCGGGCTGCAGAGGCCGCCATTAGGGCGCGGCGGACAATCCGCGGGAGGGGGGGGGGCAAATAAAGAGGAGCGGCGCAGTGCAGCGGGGACTGCAAATCAATTGTCAATCAGGGCGTGGCGTGGCGCGGCGTGGCGTGGCGTGGCGTGGCGCGGCGTGGCGTGGCGTGGCGTGGCGCGGCGTGGCGTGGCGTGGCGCGGCGCCGAGTGCGACAAACACGGGGGCTGACGGGCGTGCGACGCCCCGCCCCGCCGCGCTGATTGCGAACGCTCACGGCGCGCCGTGCGTTTCTCTCGCTAAATGGCGCGGCGCGCGAAAAAACTAGTCGCGGACGCTCTGGACTTTGTTGGGCAGAGCTGTTATCCGAGAGAGCGACCGCCCCGCCCCGCCCCACCCCGCCCCGCCCCGCCCCGCCCACCCCGCGCGCTAGCCAGACACCATAGCTCCGTGTTTGAATTTCTCATCTTGAACGTGGCGTGTCGGCATGCACAACAACGCATTGGCTCCAAAAAAAGGAGATAAAACGAAGGTAAAAAGGGAGAGGGACAGAAAAAAAGAAGGAAATGGTTTGGAAAGGGCGTTGTGTTTACCGGCTGATGGGCCCCGGGCCGGGCCGGCCCGCCCCGGTCGGCTAGACGCACCGGGCCAACCTGCTATATTTGCTTTCGTTTGGTGTTTACTGCCACCCACTGCATCGCGGCCGCCCCGCCCCGCCCCGCCCCGGCCCGCCCGGATACCTTGTGGTTAGTGTTCGCCACGTCGCCTTCTCCAGAGAGCGTCCCCGCGTTTTTAGTTATACCGACATCTTTTAATATTTCAGCCCGAGGTGACGTATCTACCTAGTATCGTAGTGTTACTTGGGTTGGTCTCGGCGTGGAGATTTGGTGTCCTCGATCTTCCAATGAATAGTCATTGCGATTAAACTTTGCCGCTATGGCTTGCGCGCCTCTGAATACAGAATTCTGCGCCCCCACCCCGCTTTTTTGCCCCCCCCCTCTCCACCTCCCCAAGGAGGCTGCGCTTCTCTTCAGGACTTGCGCTGCTCGGTACAGCCAGCAGCAGGGCCCGGCCCGGCTCGGCTCGGCTCGGCTTCATCTTAGAAGTTTCAATATCTCGTAGCGTCTCGCTCAAACGTTGTTTACCCCGGACGCCGTCCCCTCGGGTCCCCTCGGGCATCGCGACTCGCCCTTCTCTGCAGCAGCGCTCCCCGCGCCGCTCCGCCCATGCCGCTCCCCGCCCCGCTCTCCGCCCCGCTCCCCGCCCCGCTCCGCCCGCTCTCCGCCCCGCTCTCCGCCCCGCTCCCCGCCCGCTCCCCACGCCGCTCTCCGCCCCGCTCCCCGCCCGCTCCCACGCCGCTCTCCGCCCCGCTCTCCGCCCCGCTCCCTGCCCCGCTTTCCGCCCCGCTCTCCGCCCCGCTCGCCGCCCCACTCCCCACGCCGCTCTCTCGCCCCGCTCTCCGCCCCGCTCTCCGCCCCGCTCTCCGCCCCGCTCGCCGCCCCACTCCCCACGCCGCTCCCCACGCCGCTCCCCGCGCGGCTCCCCACGCCACGCCGCTCCACACGCCGCTCCCCACGCCGCTCCCCACGCCGCTCCCCACGCCACGCCACTCCGCTCCCCACTCCGCTCCCCACGCCGCTCCCCGCGCCGGTCCTCGTCGCACCACTCGTCGTCGCTCTGCACTGATCCGATGGCGGAGAGGCGAGGGTTTTGGGGCCGCTGGCGATGCCGGCCGGGGCTGAGGTCGTGCGACCGTAGCTGTAGTGTACCGTACCGCGCCGAGCGCCCAGCGCAGACCCCTCACTGGAAGCCCAAGCTGCCCATTCAAGGGCGAGACATTCCCAGTAAAATTCACACTTGTTTCAAGTTGCTGCGGAAAAAATCCTCGTACAACTAGTGGACCTACAGTATTTTGTAAAATGCTACTTATAAAATATGCTGTAAATTTACTACATCCCTTGCTGTGCTTGCTCGCCAATACATTCCAAGTTGATGCAATTTGAAATTGTAATTTCACAAAGGCTTTATGTGAAAAATTTGCCCGTGAAACCTCCAACTATTTTTCACAGTGCTTTATTTGCGTACTCTGGTTCCTTTAAAACCAAATATACGATTTAAAAATAATCTACCTACTAGCTGCCTCTGTGAGCCATACACTGCGTGAACGCCCCGATACGGGGGTCGCCGGGAGTCGGCCCGGCCGGCAGCCGGGCGCGCCCGGCGGGTAGGCAGACCCGCTCGCCACGCCCGCTGGGCGCGCGGCGGACCTCCCGGGCGCTTCCAGCCGCCTATGCCTCTGGTCTGGCCCTGCCTGCCTGCAGTCGGTCCGTCGCGCTCGCTCGTCTACGTTTCTGTTCTGTTTCTCTCTCCTTGTTCTACCACCTGACCGACCTGACGCTGCGTACAGTATTTCTGGGACCTTTGGCAAACCCGAATGAGGGAGGGAGGGAGGGCGTGGAGGGGGAAGTCTGAGAGAGAGAGAGAGAGAGAGAGAGAGAGAGAGAGAGAGAGAGAGAGAGAGAGAGAGAGAGAGAGAGAGAGAGAGAGAGAGAGAGGGGGGGGGGGGAGGGTTCTCCATGGTCTGCCGGGCCCTGCCCAGCCCGGCCCCGCCATGGTACGGTCCGTGGTGTCCCCGTCAGAGCGTCGCGGGGAAACATGTAAATATTGACTCTGTCTCTCTCGCTCTCCTCCCCTTCTCCCCTGCGACGCGCCTCCGCTTCCCCGTCCTTTTCTCTGTGCCCGTCTCTTCTTTCCTCTGCATTTATCATATTTCCTTTTTTCGGTGCGGCTTCTATTACGGTGCGGAGTTAGGGAGTTTGGAACATGTTTTTACTTTAGGAGATGATCCATTCATTTAAAGCTAGCCTGAACTTAACACATTGAGTGAGACGTCACCACATAGAGGTCACGCTCGGGTGTTAAACCATGGGGAATAAAAATGTGTTCAAGGACCATTGCTCTTTAGCTTCAGGGCTTAACTTTTGGCTGAGATACCTTAATACCTTAATACCTTCAAACACCCACATCGTCACACTAACCGCACTCCAGAGATTATGATGTCTCTTATCTGCTTCTAATTTCGATATTAATTCAGTTTTTCCCTTTATGTTTTTTGCAACGTTGACATTTCCACTTTCTCTATGCAGTAGTTTTACATTTTAATGTTCACAATGTTACATATCTCGTCACAGAAACGATGTAAGTTTTCCTCACATTTTTCCAAGAAATGAGCTCTGAGCTCTTTCCGGCGCGGCGAGCTGTCTGCGTCGTGCCGTCGGTCATCTCCGGGACGTACAGAGAAAGCTCACCTCAGCTCGCCCGAGGGACTCGTGCGCGCGGTGGGGCGGGGCGGGGCGGGGCGGGGCGGGCGCACATCCTTTTAGCATTGTGTAAACTGACTCCACAAATAACGACCGCGCGACCCAGTCATATGGAAGCATTCCTCCACGACTGTACCCGCCCGGAAAACCCGGAACAAAAAAAAGAAAAAATAACTCTAAAAGCAACACACGAAACTTGAGTCCACTTAGTGCAGGCATATGTTTTTCTCTTGTTTTTAAAAATATATTCTGCATTACAGTACAAAAAAAAGTCCGGCTTATAATTCTAAATTTATATTACCTGCACAAAAAATCGTAAAGAACCCGCGGCGCAGCGTCACCCGGCCACAGAGACTCGCGAGTCATCACGGCCCGTCCGGCCCCCCCCCGGCCCGCCCCCGGCCCGCCCCCGGCCCGCCCCCGGCCCGCCCCCGGTCCGCCCCGGCCCGCCCCCGGTCCGCCCCGGCCCGCCCCGGCCCGCCCGCCCCGCCGCCCCCGGCCCGCCCCCTGCCCCTGCCCGCCCCCGGCCCGCCCCCGGCCCGCCCCCGGCCCACCCCGGCCCGCCCCCGGCCCGCCCCTGCCCGCCCCGGCCCGCCCCCGGCCCGCCCCTGCCCGCCCCCGGCCCGCCCCCTGGAGTGGTACCGGAGGTTGTCACGTGTCATGTGTCGCACAATGAGTGAGCCTGGCTCGGGCCGCGGACCGGAAGGATGCCCCGCACACGGAATATTGTTTAGTTCTTCGTCCTACTTTGATTTTGACCTTATCTAGCGATCTAAGTTCTTGCAACCTTTTAAAATTTCTCTTCGCCTCAGATTGGGTTAAAGTTATACTTGTGCATGGGAACATGGGAAAATCTTGTACAGTGCAGACTTTTTTTGGTATTACGCTGAATTACACTGGTCGATTCGACACCGGTATATAACACCCTGGATTCGATCACAGCACGTTTTCCTGTTTGTCGGTCATACGAAAGTGAATGCCCACTCGCACGGTGATACACTTTTCGTTGTACGACTCGTCCTCGCAAGTACTCGCAAGTACTCGCAAGTACTCGCGCAAGTTGTGGGGTTTCTGATCATGGACGTTTGGAGTGGGCTAAATCATAACCGTCGCAAAACGCAACTTGATGCTGTCCTGGTGTGCTCCTGGGCCGGTAGGGGTGGGATTATGTCGTGGTGATGGACGAGGCGGGGCGGCTCGGGACGGCGCCCACCTGCCAGGGATTAGCACCCCGACGGCCCCGCCCCGCCCCGCCCCGCCCCGCCCAGGCGATCAGCCCGGGGCGCGCGTCTCCGCCGGCACACACACACACACACACACACGCGCGCGCGCAGCTTCAGCTCGGCCGGGCTGGGTCAGGCCCCAGCCCAGCAAGTAAAGTGGCGAGAAATCGCGCATTGTTGCCTTCGTAAACGACCGGCGTGTTTGTTTGTTTGTTTGCCCCGTGTTTGCAGCTCGCTTCCTCCGTTTGCTCGCCCCGTTGTTCATTGATCTCCCGCGCCACGCCCCGCCACCGCCACGCCCCGCCACGCCCCCGGACCCCCTGCCGGCGGTGATGGAGGAGGCGGAGGAGGAGGTCCCCCACGGCCCCCCGGCTCCCCGCCCGGGCCCCGCCCCGCCCCGCCCCGCCCCGCCGCAGCCTCCGCGCTCAGCTCCATTCAGACATTTACTCATTCATTCATTGATTCGCATCCCGCACGAGTGTCCTGTCCCGTCCTGCACGTCCTTCTCTCTGTGTACGTCCCCGGCCCCGGCCACCACGATCATCCCCCGCGTGTTTCTCCCCTGCGCGGCGCTGTACGCCGTCCATTTTCGGCACAGCCCCTGCCGCCCCGCCCCGCCCCGCCCCCGCCCCGCCCCGCCCCGCCCCGCCAGTTCCGCCCTGCTCCACACCGGCTCGGCTGGGCTCGGCTGCGTTCAGAGCGTCGTTTCAGCAAACACGACGCTGCTGCGCCCGCGCCGTCGTAGCGCCGGCAGCCCCGCCCCGCCCCGCCCCGCCCCGCCCCGCCCCTGCTCGCGCACATAGACGAAGACAGTGGGAGGAGGGGGTTGGCCAAATACAAATATACTCAGGATATAAAATGCATGGTACTTCGCTGCCATTTACGGTCCCCACCCCGCCCGGCCCTCCCTCACCTCACCCCGCTCGCCGCACATTTTCCCAGTGCACTGTTTCTTCTCTCTTCGTTATGTATACCGTCAGATGCCGTAATTTCGGACACGTGCCCTAATTTCGGACAAAATGCAGAAAACTTCTAAAATGAACCTATTTCGGCCATTTTTTGAGATATTTAAAATCTCGAAACGGCATTGGAAAGCTGAGATTCTAGTCTACCGAATCGCGTTATCGTGGCATCGATTTTTGTTTTATCTTTAACGGTCAAAGAACTTAAGCGTTTAGACTCGCTTAACGAAAAACGCGGATATTTAATGTAGGCTCCCCGGAAGTCGGGGGCTCGTGAACACGAGAGGTGCCCCCGGGATGACCGTCTCAAACATTAACGTACGGTCCTTCGCCTACAAAATGACGTCAGAATTTTTTTTTAAACTCAAACTGTTTTTGTGGTACGGGCGCATTTGTGATGGTGCCACAATTTCGGACAGATTTTTCTCTTAGTATGGAATCACGTTTTCAGCTAAGTATTAGGTATCCAAAACGCATCCACATGGAATGTGGGGTAGGGGTCGGCGGGGGAGGATGCGGTCGACCCCCCCCCTACCCTCCCACCCCTCCCCCTAAAGTGGTTGCCATGACGCGACGGCATCTGAAATGGCAAACCACTGAGAGTAGGCAAAACGTGTACCGGTGCCACTATGCTTGTGACTAAATTGATCGCACCGTGTGGTGCCGACGCCACGTCACGCCTGCACTCTTCCGCCGCCGAGCCACGCCGCGCCACGCCACGCCCTGCAGCCTGCTCTGCCACCTTCCTCCTCCCCTGGCGGCACGGCGTGGCGCGGCAGGGCAGTAGACCGGGTCAAACTACATCGAGGTCTAAAATGTTCAGAGGAGTGCTCGAGTCTTGGTGCTACTTAAAAAAAAAAATTTGAGACCGGTCCGGACTTGATCGGACATCGGGAAAAGGTCGCACGAGGGGCTTAACGTTTTGAAAACCGCTGATTCCCCAATGTATATTTTTCGGCCCGAAATATTGATTTTAGAAAAAAAAATTACTTGACAAAAGTTGCTCATACTGCGATTTTACTCCAGGAACCATTTTAAAAATCGAAAATCACGAAAAAACGAAAATGTTACTGCCTACCTTCACGGCGCAAACAGTAATGACGACCCTTCACAATTCGAAAACGTTTGACTAACATTTTCATGCCTCCTAAGGAGTAATCTTGACGAGATAGAAATCTTTCGGGAGTTAAATTTTGTCCGTTTTGCTCTATTTCTTACCGTTTAAAGATATTGATAAAATTTACAGCAATTAATTATTCATCCCGTTGTCTGACCCCCTCCCCCCACACACACACACTACTATGTCACTTCCTGAGTAACCTCAACGCCCATGACCCGGATTCGTTCCATATATGGCTTTTTACTGATTTCTTCTAGCGAAATCAACTTTTTTTCCGAAATTACGGCACGTGTCCGAAATTAGGGCACATCCGTGCCTAAGTTCGGACACTCTTTCAAGGGCTGCTCTGGGTTAAGATGATGTTATCAAAATCTGTCATGGGTATCATCCGATAGGTCCCGAGCCACAGTACTTACAATAACAACAGATTTCTCATACTCAATCGCGTGTTCACGAAACAGGGGAAAAACCGCTGAAACTGTCCGAAATTAGGGCATCTGACGGTACATAAGAGGAGAACTGGAAGAGACACAGTTACGTTTTATCTCGCTTGTGTGTCACGCGAGGCCACCGGCCCGCTTGTGTGTCAAGGTGTCAAGGTCGAGTCAAGACTGGGAGCTTGGTCTTCTCTTTTCCTGCACGTTTGATCTGTTGGTTGCACCAGCACGCTACACTGTATTGCGATCAGTTTAATTAACTCTGCGTCCTCCACTTCTCAAGCCATTCCACCCTGATCCTTATTCACCCACTTTCGCTCTTTTCCCTCCCCCCCCCCCCCTCCCCCGCACGCTTGTCGGCACACACTGCTCGTTGTTGACCCGGGATCAACGAGGGGGATCACTTGAGCCCCCGCGGATTTGCGGCTGCCAGAATAAAGATTGCCGGTAGGTTCAGCAGGTTGGCGACGCGGCCGAGCCCAGCCCCGCCCTGCCGCCTCACCGATTGAATTTGAGCGTAAGGCCGGAGAACATGAATATAAAACTGAGGGAGATGTTCGGGGAAAAGTGAAATAATTCAATTCTATTACGCGACGTTTTTACGCGTACTTCTAAGCGCTTTATTTATTTAGAGCATTTTTAAAAGGTCTATGAACACCGCGGTACTTAGTTCGACTAATTTGACCATTGGGATTTGAACCGCGTTTTTTTTTCTTTTGTTGTCGCGCGTTACTCTACGTCCTTTTCAACACTGTTAAACCGAGTGTGCAACTATTAAACACTTGAATGTGTGCAACTTTCAGTCTTACACGTCCAAGTGTACAACTCGGTATTTGTGCAAGTCCAAGTGTCAAACTTGCCAGTTGTACACTTGTAAGTGTTTAACTCGACATTTGTGCACTTGCATGTGTTCAACTGCCCCGTGCAACGTTTACCTTGTTGAACACTTGCAAGTGCACAATTGTCGAGTTAAACACTTACACAAGTGTACGACTGGCGAGTTTGACAATGCACAAATACCGAGTTGCGCACTTGCACCCGTTATACGGGAAGTTGCACACTTACAAGTGTTGAACAGTTGAACACTTAGTTTCACAGTGAAGCCACCAAGATTTCTACCCCTTCTTCAAAGATGTCCCCGTCTCTTCAAGCTGTCGCGTCGCGATTGGCCCGCCCCGCCCCGCCCCGCCCCGCCCCGCCCAGCCCCGCCCCGCCCCACCCGCGGCCCCACGCCTGCCTATACTGCCCCCGACTCGACTGCGTGTCGTGTCTATAAAGGTTTGCCGATTATCCTCGCTGTCCAAACACTGATGGCACTCAGGCGCTCAAGTCCCGCAAACCCGCAAACAAGACTGTTTAGAGGAATATGTTGACCAGACACCAACAAGTAGCAGCGCGCGTAGCGGCGGGGCGGGGCGGGGCGGGGCGGGGCGCGGCGGGGCGCGGCGGGGCGCGGCGGGGCGCGGCGGGCGGGGCACCGCGGCCGTGCCATGGGCGCCAGGAGAGGGTCGTAGCTTAATGTGTGCTGAGCAAACGGCCTTCTGTTGAAATTAAACCTTTGCTCTTCCAATTTATGAGTTTGCAGCTCATCAAAAAAGTCAATTCGTAATCAGACACTCTCTCTGGGCCGGGCCGGGCGCTCCGCTGTGCACCGGTACCGCGCGACCAGCGCTTTCCAAATTTTCGCTGTCGAGTAACGAAGCCGCTCACCCAGAAAAACGTGTTCTTGGCCCAAGAAATGTCCTTGAGGAATCAAGAACATGGCCTTGGGACAATGAAATTTGCCTTCTCCCAAAGCCATGTACTTGATTCCTCAAGGACATTTCTTGTGCCAAGAACACGTTTTTCTGGGTGCTGTGCTGCTGGTGCCCTCCTGGCGAGCACGAGCGGGGCGGGGGCGTCACCACGTAGATGGTTTAATTTTTTGTTTTAAATTGACAGTTGCACGGAAAAAACGAGTTACTTAATATAGGCCAATCCAGGAACTAAAAATCTGTATCACTGTAAGAAAATGTCGTACAGGGTACGGGAAAATTTTCCATGGAAGATGTCGTACAATGACAATCCTAGATTGTAAATGTACAAGCACTGCGTATCGACTTGGAATCGAATGACGATCAAGAGTGGGAGGTTGGACATGTACGACTCATTTTGTAAATGGTAAATTACAAAAAATATCGTACATGTACGGAAATATTTTTCACAGTGATGGGGAGGTAAGCGTCTGTTACTACAACAAATACTCTGTTGGGAGAACAATCTGTTCGGACAACAAAATGGGTGTTCTCTTGTCCGAAACTAACAGAATGTTCCCCCAACAGACGCTTAGCTCTCCCAAGAAATTTTTAGTTCCTGGAACAGATTTCTTTTCTGTTAAGGCTATATTAACTTAACTGTCTGTTGTGAGAACTAAATCCTTTTTTTCCGTGTGCTTTCTGGTATTGTCATTAAGATACATAGACTTTTAACAAGGCGAATTTCTTCCGGTAAACTAAACCACTACCATGCCTCCAGAATGTCAAGTCCATACTAAGTGACACATGAGGCCTGCGAGAAAAAGCCTTTGGCAGCAGCGCTGTTTGCAGCGCCAGTGTCGGTACACTGCTCAGTGCTCGTCGCGGTCGGACCCGTCAACACAACTGTGCATGAATTAATCATGGGGAAATGAGACACACGCTGCCGCCCCGCCCCGCCCCGCCCCGCCCCGCCCCGCCCCGCCCCGCCCGCGCGCAGTCAATATTGGACATCCTTTCACAGTCGCGCAGCATCCCAACCCCAACCCTTCCCACCTGGACGGTGCCAGCCAGCAGCAGGTCCTGCAGGCCTGCAGGCCTACCTACCGTGTGTACAGGACACTTTACGCGATGGCCTTTTTTCTCTAATATTTGTGCATCTGTCAACGGGCCCAGCCCAGCGGCCCAGGGCAGGCGGGGCGTGGCGTGGCGGGGCGGGGCGGGGCGGGGCGGGGCGGGGCGCAGGCAGCACGGGTCCCTGCAGCACCGTGTGTGTGTGTGCGTGTGAGCGCGCGCGCTGCCGTGGTGCGGCTCTGTGTACATATTTATTCACTGCATGTCTTATAGGCTGCTCCCTTCGGACCTCATGGGTCTGGCCAAAGCCAGCAGAGAGGAGAGTTGATGGCAGCCCAGGCCCGGCCCGGCCGGCCCAGGCGAATGCAACCCCCTCCCCTTTGTCCATCCCCCTCCCCAACCCTCCATCAAGTCTCCTGACAACCCCTCTCCCCCCCTCCCGCCTCAGGACCGCATCCCTTATACTCTTACTCTCTTGCAGCTGCCCTTGGCGGGCGCACGGTACTCCCACTTCCGTCGCTTCCAACGAGTCGGGAGTATTTTAACGGAACTAACCGGTACTCTCTGTGTTGCCGAAGGCGTAGCGTACACGGAATCCAATAAAATACTCATCACAGTGAGTGAGTGTGTGTGTGTGTGGGGGGGGGGGGGGGGGGATGCCCACGCGCTTCTCGCGTATAAACTGGGTAATCGAGATTATGACTTCGTGTTGGGCATACACATATTCCTTTCTTTTTTTCCCGGTTCATTTTATTTTTCTCATTGCCGATTCCCTTCTGCTGGCGGCTTTTCCATTTTTGCCGCAGCGCTGGTAGAGAGACGCGCTGCGCGCAGGGCGGAGCGGGGCGGGGCGGGGCGGGGTGGGGTCGGACCTATGTTTGCTCATCTCTGTGCAGGGAGAGGAGCAGGCGGCGGCCGAACAGAGGGAGAGAGAGAGAGAGAGAGAGAGAGAGAGAGAGAGAGAGAGAGAGAGAGAGAGAGAGAGAGAGACGGGGGGGGGGGGGGAGCGGGACGTAGCCGGGTAAGAGAAAATAACTACCCTGCACTGGGGAAATATCTAGGGAGGTATACAGGCATGGCATGGGCATGGCCTTCTTCCTTGTAGCAGATTCTCTCTCGAAAAGTTGCAGGCGCGGTTGCACCGGTGTGCGCCCGGCCACATACACGCCGCAAAAATAAAACAAAGAAAAAAAGATTCAGTGTATCACTTTTTTTAAAGTGTAGGTACAGCGGTATGCGCTGGTCGTTTTTGCTCTAAACCAGAGCCATCCAGGCGCACTGTTAAACCGAATTGTCATCTGACGATAAACTTTGCTACGAATATTTCACCCAGAAAACGAAATTCTCAATTTCAGAGTAACATACTAATGCTTAGGGGTTTTGCCGACTATAATACGAACCAAGTATGTCATACTATTCTTTAGTATGTAATCCACTAATCCATGAGGTAAAAATGCCACATACTAAAGTTTAGTATGTCTGGTTAGTATGTCTAGTTAGTATGTGACATACTATTCCTCAGTAGGTTAGACCTCTAATCTAGGAAAAATGAATGCCGACCGATGTGATATTTAATTCAGCGGATCTTATTAAAATAGAAAAAGATTTGTCCTTGGTTATAAAGTATGCTCTTGTGATAGAATTTCCTACCTGTTATTTACAATGAGTACGCATTACTTTACTAAGGAAATACCTTACCCGACTGGGAGTTGAACCTCGGACTTCCGCGCTGCGATCCTATCACTTTACCCACTCGACCATCGGGACGTGATGGAAAAGCTGCTCCAACATCCCCACGACATTCCGTAGCCGAGTGCGGATGCGTTCCCAGATTCGATTGAATTTTAACATACTCAAGATTTGTATGTTAGGTTAGCTTGTTGCATTAGTATGTTAATCACTTGAACATTAGTATGTCAGTTAGGAGTTTTGCAATAGTATGTTTACCCTCTAAACATTAGTATACGCTTTAGAGTTTTCAATTAGAGTATAGTATTAGAATGTTAACATACTAAAAGCTAGAATGCCCTTTTCTGGGTGTTCGTCACAAGAGCTGTAATGAAACATTCGTCCCATGACATACATTTCGTCACTTGACATGAATCTTTCGTCACATGACATGAATCTTTCATCACACTGTGATGAACCATTTGTCATGTGACAAACCTTTCAAAAGTAAAATTTAGCACTGACTTTGTCGTAATGTGACGACCTAAAATTTTGCAGTGCGTAGAGCGTTTACCTCAGCCTGGTTGGAGCTTTGGAGCGGTCGCCTCGCCGTGGAGCGGGTGTCGGTGCGCCTCACACGAGGCTATCCTCGCCCGCTGCGCTGATGCGAGCCGACAGTCACGTGATAGAAATACCCCACGCTCAATCGAATTCAACAATTAACGTAACAGCGAACCGATCAGTTGGGATAAACAAACAAACAAACAAACAAACAGGCGGGATGAATGGAAAGACGGCGGCGCATGAGTGAAAGCTCGCGCCGCGCCGCGTCGGGCTGTCGGGCCCGGGGGAGGCGGGGCGGGGCGGGGCGGGGCGGCCGACAACGGACAGCCTCTACGCACCTCACCTCACCTCGGCGCTGTCAGGGGAAGACGATTTCGGACGACATTCGGCCCGGCCTGCCGGCGAGCGTGCAGAGTGGATGGAGAGCAGGCCAGGCCCGGCCCGGCAGGGGTCGTCAATGGGCATTGGGAAAATGAATGCAGTCAGTAGGCATGAAACCAAGCGGACGCCTCGCCCCGCTCCGCCTCGCCCCGCCCCAGCCCACCCCGCCCCACCCCGCCCCGCCCCGCCTCACTCGCGCACGCCCCGCCGGCCTCAGGGCTACAGTTGATGTTCAAACAAACCACCAGCAGCCGGGAGGGCGGCGGGGCGGGGGCGAGGAGGGGAGGGGGAGGAGGGAGGCATTGGATGAACCTGGCCGGGCTGGCTGGGCTCAGACCCTGTAAGTAAGGCTCCCCTCCCCTCCCCTCCCCTCACCCTGCCCCTTTATTCCTTTCCAACCACCTTTCCCCTGCGCCCCGGACCCCTCCGCCCGACCTCTCCCCTCCCCCCTCCTCTCCCCGCCTTGTCACCCCTTCACACTGAAGCTCGTGCCCGGCCTCATGCGGCAAAAGATGAGGATAGTTCAAAATTGCGTTCGGCCCACGCGAATTCGCGTGGATAATTGAGGTGGATTTAAATGAGTTCATTTCTTGAAACTACTTGAAACCTTTCTGTATTAAAGTTGGTCGGACATGACCTGTACGTGCTCCATCCGTTTGCTTTGCACCTCACATCCACCCACGACCGAGGGACGCGGCGCGGCGGTATCGCTCCTGACATCATCATTCCGGTTCGCGTGATGTCACCAATCCCATGATCAAACACAGGGCAAACTATGTGGCCGGATTAAACTTGGGCTGGGCGCACGATTTCAGCTTTGTTGTGGACTAGGCCTGTTTTTAGGGTTTTTCTTTTTTCTGGCTGTGTACTCTTTGACAAGGGCGAGGACTGTTCGTACATGTGTTCGAAAAACGGACACAAATGCCTCCCTGCGGCGTGGCATGGGGAGAGCACGGCCGCAACAAGAGAGACCACCTTGTCCCCACCCCACGCGCATCCCGTCATATCCTGTGAGAGACAACGTGAGAGAGAGAGAGAGAGAGAGAGAGAGAGAGAGAGAGAGAGAGAGAGAGAGAGAGAGAGAGAGAGGGGGGAGGGGGTGTCCTTCCTTGTGCCGCCGCACAGTCGTACCGCTACAAAAGTCAGATCGGAAATGAATGTGTGGAGCCAGGGGCGGCCCTATTATGCTATTATGCTCGCCAAACGGGAAGGAGGGACGACGATCATCACCACAGCTCTCTCTCTCTCTCTCTCTCTCTCTCTCTCTCTCTCTCTCTCTCTCTCTCCTCTCCTCTCCTCTCCTCTCCTCTCCTCTCTTCTCCTCTTCCGGTCTCCTGCGGCCCGGTGCGTTCACTGGAAAAACAAATGTGACATATGTAACGTCTGTAACGTGACCTATGGTTCTTTCCGTTCTTTCTTAAATATTAGTGTGGTGTTAGCTGCAATCATATTTTTAGTTACACCATCGTTTCAGGCGTAAAATTTCGATTCAAACGAGTATACATATGATAGGGTTCTTATTGCAAAACAACACATTGTAAGATGACGCAGGAATTCATTATCATTGCTGTGTCTTTGTTACGATTGCTCAGAACCCCATCATATATATGCTCGTTTGAACCGGAATTTTCCGGTGAAATGATGGTGACCTCAGAATTGAATACAGTCAATGATATGGAAGATATTGTAGAAAAACCATAAAACGCGCCGTCCGTCACGTTTCTTGATGCGACATGTGAACATGTCGCATCAAGAAACGTGACGCATGTCACATTAGTTTTTCCTGTGTTGCCCCGTTGTCCGATTGATAGTTTAGCGATACATCGATGAATGGGAGATGCTGTGCTGGGTCGTAAATCTCTCGCGTGGAGAGACGCGTCACTGTATTACGACGCAGAGGTTGAGGGGTGTGGGACCCGGGCCCGGGCTCCGGCTGCCCTTCCTAACTACTTGTCGAATCTAACTGGTCCACATGGAGTGCCTGTGCGTGCAGTGCAGTAGGCTATGTAGTTATACAGTTCAATAAAAAGAAAAGAACCCTCCGGCACAAGTTGCCTTCGCTTCGCAGCTAAACTTCTCTCAAACTGAACGGCAGACAAAATATTTTTACAAAAGGAGCACACAAAAATTGTTTGGAAATATTTGCAGTATCTGCAGTGGGTCCAATAACTAGCTGGACCCGCCTTGGCAAGCCCTGCCCCTGGCCCTGCCCCTGCCTGCGGCGGTAAAAGGCTCCCGCTAAACGGTATCACTCCACACCCCTTCATATCCGCCACCAGGAAGTCCCCCGCGGAGCAGCAGACGTCTGCCGCCCCGCCCCGCCCCGCCCCGCCCCGCCCCGCGCAGCGCAGCGCACGCCCCCTCCGCATTGTACGTTGGCCCCTCTAATCGGCTTACCCCAACAATGTCGGAGGTTACAATGAGTTTGCTTCAATAATGGCCGGCCGGCACTCGCAAGCGTCGATGTGTCACGGCCGTAAGAATGTGTCGCGGTAGTGCTGGCCAGCGTTAGTGAGCGTGATTTATATTCGTGTATTACGTGTTCTTGCGATTGCAACGTTATCATGCATGTCATGATCTTTCGCATCAGCCTGTAGACTGATTCCGAGCGGGAGGTCTCTCTCTCGCACTCATGGGGCGTCCCGTATACGTGCGAGAGAGACATACTAACGAGAGCGATGTGCGGAATCACCCTGCTGCGCCGCGTCCACGTTTATGAGGACTTTGGTGACTGTGGGACTAATGTGTCAGCATGCGAGCATTGTAGTGAACTATAGTTTACTTGCTACCTTATACATGTTATGAAATTTCATTACAAAAATGTTATGAAAATCTCATCACATTGTAATGAAATTGTAATGAAAATAGCTTCACAACAATGTTATTAAAATGTAATGAATTTTTTTTACAGTGTACCTTTCAATAAAGGAAAGTAACTGATTAAGGGTGACCGTCAGCCGTCATACCAAGTGCTCGTCATACATCAAAATTTCATCTGACATACATTTTAAAATTTTTCTAAAATTTGGAATTAACGTCGCCTCTGATGAAATACGTACAGATTCGATGAAATACCTCCGCGGCGGAAACTCTCATACAACACTGATGCCTGTGACAAATCCTCGCTTCCTCCCCCGGGGCCGGGCCGGGCCGGGCCGGGGCTCGCACACAGGTCCGCTCCGCGCTCCGCTCGACGCCCAGGCGCGGTTGTAATCCTGCCTTCATGGTCGGATTGACCTCAGCTCGTGTAGACATTCATTATCGGCATCGCATCGCATCGCCCTCGCATCCGCCGCATCCACCCGCAGCGCGTGCACTGCCATGTTGCACTGGAAATCCAAGTGTACGAATGTCGCTCACTTGTAGATGAGCGAATAAATTCACTCACTTTTAGGTGAGCAAATGACTATTCGCTCACTTCACGGTAAAAAAAGTTTCATGTATTTCAAGACCCGGTCTTGGATCTTATGGAGAACGCCAATGGCATCCAAGACCGGGTCTTGAAATAAAAGAAACTTTTTTTACCGTGTTGTAGGTGTGCAAAAATGACTATTCGCTCACTTGTAGGTGAGCGAATTGCCATTGGTGGATAGTCATTCGCTCGCACCTACAAGTGAGCGAATAGTCATTTGCTCACCTACAAGTAAGTGAATTTATTCGCTCATCTACAAGTGAGCGACATTCGTACACTTGGATGTCCAGTGTGTTTAAACAAAAGTTGGACTTCATTTTCCTCTCTGCTCACCCGCTTACGCTTTTCTTTTCTCTCGGCCCACCGCGGGTACAGGTACCCCGGGCCTTCCCGCCCCGCCCCGCCCCGCCCCGCCCCGCCCCGCCCCGCCCCGCCCCGCCCCGCCCCGCCCCGCCCCGCCCCGCCCAGCCTGTTTGCGTCTGCATTTATGGTGTGGCGTCACAAGTTTGGGTCAAGTTTGCCCGAAATGCAAACAGCGAGCCTGGGTGGCATTTTATTGCGGCTGCGCGGTGCGGTGCGGTCTGCGTGCGGTGTGGTGTGACTTTGGGCCTCCCTCTGGTCCTCCCCGGAGTCGGTCTGGTCTCGTCCGCGCGACTGAGACTGACTCACCAAACCCTTTTCCTTTCCTTCCCCGAACCTGATGCACCCCGCCCCGCCCCGCCCGGCCCGCACTCTGTGCGTTCCTTATCTCTCTCACCTTTTGTTTTCCGAGGAAAATAGTACAGAGGTGTCAAAGAAAACAGCCCCAGCCCCGCGCCCTGGCCCGCCTCCCCTCCCCTCCCCCACACCAATTAGTGCGCCCCTGCCCTGCGCCGTGGGAAAGTGCCTGTGCCTGTGTGAGGGAGTGCCTGCCCGCCCCAGCCCCGCCCCCGGCCTGTCCCATCCGCATCGCGATTCGCACTTTGCCCGCCGCCCCGCCCCGCCCCGCCCCGCCCCGCCCCGCCCCGCCCCGCCGCGCAGCCTCCCTGATCTGTTCCGCACTACATCTGTGATTCAGCCCGCACCTTCCCGATGTCCGGAGGGGCGGGGCGGGGCGGGGGCGGCTCGCTCTCACAACATTTGCCTCCTGTTTACGGTCAACAGTTTCGCGCCTCGCCCTCTCCCTTTGATACGTCTTCTTCCTCCTCCTCCTCCGGAGATGTTATAACCTTTTCGCCACTTCCTCTCACGGCTCCCAATGTGTTGCAGGACGTGACGGAGCGATTCATCTTCTGCTCGCGGACGGGGCGGGGCGGGGCGGGGCGGGGCGGGGCGGGGCGGGGCGGGGCGGGGCGCGCAGGTCCGGCCGGAGCGGACGGTCTCGATCCGTCATCAGGTTACGGCCTCCGCCCCTGCCCCCGCCCCCGCCCGCCCCCGTCCGCCCCCGTCCGCCCCCGGGGCCGGGGCGTGTCCGCGCCGGGCTCCATAGCCACTCCGGCACATCTTCAGCTCCAGTCCAGCCCTAGCTCAGCCCCAGCTTCACCTCAAGATCGACTCTGCTATATCTCCACCCTCTGCACTCACTTAAACTGTAAGGTATGTCGTCAGCGGATTAACGTTAACACATTCAGTGGGGTGAAGTTTTCATCCCCTATAGTTATAAAACATACGCATCGCTGACCATATGGTGGTCATGTCGCACTCAATGCTTTAAGCCTTTGTAAGGGTCATGACAATTCACGTACGTAAAGACGAGGGGGCCACCACTTCTGTAATCCTGTGTACAGGTTACCCTGTAATCCACGTGTAATCCCACTGTAATCCCTCGTCAAAATGCACAAAATATAGAAAATATCCTAAAATTTTACGATTTACCACCTAAAATCAGGAATGTAATTACCTGAAATCCGTGTAATCTTGTAATCCTGTGTACGACAGTAAACAGAGTGGTGCCCTCCTCGCGTAAAGATGCAAAATTTCCGCGGCGACGACAGCTGTATCCTGTATATCTTTCAAGCGCGGTTTCAAGCAGATTTAGAACTAGGCTAGGCCGTCTCGTCTAGGCGGTGTCAGTAGGACTCTAGGCGGGGCCTGTTTAGCTTGCAGTGGCGCGCTGCGGCCGGGGGCCGGGGGCGGAAGCGGCCTGATGTGGTACCTTTTGTGGGTCAGCTGTCCGGGACGGGACAGGACACTTGTTTTTTCTCCAGCAGATCGGCTGGCAGCGCGGCGGTGCGGTCGCGCGCCAGCGAGCTTTGGCGGTTAGGCCTAATCTGTTTGCGGCGCGAGAAACTGTTTGCGTGTTTGTGTGTTTGCTGCACAAACAGCGAAAAACACCAGCAGAGACCCGCGAAAAAGAAGAAGTACGGGGAGGGGGAGGGGGAGGGGGGGGGGCTGCTCGGGGCGCACCATCCGGGCTCATGAATTAACCCCCTCCCCCCCTCTCTCTCTCTCTTCTCTCCCGCTCACTCTCGCCACCCGCTGACGCAACTCGCGTTGATCGCCACTTGAATTTGCGGAGTCAGTGACCGTGGGATTAAAATACCGCTTGCATTGGAATGGAGACCATTGCAGGGTCATGCAGTGCAGGTAAATGAAAAGTTTCGTTCTAAACCTCTGCCAACTGTTCTCGCCCAGAGAGGTATGTGTGCCATTACACGCGGCGACTTACTTTTCACACACCAGCCGTATGGCATCGGGCTCTGCTGCTCCAACTTTAATTTTGGTCCGTTTCCAACGCTAGAGGACACCCTGTACAGGCCCCTGCGGTCTGCCTGGCCCTGCTCCCCCAGCTCCAGCAGCGGGGGGTGGCGCGGCGTGGCGGGGCGTGGCGGGGCGCGGGGCGGGGCGGGGCGCGGCGGGGCGGGGCGCGGCGGCCAGTGTGTTTCCGCCCACCCTCGCAATTTCTCTATCCGATGGTTTATTGCCCTCTGACCTTCCCAGCCCGGCCGGGCCGGGGATCATCACTATTCGCTCCCTCAGCGTTTGTTCCTCTTTAGTGTCCCCTTCGCCTCGTAATGAAGGGCGGGGCGGGGCGGGGCGGGGCGGGGCGGGCTGGGGCGGGGCGGGGCTGGGCGGGGCTGGGCGGGGCTGGGCTCGAGCCTACCGCCCACCTGGTTCCGGGCTGCGGGGTCTGGCCTGCTTTATGGGGACTTCCAGGCAACGTTTTATTTTCAGTGTAGCCAGACCAGAAGAGTAGGCAATAAGTCGCCCAAACTCGGCGTTGTGATGCGGGCTGCATCTGCGGGTGCCAACTAGGCAACACCTTACCACGGGTGCGTGAATGTTGCCGAGTAGGCAGGCGCAGATACAACCCGCTTCACAATACTGTGTTTGCGGGCTACTTATTGCCTACTTTACTGGCAACACTGTTCGTTCACAATTCAATCTATCTGACCCCGAGTACGGCTTGAACACCGCGCCGCCCGCTAGTAAGTAGGGCTGTTGCTAGCCGCGGGCGGGCACGGCCCTGCCCCGTACCCTAGCCTGGCCCGGCCCGGCCCGGCCTGGGCTGGTGTATGAGCAAAGCGCCGGCTTAGTGCTGCCAAAGCCAAACTTCAAACATCTCGAGTAAATCTGCGAAGCCACAAAACATCCGGGGGAGGCCGAGTGAGTGTGGTCGCTGGCGGGGCGGGGCGGGGCGAGGGAGGGGAGCGGAGCCCCGGCCGGAGCGGTGGTGTAAGCCCCGCGAGGGGCCCAAATAATAGCGGGATTGTCGGGTGGGGGAGCACTGGAAAATTTAAAGTCGTCACATTACGACAAAGTCAGTGCTAAATTTTACTTTTGAAAAGTTCGTCACATGACAAATAGTTCATCGCAGTGTGACGAAAGATTCATGTCAAGTAACGAAATGTATGTCATGTGACGACTGTTTCATCACCGCTCTTGTGACGAATTATTCGTAGCAACATTTATCGTCACATGACAATTTGGTTTAACGGTGAGGACGGCGCCGATGCGAGAAGGGGAAAGGCATTTCTGAAATTTCCACCCCGTTTTCGTACCGGCGCGGAGGTGACGGTATTTTTAGCGACCCCGTTTTTTTTTTTCCCGCCCGTTTCGACTCTGTCGGGTCGGGTTGGTCTGTTGGGTCGGGGTGGGGTGCTGCTAGCGCCATGTCTCTGACCACCGCCCAGCCCAGGCCTGCAGGGGGGTGGGGGGTGTGCTTAGGCCCAATAAACAAAGTGAGACGGTCAAACAATGGGCCGTCGTACACGGCGTTACATACCCCTGGAATCATCAAGTCATTTCCCCGCCCACCCCTTCCCCTGCATTCCCCCACCCACTTTACCTTGAGTCTGCGGCCCCGCCACGCCCCGCCACGCCCCGCCACGCCACGCCCTGCCACGCCCCGCCACGCCCCGCCACGCCCTGGCCGACACCCTTGGCGAGGTGGCGCCGGCCCGGGGGAGGGGGAAGCGTTCGCGCCCTCACGGGGAATGTGCGCCGTGCGTCTCACCTGAAGGCATTCTGAGCTCTCGTGACCAGCCTGCGGCCCAGCCCGGCGGAGGACTTGTCGACCTGCTTGAGTGGTACTCTAAAAAAAAGGTTTGGCATTCCAAGAGACCAGAAATTATGCGAATTCAGGATACCAATATTTGGATTTCACATAGAGCAGCACCAAAAACTGGCAATGAAATACGACAAAAATTGATGTGTAAAAAGGAAAACGAAAAATTCAAGGAAAATTTTCGGCACTAAAAACACTAAAATCGATGTTTAAAAAGTAAAAATTTGTTAAGCGTACACACCCCTGAGTTTATAGTGTATATTCTTCATTTCCGTAATTGATCCTGCTCACCCTCTTCCGCTTTTAGCAGCAGTGCGGCGGCCCGGCCCGGCCCGGCGAGCGCGATATTATTTGTGAACAGAGCATCACGATACCGCTGTGGAGCGTGTAGCACGAATGCGCAGACATTGCGAGCGTGGCGTGGCGTGGCGTGGCGTGGCGTGGCGTGGCGTGGCGCGGCGCGGCGTGGCGTGGCTCCGGACTGGCCCGGACCGGCATATCAAACATTGCAACCAAACAACGCAGTGCCGCTGGTGCGCGGCGGGGCGGGGCGGGGCGGGGCGGGGCGGGGCGTTGGGGCTGCATTGGGGTCTGGGGGCTCGCTGCATGACGGCGCGGCGCCTCACCGCACCCCAGCCCCCGCCAGGCCAATCGGACCACACGACGGGACGCCATTGGCTGCTGGGGGGGCGCGGGCGGCGCGGCGCGGCCAGCACAGCCATAGACATACCATTACTGAGTAATGCTATGTCTCTGCGACAAACAGAGCACAGCCCCGGCAGAAATAACCCAATATACATATAACAAGCACAAGGTTAAAGAATTTTAGTTAGACAGTGTTTTCTCACGCACAAATTAGTTTTACACACAGAAAAAAGATTTGCCTAGGTGCTCAAAAATTAGCACCGGGGCTAATTTTAATTAACTGCAGGGACTCAGCTAAAATTTTAGCTGTGGTGTTAATTGGATTGTAAAAGCCTAATTTGCACGGGTGCGAACTAGGTTTAGCTAAGATGATAAATATTTTGGAAAATCGCAAATTTGAATGACAAATTTTGTCACAGGTCGATAGGTCGATAACAGAAAATAGAACTGGGATTCTGAAGGCTAAACGCCCCCAGTTAGGCCCAAACAGGACTCAGAGCCCTTTCTTCGGTCAAAAATTGAACATCTCCACGAGAGCGCATGGATGGGGACCCCGGAACCTGGCTGTTTTGTCGTGGCGGGTCATCCGCGAGAGCTAAGATTGCACACGATGAGCATTAGTTCGATCAACGGCTAAGAGTTGGTTTCAACACAACTAATGTGATTTAACTGCTGAGTTTTTCTGCTGCAGCTAACTCAATTAGAAAATAAGCTAAGCAAACCACTTTCCCAAATTATTTCTTCGAATTTTTATTTAGTTAACCGGAAGGCGGGACTCAGCAAGACGGTTTAGCGCCCGTGCTAATTTTTTTAACTGGACAGAAAAATGGTGTCTGTTAAATTAATGAGCACGGAACTGAATTGTTTTTTTCTGTGTGTAGAATTCTCATGTGGTTGAGTGTCACTCAGATTTTTCTTACATGTTTATAGAAACGCACATGACTGAGTGTGACGATACTCGTTCGTTCGTTTAACTCTGTTTCGGCCCGCCGCGCCCTCTGTGGTATTTCATTTTTATTTATTTATTTTTTGCATTATTCCCAACGCGGTTCGCTTATGCGGGTGAAGCTCGGGCTCTCCTTTGCTCGACTCGACTAGTGGAGCTAATTACTGCACCCGATTTGTGAAATGGGAGGGGAGGGGAGGGGAGGGGCGCGGGCAAATGTGTTTGGCCAGCATGCATGCTCTGTGCCGCTGCATGAGCGGCCATGCCCGCCCGCCCGCCCGGCCTGCACTGTGTGTTCGGCTGCTCTGTTTGGCGGGCACAGCGCGGGCGGGCGGGACGCGGACACGGCCAGGGCAGCGAGTATTTGCAATGCATCGCCCCGCCCTGCCCCGCCCCGCCCCGCCCCGCCCCGCCCCGCCCCGCCCCGCCACGGTGGCTCAATCGCCAAAGCCGCCGCCTGTATGCTGCATGATCTGATGACGGCAGATTGCGGTCGGTCGCGACATTTTGGCACATTTTATTATTATTGCTGGTGTATCACGCGATCTTTGTCACTGTGAAAAATGGTCGTATAGGCTTACGGGAAAATTTTCCACGAAGTGCAGTTGTAAAATTACAATTGCTAGTTCTAAAATTACAAGCACTACATATCGGCTTGAAATTCATCCACGAGCGAAAAAGGGCCGTTGTAAATTTACAACATATTCATGTGTTCACTCTAGCTATAAGTGATCAACTCCTCGTGATCCGGCTATCCTGGGGGATCGTCAACTTCGATATTCCTCCGTACAGAGGCTCCCAATATGTCAAATATTACCTTAATGGTATACCATTGCGTAATATTACATCGATATTTTTCTTGATTTACTATATCAATGCACACACTTTTCTTCAACATTGCCAATATTTCCAGTTTTTTGTCCTTCGGTCGGTGTCGCCCTTTTCTGCGCTGCTGATCCATATTTCTGGGCGCGTGGCCATCCCAACCCGACCCCGCTTGCCCTCTCCCCCCGGCCTCGCCCCCTCAACAGCAACCCCCCTTCCCCCTCTACGCCCTTTCCCTTATACTCATTGCCATCCCCTTTTCCTTCTTGGACCCGGCGTAGGTTCTAAATTAATTAGCCCCATCTCTTCCCTTCCCTTCTTCTCTCGCTCGCCCTCTCGGTCCCACCCCACCCTGCCCCGCCCCGCCGCGCCCCGCCGCGCCCCGCCCCACCCCGCCTGCTGTTTCACATCGCCTTCAGCAAGCAGAAGCGCCACGCCCAGCGCCACATCGGAGCCTGCAGAGGGTGGCCTGGCCGCGTCGCGTAAAACTGACCAGTATATGTGAAAGCCACGCGTGCTGGCAATGCCGACATTCAGCTGGTACACCGCGAATAGACCATTCTTGTACCAAGAACACGCGGGGTTACTCGTGATGCAAATTTACTTGAGACAAGAATGTGTACTAGCTGACAGCGGATTTTCTTGGCCCAAGTTCATTTTCGTGATACAAGAACGAGCTTTTCCGGGGGTAGAATCCCGGAAACGCCTTATATCCCTTATATATGTATTGGTCGCCGAATTTACAACTTTTTTCCCTCTATCATGTTGAGCGTTTGTTTTGTTTGTTTGTCTGTCGCTATGTTTGTTCCCGCCATGAATTTCCATCTCTCCCTCCGTTTTCCCCTCGCGTCCTCTTCCTCTCCCTCCCCCATATTTCTCGTGTGCATGGCTGGAGAGGGCCGCTCCTCTCCTCTTCATCAACTGAATCGAAATAAAGCCTAAAGGCGGCGCTTTGTCTCCCCAGCCAGCCAATCCGGCCCGGGCGCGGCGGGGCGCGGCGGGGCGGGGCGGGGCGGGGCGGGGCGGGGCGGGGCGCCTCCTCGCTGCGGGCCAGGCGCCAGGCGCCTCTAGTCGGGGGCGTGGCGTGGCGCGGCGCGGCCCGCTCCGCTGGTGGGGCGTGGCGAGGCGATGCGCGTCCAAACTTTATTAATTAAGGGAGATTGGATGATGAGCCCGAAAAGGCCCTTCCGCTCGAGCCCTGCCCCCGCCACGCCCCGCCCCGCCCCGCCCCGCCCCGCCCATGCCTGCTTCTGCTCCGCCCTCCGCCCGGTCGACCGGCACCGGCATAAACCCCCCCCCCCCCCTCCACCCGAACCAGAACGCGCCCGCGCGAGAAAGGCCCCAACAACCCTGTTAACTTGGATGGATATCATTCGCTGGCGTCCCCTACAGGCCCCACCCCAGCCATGTTACCGCTGCCCTGCACCCCGTATGTCCGCCTTTCTTCCTCGAACCATTTCCCCCTCCTCGGCCCCTCCCCGCCCCGCGCCGCTCCCCCGGCATTGAGAGGGTTGAGCTCCGTGAGGGCGGGTAGACACTTCCGGCGCCGGAACCAATAGACTGCGCCCCGCCCCGCCCCCGCCCCGCCCCGCCCCCCGCCCCGCCCCGCCCCCGCCCCGCCGCCCGGAGCAGACCGGAACATGATGTGTGGGGCCTATCGCCGGGCGGGGCGGAGCGGAGCGGCTGGCTCCTCCGGATAAGTCGCTACGCGCCCCGCCCGTGGCCATGGCCGGAGCGGGCCGGAGCGGGCCGGAGCGGGCCGGAGCGGGCCGGAGCGGCCCGGAGCGGGCCGGAGCGGGCCGGAGCGGGCCGGAGCGGGCCGGAGCGGGCCGGAGCGAGCCGGAGCGGGCTGGAGCGGGCCGGAGCGGGCCGGAGCGGGCTGGAGCGGGCTGGAGCGGGCTGGAGCGGGCCGGAGCGGGCCGGAGCGGGCCGGAGCGGGCCGGAGCGGGCCGGAGCGGGCCGGAGCGGGCCGGAGCGGGCCGGAGCGGGCAGGAGCGGGCCGGAGCGGGAAGGACCAGACCGGAGCGGGCAGGAGCGGGCAGGAGCGGGCCGGAGCGGGCCGGACCGGGCCGGAGGCCGGAGCGGGCCGGAGCGGGCCGGAGCGGGCTGGAGCGGGCCGGAGCGGGCCGGAGCGGGCCGGAGCGGGCCGGAGCGGGCCGGAGCGGGCCGGAGCGGGCCGGAGCGGGCCGGAGCCGGAAACGAGGAGATGAGCGACACGGGCTGGGCTGGTCTAAACAACACAGCTGTGCCTAGGCTGCGGGGGCGGCCCGGAGCGAGTTTAACTGCCCGAGCCCGGGTGCTGTTAAAAAATTCTTCCTTCAAAAAAAAAAAAAAAAAAGACCCTCAGGGCAAGCGCCAGCATATTTCTGAAGGGACCCCTGCTTCTCATTTTAATGGGAGGATTTCCTTTACAGCATTTTAATTACAAACTTTTATAAAGTGTCTGGACGGAGGCCGGGGGCTGGTCCTCGAAACTCCTGCGGCGCCGACGGGCCTGGGGGGAGACTGAGAGTGTAAGAGAGAGAGAGGGAGATGGAGAGGGAGAGAGGAAGGAGAGGGAGAGAGGAAGGAGAGGAGAGAAAGGTGAACTCGAGCGTGAGAGCTAACGGCAGATTATTGTAATCACTTGCAGTCGCTTAGGGCGTTGTTCATCGGCTTGCGGCTTGCCGCGGTCAGTCTGCAGCAGGCCCAGTGACCCCTTGGGGAGGCACCGGCGGAGCACCTGTTGTTAATCCCGAGTGCAGCACCCACTAACTTATCAGTCAATATTATTTTTGAATTGCTACTACTTGCGCACTTATTGACTGCGTGGAAATATTTATCCTTGCAGCCCCGAAATCACGTTATGTGGTGCTGGGCAAATATTTTGGGCCAACGTCGTGGCAAATATTGGGCCGCCAAATAATACGGCAAGAAGGGAGTGGGGGTGTGGGGAGAGGTGCTGAGCGCCGGGATTGGGGGGGGGGGGGGGACAGGGGGATAAAAAGGAGATCGAAAAGAGTGTAGAGCAATGATGATACCAGTGGAAGCTGGCGAAGAGGGGGGGGCCTCACCGCCGCTGGCCTTGAGCTGTGCACTGAGGAAGTGGCTCGACGACTTTGTTTCTATGAAAGACTGCGACTGTCCTCTGCCGTGGTATACACTCAAAAAAAAGTCCTAAACGATTCTCCGAAGTATTATTGAGAGAGCAGAACATTAACCACTTGGGATCCATCTCCTTACTGCCCCGCCTCCGCGTCTCCTCACCCGCCGCCTCCCCCCCCCCCCCCAACCGAACTGTAGCTGATTGTAATCACTACCGGCGTAGCGATTGGCTCTGCAAACTCTCGTCGAGGAGCGGGGGGGGGGGGGGGGGAGAGAGTGGAGAGTGCAGCTGATACTATTAGCTCATTTCAACATCCTTGCAAACAGAAGCCGAGCGAGGGAGCAGGGGGCGTAAGAGAGCTAGGAAAAAGGGAGGGGGGACGAGGGCGTGGCGGGGCGTAGCGGGGAGGTCGGGTCGGGGTAGGCGAGCGAACGAGTGGGGCGCGTCGTGCTGGACAGGGTTGAAACCCATCGGCACATCGGTCTGCACAGCTGGATAGTTCGGACATTATTTATGAAACTAGAACAGCAGCTTGGTCTTTTTCGAAAAATAGGCGATTGGAATGAAACCATTTAAGAGATAGTTGGAGGAAGTAGGTCGTCAGTTGTTGGACAGTATTGTAATGTCTGGCGATACTAGCGGGTGCGAGGGGGCAACCACCTGTGAAATCCTGTGTACAAACCTGCGGAAATCTCGATGAAATCCTCGGAAATCTCGATGAAATCCTCAGAAATCTCGATGAAATCCTCGGAAATCTCGATGAAATCCTTGGAAATCAACTGAGAAATCTCATGAAATCTTATTGAAATCTCATGAAATCTCATTGAAATCTTGTGAAATCTCATTGAAATCTTGAGAAATCTCATGAAATCTGGGAGAAATCTCATGAAATCTCATGAAATCTCAGAGAAATCTCTCAAAATCTGAGAGAAATCTTGTAAAATCAGTAGAAATCCCGTGTACACTAGGATGGGGAGTGGTTGCCCCTCGAGCGGGTGGACTGGGTACTGCGCGTTATGAAGAGTGGAGCTAAGTGCCTCGACCAGCAGGCGAGCACCGTGCCGAAGGCCCCCCGCCCCGCCCCGCCCCGCCCCGCCACGCCTCACCCTGCCACACCCGCCCTCAGCAGAACGGCGCCCTTCTTTCTCTACGCCACGGCACGCCACGAGTTGAGCAGAACGCCTCAGACAGCGAGGCAGCAGATTGGGCGGAGGGGCGGGGCGGGGCGGGGCGGGGCGGGATGGGGTGGGGTGGGTTGGGGTGGGATGGGGCGCAAGGAGGAAGGGCTGGTTGATGGGCGTGTAGTGAATATTACATGAGCTGCTCGCTGCGCCACGCCACGCCACGCCACGCCACGCCACGCCACGCCACGCCACGCCTCCAAGCGACGGAATGCCCATGCTCAGCCGGGCCGGGCCGCACCCTTACCATGCGCCCTTACCTCTTTGAGGTAACATGCCACTGGTAGGGCTAGAAGGCGAGAGGGGAGGGGAGGAAGTAGGGGGGGGGGGTGATAGATAGTGAGTGGGAGCGATATACTTCAAGTAGAAATATATTAAACTTAATCACTGCCAAGAGTCAAGTGTCTCGTCTAAAAATAGCGAGATTTCTCCCTCTGCCCCATTTAAGGCTCATTCGTAAATCACAAACTACACTCTAAATGTCTAGGGACAATTTTTGTGCATTGCTGGTGACAACTGTGAGCACATCCCGCAAGATGAAATTTAGTTACAGAAGAATTGCATCTTGCGGGATGTGCTAACAGATGTCACCAGCAATGGACAAAAAATGTCCCTGGACATTTAGAGTGTACGATGTAAGTTGTAAATTTGTGAAGATATTTTTTTACAGTGATAAAGTGTGCGAAAATCCTTCCCTTGGAGTCGTATTGATTTCGAGTCGAAGTCGGACTCTCTTATAAGCAAATTTGAGACTTTTTCCAGGAATTTCCCACACCTGGAGGGACAAGTGTGTGAATGGAAATCGACACACCTTCAAGTGTGCGAGACTTATACACTTGGGCTATCGCCCCTGTCGCTGGCCGCCAGCCTTTGTCGCGCTGCGTGCCTGGCAGCCCCTGGTCCTTGGGCCTCTTGTTTTAGGGATGACGTTTCTTGGTTCCTTCCGGGCGTGTGGCTCAGTTTCTATCCGCATTATACTTGGTTGTGTTACTATTGTTTATTGGGTTCATGCCAAATTATACCCATTTACCCTATCTCGAATACTGATCTGCCGTACATACTCATGGGTGCGTAAGTGGGTTCACGACTTGCTCAATGTTTTTATTAACAGGTCGGGTGTGGTGAGGGTCATGGAGGTGGGCCACAGTTTAGCTCGAGGGACTTGAGCTCCACGCCGGTTGTAGTTGAGGCCCTGCCCGCCGCCCCCGCGCACTGCTCCGAGCCGACGAGCTGGTACACGGTATTGGTTGTCTTTGAGCAGCAGAGCACCGGGTGGCGCGCGCGCGCCCGCACTGACACCCACACACACACGCACACGCACGCGAGCGCGCAGCCCACCAGCAGCACGCGCTCCCACATCAAGTGCTGGACCGCGTCGCTGGCGGGGCTGGTGCTGGCGGGGCTGGTGCTGGCGGGGCTGGTGCTGGCGGGGCTGGTGCTGGCGGGGCTGGTGCTGGCGGGGCTGGTGCCGGCGGGGCTGGTGCCGGCAGGGCTGGTGCCGGCAGGGCTGGTGCTGGCGGGGCTGGTGCTGGCGGGGCTGGTGCTGGCGGGGCTGGTGCCGGCGGGGCTGGTGCCGGCAGGGCTGGTGCTGGCGGGGCTGGTGCTGGCGGGGCTGGTGCTGGCGGGGCTGGTGCTGGCGGGGCTGGTGCTGGTGGACCGTGGTGTGGTGGCGGCCTGCTCCAAGCACCCGCACTCGCACCACACATCGTCCATCAAGCACCTGGCGTTGCACTCCTCTGTGCCGCAGCGGCCCGTGCACGCGTTCCATTTCCGCCAGCACTGCCTCTTGTAACACTGGAGCCACCGCCGCCAGTCCAGGCCGCTGGTCTGCAGGCCCAGGCAGCCGCACCTGCAGTTGCGCTCGCACATCTCCCCGCAGTCCCCGTCCCCGCCGCACTCGCTGCAGGTGGCACTGGAGCACTGTAACACGCGGGCGGGGCGGGGCGGTCAGCGCGCGCGGCGGGGCGGGGCGGGGCGGGGCGGGCTCCGTCTCCCTCGCGCCCACGGGGACTCACCTGGCGCTCCTTATTACACTCCTCCCACTTCCGCTTCTCCTCCGAGGCGCTGCGGCGCGCGCGGTGGCGGCTCAGCAGGGCGGCGCTGATCGGGCGGCCCGGTGCGGCGTCCTCGGGGTGGCACGGGCCGGGGTGCGCGGCGGCGACACCTGGGGGCGCACAAGCACGCCGTCGGTCACACAGAGCTGCCCCGCGCTCGTACCTGCGGCCGGAGCGGCTGTGTGCACTGACCGGGCGGGGCGGTGCAGTCCACACGGTAAAAGAAGTTTCATGTATTTCAAGACCTGGTCTTGGATCTTATGGAGAACGCCAATGGCATCCAAGACCGGGTCTTGAAATAAAAGAAACTTTTTTTTACCGTGCAGCGCTGGGGTGGGTCTTGTTGTCGCTGCCGCGGACCTGGGCAGCGGCTGGCGCGGGCGGCCAGCGCCAGCGGCAGCAGCGCCAGGGTCAGCAGCGCGGACAGCATCGTGGCAGTCACTGAGCGGAGCAGGCGGAGAGCTGGTACTTCAGTGTGAGTGTTTGGAGCTGGACTGCCTCTCGCGGCCACGGCACGCTCTGCAGCACCGTCTGTGATAAGCCTTTGGCAGGAGGCGGGAACGCTCTGCAGGCCTTTGATAAGCCCATGAGGGGGAGAGGGGGGTGGCAGGGGTTCACTGCTGGCGGGTACAGTCACGGAAACGGAAGAACACTGGAACGCCGAAAAAAAACAACACAGTTTTAACAACGGTTAACACTGTTATTCCTTAACACAATAATAAACCGTAAAATCTTATTGCAAATTGTAGGGAAGGTGACGAATGTACAGTTTTCCCCTGTGAATAAAATAATATCAACTAACTTTACATAAAATTGAAAAAAAAAAGTATAGAGGAATCCTCATTTAATAGTAATAAAAAGAGGAAGGCTTCCCAATCATCACCCAAGTATAGAGTGAGTACGTTTCATAACCATCGCTCTAATGAAGCGTATGGAAATCAATCATTGCCCTCACAGGAGAGCGGGAAAATTGTCAGCAGAATTGTCGTTCTCCTGAGGGCCTCGGCGGGCCTGCTCCCTGCTACTCGCAGTGACGTTGGCGTTGCTTCGTCTAGTTTCAGCTGACGCAGCTCAGTGAAGCTGGCCCCACCCTTAATTGTACGCGCGTCCGGAGTAGTACTACTAAATAGTACTCAAATAGTACTCTCCAACTATGCCGATATTAGAAATTGTACGGCTTTTTTAAGCCTTCAAATATCCACCGCAAATTGGGTGGGGCCAGGTTCACGCTGGCCCCACCCAAAATTGTACGCATTTCGAAAATAGTACCATTAAATAGTACTCAATTAGTACGTTCGAACCCTGCTATCGTTTGAAATAGTACGACCCTCCGTCTACGACTTATCGCATAACGACGCGGGTGGGGCTAGATTCACGCCGCCCCACCCATTCATCGTACAGAGCTGATAGCCATACCATCGTGACGGGCTGAATTAGTACGTTCAGATAATCACGTCGTCAAAAATTGTACGACTATCCAGCGACACTTCAAATATCGGTCGAAAGTACCCGCTCGCCTGCAGACCGCCAGATAGGCAAACCCGCAGCATGCCCCACCCAAAATTGTACGCATCCCGAAAATAGTACCATTAAATAGTACTCAATAGTACGTTCGAACCGTGCTATCCTTTTGAAATAGTACGACCCTCCGTCTGACTTAATCGCATATCGCATTCATCGTACAGAGCTGATAAACATACCACCGTGACGGGCTGAATTAGTACGTTCAGATAATCACGTCGTCATGATTGTACGACTATCTATGACACTTAAAATATCGGTCGAAAGTACCCGCTCGCTTGCAGACCGCCAGATAGGCAAACCCGCAGTACTCGGTGCTATCCTTTCAGTTAGTACGACCTTCTGTTCAGTGTTGCCAGAAAGCTAGGCAAAATTTGGCTAAATAAACCCGTGTGCAACGGGCCTGTATCTCCGCCTGCCCTCTAGGCAACAACTGCACACGCGTGCATGCGATTTGACTAGTAGGCAGGCGGAGATGCCACCCGCAGCACAAGTGTGTATTTAGCCGAATTTTTCCTAGCTTTTCTGGCAACACTGCTTCTGTCCTGTACTTTTCTCTAATAAGACCGCATCCAGACATCCTACAGAGGTGATAGAGGAGTGGCTCGCAAGCGCTACAGATCGCAACCGCTACAGGTCACAATAAGCGCTACAGCTCGCTAACGCTACGGGTCGCAAGCGCTACGAGTCACAAGCGCTACAGCTCGGTAGCGCTACGGGTCACAAGCGCTACAGCGAGAATCCGCGCGTTAGGCGGAGCCGAGCCGAGCCGAGCTAAAACTTGAAAAATTACGCACGTGGCGTGAAAACATGGAAAATTTTTGCGACAGTAAACCTCCCGAGGGAGGTTGCGGTTCCCGCCAGGCACAGGGCTTTTACCCCCCGTGGCAGCCATACTTCGGTGTTCTTATGGAACCGGTGCTTTTCTGGCCGCGATCCTGTCGCGCAATTCGACAGATTTGATCCCCCGTACTGTCAGATTTAGTCGTACGGTGGTTAACCGAACTGCCCTGTCCCCAGGGCATGGAACAGCTATTTTGGAGCCAGATTCTAGGACTTATGACCCCACGACCGACCACCAGTCGTGGGCACGGGACTTGGAACTTCCTGGCAACCCGCTGTCGCTACCAGTGAAGAACCTACCTGGGTTTGAACCAGGCCCCATGTGCCGAGTCTCACAGACACCCCACGGCTTTCGCGGCACCACTAGACCACTAGACCGTCGGCTATTCCACGAGGGAGCTCGGTTGAAATGGGGGCTTCAATTCCCTCGCCAAATTGTTGTCCTCAGAAAAATTAAATGTTTTGGTAAGATTCGAACCTCCGTCCCGCGACTCTCCGCGCGGACACTATGCCGGTTTCGGCTACGACGCCACGGTACCAGATGCCGGACCACTAGGAGTCATGCTGCGCGAGAAGCCACAGTCACCGAAGAAACGAACCCAGTGTCATGAGTGCGCCTGCTTCGCTCAGTGCTCGGCCGGCCGCGTAGCGTCATTGGTATCGTCGCTGCTCATAGCACTGGGCGGGAAGTGGTTCAAAAACCGCGTAAGTTTTTTTCTTTTATTATTTTTTTTTTATTCGGACCAAGTGCTCTTTTCAGTGCCTTTTTTTGCAGTTGCCCAAGTCACAAGGACGGTATAGCTGGAAAGAGCACTTGGTCCGAACAAAAAAAAATAATAAAAAGAAAAAAAACTTACGCGGTTTTTGAACCACTTCCCGCCCAGTGCTATGAGCAGCGACGATACCAATGACGCTACGCGGCCGGCCGAGCACTGACCGCCAGCTATACCGTCCTTGTGACTTGGGCAACTGCAAAAAAGGCACTGAAAAGAGCACTTGGTCCGAACAAAAAAAAATAATAAAAAGAAAAAAAACTTACGCGGTTTTTGAACCACTTCCCGCCCAGTGCTATGAGCAGCGACGATACCAATGACGCTACGCGGCCGGCCGAGCACTGACCGGAGAGCAGGCGCACTCATGACACCGGGTTCGTTTCTTCGGTGACTGTGGCTTCTCGCGCAGCATGACTCCTAGTGGTCCGGCATCTGGTACCGTGGCGTCGTAGCCGAGCCGGCATAGTGTCCGCGCGGAGAGTCGCAGGACGGAGGTTCGAATCTTACCAAAACATTTAATTTTTCTGAGGACAACAATTTGGCGAGTGGAATTCAAGCCCCCCATTTCAACCGAGCTCCCTCGTGGAATAGCCGACGGTCTAGTGGTCTAGTGGTGCCGCGAAAGCCGTGGGGTGTCTGTGAGACTCGGCACATGGGGCCTGGTTCAAACCCAGGTAGGTTCTTCACTGGTAGCGACAGCGGGTTGCCAGGAAGTTCCGTCCCGTGCCCACGACTGGTGGTCGGTCGTGGGGTCATAAGTCCTAGAATCTGGCTCCAAAAATAGCTGTTCCATGCCCTGGGGACAGGGCAGTTCGGTTAACCACCGTACGACTAAATCTGACAGTACGGGGATCAAATCTGTCGAATTGCGCGACAGGATCGCGGCCAGAAAAGCACCGGTTCCCATAAGAACACCGAAGTAGTTGGCTGCCACGGGGGGTAAAAGCCCTGTGCCTGGCGGGAACCGCAACCTCCCTCGGGAGGTTTACTGTCGCAAAAATTTTCCATGTTTTCACGCCACGTGCGTAATTTTTCAAGGTTTAGCTCGGCTCGGCTCGGCTCCGCCTAACGCGCGGATTCTCGCTGTAGCGCTTGTGACCCGAAGCGCTACCGAGCTGTAGCGCTTGTGACTCGTAGCGCTTGCGACCCGTAGCGTTAGCGAGCTGTAGCGCTTATTGTGACCTGTAGCGGTTGCGATCTGTAGCGCTTGCGAGCCACTCCTCTATCACCTCTGTAAGATGTCTGGCTGGATGCGGTCTTATTAGAGAAAAGTACAGGACAGAAGCAGTGTTGCCAGAAAAGCTAGGAAAAATTCGGCTAAATACACACTTGTGCTGCGGGTGGCATCTCCGCCTGCCTACTAGTCAAACCGCATGCACGCGTGTGCAGTTGTTGCCTAGAGGGCAGGCGGAGATACAGGCCCGTTGCACACGGGTTTATTTAGCCAAATTTTGCCTAGCTTTCTGGCAACACTGAACAGAAGGTCGTACTAACTGAAAGGATAGCACCGAGTACTGCGGGTTTGCCTATCTGGCGGTCTGCAAGCGAGCGGGTACTTTCGACCGATATTTTAAGTGTCATAGATAGTCGTACAATCATGACGACGTGATTATCTGAACGTACTAATTCAGCCCGTCACGGTGGTATGTTTATCAGCTCTGTACGATGAATGCGATATGCGATAAGTCGTAGACGGAGGGTCGTACTATTTCAAAGGATAGCACGGTTCGAACGTACTAATTGAGTACTATTTAATGGTACTATTTTCGGGATGCGTACAATTTTGGGTGGGGCGTGTACTGCGGGTTTGCCTATCTGGCGGTCTGCAGGCGAGCGGGTACTTTCGACCGATATTTGAAGTGTCATGGATAGTCGTACAATTTTTGACGACGTGATTATCTGAACGTACTAATTCAGCCCGTCACGATGGTATGGCTATCAGCTCTGTACGATGAATGGGTGGGGCGGCGTGAATCTAGCCCCACCCGCGTCGTTATGCGATAAGTCGTAGACGGAGGGTCGTACTATTTCAAACGATAGCAGGGTTCGAACGTACTAATTGAGTACTATTTAATGGTACTATTTTCGAGATGCGTACAATTTTGGGTGGGGCCAGCGTGAACCTGGCCCCACCCAATTTGCGGTGGATATTTGAAGGCTTAAAAAAGCCGTACAATTTCTAATATCGGCATAGTTGGAGAGTACTATTTGAGTACTATTTAGTAGTACTACTCCGGACGCGCGTACAATTAAGGGTGGGGCCAGCTTCACGTAGCTAGATGACGCGTGGCGGGCGGGCGCCAGCGCTAGGCCGCGCGCGGACACGGCCGTGCGGCGGGTCGGCCTACCCGCCAGGCGCTCTGCGGCGGAGGAGCAGCGCGGTGGGGCGGCGCGGCGCTCGGAGAGGAGGTGAGCCTATCCTATCTATCGCGTGTTTATTATTTTATTATTTCGCGCGACCTCTGCGACACGGTGCCGTACATGTGTCCGCCCGTGTGTGTGCGTGCGGAGCAGGGGGGGGGGGGGGGATGCTGGGCTCGGAATGACGCTCTTCGGCGTTGGTGTCGCTAGTGGTGGCGAAAGGAGACATCTCAAACAGCGTGAATGTTGTCGCTGAAAACAACTACGAAAATATCAACATTTGGCGAGCAAACACCCTGAGCCCTGAGCCGTGTGCCCCCCTCCCTCCGCTCCCCTCCCCGCGGCTGGAGAGGGTGGCGCGGCGGTGGTGGAAGGGGGAAGCGTCGGCACCGTGCAGCGTCGCGGGGTGGGGCGGGGCGGGGTGTGCCACAGGGTTGGAGGAGGAGGCTCGTGAGGGCGGGGTGGGGTGGGGCGGGGTGGGCAGAGAGGGAAGGCGCGTTAAATGTTTGGTAACCGACGCTGCTCGGCAATTACATAGACGAGAGTGCCAATCGAACTGGCCCTGTGGGCCTGGCGCAAGCCTACCCGGCGCGCCGGTCAGGAAGGCGAAGGCGCGCCTGCCTCGCGGCGTGGCCACACTGTGGCCACACCTATGGAAATGAGCTCGGCGACGCTGATTGGGAATGCGACAGCCGCCGGCCTGGGACAGCCTGGCTGCTCCTGGCTGCCAGAGATACCCCCCTCCCCCCCCCCCGCACCGCGCCGCGCGGTTTCCACAGTATTTTCGTTACCATCGTGTCAATAGAAGGTTTGAGCGGAGCATCGGAGCACGGCCCACGGGAGGGTGGCCCTGTCCTGACGGCCCTGTCCATATCCGGGGCACCCCGCCCCGCCCCACCCTAGCCCACCCCGCCCCGCCCCACCCTGCCCCGCCCCGGCGGCCTAGAGGCCTCGCCCGGACTCATATCCTGTCACCGCATCTTACCGACCGCCACCGCTTTCCCTCACAACCACGAAGCGCATCACGGGTAGAGCCGCACCATCACCCCGCCCCGCCCCACCTCACCCCGCCCCAGCCCACCCCGCCCCAGCCCACCCCGCCCCAACCCACCCCGCCCTATCCCACCTCGCCCCGGCCCGGCCCGGCCGGCTCCATACCTACACTGTAAAGGCACGAAGGGACTCATGTTTAAATGTGAAATCTCTCGCTCGAGGCGGTGCCGCGGCCTCGTTGCAGATATGACGCTTCGTGTCGTAGCATGGCTAGCTAAAAGTTAAATGTGTGACTCTCGCATCGCCCCGCCCCGCCCCGCCCCGCCCCGCCCCGCCCCGCCCCACCCCGCCTCGCCCCCGCCTCGCCCCGCCTGCGGTACGGAGGTACTGGAGCAAGCACTGCGCGGCGAGAGAGAGAGATGTCGAAGAGAGTAGGGGGATGATTAAAAAAGATGATTTCCGGAGGAACTGCCGGTGGTGGGGAGGGCAGGAAGGGTGGGGGGAGGGGGGGCGCTGCGGGCGAATGTAAGGAGGGTAAATATTTGCAATCTAGTGAGGTGCAGCCACGTCGGGCCTGCCATGCCAGCCTGCCTGGGCGGAACTGAGCGGCCTGGGCGGCGGGGCGGGGCGGGGCGGGGCGGGAGGAGTACGGCGTATTTCGCATGAGAGTGAATTCACCTTAATTATAGAAAGGAGAGGCTCCGGGGCCGGGCCGGGCCCGGCGTGTCTGTTTTACATCCTGCTGTAGCGGCGCGCGGGTTTGCGAACGAACCGAAAGTTATTTTGTTTGCTTACCCTCTCCCCTCGCCCCGCCCCGCCCCGCCTCACCTTGCCTCCCTCCTCCCCACACTCGGGCCGGGCGCGCGCCGCGCCGCGCCGGCCGCTCCCTTCCCTGAGTCAGACATTTTGAGAAATAAAATATACGGCAATGACGAGACTTTGCATTCCGATATCTGCTTCGTGTACCGACCGGCGTCATATGACAACCACAGTACAAGTCGACTTTTCAAGTCTCCTGTCGCAGGTTGAGAAAGTGAAATATTCTCGACATCGGGCTGGGCTTGATCGTGCTGCACGAAAAATGTATCCGGTCGCGTCGTCGGCGTCTTGTTTCTGCGCCTGTTGTCGGTGCGGCACAAGCTGTGCTGCCGGCCCGGCGGGGGAGGGGGGCGTGTGTGTTGCCTGTTTACGGCTATCATGGTTTGCACGCTCGAAATTAAAAGCACACACAGGGAATAGAGCAATTGCATGGAGAACGGAACGGCGAGGCGGAAAGCAACGGGGGAGAAAGGAGGTGGGAAGATGTAAGGCCACAATGACATGCTGCTACATGAATCCTGTTAATTCATTCAAAGAATAACTAAATTTTGTGTCGTTTTTCTCCTCAATACTTATCCCCTTAATCCCCCCCCCCCCCCCAATTCCAACACCATATAACGACCGAGCTGCGAACACTGCTGCAGGGCAGAGGGATGGGGGAGCCGCCACAAAGTCACACGAGTTAGCTTTGGGTTTTATTTTGAACGCCACTCTCCCCGCGCGCCCCGGTCCTGTCCTGTCTCACTTTCGAAATGCACCCGCGCTTTTTCGACAACTTGCAGTTTGACGCGGCGCGCGGCGCGGGGCCGCTTTGATGTTCTAATTTTAATTACGCGTTGCTACGCCCATGCTGAACCGTGGGGTATGGCGGCATGATGGTAAATAGAGAAGAGAGGGGGGGGAAGGGGGAGCGGGAGGGAAGGGGAGGGGGAGGTAGGGGAAGCGCCGGGCGGGGCTATAATGAAGCACTGTTTGTCGAGATGGGGTAGGGTAGGGGGAGGGTGAGTGAGAGAGGTAGGGCGGGGCAGGGGCAGGGCGGGTAGGTGGTTGCTTTCTGCCATGGGGTGCCATGGGCTGTCGAGAACGGGGTGGAAAGACCGAGCACGGGCCGGAGAGCGCCGCTCCCAGGAGGGCGGAGGGCGAGAGGTGGGGTTGAAGCCCGTGCCAAGTCAGGGAGGTGGTTTTAGTTGCATGGATCCAGGCGAAAAATTTGTGTTGTTGTAGTATTCTGAGATAAGTAATAATACAGTCTGGAGATTTCGGTATTATCGCTTGCATTTGTCGGCCACTTCCATAATAAAGATGCAAATGCCATCGATAATTTTCCGGTGCGCTCCTATGAACGCGAGGGAGCGGCCGACCAGACGCTACCCCGCCAGGGTCGCGGGATGGCGAGGATCTCTCGGCGCGCGGGGTAGCGCCAGTGCGCCACCAGGGGGCCCAAGGGGCGCGGGGCGCAGCGGCGCAGCGCAGGGACTATCGGAGGGGATGCCGGCTGTATTCAGTAATGCCAGGAAGCCGTGACGGTCTTTAATCAGAGATTAAGGAGGGCGATCGCCTCCCTTGTTATAGGCTCCATTGGACCGCCTGAAAGGTAGGCAGCTTGAGCTACAACATCCCTGTATGTAGGCAACCCACAGGGGAGCCCCCCCCCCCGTCTACAGGACCTCTTGTGTAAGGCGCTGCAACACGTACTGTACCAACTTTTAGTGATTTAACGAGTGCCGTCATTTATGTTATATTTCTTTGGAAACCATGCTTGTCGAAATTGCCCCAATCTAAATATCATCTTTCCCGTCGTCGACGCGACATCTGTGGCTTTCCCGACGTCTCGGCCTCGGCCCCGCGTCCGCCCTGCGCTCCCCGCGCCCCTGAGCGTCCTCCCGGGCCGGCACGGCGGATGGACGGGGAGGAGAGGGGAGTGGGTAACCTGAGCCGCGGGCGGGGCGGGGCGCGGCGGGGCGGGGCGGGGCGGGGCGGGGCCGGGTCGGCTCGGCGCGCTGCAGGCCGCCCGGACATTCCCCCTGCCTTACAAAACTCGAATCACCCACCCAGTCCAGTAGGGGTATCAAGTTGCAATCGCTCCATGCAGCCACTCAGGGGCGGGCCAGGCAGGGGCAGGGCAGGGCAGGGCCACGAGGGCGGGGCGGGGCGGGGCGGGGCGGGGCGGGGCGGGGCGGGGCGGGCCAGGGCAGGGCCACGCGGGCGGGGCTACGCCCAACCGGCGCGGCGTGGCATCCATTATCCATTTATTGCCGCAGTCGCTTGTCCGTCACTCCCCGTCGCTCCCCTACACTGTAAACGCAGTGGCCGTTTTCAATGCCAAAATTTTGGCGCTCTCTAAAAGACGCCATTTATTAGCAAATTTTTGGCATTCTCCGAAAAGAACGCCAATTTTAGGCGTCCAAAGAAGGAAGAGCGCCAAATTTTGGCGCAAAAAATGGCCAAAACTTTTTTTTTGGAGGGGGCCAGGCCACTGGTTTAACAGTGTAACCGCGGAAGAGTATTTCGTTATGAGAGCCTCAACTCCATCCGGTGCGTTGCCCTGGACAAGACCGCCCCCGCCCCGCCGTGCAGGGCCCTGCCTAGCCCTGCCCCGGCGCCGCGCCGCCCCATCACCGCTGTGGTGCTTTCTGCCTGCAGGGAGGTGTCCCAGAGGCCCGCCTCGCCCGCCGCTCCCGAGCGCCTCTCGTGGTGCAGGACACCGGAGCCGTGCAGTCATCCGTCGACGGAGGCGTCCGGCGAGGAGACGGGAGAGGTTCGTGACGGGTCTTTTGGTCCCGTGCATGTTTTTAGTTTGCGTCTTGTTCGAGTGTGCATCAAGGACGCACGCATGAACTATCGCATGCCGAGCCGCACCGCACTGGCCCGTGCATGTTTTTAGTTTGCGTCTTGTTCGAGTGTGCATCAAGGACGCACGCATGAACTATCGCATGCCGAGCCGCACCGCGCTGGCCCAGGGCGAGGTCCAGGGCCTCCTTGTGCACGTGGCTGACTTGCCGCACGGTCTGCCCCCCCAGCCGTCCGCGGTGGCCGTCGAGGCGTGCGGCTGAGCGGAGCGGCCTCCTCGAGGTGGGGCGGCGCCTCTCCCGGGTTACACGACGTCGGCCCCATTCATTCTCCTCTCGGGTGGTCAGAGCGAGTCCAGGGTATAATAACTGCCCCCCAAGCTCTGACTTTTCTCCCCGCGCTCGTCGAGTAGACCACCCTCCTCTTAGCTCGACATTTTTCTGTGGGAGCGTTGTCCCCTGTGAAATACCTCTGCTCCCTGTTGTGGATAGCTAGAAAGATATTGATGCCAACAACACAACCCGTTGACACCACCTGCTACTTATATCATCCACTACGATGCTCAGATACCAATAGAAACACTATGAACAACGCGCTTTTTAGTAGGAATCATTCCATTGGACGCCTACTATTCCATTATTGCTTCTGCTTTGATTTTTTTACAGGACGCCAAGGCCCATTGCCTGCGTGGTAAGCCGGCCTGGGAGGACCCTACCTCCAGTCCGCTTAGCTCCAAGCCGCACCGCAAGATCAGCCGCCTCAAGACGATCGGCCACCAAATCAGGTAAGGGGGGCTCACAGAGCAGTCCTCGCGCACGCCGCGGGCCGCGGACAGCGCCTGTGAGCGGTGAGGTAGGCCACCCAGGCGCACACGAGGTGCGTGGCGGGTGTGCCTACCCCGCGGTTTGCAGGCGCTCACGATATCTCTGTCGTCGGCAGGTTCCTGCGCAGGCTGGAGAAGAGCCTGTCGAAGCGGCGGCAGCGCCTGTCCGGCTCCACGAGTCCCTGCGACAGCCAGGACTCGGGGGAGGATGGCGGCGTGACGGCGCCGCTGCTGCCGCCCGCCGCCTCGCTGCCCATCGTCATCGCCCCCGCGGGAGGCGCCACCACGCCCACGTCCACGTCCACGTCGAGCGGCTCGCGCGCGCGCCACCACCGCCTGAGGAAGCAGCAGGTCGTCGAGCCTCTGCTGTCGCCGAGGGAGCGCATGACCAGGAGCGTGACCATCGTGGCCACGGGCGGCGCGAGCGCGACCGACCTCGCCGAGCACCAGGCCTGCCGCAACAAGCCCCGGCACACCGACTAGCAGCGGCAGCAGCAGCGGCAGCAGCAGCAGCGCCTCACTGCGATTCAGTGCGTAGCATCGCGCCGTGGCTTTAGCGACTAGGTCAACGGCGGTTCACTGTGATTTCCTGTTATTTGCACTACAAAAAATGAGTGTAAATTTGTTTGCCCAGTGGACTTGTAATTTTACCCACTGGTCTTGTAAAGCCCCTCCACTGACCCAGTGGGCAGGTTCAGCCGAGGCACATGCCCATTGGGTGTGCGCATGTAATTGCCCACACTTGTAAATTTCGTGGACCATAATGGGAATTTGCACCCCGGGCATGTGCGGATTCCCCGCTTGCCCACGGGCTGCGAATGTACCCACCCACACCGGGTTAATTTACTCATACAGAAAAGGAAATTGACCACCCTGGGCTCGTTCGTGTAGCTTTGCACCCGCACACACTGTCCAAACCGTACTCTGGAATCAACTTTCCTTTTCCCTTAGGACTATATTTTTAATGAATATATAGTTGACACTCCAGTCCAATCGTCATTTCACTTATCAATGTAACACAAATATCATTTCTTAGATTATGTTCTCTTCATAGACATTGTCGTACATAAAATTTAAGTTTGTCAGGCGTTTGAAAAATGTCAAAGTATATATGCATTCAGAAAGATCGATTGCAATATGATGTATATTAACGACCAGCGTAATGGTAAGCGCTTAAATGACACATCTCGTGAGGTAGTTCCGATTTCAGCCGCTAGATGGCTCTCCGGACAGAGTATGAAGTTTTGCAGTGTTTTCTAACGTAAAACCCACATAAATATAAATTTTCGGTCGCGATTTTAAATTGTTGTTATAAAGAATGATACTATATATGGAATGTATACTTGCATTATTACCTGCTGCATCATTTGTACCCAATATTCGTTATCTAATTATAACTCTCGCTGCTGCCCAGAAACGGCGGCTAGATGACCCTGTCAGCGTTTTCTCATATCGTCAGACGACCTCCTTTAAAGGTCGGAATCGGCCTCGACTTCTAATTTTTGTGTCATGATTTGCGGCTTTGCAATCATGTGATGCCATTAATGGTATCACCAGCCACCACCAAATACAATGACTATTAGATCATCACCTCTAGGCCCAGCACTGAAAACCCGAAACATACTTAAACTCTGTTGACCTGGCAATGCAGCTCGACAAACCTACTTTGAAAATTACGCGTCCGTGGGCAGGTTTGTGCTTTTAGCATGCCCAAGCATTGACTTTTCCCTGCCCGTGGGCTTGGCAACCGTACTTGACGTGCCCACCTTGCAAATTACACGTCCGTGGGCAGGTTCGTGTTCTCAGCAAGCCCAAGGCGTGAGATTCACAAGTCGGGCTTGCGCACACGTTCCATATGCCCAATGGGCATGTCAATTTTCTCCCCCACTGGGTCCGTGCATCCGCCCTTCCAGTGGGTTGGGATTTTTATCAACCCTGGGTCTGCTGTGTGGGGTTGCCAAGCCCAGGGCTTGCAAAATCGCAACTTTTTTTTTTATAGTGTGGCTGTTGCTTCAGTTCAATGATTTTAGCGCACAATTTATGGTAATTGACAAGAAAGAAAAAAAAAGAGGGTTCATGGTGGGTGGCTGTGTGAACCGTAATACACGTGCAATGAGGAGGATCTGTTCACATATCCAACTTAGAAAATTGTTATTGAAGTGTATCTCGGACCTGGTATTACAGTTTCTTGAAAATTACAAAAATTACTAAATAAAAACTCAGTATTAGCAGTTAGCCTTTCTGACAGCTAATTGTGTGATTTTAAATAAGTACAGTATATTATATATTTGTATTTTATGTATTCTAAAATTGTCTATCTATGTGGGTACCTTCTTTTAACATGTTCAGTGCCAATCACCTCCTATCATGCAGAGGTTGGTGATTTTCACCTCTGGTTCTGAATATGTTGATAAAGGACTACTTCACGTGTACCAAAGCTGATTATGTACCGTACGACATATGCTTTTACATATTTTCTTATTACATTTATATAGTCTAGACCAACCCCCGAGGGTGTCCTGCGAGTTTGGTTGAAATCGGAGACAATTTATTTTTGGCCGAAAATCGTAAAAACACAAAGGCTATAGCCTTTGCATTTTTCCGATATCGGGCCGAAAAAAAATTTCGCTATAAAGTGACGGGGGTTGTGCAGGGGCACTCTTAACATCCCCTAGACCAACCCCCGAGGGTGTCCTGTGAGTTTGGTCGAAATCGGAGACAATTTATTTTCGGCCGAAAATCGTAAAACCGCAAAGGCTATAGCCTTTGCATTTTTCCGATATCGGGCCGAAAAAAAATTTCGCTCCAAAGTGACGGGGGTTGTGCAGGGGCACTCTTAACATCCCCTAGACCAACGCCCGAGGGTTCCCTGTGAGTTTGGTTGAACTCGGAGACAATTTATTTTCGGCCGAAAATCGTAAAAACGCCAAGGCTATAGCCTTTGCATTTTTACGATTTCGGGCCGAAAATAAATTTTGCTTCAAAGTTACGGGTTTGTGCAGGGGCACTCTTAACATCTCCTAGACCAACCCCCGAGGGTTCCCTGTGAGTTTGGTTGAACTCGGAGACAATTTATTTTCGGCCGAAAATCGTAAAAACGCAAAGGCTATAGCCTTTGCATTTTTCCGATATCGGACCGAAAAAAAATTTCGCTCCAAAGTGCGGGGGTTGTGCAGGGGCACTCTTATCATCCCCTAGACCAACCCCCGAGGGTTCCCTGTGAGTTTGGTTGAACTCGGAGACAATTTATTTTCGGCCGAAAATCGTAAAAACGCCAAGGCTATAGCCTTTACATTTTTATGATTTTAGGCCGAAAATAAATTTCGCTCCAAAGTGACGGGGGTTGTGCAGGGGCACTCTTAACATCTCCTAGACCAACCCCCGAGGGTTCCCTGTGAGTTTGGTTGAACTCGGAGACAATTTATTTTCGGCCGAAAATCGTAAAAACGCAAAGGCTATAGCCTTTGCATTTTTCCGATATCGGGCCGAAAAAAAATTTCGCTCCAAAGTGACGGGGGTTGTGCAGGGGCACTCTTAACATCCCCTAGACCAACCCCCGAGGGTTCCCTGTGAGTTTGGTTGAACTCGGAGACAATTTATTTTCGGCCGAAAATCGTAAAAACGCAAAGGCTATAGCCTTTGCATTTTTACGATTTCGGGCCGAAAATAAATTTTGCTTCAAAGTGACGGGGGTTGTGCAGGGGCACTCTTAACATCCCCTAGACCAACCCCCGAGAGTACCCTGTGAGTTTGGTTGAAATCGGAGACAATTTATTTTCGGCCGAAAATCGTAAAAACGCAAAGGCTATAGCCTTTGCATTTTTACGATTTTGGGCCGAAAATAAATTTCGCTCCAAAGTGACGGGGGTTGTGCAGGGGCACTCTTAACATCCCCTAGACCAACCCCCGAGGGTTCCCTGTGAGTTTGGTTGAACTCGGAGACAATTTATTTTCGGCCGAAAATCGTAAAACGCAAAGGCTATAGCCTTTGCATTTTTACGATTTTGGGCCGAAAATAAATTTTGCTCCAAAGTGACGGGGGTTGTGCAGGGGCACTCTTAACATCCCCTAGACCAACCCCCGAGGGTTCCCTGTGAGTTTGGTTGAACTCGGAGACAATTTATTTTCGGCCGAAAATCGTAAAAACGCAAAGGCTATAGCCTTTACATTTTTACGATTTTGGGCCGAAAATAAATTTTGCTCCAAAGTGACGGGGGTTGTGCAGGGGCACTCTTAACATCTTCTAGACCAACCCCCGAGGGTTCCCTGTGAGTTTGGTTGAACTCGGAGACAATTTATTTTCGGCCGAAAATCGTAAAAACGCAAAGGCTATAGCCTTTGCATTTTTACGATTTTCGGCCGAAAAAAAATGTTGCTCCAAAGTGACGGGGATTGTGCAGGGGGACTCTAACGTACCCCCAGACCAACCCCCGAGGGTTGGGTTGGCAAGCAACCGGGATCTACTGCGAAAAATTGCGACGAATCGACGCAGAGCGAAGGGCCCATGCGCTTCTCTGGTTCAAAATTTCGCGCGGAGCCAGTGCCTTGCTGCACGCACTGGAGCCGCTTCTCGCCACACGATAGCGCCAATTTTCCCCTCCCTACTCCTCCCCTCCCCTCCCCACCCCTGCCGGCCAGCCAGCCCAGCCCCACCCAGCAGCTTCCCAGCCTTTTGCTCCCGGACCGGCATGCAGGTTAGTTGAATTTGACGCACCTTGACTCGTGTGTTTCGTTGCGTGCACACGTGCACGTGATGATGTACGGATAACCTATAGCTTTCATTCTTTTGGTTCCCATGTGTAAAGAAATTTCTTTATTGTAATCGTTCTTACCCTGATCGTCTTGCTTGTCTAAATTAAAACATTTTCGTTAGCCAACGAATCTGCAGCCCGTTTATTGGGCTCCCATTTTACTCCAAGGCCTGCAGGCCTAACAATGCATTTTAATTTTGTATCATCTTGCCTAGTTTGAAACATTCTGCATTTTGATTGATGCTATCTTTATTTGTTTCCCAGGATGCTGATTCCTCTGACGGGCCCTCACTACTGAAGACTTTGCTGATCCATGCTGGAATATTTTGGCCTGCTTGTAATCCCTTGTCTGAAGTTGGCGACTTCATTGCAACATGACAGAGCTCAAGGTGTGTATTTAATTCATGGGTTTATCCAACGCTCCATTTTCCATCACATTTCTGGCTAGTCACTCTTGACTTTTCCAGCCATGCTAATAAGTATTGTTTGTTCCTTCCAGATTGTCCAGTCGCATTTGTTCAAGTAAACCCTACCCTTGATGCTCCTCCTTCACCTCGAAAGAGTTGCTAAGATCTCTTCTCTGGTGTCTGCCGTGGCAGTGCTGATGAGCTGCTTCATCTGCGACGTCTCTGCTGAGCACATGGTGGGTATTTTATGTTTCAGCCGTGCTTTATTATCCATCAGATTAGTTGCTTTACCCTCTCCTTAATCGTGTCATGCTAATAGTCCTTTCTTATTGTTTTCAGGTATTCAGCTTTACTCCACTGAGTACACCTTGACCCGCATGATGTATTGAAGCTGTTATTTAGCGTCTTAAAATGTTACGGAGCTGCTTGGATCTCCCCTCCGCTGTTTGAAGTCGGCTATGAAGTCGGCTATGATTGTGCTGTTGATTTCAAGGTAAGAAATGTTGAGTGTTTTGGTATTGAACTTTGAAAGATTTTCAAGAAGTAAGACAACACAAATATTTTTATTGCTCACTCTAAAGAATTTTTTGATGCATTTATACATATAATTGTCAATTTCCTTGGCTAAATCTGAAATTCTGTTAGTTGGAGCAAAGCTGGAAGTGGGACAGTAATGGCTTACCTTTCATCATGAGTGGCGCCTATATACTTCAATTTACATTCCGATTTTGACTGTGTTGGCTAAACTACTCTGAAAACTAGAAACTGAGAACCTAGATAGTAGGACCAGATCAGACAGAACTGTTTCCGTTTTGCAGAATGGTATAAAAGCAATGACAGATTTGTAATTTTATTATCTGATGAGGAAAGCTTTGACATAAATTACAAAAGTCAACTGATTCCTTTCATTCAAAAAGTTCACTTGGTACCGCATTACTGTTCTGAAGCCAAATTGCAGATTGATTTCTTTTCTACTCCCCTAAGAAGTAGATTGCAGTTGGCTTTCAAAACAAAACTACCGGTAATGGCCACATTTGCTGGTTGTTACATCAATAGAAAGTTGCGATTTTCCTGCTAGTACTTTTGTCTCCATTGAAATACCCTAGGTCATGGGGTTCAAATTGATGCTACAATCCTGGTATGCGTTTTAGTTGCTGCCATAGTAACAGATGCATGGCATGTTAAATAAGTGTACTGCATAATGAATATCATCACACATTTGCTTTATAGCTTGTCAGTTGATTTTATTACTGTTGATAAAAAATAACTTGATGCTCAGTTAAGGAACATTATTGGCCATTTGTTTGATAATTTCATTACAGTTGATTAAAAATAACTGTTAGTCTGCTCAGAGCTATCGATAACTAGAGGCTTTCTTTATGATAGGAGTGAATTTTACCTGTTTGCCACGGTGGCTGTGGTAAATTTTTTTCCTATATTTAAAATTTGAGTATATGTAACTTTGACTTCAATATAGATTGTTTAAATGGTAGTACTCCTTAAGGTTAAAGTAAACTTGGGTGTCAATAAATTATTAAAATCAACTGAATTGTGATGAAATGATTCTCTTTTCTTGAACTGCTTCTGATGCATATTTGTTTTTGCAGGTGACAAGACGACGTTACAGGGAAAGAAGCACCATGATGATTCTTCAAATGAAGAAACCAACTCAAGACAGGATCTCCAGCACGAAGAAACGCTTGGATCTCCCCTCTGCCGTTTGCAGTGATCATGCTGTTGGTTTCAAGGTAAGAAATGTTAAGTGTTTTGGTATTGAATTTTGAAAGATTTTCGAGAAGTAAGACAACACATATTTTGATTGCTCACTTAAAAGAATTTTTTGATGCATCTATACGTATAGTTGTCAATTGCCTTGGATAAATCTGAAATTCTGTTAATTGGAGCAAAGTTGGAAGTGGGACAATAATGGCTTACATTTCATTGAGAGTGGTGCCTTTTTACTTCAATTTACATTCTGATTTTGACTGTGTTGGCTGAACTACACTGAAAACTAGATACAGAGAACCTGGATGGTAGGACCAGATCAGACAGAACTGTTTCAGTTTTGCAGAATGGTGTAAAAGCTATGAGAGATTAATAAATTAATTGTCTGTAGAGGAAAGCTTTGACATAAATTACAAAAGCCAACTGATTCCTTTCATTCAAAAAGTTCACTTGGTACCGCATTACTGTTCTGAAGCCAAATTGCAGATTGATTTCTTGTCTACTCCCCTAAGAAGTAGATTACAATTGGCTTTCAAAACAAAACCAATGGCCACATTTGCTGGTTGTTATATCAATAGAAAGTTGCGATTTTCCTGCTAGTACTTTTGTCTCCATTGAAATACCCCAGGTCATGGGGTTCAATTGATGCTACAATCCTGGCATGCTTTTTAGTTGCTGCCATAGTAACAGATGCATGGCATGTTAAATAAGTGTACTGCATAATGGATAGCATCACACATTTGCTTTAAAGCTTGTCAGTTGATTTTATTACTGTTGATAAAAAATAACTGTTAGTCTGCTCAGCTATCAATAACTAGAAGCTTTCTTTATGATAGGAGTGAATTTTGCCTGTCTGGTTGCCACTGTGGCTGTGGTAAATTTTGTTCCTGTTGGAGTATATGTAAAGATTGTTTGAATGCTAGTACTCCTTAAAATTAAATTAAACTTCTGTGTCAATTTGCAATATTAAAGATGATTGGAGAATAATTAAAATCAACTGAAATTTGTGATGAAATGATACCCTTTTCTTGAACTGCTTCTCATACATATTTATTTTTTTGCAGGTGACAAGACGAAGTTACGGGGAAAGAAAAACCAAATATGCAGCTGTTGACGATTTTTCAAATCAAGCAACCAACTCAAGAAAGGACGACTGTGAAGATTCTTCGAAACTCAAGACGAGGCTGTCGGCATGAAGAAATGAACTTACTTTGAACTTACTTTTGCTAATGTGAGCAATGATTGCTTCATGTGGAGGAGAGATCAGTTACAGTGGAACATGGAATGGCCCGAGGTCCTGGTACGCATTTCTCGGGCTCCTTTAGTGACATGTTATTGAAGGTTCACCAGGCCACTGCTTGCTCTTGGGTCCTGTGTTTCATCTCGTCGGCTGTGATTGAGTTCATATGAAGTGATTGTTGCGTAGAGTCAGTTTATGAGGGGATTTAATTACACTCCTCTTGACAGTTAATTTGACTAGTTTTTTCCAGATGGAACTTTGTTTGACCCCCCCAGAAATTTTACTTGGGCCGCATCAGATAGAGATCTCGAGATAGCCTAAAAAAAGGGCCTTTTTTTGCAGGCCTCCCATTGGCCAGCTGCTATTGCTTCTTTTTGTTCTTCTTCCAATAAAGCTTGTTTTTCTTTATTCAACTGTTTGTTTGTTTAATTTTATTGTTTTTTGTTGCCGCCTTTCCACTGCTCCAAGTCCCCAGCTCGGCTGCTGCGCCTTCGAAGGCGCAGCAGCCGAGCTGGGGACTTGGAGCAGTGGAAAGGCGGCAACAAAAAACAATTCTTTTTTTTTTTCCCCCTCCTTGGTTGGTGACTTCAGCTTTCCTTGCTCGAGCAGCTCACTGGTGGAAACCAATGAGCTGCTCGAGCAAGGAAAGCCGAAGCCAAAAACGAAGGAGGGGAAAAAAAAAAAGTACAAGTGCTGAAAAGTAAACAAAGCATGAATGTCAACAACAACAAAGAGCAGAAGACACAGACAGTATGACAAAGTGAGAGGAACACTGAGCCGGCCAAATACTAAGTCCCAAAAAAAGAGAAGAAGAAATTGGCCAATGCAACAATTGTAAACAAGAGCAGCACAAATGTAAACAAGAGCAGCTACACTGTCAACAAAGCACTGTGTTCCTCTAAATTTCTCATACATTCAGAGAGAAGGAAGGCAGAGCAAGGCGAGGCATAGGACCCGCTGGGATTCGAACCCAGCAGTGAGACAAGTCCCACTCCAGGAGGCCGTATTATACCAAAGCCAGAGGGGAAAACAGCAGAGCACAGAGCAGTAAAAAAAGTATCCATTCAAAAGTTGAAATTCTAAAGCAAAAAGAGAGAGGAATCCCCTCTCATTCGCCCCCTCTCACCCACACATTGACCTTCAGGAGACTGGCCTGGGTCAACATGCCAGCAAGAGGGGGCAACTACAACAAGTTTAAAGCAAGCAAAAATTTACATTTCAAAAGTACAAGAGCAAGACACCCACTCCTCACACCCTGACCATGAGGAGTCTGGCCGAGGTCAAAGTGCGAGGAAGCAAGCAAAAATTTAGATTTGAAAGGTTACCACTAAAATGCCTACTCCTCACACCCTGACCTTTAGGAGTCTGGCCGAGGTCAAAGTGAGAGGAAGCAGGCAGGCCAAATGGCGCAAAACAAAGCATTCAATGGATACTTTTTGCAATAGAGCAAGTAAAGAACAGCAGACACAGGGGCAACAGGGCAACACTCATATATCAGTAAGCAAAAGCCGTCACTCATCTCTCTTCTCCACAAAACAAGATTTACTACTTTAAAAGCCTCTATCCGAATTATTAAATGCATCCAGCATCTGACTAGTTGGGAAGATACCACCCTTAAATAAGATGGATGGAAAAGTGAACAAGTATTATTTTTAAAAAGCCAAATACCTTAGAAAGGTAATTGCACATCGATAAAATGCTGATGATATCTCCTATGGATATCAGTTGGCAAGATACCAACCATAAACTAGATCGATAAGTGAACAACTAGTATTTATACAATTGACAAACAAATTCTGGATAAAGACGAGTGACTGGCCATACACTTTAAACAATATTGCATTGAAAACAAATAAATCTACACAAGACTATTGTATTATTAAGTATGTTTGAAAACTAAAAGGCGTTTTAAGAATGAACATGCCTTACTCCAAATGATAAATATCTAAACAATACTTTCAGTTCTTGAAAAAGAAAAGATCTCATTTACATTTAAGTATTCTCAGTACGAAGATGCAATATTGTTCAAAGAAGAAGAATCATCATGAGCACAGAACTGCGATTTCAAGTGGAAGGATACCCACTAATGCAACAAGCCCTACTGACTCAGCCAAGAGTCCTAGCTTCCCTATTTTCCCCCCAATGTTAACTTTACAAAACCCTTTGATTTTGAAATGAACACGCAAGTGTCCCTGATAGAAAATGCTACTACTGTTGTGGGCTGTCGCCTAATCGGAATCCATCTGGTCCAAGATTTCCTCACAGAGAGTACTAAGGACACCCCCACTTTCACATTTAAACAAGAACGCAACGTAAAATAAATTACTGATTCACACTAATGCTCAAATTAAGAGCTTCATGTATGAACCAAAGCCTTAGCCTCAGCCTCACCATGAGGTAACCTAACCTTCATAGCTAACCTCCCTTGGGCACTACATAATGTGCTACAAGAAAATTACAGCCTTTTAAGGAAATAACGACATTCCGCTAATAAGAATATCATTGAAAAGTTACACCCAATGCTGATGGTTAATTATAACCTTACGGTAGGCACTCAGCAGAAAGAGGAACCATTACAGGAGCGAGGATGTTCAGTTTGTCCTCACCGAAACAATAAAATATGTGATATTTAAATATAAAAATATCACAATCCTCCCAATTATTAATTAATTAAGGAATATTACGATTGAAACAAATAATATCACAATTACACTCACCGCAACGGACACACCGGCCTCCGCCATGATCCCTCCGAAAACAACAAACGCCTCCGGTTTCCGGCTCCGGCTGCACAAAATGACGTCACTCACCCGCCAGGTTTAGTGCCATTCAAAATACGATTTAGAAACCAGCCAGCCGTTCAAAGAGAGAGGAAATTTTCCGGCCCAAAATCGTAAAAATGCAAAGGTATTTACTTTCCCATTTGTTGGTCGAAAATTACTGAATCCCTCCGATCGCGTTAAAATTCACTGGGAATCTTTGTTACACACTAGGAAATGTATACCAGGCACCAGAAGCGCCATACCGGCATTAGATTAAGAGAAATTCGCTTTGGCGGAGGCACTTCCCTCCCAGCGAGAAATGAAATACCCAGACCCAGACCGATGTCGGTACGATATCAGATATCAGAAATGTGTCAGCTTCAGGCCCATATTTTTATCGATCTGACGCAAAAACTGATGACAAATTTCTGATGTGTGATATCATTTTGATATCGGTTTGATATTTCATTTCTCACTGGGTCTGCGTTGTGCAAAGCCCTAGTGGGTTAGTCAGGGTGGCAGGTGGTCATTGTAAAATTAATGAATTAATGACTCAAGCAGAAACTGACTTGTTGAATTTAATTCACGTTGTAATGGAAATTACAAATGCAGTGCAAGTTTGAAAATATTACAAATTGAGGAAAATAAAGTGCACTCTGTTTCACACAGCAAAATATCTCTTCATTAAATGTTATTTGGTACACTTTACAACCATTATTTAAGCATACAAGTGGCTGTACACTGTAGCTTGATAGTTTCGAAGGATAACACGTAAACAAACTAGTTTCTTCGTGCTTTTAGCATTCTTAAATTATCAGCTTTCACAAGCAATAAATATAGCAAATCCTATCATAATTGTACTTGGTTTCCATTTATTTTCTCTACCTTTCTAGCTCGTAACTGAAGATCAAAACTGCATTTTCAAAAGATCAACATCAGTAATCTCTTTAGGGACCCAACTCTTTTAAGAAAAAATGTTTGTCGAAGCAAATGTTAAAAGGGGTCAATCTTTGGACGATTTGGTGGGAATAAATTATTAGTGAAGAACAAATTTCATCAAAACTGTTTAACAAAGAATTGTTGACTATGAGATTAATAGATAAAGGAAAAATAAGTCGACAAATCAGAATCTTTGGAATTAAGCCTTAAAAAATAGGATTTCGTTACTAGGTTCAAGTATTGCCATTGTGTGAAAAGAAATAGAGAGATTGTCACACACAGAAGTGCAACCTTGACTTTCTTCAATATGCTTCACATCTCCTTCTTGATTTACTACTTTCAGCTTTTCTCATACAGTTTATAAAATCTTTGAGCAGAATAAAAAGAACAAATTAAAATCTTATGAGCATTTGATTCTGTTGGGCTGACAAGTTACTATGCATTGAAAATCCATTTATTACCTATCTAATGGAGAAACAGCCAATATTTTTCAAAATGAAGAACAGTTTTGCTGACTTCACAAATTTTAAGACACACAACACTTATGTTGGCAAGCATTGGGTTGTCAGAGTTCTTGCTAACACTGACAAACATATTTAATTTGTGCATTTATGATGATCTGATCTTAAAACACAAGATAAGAAAATGGAACCGCTGAACAGAAATGTGAGATGAAATTGATTCCTCTAGCACAATCCACAAAAAGGCAAATTTCATTGCAGATCAAAGACTTCTGAATATTTTGGCTTTTATATGAACACAAAAAAATAAATTAACTAATCAATAATAATTCAATATGAAAAAATAATTCAATGCAATCAAACACCACTCAGAAAAAAAATAAGAGATTATTATATAAAGTATTTATAAATTTATGTATATACATGATCAAGCAATATATTGAATACCATTATGATACAGTATGTACATACACATTCGCACTTGCCTAATGCTTTCTGAGAAGTACATGAATGATTGAAAATGTTGTATTTATCACACACATGTCAGATTTATAAATGTTGCCTCTCACTAACTGACCAGTGGAAGGTACTATACAGAGGCAATACAGAGAATCACTTAAAATATTAGAGAATAATATCTTTTTTCCAGGCTGAGAAGTAAGCATGAGTAAGGCACACAACAACAAACTGGGTTGAAATAACTTCTATGCCTATCAAACCAATAGATATTTCATGGCCAAACACAGATCAGTTCTTCATAAAATTATTATTCTATCACAGGACCCTCTTTCTTTGAATTTATCATATACCATCAAAACTTAAAAGAAAATAATAACATAAAACACAAAGTTTTGTTTCTAAAATCTGTTTTACAGAAACTGCTAAAATTAAGTTAGGTATATGTAACTCTGATTTCATTGTATAATGTAAGAAAATAAAAAGTAAAGCTGAACTTGATGAGGAACAGTAAATAAAGACAACAAGAAACAAAAAAGGCTAAAGAGGGAGGAAAAAAATCCTTAAAAATAACAGTAAATCACAGAAAAAGGCAACCCTGACATTTGGCTGAAGAAACAAACTTTTACAAAAGTGGTAAAACAAATAGATATAATGTGCAATTGACTTGTAAAACTTCTATTTAAAAAAAAAATATTTGAAAAAGCTCCTGCAAAATTTAAAGTAATTTTACTTCAAATATGGCAAATTTTAAATAATTAGTATGTATTACTGACGCCAGAGGTGTGTTCTCACCCTGTGGACACCATTACACCAAGTGTAAAATGAGAGGAACTTGGCTATCACTGGAAAGAAGTATCAAAGTCTTCTAAAATATAAGGCACATTAAAAATGGGTCAGCATATGGCATGTATATAAAAAGTCTTCCTATACCAGTGAAGACAGAAAGCAATAGCTTTACAATTACGAAAGAATGTTTAAGACCCTGAGAGAGCATACACATAAGTCATGGTGGCCTTGTCCTGCACCTTTCAAGGCCTGGACAGATGAGGACGGAAAACAATCCAGAAATTAGAAATGATGACCAGATAACAATCGGGAGGATTTCTTCCAACCCTTAGGGGTTAAAATTAGTACAACCGCATAAAAGCTCAGTCATCACAAAAGTGAAAATAAGTGACAATGGTCCCAGATATTGCATTTTTTGGACATTTTCCGTGAATCTAAAGAACATGACAAGTGCTAAGTAAGACATTTGATAGTAGCTCTCTAACTAAGTGCAATTTCATATAACAAATTTTTTTTAAACCCTCGAAGGTGCAGACAAAATTAAATTCCAAAATTGCAAGTTTATAGCAAAGTGAAAACAAAAAAAGGTGATTCAATTTACAGCAACATCTCTGAACGCAGCTCGGCATGGGCTTTTGTTAGAAGATAACTTCCACCACCAACATGGCCGCGGCCTGCACCACCCACGCTCTGAAGGTGTAGGGGACGGGGAGGGAGAGGCGCAAGGCCCGGCTCATCCACATCCACAGGGCGGGGGCGGGGGCGGGGCCCAGCGGCAGCACACGGGCCTGGGCCTCAGGCCGTCGTCAGAGGTCGGTGACGGGGCCGGGTGGGCTGGAAGTGGAGCTGGCCTGGTGCCCGTGGTTGGACGAGCAGGCAGACGTGAGCGACTCCAGAGAGCTCGGGGCAGGACTTCCCTGGGGCTGAGCCAGGGGCGGAGGCAGGGGCTGTGACTGTGGCGGCGTCTGTGACTGGGGCTGGTCCTCCCCGTCGCGGTCGCCGTCGCGCTCCGAGCTCACCGTCACGCCATTCATCTTCTTCCTCATCATGTTCATCAGCTTCTCCAGCCTGGTTGAAGGCAATGGCAAGCAGAACGCTCAATGGAGGTAGGAGGTATCCCTTCACCACCGCCGCGGCCACCACCACTACCACCACCAGTCCTGGCCCTGACTGGCCGAGCTACCGTGCCCTCGTCAGAAACCATACCCGTTTGGAGGCAACTTTTTCGAAAGAATTGAGTGAAAGAGTTTAAGAAGAAAAGGCGCCACTTGTACGCTATTAGACCTAAGCATGCCATCAAATGTTAGTGCTAGCTACGATGTGAGGACAGACCGGCAGAGTGAACGTTAACGTTAGTTGTCTTGTGAGGTGGTCGTGGGCCGTGGTGGCGATGGCCCCGTCACACCGTACAAGGGGGGAAGTGAGGGAGGCCGCAGCCAGGCCCTAAGCTCACTTGTTGACGTTGCTCTCTGCCATCTTCCGAGCGGCCTGGGCCTCCTGCAGTTCACGCCGCAGCTGTTCCTCGCGTCGCACCGACTCGCCACCACTGTAAGTTTGATAAAAATAAAAAAAATAATAATTTCCACATCTTGTCGATATTGTAGAAAGGAAGATGGCAAATCCGACACAAACTTTTGCAGTTGCAGGCTACTCAGTTGTCTCTCGAGACGCGCTAACCGCTCCGAATCCTGTAACAATCCCACAATAATAACAAGGGTCAACTTATTTTACAAGAAGGATGGAACAAGCACTGCGCCTCAGCTCCTGCTCTGTAGTCCCTGGCCCGGCCTGGCACATCCCAACCCCCGTGCCGAGGACAGGACGTCAAGAAGGAGAGGAAAGGGGCAACCTCCACTCAGCTGATGAGCCCATCCACTTACACCGGCCAATATTGACGCAGCGAGGTAACTGGACACCGAACACCCTAGCCTGGCACCCTAGCGGGGCTGATATCCCCCCCTCCCTCCCCTCTAGGTCTCACCCCCTGCTGTTTCCAATTCCGCCAACCAGACACCATGAAAGTTCATGCCTCAACAGTAAGTTTCATGATGCAGGTTTTCTCTTTACTAAAAAGAAGCAGAAAATGTATAACATCTTAAAACTTGATACATACCCGACTGTCATCAGTATATTGAGGATCCTGGGAGTTTATGGTGGGTTCTCGTGTGGTTGTGGAGTTCTGAAACCATGAGTAATTAATACACATGGTGGTCTTCATAAAAAAAAATAGACCAAGATACAGATAATATTCAGAATTTATGTGAGCACTCTTACCTCTTTTTCGACACCAGATGACCCAGTAAGACGGAGCACCCCACCATCAGCCATCATGAGCCGCAGTCGAGACAGCAAAGTTTCTTCTCTAAGCTGAGCAGCATCTCTTATTTCACGTACCAAATCTACAAAAAATTTAAATAAAATGTCAAGTGTATTCCAAAGAAAACAAAATGAAAATTTGAAGTCTTTTAATATTAATGGTTTCACCTGCTATCATTCCCGGTTGATAATCTTGCTGTATAGGATTGCCCCAAGTTGAAGCCTGAAGTTTTAACTTGTGCAATTCTGCACGTGTGTCACGCAATTCCTGAGCAAGTCTCTTGTTGTCTGCCTTTAAAATATTGAGCTGTTCTGACAATGCAACATTATCATAATTCTCACTTTCTTCGGATGAACTGCTGCTACCGTGTGACCAATCACCGCTTTCATTTTCTTCTCCCAAATTGTTATTGATATTGTTGCCATTTACATTAACTGGAGCCGATTCTGTTTCAGCACGGGCCAAGCCTGGGTCACTAAATCGGCGATGGGAATCATCCAAATCACAGTCCTGATCAATTCCTGGTGGTAAACTTAAGTACTCTTCATGAGCAGCAGAACTATGAAGAAAACAAGAGAAGACAAGTAAAAAATTAGTGGTTAGGTAGGGATTTAAGACAAAAGTGTAAGAAAGAACTACAAAGATACCTCTGTCTTGGTGATAAGGGACTATTAGCAGTGTTCACCCTTAAAGAGCCAAGCTTGCTTGACCGCTTCGAAGACTGAGATGCATTGGATCTTCCATTGTGTTTTTGATCATCAGGTCTAACAACACCACGGCTTGGCATGTGCTGAGGAGAACGCCATGCACCCATAGGGCTTGGAGGGACAGCAGACTGCAAAGGAGAAAGAGAAGAGCCCAGTTACAACAAATGAGATATACAAGATATACTACAAGATAATCAAAAATCAAAATTTCATACTTGATATGCAGGTTGATATATTGGTAAGGATACAGGTTCATAAGAATAAGCTATAGGTGGGGGAGGAGCAGTGGGCACAGAGTAACGACAAACAGTTGGGTCTGAGATTGCAGCAAACATTCTTGGTGCCCCTGCCACTTCCCAGTAAGGGCCAACAATCTGGCTAAATTGCTGCTCGTATTGAGGAGCAGGAGTCATAAAAGGTCTTGATTGGTGCACCCATTCCTGAAAACATATTATGATGAAGAAGAATAATTGTTTTAAATCACAAATACTATTAAAAGGGAAAATGGGAACTACCTGAAGATATCCATTTGAATGTCGTAATCTATTGTGATTCTTTTTCCTCTTTTGCTGTGACGAAGCTTGAGAGGCAGCATCACCTTCCTTTTTGTCGCCCCCATTTTTCAATCTGAAGAAAATAAATTATATGATTAGTAAAAAACAGAACCTACTGAATTAATAAAATCTAAATTTGAATTTGAAAATAAATTAAACAAGAAACTTGTAATAGAAAAATTGATTACATTGTAGTAATTCATTAAAATAGTTTGAAAAGAAGACCTTGTTGGGAAAAATCACAGTAACAGATATCAAATATTTAACTGACCTGTGCATGTCCATTTGGAATAATGATGGTGAAACTCATTGGACATTCGTACAGTTCTATTGCCTAACGGACAAAAAAGATACATCAATGTTTAATGACTAATAATTCACTGATAAGAGTACCTAAACAAAACACATTGGCATTGCTGTACATAACCTTACAAACAATCAGAGAGAAATAAATAAAATAGAAACTTGTTATTATTACTCTTTCAGTTTTCACAAAGAATCTAGTGGAATAATTACCGATCCTACTAAATTCGTTGCAAAAAGAGTACTGTCATTTTGTAGAAATGATTACTCCACAGTTGACATTGAATAATCAGAAGTTTGATCTTGGGTTTGATGGGAAAAATTGCAAACACTACACATAAAATTCATGGCATTTCAAGGAAGGGTATTGCCTTTATAAATGATTATCACAGTGATACTCAGCTTACATTAAAATACTAACATTAAATAAAGAATCACTGAAGGTCCCACGAGTCCCATTTTCACTTTAGAATGTTTCAAAACATTTCTGCATCCCCCCCACAGCCTTACACACCCTTCACTTTTTCTCGATGGGATTGGGGGAGAATCAGAAAACATGTGTGACGTCATCGAGGTCATGTACGCAGGGAGCGCGATTTGCGCATGCGCGGCGTGACGCCTCAATGTCAAAACATACCACTGGGTTATGTCTCTGTGTTGTGATTCATAATATGCGAATGAATGATGCACAGAACGTTATTTTCAATGGACACTGTTGATATACCTTGCTTCTGACAGTGTATACAACTACAACTCTTAAATTTTCCTACCTGTCATTAGTTTTACAGTAGACACTTATCTATTAGTTTTCTTGGTTGTTTCAACAACAGCAGAAGATGTCTTGTCATGGGTGCTTCTCAAAGTTTGGCATGTGGACAAAAGAGGTGAGGTGGAAAATTCTGCTGGATATTTGATAAAAAAAATAATGAGTTAGGGTAGTGAATATCAACACTGATGTTCTTTGTAATAACAATCCCTTACATGTTTGTTTACAGTATGGTTGCCCTGCGTGCGGGTTTTCTTTCTGCAGCTCGTGTCTCAAAAATAAATGTGCCGTTCCTAAACTTGACAACAAAGTATGCAAGGTGTGCAAAGCATGTTACCAAACCTTCACGAGTGAGCATGCAGCAGTAAGCAGTGTGGATACTCAAAGGGCTCCACCAGATGTTTTCATGAAGTAAGTTATGTTTGAACATTCAACTATTAATGGTGTTTTGCTACAATGGTTTACATTCCATATCTGGGAATCTAATTTCTTTTCCTATTTTAGAAGGTTGGAGGCTTTGGATTCTTCATTTAAACCACCTGTAACCATATACCGTTCAGAGCCTCGAATGCAAAAGTTAATGAAAGGATTAAGTAGTACTGATTTAGAAATCGTAAGACGGTTGGAAAAACTGAGAGAAGAGAGACAAGTACAAGATATCCCATCAGAGGATGCTATTGCTCGCCGATTGGCGCTTTTGAGGGGACAAGACATTGATCTGCCTTCAAATAAGCCAACACGTGTAAGTTCCTTAGAGGACTGCAATTTTATCTTTTTGAACTAAAATTTACAAAACATCTATGACATTCTAGACGTACATAGCTCCAGATAAACGCTCTGGGGAGCAAATGACTCAGGATCTTTTTACTCAATGCAGAGAGGAAGTTGATCTTGATTCCAAGTCCTTAACACCTATTGATGACATTGCCGAGCGATTGAATCGCCTTAAAGATCGGGGCACAGGAAGTCAGGTAATATTATTATTATAACTACAATTATTTATGAAAATGACCATGATATTGTATATGTACAGATATATTTTACTTAGTACTCCCTTCTGTTGTTCCTGCTAGGAACCATCAATACCAGGAAAAAGTTCCAAAGAAAATAATCATGCAATTACATTGGATGAAATTGCCCAGCTGCTTGCCCAGTGCAAAATGGAAGCAGCTGAAAGTGGAAAACAACCTGATTTAGCCACTATTGTGAGGTAAAATCTTAAATAGGCAGAGTTTTAAAAACAAATAAATTATTTTAGCATTTTATTGTTGTTAAATAATCCCTTCTAATTTGGCCTTAGTCTGGAGAAATTGAGAACTCGTCTCCTTCAACAGAATGAGAAAATGGAACATGATTTAAGTTCTGATGAGGATGATGACAAAGCTGCTGCTAAAATTTTATCACGGGTTAGTTTTTTCTGTGTGCTATGTGGATCATATTTTTGAAAATTGTTACTGGTAGGAATCTTTCATACAACAGTTACATGTTTTAGGTGCAAGCTGAAGTTGACTTAGAAAAGAGCCTTGGAGTTAATGATGAACCTGAAGATGTTGATGTAGATATGGAAGAGGGAAAGGATGTGAGTACATTAAACAATCACCAATAAATTATTAATTTTAGTTCATTAAATAATGTTTCCTAACTAATTTTTTTAACATTCAGCAGGAGGAGCTACCTTGGTGTATCATTTGCAATGAAGATGCCAAAATACGTTGCTTAGGATGTGATCGTGATCTCTATTGCAAGAGCTGCTTCCAGGAGGGTCATGTGGATGAAGATATGAGGTCACATTCAATTGAACCCTTTAAGAAAAAGTAGCCACTAAGAAAAATGTACTTTAACATACCGGGATAAATTTCTTTTGCATGCTTAATGTGCTTTTGATAAGAAAATTGCTTTCTACAGATTTTTTAAACATTTCTGTACATGATTGTAGCACAATGTATGTTAAGGGAATTTACCATTCCACAGTATTGCAGTATTGCTATTTTCACTTACTAATCCTTTATCTCATTTAAATAAATGAGAATACATTATTTAATGAAATGTTTATTCGATGAATGTTTACTTCTTAATCATAAGCTAAATATTGCAGTGTGGAGAAAAATGTGAAGTCTCCTCCTCAATAACCTGCTTCTGTGAGCTTTTAATTATTTATTTCACTTGTAAAATGGGCATGGTATGACTTGTGTACATTTTCACCTTCATATTTTATGTTTTCCTTTCAAAACTATAGTTTTATAGTTAGAACTATACTTTTCTGTATACAGAAAAGACACTAGTCAGATATATTTTATGAGAACTATCTAATTTCTTTCGGTACTCAAATAAAAGCTTGTGAAAACAGACAAATCGATATCTTTTCCCCAAATTTACCAGTGGAGAAAAAGGAATTTGTGAGCCCTTCCTTGGTGGGCGAGTGAGGGAACAGCGGCAGCAGGAGCAGGCTGCTGTCCGCGGACAGGACAGGGAAGAACAGCGTGTGTGGGAGAGATGGAGCCTCTAGAGAGGCGGGGGGCCGTGGCGGTGGAGAGGCGGCTAAGTGCGTGATAAATGAGAGGTGCCCCGCCCCGGCGCGGCGCGGCGTGGCTCAGCACAAAAGAGAAAAGCAGCTCAGACTCGCACCGCGCCGCGCCGCACTGCCGGGCCCCGCCACGGAAGAATTGCCCTGCGTCACAGCCACGGCCACGGCGCGCGACCCCGAGAGGAAGAAGATGGTCCGAATCCGAGGCGGGCTGGGGGAGCGGGGAGAGGGGGGAGGCGTGATGGCGTATTGGGGTTGATGCTGCTGAGGGAGAGGGATGCTTCCACAGGAAACAACACCCCCAGCTGCACGCCGGCGGGCGGGGCGGAGCGGGGCGGGGGGGGGGGGGGGCGTGCGTAATCCTAGACGTAAACCGGTCTATAGGCCAGGCCAAAAGCGCGGCGTTCAATAATTAGCCATACGCGGGGCGGGGCGGGGTGGGGCGGGGCAGGGCAGGGCGTTTCCACCCACGCAGGCCATCCATCCCGCAGGGCGGGCCATCATACGCCGGCGAGGCGAGGCGAGGCGAGCCGCCGCGGCGCCCGATATTGGCGGCCACGTCCAGTTTAACGGCATAACAAATGGCCACTAATTCCGGCCCCCGGCGCGACGCCTGCCCCCCGCGTCACTCTGTCAAAATGAATTCGAGCAAAAAGAAAAACAAACAGAATGGGGACGTCGAGTTGCACCCTGCTACCCAGTACTCGTCGCGACATTCGACATCGCCGGGGCGGGGCGGCGGCGCGGCATACTCCGACTCGACTCGCCCTTCGAGTCCCACAAGGAGCTTTCAGTGCGTGAGCTCGGGGATGGGCTTCCGCCCCCGCCCGCAAGCCCGTCCCATCCGCGGCCGCCGCCGTGGAGCCCCCACTGCCCCCGGCCAGCCCGCCACGCCCCGCCACGCCCCGCCCCCGCCGCCCCCGCCGCCCCCTCCACCGGCCCCGCTCCAGCACCAGCCCCTGTGCAGCATCCCCACCCCCGGAGCCACCTTAAAACGCGAGGAGCGCGACGGCGGCGACCCAGAAGCCACCCTGCCGCCACCTGCTCAACAAGTGGCGCAACCTGCCCGCCCCGCCCCGCCCAGCCGCGCCTCTCCGCCGCCCCGCGCGCCTCCAGCAGCCTGACCAGGAGCAGGAGCAGGAGCAGGAGCAGGAGCAGGAGCAGGAGCAGGAGCAGGAGCAGGAGCAGGGCGGTACGGCACCAGGCCGCAGCATCCCGCACGCACCTCCGCGAGGGAGCCGGGCCGGAGCTGGACCAGCGGCAGCGGCGGCCGCAGGTGAGTGAGCGAGATAGAAGTGAGTTCGTGAGTGAGTGAGTGAGTGAGTGCGTGTGTAAGAGTGAGTACGTGAGTGAGTACGTGAGTGAATGAGTACGTGAGCGAATGAGTACGTGAGTGAATGTGAGTGAGTGCGTGAGTGAGAGTGAGTGCGTGAGTGAGAGTGAGTGCGTGAGAGTGAGTGAGTGCGTGAGAGTGAGTGAGTTAGTGAGTGAGTGCCAGTGCCAGAGAGATGAGACGAGACGTGTGCAGTTGTTGGAAGGGATCAGTATGCCATGGAGCAAATCACGTCCCTACAGTGCGATCCAACATCTCTATCCTTTAGAAACTTTCGCGCGGAGGATGTTATGGTGTTTCCCCCCTAAGAGAAATATTGGTTGTGGCCATTATGTTGGCTCAGGAATATCATTAGTGGTTGAAGGCAGCAAGGGGCCGTCCACGCAGTCACGCTTTTTTGGGTGATGTTTGACCCTCACCCCTAAATCACACGTATACGAGCTATTTTACTGGTGAATTATTCGCAAAGCGCAAAAGTAATATTGAGCCGATATCTGTTAAGCAGTAAGCAGTTAATAACGCAACGACGCTATTCAGATGTCTCGGTAAAGCACATATGGAATCCAGAGAGGTACGAGAATTCGAGAATAATGTATCAAAGGCTGAATAAAGTTCAGTACAATATAGTTCCGTGTGGTCCCGTGCAATATAGCATTTTTCCATAAATATCGAAATGTTGAATTACTTATAAAAGTACGGTCGACTTCACGCTATCAGCTTTGAAAGATTTCAAGTCCTCGCTCCCACTCAAACCACAGTTCACAGTACAGGTCCGTTCGGAGCGGCCGAGCCAGGCCAGGCGCGAGGTAGGCCACGCGCCCAGCCCCGTGGCGGGCGGGTCTGCCTACCTGCGCGCTGGCAGGCGTTATCCAGCGGCCGGCCACGCCCCACCACACTGCAATCTCTGCAATGTAATGATGGGTTGAGAATAGGAACTCTGGATATCTATTAATAATGGGACAGTCTGACAGTCCAACTGTGTAAACAGTGGTACAGAAGATACACACTGGAAAAACTAGGCTGTGATTTGACACATTTTAAACGTAGTAAAGGTTTAGCGCCTTTGCAAAGACATTAAAACTTGTGAAAGGCATTAATTTCAACGCCCTAAGCGACTTTTACCTTCAAACCCCCACTACGCTCTAATAATTGTTAACACCCCTGTAAAGGTGAAAGGTCGCACCTTCGTTTTTCCAGTGTAGTCCTAATACGAAATACATATAGACATGCCCACGTCGTGGATCAGATCAGCGCTGCAGAGCTTTGTAAGGGCGTCCCGTTCCGATGCGCGGCGCGGTGGGCCCGCGGGGATCGCGAGTCCCTGCCCGCCCCACCCCGCCCCGCCCCGCCCCCAAACGGAGCGCACAGTGTCCGGTTCACCACAGCCCTCGGCGAAAACCTCAACCGGTTTCAGGAACCGTCGGGTGGCGCGGCGTGGCGTTGCGCGCCTCAGAGAGCGCCTCGCCCGCCCCGCCCCGCCCCGCCCCGCCCCATAAAGCTTTAAGCCACGCGCAGCGGGCGCTACTCGCGCCTCGATCGTGAAATGATGGGAACGCCCCGCCCCGCCCCGCCCCGCCTCAGCGCATTACGCCTGCGGGAGCCGAGGCGCCGAGGTCTCGCGGTGTCACCTGGCGTCACGCCTGACGCCGCACCTCAACTAGGAAAGAAGGAAGAAAGAGCGCGGGGTGGGGTGGGGTGGGGCGGGGTGGGGTGGGGCGTGGCGGGGTCAAGTATCTTAAACACGGCGCTCATGATGGTACCCCCTCAGGACTATGAACTTTGCTTCTAGTTGTCCAACTGCCATACCGGAGGGCAAGGAAAAACACACAATCATCAGCTAGAAAAGTTTGATTTTCTGAAAGGTGACACAACCATCCCCCTTCACGATTTCAGAGGGGGCGTGATGACTGCTGTGCCCCACATGAGCCTGTCCGTGGCGTGGTTGTACCGGGGTGGTTGGTTATTCCCCGCAGGTCTGCCCGGGCAGTGCGGGGAGGGGACGCTGCTCCACGTCATGCAGTCGGCCCACAGGCACGGGCGCGCCGCAGCGCAGAGCAGCTAACTCACTTACGGACTAATAGCAGCGCATCTACCCTGCTCCAGGTCGCGCCCCGCCCCGCCCCGCCCCGCCCCGCCCCCACTCCTCCCCTTCCCCGTGCTGCCGCGGCACGGCCGTGTCCCCGGGAAGAGACGAGCGATACAATATCAGAGTCAAGCCAAAGCCACTAACGTACACACTCCCGGTTTATGAATTTTTTACATAATTACAAGGTAGACGCACGTTAAAACCGTGTGAGGCTGAGCTAAAAGTGCGTCTACCTTGGCCTGCAGCGCGCAAAAGTTGGATGCTAAAATACCGATAATCTACAATTGGTATAGTTGTGCATTGGTGGTTGGCAAGCCTGTCCACATCTCTCATTCCACGTCTCACGCCTGGCGCCTCACCTCACGCCGTCTTCCCGTTGGTCTCCCCTTGGCGCATTCTGACAGGGCTGAGCATTTAGAGTTCAAATTAAATTTAAATTTAAATTTAGCTCAGCCAATGAAACAAATCGTACGTAGTTATGCACAATTTAAGATTATTTATGCGCAAAAATGAACGATTTTTTTACGTAAGCGACGCATGCACATAGACTTACATAGCTACGTACAAAAAAGTACATAACGGGAGTGTGTAGGGAGACGCAAGGCTCGGTACACCGTCAGCTTCTTCGACAATTTGCGAACATTTCTCTTTAATAAATAGAGTGGGATGAATGCAACCGCTGGATTAACCACAGTGAGAAATAGTTGCATAGGTTTATACGGGAAAATTATCCACGAAATGGAGTTGAAAAATAAAAATTAAAAATCGTAAATATTACAAGCACTACATAAAATTGAATCACGAGCAAGATTGGATTGTCATCGAGGTTGTCGTAAATTTACAACATATTTTGGAAATCGTATAATTTACAAAATATATCGTAAATCTTGAGACATTTTTCACAGTGATCATTTATCGGTGATGAAAAACACGTTGAAATAGCAAAAGCGCTTGCCTGGAAGACGGTGGAATGATCCGCCCAGACCTGGTGACACCCGACCGAACTTAGCGCCTCCCTAGACGTTGTAGTGGCCTGATTCCACGGCAAAATAAAATTCTTCGCACTGCGCTGTTCCACCCCGAGACCCGCAAAACACTGCCCGGCCTGGCCCGCCCTGCCCCGCTCAGCGGCGGTGGCCAGGCCACAAGCCTGTTGCTGATGCCACCCTCCCCCGCGGCCCGCCCAGCCCCGCCCCGCCCCGCCCCGCCCCTGTCTTTCAGGAAATAAGACGCCTCGTTGTAAATAGCTCCTTGCCTCCCTGCCTGAGCACCGCCCCGCCGCCCGCCGCGACCTGCCCACCGTAGGAGCAGTGGCTGTAATTATGATGGGATGCGAAATAAGTGTGGACATCTGCGTACATTTCTTGCATTGCACCAAACATGACCAGCTATCGCCAGCTGGTAGTAATAGCCTAATAACGCATCATGTCACGAACCGGGAAAACGGCGGTTCCTTATTTCCTTGCTGGAGTGATGCCCCAACGGGCCGGATGGAGTACGAGGGGCAGGAGCGGGCAGGGGGCGGGCGGGGGCGGGGGGGGGGGGGGGGGCGGGGGCGGGCGGGGGCGGGCCCGGGTCACACTTCTCCCTCGCGCCGCGGCCGCACTCGCCCCCTCTGACAGCCGGCTAAGTGAAATACCTTCTCCCAATTTGTTTCGTGCGGCGTGTGTGGGCCCGGCCCGGCCCGGCCCGCCCGAGTCCCCCGTCGTCTCCATCGTGACGCAGGCCACAGCGTCGCCGACGTTTTCCCCGAGGTGATTTTTTATCCCCAGTCCACTCTTTCTCTTTCCAACCCCATTCATTTATTTTTACTTTTTTTTTTGTTCAGGCGGAGATATAACCCCGCGTATTGCGCGGTGGCCGGGCCGGGCGCACGGCGCGGCGTGGACGGCAGCCGGGTGGGGGTCGCGGCAAGTGTAAGCGTCTCTGTCGAGATATCGAAACACAATCCTCGCCGGCCGGCAGGCCGGCCCCTCCTTACCCCATCCCGCCCGCACTGTCCGCACTGTACACTCTCACTTGGAATGCCACAGTGTGACCCTGCCCTGCCCTGCCCTGCCCTGCCCTGCCCACACCTGCCCTCCCGTTCCCTCCCGCGGCCTGGCTGCCCGATGCCGATGTGGCAGTTCGGCCTTATGGACCGGACCACACGTGACTTGGTTCGCTGGCGGCGGCGCGGGGCGTCCGCGGGCGTCCTCCTCGACGTCCTCACCTCAGCAGGCGCCGGCCGGTATAGGACCGGTGTGGCGTTGAGAGGTTACCCACGACGCCAGGGGTAACATCATCCCGTCGATATTTTACCCGCCAGGTAAAATCATCCCCTGATTATATTACCCGTGGCCCAGTGTGGCCAGAAAAGTAGGCAAAAACAGCCCAACGCAAGCCGTGTTGTGCGGTCGGTATCAACGCCTGCCCACTAGGCAACATCTTCATAGCTGTGCTGAGGGATGGCCTAGAAGGCAGGCGTTGATACCGACCGCCTAACACGGCTGTCTGTTCGGTTAGGTTTTTGCCTACTTTTATGGCAATACTGCCATGGAACATGAAGGATGGGGGCGGTGGGGATGGGAATGTCATCATCCACTAGCCGTATAGGTCACCCCTCTCACTGTAAGAAAATGTCGTACAGGGTACGGGAAAATTTTCCATGGAAGATGTCGTACAATGACAATCCTAGATTGTAAATGTACAAGCACTCGACTTGGAATCGAATGACGATCAAGAGTGGGAGGTTGGACATGTACGACTCATTTGTTAATGGTAAATTACAAAAAATATCGTACATGTATGGAAATATTTTTCACAGTGCTGCAGGTGAGGAAACATAGTTTTAACCCCCAACCGCTCGGACAGTCGCCTCTCCGCCGCCGGGGACTTCTCCCCACCCTCCCCGCGCTCTCCTTAACGACCCGCCCCGCCAGCCCCACCCCGCCCCGCCCCACCCCGCCCCGCCCCGCCCCGCCAGGCTCCCACGACTTTCTCTTTTTGCCTCCGCTTTACCTCCGGCCCGGCCCGGCCCGGTCCGCCGCTGGGGATGACGAAAGACACACACGACCACAGAGCCGCTTGTTAGCTATCGCTCCCAGTCCCGCACAACCTGGCCGGGTCGGGTCGGGCAGCGCCAGAGAGAGTTCCTGATCGGCTTGCAGCCCTTACCCGCCTCGGGCCGGGCGCGGAGTGGGCCTTGGGAGTCGCCACATTGAGCTTCAGTTTCTTCCTGGAAATACCGAATAGCAGCAGGCACAGGTAAATCAGGCAAAGCCTGCCGACGGGTCGGAGGCCCGCCCCGCCCTGCCCGGCCAGCAGCAGACAAGGGCGGTACAGTTCTGAGAGCGCAATGGGGGTCCGTCTGGGGGGAGGGGAGGTTCTGCAGCCGGCAAGGAGTTGGAGAGGAGAGGGGAGGGGAGGGAGGTGAAGGGGCGGCAGGAGTTCCACGGCAGAGTCGCACGTAAGGGTTCACGAGGGACACTGCCAGCGGCAGCAGCAGCAGCAGCAGCAGGCACGGGGGGCGCGGCCGTCCACAACGCAGTCTGCGACTTGGGACGGCGGGGTGGGAGGGGGGAGGGGGAGGGGGTAGAGGGGCGCAGGGCGTGCTGAGCGCTGCACCGAGCGAGCACCGCAGCGGAGCACAGTGCCTACTGCAAAACTAGAATAAGGGGGGGGGGGGGGGGGCTCAGCTCGGGCAATCCAGTGTACGGTACACTGTGTACATGGTAGATGTCTACCCTGGCAATCTTTGGCAATCCTCCCGAAAATGGTACAAAAGCCGTACTTATTGCCTATATGCATGCCTTTTGCCTTAAATAGGCCTAAAAATATACAGGCAATCTGGCAATCTCTGCAATCCGATGTACATTGTAAACACTGCTCGACGGAGTTGACGCCCCATGGAATAACCGGTGAAACGGGATGGAAATAAAGAGATCCCTCCACCCCACCCTCAGCAGCTCCCCGCTGGACCACCTATTGGAGTAATCGAGGCCTATGCCTCTATCTCTCTCCCTCAAGCTCATTCTTTCTCCCTGCACCTCGCCCTGCTCGATATGCCAATGAGCTTAGGCGCGGCACGCAAGGCGCTAGTTAGCTCCCCTCACGCCTGATCCGCCCCCGCCCCGCCCCGCCCCGCCCCCGTCCACGGCCCGCCCCCGCGGCCCACCCCCGGCCCGCCCCCGGCTCGTGTACGCCCCCCTCTCCACGCCCTCAGCACCCCACCCTATGGCGTCTAGAACACTGGCAACTCACTCAACAATACACCCTTGAATGTGGGCAACCAGCGGTCTATCGCCCCCCTCTTAATCAACCGGACCTTAAACCGCCCCTGACACGCGTCGGTGCGTGCGTGCGTGCGTGCGTGCGTACACTGTAAAAAATATCTCTCTAAGTTTACGACTTTTTTCGTAATTTGTGATTTACAAACGATGTTGTAACTTTACGACCGAAATCGTAAATTGACGAAAGCCTATTTCTGCTCGACTTGGAATCACAGGCCGATACCAAGTGTCCTTAAAATTTTGTAATTTTACAATTTAATATCGTAACTTTACGACATTTCTCATGGAAAATTTTCCCGTGACTCTTACAAACATTTCTCACAGTGTACGTGTGTGTGCGTGCGCGCGCGTCTGTAAGAGTAATAAACACCCCCCCTCCCCCCGCGCGGCGCGCTACATCAAGTTACATCATCCCTCCTAATTAACGGTCGTGCCGGACTGGTTTGCCATCATTATCCAAGGCGTTAAATTCCAGGCGGCGGCAGCAGTGGCCTGTCCGCACCGCGCCACGCCACGCCACGCCACGCCACGCCACGCCACGCCACGCCACGCCACGCCACGCCACGCCGGCCAACCCCCTCCAGGACCCTCGGCGCCATCTCCTGCGCCGAGGACCTTTTCTACGCCGCACTCAAAGCGACCAAATGAGCGGGTTACTTAAAAAAAAAAAGAAAGGAAAGATACCAGGCATCTTTACTGTGATGAGTAAAAGTGGACACTCAGCCTCAGCCCGCAATTACGGCGACACTTTAGCTAGCAGCGCAGACAAAACTTATCGTTTCCTGTCTGAATAGGAAACAACTGTCGACCAACACATCCTGCGCGCCACTTAAGTATTTTCAGTGAGATGCGGGGGTGGAACGGGGCGCGGGGCGGGGCGGGGCGGGGCGGGGCGGGGCGGGGCGGGGCGGGGCGGGGCGGGGCGGGGCTGCCGCGGGTGCAGACGTTAACGAGGTTAGCGGGGTCCCATTCGATTCCGGCGCGAGCCCCGCTCCCCGCCCTGTACTCTGATTTAACTTTGAATGGCTCGGCGCGGTGGGCGCGGCCGGCCGGGCCTGTGCAGGCGCGTGCACCGCTGCCTCGCACTCCTGGTGCCCCGCCCGCCCCGCCCGGCCCGGCCAGGACTCTCAGGACCGCTCTCCTGCCTCCGTCCTAATCGCACTCATGGGGCTCCGCCATGCCTGACGTCGTCGCGTCGGGCTCCACCATGTGTGCGACAAGGAGCGAGATACGAAGGAGTGAGATACGAGGGCGGGAAAAATTCCGTGCGCCGAGTCTCAACCGTAGTGCACCACAAACTGGTGGGAAATTATTCTGAGTGTCGGTTCGAAAACTTTCGTAGGCATGCCTAAAGTACAACTTGCAGGTTATACTTTCTTGGGCGGTTTTTTAAAAGCTAGAGAACGTCATATCAAAAGCAGGCGACACAGCTATTTGAGAACCTGTCGAGGTGCACTGCGATTGGCACTTGGATGAAAAGTGTTACCTTAGTTGAAAAGTGTTAGATGTCCTGTCCGCAGGATGGGGCCGTGGATGACGCTGTACATCGTGGCGCTGGCCGTGTCCTGCTGCGCAGCCCAGGACGACATCCTGGTGGACGCTGACCCTTGCCATCACGGGTAAGTGCCTGTCCGACAGGAAAGCAAAACGGGCGTTAAAACCGCCGCATAGGCAGGATCTCACGTTTGGGGTCGTGCAGAAACCACGAGCCTTGCAGAAGGTGGGGGTACAGTACAAATATTATGGGGTCTCACTAGTAACACCACCCGAATGTACTAAGGCCCTATGATAATTGTACCCAGGGGTACAAATATTATGATGGTGAATGAGCTCCGATGAAGGTCCTGACACTAACGAAGACCCATATTTTTTGTACCCCCCCCCTCCCCTCCCTTCCTTCAGGGCACGTACTTTCTGAACGACCGCTTACAAGAACACTTGTTGAACACTTTGGTCCGGGCCGGGCGCAGGTGCGACGATGACGCGCTGCTGCTGCTGCCGCGGCGCGCGGAGCGCTCCGTGCCCGTGTCGCTGATCGCGACGGGGATGCTGAGCCGGCGCTCGGCGCTCGAGAACAACTTCATGCGCTTCGGGAGGAGCGCGCCCGCGGCGCCGGCCGGCCCCGCCGCCGAGGCCAAGGCGGTCCAGGACGACGGCGCGGGCGCGGGCGCGCTGCGGTCGGCGCGCGCCGACAACTTCATGCGCTTCGGCCGGTCCGGGTCCGGCGCCTCCGGGGTGGAGCGCGTGTCGCGGGGCGGCGACCACAACAGCAACGGCTTCATCCGCTTCGGCCGCTCCAAGGACAACTACATGCGCTTCGGCCGCGGCCAGGAGGACAACTTCATGCGCTTCGGCCGGCCCGACCGCCAGAGCAACTTTGTGCGTTTCGGGCGGGATCCGAGCAACTTCGTGCGCTTCGGGCGCGCCAACAAGGACAACTACATGCGCTTCGGGCGCGCCGGCAAGGACAACTACATGCGCTTCGGCCGGGATCCCAGCAACTTCGTCCGCTTCGGCCGGGACCCGAGCAACTTCGTGCGCTTCGGGCGCGCGGGTGAGGTGGAGGAGGACGTGCCCGAGGACGTGGACGCCGAGGTGCTGCGCGACGGCAGGGCCAAGCAGGAGAAGGACAACTACATGCGCTTCGGACGGTCGGACGCCGGCGACGACAGGCAGGACAAGCGGGCCAAGGACAACTACATGCGCTTCGGCAGAGGGGGCGGCGGCAGCTCGGCCAGCAACTTCGTGCGCTTCGGGCGGAGCTTCGTGGACGAGGACGACTCGACGGAGGGCGAGGCCGTCCACCAGGAGGCCCAGGACGCCAGCAGGACGAAGCGGCCGCAGGGCATGTAACGCCGCCGCGCCGCACCGCGCCTCCGTCACCATCACCACCACCACCATCACCATCTTCTCCACCATCGCCTGCCGCCGACTCCCCCACCAGCACCCGTGGAAGTGGCCCCATAGTGCAGGGACGATCTAGGTTAGTTTCTGTTTCGCGCCCACCATCTGTCACCCGTGCTCGCGAGCTCCCGGGCGCCCCCAGTCCCAGTCGGGAGGGGTAGTGGTGCGGGCCGGGCCGGGCCGGGCCGGGCGGGGCGGGGCAGGGTCGCCTGGTCGCCACTGAGCCCACCGCCGCACCCCGAGTACCGCCCAGCACCGCGCTCACGCTCATGCTGCGTGTCTTCATGTACGCCATCGGTCCCCCCCGCCGCGCCGCGCCGCGCGCCGCCCTTGCCCGCCCTCGTGGCTGGGGGCCGGGCGAGCGGGCGAGACCACACTGTGACCACACTGTGACCACACTGTGACCACGCCACACCTCACCATTTTGTTTCTTCCCCGTATGTTCGTGTGGCTTGCCCGCGCGCGTGGAGTGGGCGCGTCTGAAAAGCGGGGGAAAATGAAGTTCGTTTGTGATCCTGTTTGTCGCATTTCTTTGTAACGGTCATGTTTGGCAGGCAAAGTAAAGGAGTGTTTTTTTGTGTCACCCAATAGGCGCTTTACTCATTTCACCCTAACAGACAAGAACCCAAGCCTCTGTATTCCCCCGCATGAACAAGGTTCTCGTCGCCAAGGAGCAGTGACTCCCCGCCCCCGCCTGCTGCGCCATCAAGGTAAGAACCACTCGAGTTTTTTTTAGGCACGAAGTAGCCTTATGGTTTTCCCTCAGGATCCGATTTTTAGGCCCCCGTTAGGGGTGCCTATTGCTCACGCCAGTGAGTTTTTTTTTATTCTTGACGATGGCCCCTTATGGCCGCAGCCGGTTGTGTCTATACGATTCGCATCAAATTTGAATGAAAAATACTACGAAAAATTAGGATTTTTTGGAATTAGGTCTAATGTCAAACTGTTCGGCCAAATTTGAATAAAATTAGTTTGCATTCGCTGTTTCTATGGTAATTACGAGCGGAGCAGCAAGGCCGAGCCGGGTCGGCGAAAGCTTGACCAATAAAATTATTTCGCGGTTTTTCCCGACCAATGAAAAAGATCACTTGTTGCTTTGTACCTCGATGTCCAAAAGTTTTTCCTCGGGAGTGGTCACGTCAGAATCGCAGCAGTTTCGCGCCGTGCATAAGGATGCATCATCAGGATAGTTTCAAACGCGACCACTAGCTGACGGCCGCAGCTCCTGATTGTTGGCTAGGACTGTAATTCCGCCTTCCAACAATTTTATTTAGAAGTGGGCGGGGCTTCTAACAATACCACCAACCTAAGATTTAATTTTAAGTTCATGTTTTCAGTAAAAGGTTTAAATTATTTCGCCCATGTGTCCGTATGTTAGTGCGTGAAGGCTTGTTTAGTTGTTTGCTAAACGCCTGCAGCATCCTTTCACTTTATTTCCAAATTAAAAACTGTTCACGTATATTTAGTCGTAAGGTGGACGCGTGAGCCGCCGAGCCCCGGCTTTCTTTTGTCGAGTGGAAGTCCCAGCCACGCCCCCCGCCGCCGCGGTCGGGAGCTGAGGCGTCCACCTCGCGACTTTAAATCATTGTTTAAAATTATCGAAACGTTGACAAGGCGAACTGAATGGGTAATAGTTAGTTTTATACCTGCGGGAACTGTTTTGCATAGTTTGACTTCAATATAGCGAGAAGGAACAAAACTGATTCGTGAAATGGTGTACATCTACGTGTATCTTTACGTAAATTATTTTAAGAATCACTTTTGTTCTTTCTCAACGAACGTACGTGAAACTTTGCAAAACGATTTCCGCAGGTCCAGAACTGATATTTCCACATTCATTTCGACTGTCTAACATTTCGTTCTCCTAATATAAAGAGTTAAAGTCGCGAGGTGGACGCGTCAGCCGCCGGCCTTCTTTTGTCGAGTGAACATCAAGCCGGCGTTGTTAATAGCTGGCCCGCCAGACGAAATTTTTTATGGCAGATGTGTGGCGGATAAAATTCATGACTTGGTTCTCGCAAATAGTATACACTAAATGTTTTTAAATTCTCATTTTTATTTTTTATTCTTGACGATTGCCCCTTATATTAATTCATTCTTTGTAATTTAAAGGTAAGTGTTAAAACCTAGGGGGCCGTTTAACGCGTTAGCGTTAGAATTTTTTTTTTTATTAGCATGGCCCCTTATACAAAACTTTTAACTTTTCTATACGATTTTGATAAGATTTTACATAGAGGTAAAACCGAATCTCCTGAGTTCACTGCTGCAATGGCATCCAAAAGTTAGCGGCCAATTTTGAGAAATTTGAAGTTAAAATCTCCGTTTCTATGGTAATGCTCGGCTTGTCACGGGAAAACAGACGTGGAGAGGGAAGCCGAGCCGGGTCGGGGAAAGCTCCAACCAATAACACCATTTCGCGGTTATTTTCAACCAATGAAAAGCATCGCCTGTTGCTTTGTACCTCGATGTCCAAAAGTTTCGAAGGAGGGAGTGGTCACGTCAGAATTGTTGTAGTTTCGCGCCGTGCAAAAGGATGCACCACGAGGACAGTTTTGAACGTGACCACTAGCTGGCCGCCGCGGCTCCTGATTGTTAGCTAGGACTGTTATGCCACCACGGCCGGTGGCTGACGGCGTCCACCTCGCGACTTAAACTCATTGTTTAAAGTCATCAAAACGTTAAAAAGATGAACTGAATGCAGAAATATCAGTTTTCTATCTGCAGAAATCGCTTGGCAAAGTTTGACTTGAATCTGACGAGAAGGAACAAAACTGATTCGTGAAATGGTGTACATCTACGTGTATCTTTACGTAAACCATTTTACGAATCACTTTTGTTCCTTCTCAACGAATCTACGTGAAACTTTTCAAAACGATTTCCGCAGGTCCCAAACTGATATTTACACATTCATTTCGACTGTCTAACATTTCGTTCACTTAATATGAAGAGTTAAAGTCGCGAGGTGGACGCGTGAGCCGCCGAGCCATCGGCCTTCTTGTCGAGTGGAGTTTCAAGCCTAGGACTGCGCACTCCCATTTCAAACGCTCTTCGTTCTGTCTACCGCGCCGGCTGTGGGTTGCCTACCCCCCAGGATAGTCCCAGTTCCAAAGGGGAGCCAAGCCCAATCGGCATTGTTGCAGGTGCTCGGCTCGGCCCCTCTGCGCGTTACGCAGGGGAGGGGGAGGAGGACCGTGGCTGGGGACCTGTTGACTCAAATCATTCACAGTAATTCAAAATCTAAGAATTGAAAGAACGCTCTAGAATAAAAGTGTGAATTCAGGGTTCGAACGTTTATTGCACAACGAGCCTACAATTCAAAAATCAAGCTGATCGGACATTTTCTTACTGAGAACCTAGCTTCTAAGTCGTTTAAGCAAACTAGCTGAAATTTGGCTTGTGACCTAAACTTCTGTTGCTGCTTATCAAACACTGAGAGAAAAAATATCAATATTTTCACTCAATTGGTTGGAAATTTTTAACTCAATTTCTACATAGACTATCCACCAAAAACTCCGATGAAACCAAAACATACTTCGTGCCTACCAGGATTTCGTGAAATCGTATTTTTCTACCATAGCGGACCGGACGGGGGAAGGCAGACCGCAGAGGGACCGCACAGGAACATATAGTTTGGATGCGGCGTAGTGCGAGTGCGAGAAAGAGAGTGAGAAAAGTAAGGGGAAATGTGGCGCGCATGTGTTGTCACCCTTGCAGACAGCGGCAGCCTAGCCTCTCTGCAGGGCCTCCACTGGTCCGCGCTGCGGCACGCCGCGCCACGCCGACAGCCCTGCACGTCCGTATGAGGTATGGTACGTGCCCGACTGCAGCCTCCTCTGCTTTTGTTCCACCCCCCCCCCTCCTCCCCTCCGGCTCCGAGCGTGTGAGAGAAAATCCGTACAGATGACGTACTCGCGCGCCGCCCCGCCCCGCCCCGCCCCGCCCCGCCCCGCCCCGCCAGACCCCGCCCCCGCGGGCGCGCAGCGTGGTGGCGCGGGGGACTCGCTGGGCGGGCCGAGTACCAGTATTGCTGGAAAAGTAGGTAATGAGTAGCGCAAACACGGTGGAGTCAAGCGGGCTGCATCTGCGCCTGCCTAGTAGGCAAAACACACGCACATGTGCTCAGGTGTTGTCTTGTAGGCAGGCGCAGATGCAGCCCGCTCTACTCCACTGTGTTTGGGCTACTTATTGCCTACTCTTCTGGCAACACGGCCGACTACGACCGCTCGGTTAGGATGCGGGGGAGGCACTGAGGCAGGGTTGGGGTTGGAGAGGGGGCGAGCTCTGAGTCAAGCAGTTACCTACAGTTTGCCGACAGCTTTCGGTCAACCGATCGGCTAAAGTCGCTTTGCAAAAACCTTGCGAGTGAGGTCGCCGACGCGACGCAGTGAGCCAGGCTGACGTCGCGGTAAGGAAGGCGGGGCCCATTTTATATTCATACGCCGCCCCCCCCCAGCCTCGGTACAGCACAGCGGGGGCCGAGCCGCACCGCCTGACGCATGATGTCGCTCACGGCGCTCACGGCCGGTGGCTAGCGCCGCTAGCGCCGCGCAAGCACACAAAGTGGCCCATTAGCTACGCGACAAAGAGGGCGACGCGCCGCGCCCCGCCCCACCCCACCTGCACTGAGTCTTCCCTCTTGGACCATCACAATATTTTAACGAGGTCACACGAGCAGCCACAAGCGTGATAAACTCCTCTTCTCTCTCTCTCCTTCTCGCCCCCTCCCCCCATTTCTCTCTCTCTACTTGGAGGGAGGGCCTCTTCCGCAGCCTCACCATCACCCGCACGTCACCCCTTCTGTCGTCTCCAGCGGGGTCCTCTCTCGACCGCGAGGTGTAGGGGAGGAGGGGGGGGGGGGGGTGCCCGCTCACCGCTCAGGTGCTCTGCTTGCCAGTCTCTTACAGGCGAGGCCTCCCTGCTTCGTCCCTTGGAATGTTCCCGCCTCCGCCTCCAAGCTCGGCGTGTCCGCCGATTGTCTGGCCCTCCATCCGTCCACCTCCACAACCCTCTGGCCGGGCGGGGGCGGCGCGGCGCGGCGATGGCGAGTGACACACATTCGAGTTGAATGACTCTCCCGCGTATGGCTTCAGCGTTCACGGTGCTGCTGCGGTGCAGAGCGTCCCCGCCCCGCCCCGCCCCGCCTCGCCCCGCAGAGTGCACCCGGCGAGGTTGTGGTAGGTAAGCCAAAGCTGTTGAGTTGAGCTAGGAGGAAAACGGGAGATGTGGAGCTCGGTAGGGTCAAACAAACTAATGCCAATGCCGGCAAGGCGTAAAGATAAAGAAAGAGAATGGGTTTTACGTCCGGTTGCCAGCTGAACTGTCCCGTGTCCCGCGGATCCAACGGACACAAGCCTTTAGATATAGTGGCCGTGAGCGTAAGGGTGTGGACTTATGATCCCAAGTGCCCGGGTTCGAGTCCAACCATTTCTTCTCATTTCATCTTCATATTTTCTTCTTATTTTCGTAGATGTAAAACACTATGAGGTAAATTAGCGAGGCGAAAAGTTTTGGAGGTCATTCTACTAGAGGTACCGGGCCTATCTCCCAAACAGCACGATCTTCTCGCCTGTTATAATGATGTAGTAGGGACCGACCTGCGGGCCGTAGGGGTCAGACACCTGTCTGCTGTCCGCAGTGCAGCCCAGGCGACGAGTGAGGGGATCATTGTCAGGGAGGAGGGGGGCCTGGGGAGGCGGTTGCGCCGTGCTGGCCCGATGCCCCCGTTCCCTGACCTACCGCCATGGGGCCACCCCTCGGTCACAGCACGGACACCGAGTCACCGGCCACCCCAGGCCCCTGCCCCTCCACTTCCCCTACTAACCTAGCCTCGCGACACTCAGGGAATTAATATTCTGTGTGTTTTCAATGTAAAATTTGAGAAGGGAATCCATCGAGGCTCATCTCTCGTTTTGAGGCCATATCCACATGTAATCCGCCGTGCCCACCTGAGCGTTGTATGTGGTGGGTTTTGGGGGAGGGGGAGGGGGAGGGGAGGGGGTCAGCGACTGGCCTAGTAATGCTCACCATAATGCTATTACAGTGCTGCCCGGCCCGCCCCACTTCGCAGCTCCAAGACGGGAAACAAGTAGTGACAAGTTCTACTATCACAAACTTCACTACCGTCTTAGTACGAAATTATATCATAATTTCGAGCTATAAACCCTATGAGAGATAGTAAAGAGCGTAAACTCAAGCGGAACGCCTATCTAGAAATCCTTATCATAACTAATGACCATTCTCTACATAATTACAAAGCAAAAAATGTTTCAACCGATACTCCGGACAGAACCCTCTACGCCCTCGCCACCCAAGCGGGCCGCTTATTTACAATCCCTTGGCGATTCAGCGCTTTGCGGCAAATTCCGCTGTACGCGGCCCCAGCCGCGACCACACTACTTGGCGGACACACGTTAGGATAGGTTAGGGTAGGTTAGGTTAGGTTAGGCTAGGTTAGGTTAGGTTGGCTGCGTGGGTCCGATCAAAATAGTCCTACATAGTCCCGAAAGCCGCTGGACGCTGCCGCGGCCGCGTACTGCTGAATTTGCCGTAAAGCGCTGAATCGCCAAGGGATTGTAAATAAGCGGCCGGCCCTACCTCCTCGCCTCACACGTGCCCGCAACTCCAGTCCTCCAGCGGCTAACCAGACCCTCATTGTCCTAACTCTGCGGGGCGGGGCGGGGCGGGGGCGGGGCGGGAGCGGGGCGGGGCGGGGCGGGGGCGGGGCGGGGCGGGGCGGGGCGGGGCGGGGCGGGGCGGGGCGGGGCGGGGCGGGGCGGGGCGGGGCTGAGCGGGGAGCGTACCTGTCTCATTGACACCGCCGGCCAGGGTGCCACCTCAAAGACTCCTCTCTAACTGACCGCACCACCCTGCCCAGCCAAGGCCATCCCTGCCCAGAGTTTGTAATGACCTGCACGGTGTGCTGCGGCGAGACGCACCGGGGGCCCGACACCGGCGGCCAGGACACTTCGGGCCGCGGGCCGGGCGCCACCAGGACGTCCTGGTCGCGGCGCGCCCCGGCCCGCCCTCACACCACGCTGCGGGGTGCGCGGCGGCGGCCGGGGAGGGTGAGGGGAGCGAGCAAGACGCAGGCGGGGCGGGGCGGGGCGGGGCGGGGCGGGGCGGGGCGGGGCGGGGTGAGGGGGCTATGAACCCGTCGGGGAAGCCGCACCGGTCCACTCTATGGCTTGTGGGCCGGGCCCGCCCCCTACGCCCCGGGGCTCGCACCTTGATCCGCTCCGCCGCGCCCCTCCCCTCCCCCCTAGGGGCCCCCTGCAGCCCGTGCCCCCCTGCGGGCCCCGCCGGCCGGCCTGCGGCGCCCTGCGGCCCTGCGCCCTGGTCTGCGAGATGGTCAGCCCCTAGCCGAGAGCCAGGCCAGGCCAGGCCGGCACAGGCCCGCCCGCACCCAGCCCAGCCAGCCCAGCGCGCTGCAGCGCAGCACCCGCCATCGCCATGCGGCAGGAGCCGGAGGCGCCCCGGCGGACAGCCTCCCCGCGGACCCGCTGAGCACGCCGCGCCGCGCCCCGCCCCGCCCTGCGAGCACGCCCCGTGAGGGCGCACCGCCGCCATGAAGAGACAGGACCTGCTCGGCAGCAAGGGCAACGTGGGCAGCAGCTCGCAGCAGTCGCTGCAGCCCATGAGCAGCGAGTTCTCGCTCTCGCAGCTCGAGAAGCGCTTCCTCCTGCTGGCCGAGCGCGGTGACGTCGCCTCCGTCAGAAAGTAAGTAGGTCGGCTAGCCCGGGGCTCGCCCCCGTCACCGCACCCGCAGCGCAGGCTCTCCATCGAACAAACCTCGCGTTCAAAAGAAAAGCTCTCGGCGAAAATCCAGGCTAACGACTAAGTGCAGTCCTCTCTGCCGTCAGAGGGGCTTTCGGGTGGGACGGGGGGGCTCAACATCCACCTGTGCTCCTCTAAGCCCCTTGTTGACGCGCGCGTGTGTGTGTGTGTGTCCGCGCGTGCGCGCTGCAGGCTCCTGGAGGAGAACAGGGACAAGCCCGAAGTTCTCAACATCAACTGCGTGGACCCGCTGGACCGGTCCGCGCTCATCGCCGCCATCGAGAATGAGAACGCGGACCTCATCCGACTGCTGCTCGAGCACAACATCCAGGTCAAGGTGAGTGCCAGCGGCCAGCACGGGAGGCGAGGCGAGGCGAGGCGCACGCGTTTCATTTGTCACGCGTGTCGATTTTTTTTTCGTCGTGCGGTGCCGATACATACCACCCTCATCCTCCCCCGCATCGCCTCGGGGGGGACTCGCGGGGCGGGGGCGGGGCCCCGACCTACCTGCGACAAACAGGCCCCGAACCCTCTCCTGCGACGCCTGCCACGACGCCCCCTTCCCCTCCCCCTCCCCCTACCCCCAGCCGGGCTCGTACTCCCTGCATCCCAATTCCCTCGTGCCTGCAATCCGAATGGATTTCCCAGCGGATACAGTGCGTCTAAAGGCCAAACCAATCATGTCACGCGTGCTGGGCCGGGCCCCGTCACGCTAACGCTAACGACACCGACGAGACGAGACGAAGCGGGCTGCGCGGCGCGGCCATGGCGCGGCTGCTAATGTACCAAAGGCCCTACCCCCGCCCCCGTCCTCGCCCCCGCCCTACCCGCGCCGCCTGCTCACGTCGCCGCCGCCCCTGTCCTGTCCAGGACTCGCTGCTGCACGCCATCAAGGAGGAGTACGTGGAGGCCGTGGAGATGCTGCTCGAGTGGGAGGAGAAGATCCACGTCCAGGGCCAGCCATACGTGAGTACTTGCGGCATCACTTACTTCCCTTCCCCCGGGTGAGGTTGACAAAAGGCGCGCGTGAGGCTACCGACACAATCGTTTTCCCCCACTAACCTGGAACCAGAGCTGGGAGGCGGTGGACCGGAGCTCGTCCACCTTCACGCCGGACATCACGCCGCTCATCCTGGCCGCGCACATGAACAACTACGAGATCCTCAAGATCCTCCTGGACAGGGGCGCCACGCTGCCCATGCCGCACGACGTACGGTGGGTGTCAACTTCCCTCCTGCCCCCAAAAAATTAAAAAATAAAAATAAATCTGCCACTCTTGCTGCTCGCTGTCTAGGAGTACAAGCTAGCTGATACTTTATTCCGATAAATGAATATAATTATCTTCTAAAAATAATAAGCTAAAACTAACTTTTGAGGTTTCTGCTCCACGTTGTTGTACTCCCATGCAGGTGCGGGTGCGACGAGTGCATCTCGTCCAGCTCGCAGGACTCGCTGCGCCACTCGCAGGCGCGCATCAACGCCTACCGCGCGCTGTCGGCGCCCTCGCTCATCGCGCTGTCCTCCCGCGACCCGCTGCTCACCGCCTTCGAGCTGTCCTGGGAGCTGCGCCGCCTCGCCAAGATGGAGGCCGAGTTCCGCGCCGAGTACAACGTGCGTGCTGCGCCGCCGCGCCGCGCTGTTGGAGAGGCACAATATTAGTTATCGACCTTTTCTCGGTGCAGGAGATGCGAGGGATCTGCCAGACGTTCGTGACGTCCCTCATGGACCAGGCACGCACCTCAAACGAACTGGAAATCATGCTCAACTACAACCCCACGGGGGACAACTGGGAGCCGGGCGAGCGGCAGACCCTGGAGCGGCTCAAACTCGCCATCAAGTACAAGCAGAAGCAGGTGAGCCGAGCTGAGCCGGGGCCGAGGCCGGGGCCGAGGCCGGGGCCGAGGCCGGGGCTCCGACTGCACCGGGAGGCCCCACCCCACCCCACCTACACCCTACCCCCTCCTCTGCCGTTGCAGTTCGTGGCGCACCCCAACGTGCAGCAGCTGCTGGCCGCCATCTGGTACGACGGCCTGCCCGGCTTCCGGCGCAAGTCCATGGTCGGTCAGCTCATCGAGGTGGGTAAGCTGGGCGCCATGTTCCCCGTGCTGTCCACCATCTACATGTTCGCCCCCTACTCAGAGAAGGGCCAGTTCATGAAGAAGCCCTTCGTCAAGTTCATCTGCCACTCGGCGTCCTACGCGTTCTTCCTTAGTGAGTATAGCGCCGCGGGGGTAGGCCGCCCGCCCGCTCGCGCGCAAGGCGGTGCAGCCTACTCGCTGTCTGGTCCGGCCTGCGCCGCGGCCGTCATGTCCTTCTGCACGTCCTGCCCCGCAGTGCTCCTCGCGCTCGCCTCCCAGCGGCTGGAGTACCTGCTCATCGAGTGGTTCGGCCCCGACTGGATGCAGGAGATCCTGGCGGACTGGAAGCGACGCGAACGGGGCTCGCTGCCGGGCATCGTCGAGTTTGCAGTCATTTTATACGTTTTTAGTGAGTGCGCCCAACACGCGGACCTTACCGCCAAAGTGCGCCGTACAGATTAGAGTATTTACGCGCCGTCCGTCCTGTTGACAGGTTTAGTCTGGAACGAAATGTGCTCGCTGTGGTCGGACGGGCTGCTCGAGTACATAGGCGACCTGTGGAACATCGTGGACTTCTGTACAAACTGTTTCTACATGACGTGGATCTTCCTGCGCGCCGTCTCGTGGTGGCTGGTCAAGGTCGACCTGTGGAACGGCCTGAACCCTTACTACCCGAGAGAGGCGTGGGACCCGTTCGACCCGATGCTGCTCTCCGAGGGCGCTTTTGCAGCGGGCATGATATTCAGGTAGCTTATTCGTATTGACTTACGGCTTCACTCCTGTAGAGGACACGGCGATCACGGGTGCTCTCCGCTCCTCACCCTCACAGCTTCCTCAAGCTGGTCCACATCTTCAGCGTCAACCCGCACTTGGGTCCGCTGCAAATCTCACTCGGCCGCATGATCATCGACATCCTCAAGTTCTTCTTCATCTACACACTCGTGCTGTTCGCCTTCGGTTGCGGTAAGCAGCTCTGATTGCGCCACTAGCGCGCCCTCGCTCCTCCACTTACGCTGCGCGTCGCGTCACACAGGCATGAACCAGCTGCTCTGGTACTACGCGGAGCTCGAGATGAGAAAGTGCTACCACCTGCCCGACGGCACGGCCGACTTCGACAACAACGAGAAGGCGTGCACCATCTGGAGACGCTTTGCCAAGTGAGCCTCGCGCCGGGCGCCTCGGCAGCCTGCTTTCCTCCCTCGGGCGCTCGACAAGTAACGCATGCCGTTCCCCGTTGCAGCCTGTTCGAGACGTCGCAGTCCCTGTTCTGGGCCGGCTTCGGCCTCGTCGACCTCGTGTCCTTCGAGCTGCAGGGCATCAAAAGCTTCACGCGCTTCTGGGCGCTGCTCATGTTCGGCTCGTACTCCGTCATCAACATCATCGTGCTGCTCAACATGCTCATCGCCATGATGTCCAACTCGTACCAGATAATCTCGGTGCGCCTGTCATGTTAAGAAAAAAACAGCTAATACGCGATACCTACAATGCAAAGACACGTAGTTCAACAGCCCTCGGGAAGACTAACGTAGTTCTGAACCCCGTTTCTAAACACACGTACTTCTGAGGCCCTCGGGAAGACGCAAGTAGTTCCTATCTTTTTAACCATAAACTACGTTAGTATTCCTGAAGGCCTCAGAAGTACGTGTGTTTAGAAACGGGGTTCAGAACTATACGTCAGTCTTCCCGAGGGCTGTTGAACTACGTGTCTTTGCATTGTAGGTATCGACGATTAAAATTATTTTTACAAACTCTCCCTCCGTATCGTACGCAGGAACGCTCCGATACCGAGTGGAAGTTCGCGCGGTCGCACCTGTGGATGTCGTACTTCGAGGAGGGCGGGACGCTGCCGCCGCCCTTCAACCTCGCCCCGACGCCCAAGTGGATAAAGAAGACCCTCGGCTTATCCGCGCCCGGCACGCGCTCCGGCTCCGTCAAGGTGAGTCGGGCGGGACGGGACGGGGCGAACGGGCGCGCCGCGCGGGGTATCGCCATAGCATGACGGTTCGGGCCGGTGCCGATACCCCGGCCCGCTGCGGCGCGCGGGGCCGAGCCGAGCCGCTGCTCACTTGGTCTACTTTGCAGAACAAGAACCGCGAGCGCGCGCAGGAGCGCCACGACGCCGTGATGCGCCTGCTGGTGCGGCGCTACGTCACGGCCGAGCAGCGCAAGAGGGACGAGTTCGGCATCACCGAGGACGACGTCATGGAGATCCGCCAGGACATCTCCACGCTCCGCTTCGAGCTCATCGACATCCTCAGAAACAACGGCATGAAGACGCCCCAGGTCGACGCCGACTCGTCTGGAAGTAAGTGTGGGCGTAGACGCACGGCGGGGGGCTAAGCGCCTGTCAGGGCGCGGGTAGGCAACACAATCTACGTCAGCGTCAAGCTCCGCACTGGTAAAACAAATGTGCAACTTTTGCACACTTACGTGTCGAATTGATGGCTTTGCACATTGCATGGTGTCAAGACTAACTAAAGATCACGTAATGTCTAGATACTAAACGTTTCGTATCGTACACACAAGTGCACACTTGGGCCCAAATCCTTGGCATAGTGTTACAATGGGATACTTCGAGAAACTGCACACCACATGGTGTGCAGTTGACTAAACGTTTCGACAGGTGTAGAGCAACCGCACACCAGTTGACATTTAGATCAGCTCGACACCACCAAGTGTTTAGGTTTTGCACATTTGAAACCAATTGATGTGCAGAACTTAACATTTGTTTTCCCAGTGCGGCCGCGCGCCGCGCTCTAGGCGAGTGCGGCCCTCAGGTAGACTAACCGCCCCGGTCCTCTCCCGTTGCAGTCGCCGGCAAGAAGGGCCGCGTCATGGAGCGGCGCCTGCTCAAGGACTTCCAGATCGGCATGGTGGAGGGCATCGTCAAGGACGCCATCTCCAACGAGAAGGAGCCCAAGGACGTGTTCAGCAAGATCGCCCGCGCCATCGGGCGGCGCACGTCGAGCGGCCAGAGCCAGAAGAAGGACTGGAACGCTATGGTGCGGCGCAGCACCATCGCGCGCGACCCCATCGGCAGCACGAGCGAGGCGGCGGTGCGGCGCTCGCGCCAGTCGCTGCGCCGCTACATCCTGGAGAACCAGGGCGAGGCGCTGCAGTCCATGGACCCCGAGCGCCTGCTCGAGTACAACCCCAAGCTGTCGCTCGTGTCGCCGGCGGCGCGCGTCGCCTACGCCAAGTTCAAGATGAGCAAGATCAAGCAGGAGTACGACAACAAGGAGGCGTCGGGCGACGCCGACGCCGTGTCGCAGCAGGGCGACGCGGCCGCGGCCAAGTCGCCGCCGACCGCGGGGAAGAGCGCGGCCGGCTCGCAGCCGCCGTCACAGCCGCCGTCGCAGCCGCCCTCGCAGCCGCCGTCCCAGCCCGGCTCCAAGGCGGGCTCCATCGTGCGGCCGAGACCCAAGAGCTCGCTGCCGGCCCCGGGGGCGCTCATCGGGAGCCTCAAGAAGCCCGACTCGGTGGTGGTGGACATCGAGCCCGCGCCGCCGGCCGAGGCCCCGGCCCCCGCCCCTGCTCCTGCCGCTGCCCCCTCCGCCGCGGGAGCGACCGACGACGCCGCATCCGCGACGCCCGCCGGCCCCGCCAAGGACACCCTGGGCAAGGAGCCCAGCACCAAGCAGGACTTCCGGTCCAGGACGCCCATCCCAGAGGAGGACGAGGACTCCAAGACGCCGGGGCACACCCGGCCGCCGACGCCGGCGCAGCCGGGAGAGCAGAAGAAGGCCGAGAAGAAGGAGGAGAAAGAGGACTCGCCCGTCAGGAAAGGTCCGACAAAACCGGGAGGGAGATCCAAAGTCTCGGGTCAGATGTTGACTGGCTGGCTATGACCCCTTTTCAGCACCTGTTAGAGTTTCTTTCACGTTTTCATTAAAAACAAAACAAAAGTTGGTGCAGTGTACTTTCAATTTTTGAGGGAGTTTCGTAGATGGAGATATACGGTTGGATGAATGCGATAAAACACCAACTGGGACCAAATTAAACTGCCAGCAAAAAAAAACAAAAACTATTTCCTTACCAACTTGTTATTGTAGTAATAAATAAATAAAACATTAAACTGAATGAAAACTTCTTTTCACCATAAAGCCTCATATTTAAAAATAAAAACATTTTCAGAGGACTCTAACAAAAGTTATACTTTCGACAGCTAGCCCTGAGAATTTATTTGAATTACATGGATGAGTTCCGTGCGGCGTGAGTCATGAAGTCAATTCATAGCGGTTCAAAGCCTAAACAGATTCGCAATGAAGAGACATGAGACAGCGCGCCGCGCCGCGCCGCACTTTGGCCGTGCTGACGGTGCACTCGGACTGTCCAGTCCATGGCAGTGCTATGGCAGGTGTGCCGTGCGGTGCGGTGCGCGACGGTAATATTAGCAGCGGGGCCTAAAGGGGGGGCTCTGTGGCTCATCTGAAGCCCCGCAGTCCCTCCCGCACCCCCAGGCAGTGGGCTCACCCTCGCCCACACCTAACGCCCCACACCGCCCCGCCCCGCCCCGCACCGACACCCCCGCTCAACAGTCGGCCCGGCCCAGCGCGACGCCCCGCGCCCCATCCCGTCCGTCGAATGTGGGCCAGCCGCGCCGCGCCGCGCCTGCTCCGCAGCTCCGGCGGGACACACAGGACAGGACGGCACCGCCGGGACGGCCTGGACGTCGACCGCCGGCACGCGCACCACTCCCCCGCACCGCGAGGCACTGCCGCCCGGCCCGCACCCCGCCGCCCTGGGCCCTGGCGTCACGTGACCGTGACCACGTGATCCTGTTGCTGCCTCCCGCCCGGCCCGCCGTGTGACACCACCGCAAGACTCGCGAGCGGCCCCGCCCCGCCCCACCGCGTCTTGTCCGCGTACAAGTGTCAGTATTGATTATTTTTATTGCCTTGTCCCGCACTGGCCGCACGCCACGCCACGCCTGTCAAAAGTACCCGCTATACTCGGATTCAATAACACGTGATAAGGGTTTGAGGGGCGTATGTAGTACGAAGCGCAGGGCGGGGCGGGGCGGGGCGGGGAGGGGCGGGGCGGGGCGAGGGGCTCGGCCACTGACCTTCAAATCCCCCTCCCCTCCTCCTTCCTCCCGATTCTCCCGCAGCTTTATCGCGAATCTCGTCGATAGCCATCAGGAGCGTGGGCTGACCACGCGTAGGCGCTCACCCCGGCGAGACGCGGGCGCCAGGCGCCAGGGCGTGAGGACAGCCTACCTCCTGTGGCACACGGCGGCGCGTAAAAATGGTCATGGACTGTTTTACCGGCAGAACGAAAGTCGCCGCGTCCCTCTGTGAAGCCCCGTCAGTCGCTGCTCGCCCTTTGGCATCCGCGCAGTCGGTCACGTGAAGGGAGCGGCGCGCCCCGCCCCGCCACGCCCCGCCCCGCCCCGCCACGCCCCGCCCCGCCACGCACCTTTGGGGTGCGGCCACCAGCAGTCACCGAAGCAGCCCAGGCGCCACATGACCGGACATGGAGCCGCGGAAGAGGAGCACTGCCAGCGTAAGTACACTGTGAGGAATAACTGCGTCCGTCACTGAGTGACGCGGTACAGGCCGGCGCCAGTGCCCTCAGCACTTTCGGGCGGGACGGCGGGACGGGGCGGCCAGACAAATGTCATCTGGTCGTGGAATCGCAGTAAAAATAACACCCAATCCCCACCGCAAAGTACACAGTTTGTGTGGAGACGCTGACCGTACCGACCGATAAATAGCAAAAAAAAAAAAAAACACAACAAAATAAAAAACAATTCAGCGACAGAATTTTTTAAAATAAACGGCCCGCGTCGCGGTGATGTAACAGTCTGGCAAATGTCGCGGCGCGTGTGTCTATCCAGCTCGGGTCGCTCGGCGGCCCCCCGCGGCACGCCGCCGCCCAGGATGGTGCGGGGGCCGCGGGCGGCTCGGTGTCCGTGCAAGTGGAGGGCGAGGCGGCGGGGGCGGCGGGGGCGGCCCCACGGAACATCAAGATGCCCGCCCTGCCGCGGCCGCTCAGCCTGGAGGAGAAGCGCTACCTGCTCGCCGTGGAGCGCGGGGACATCGCCGCGGTGCGGAGGTCAGACCAGTCACGTTACGTCTCAGTTCACGATTTAAAAATTTAAAAAAAAAAATAAAATAAAAAAAAAATAGAAAGTTATACGGCGGCGGTTAAAGCCATAACCCCTGAACGAACTTGTGGACAGGATGATCCAGCGCTCCGAGCGCACCAAGTCGCTCAACATTAACTGCGTGGACCCGCTGGGCCGCGGGGCGCTGTCCATCGCCATCGACGGCGAGAACTTCGATATGGTCCAGCTGCTCGTCGTGATGGGCGTGGCGACGGGCGACGCGCTGCTCATCGCCATCGACGCCGGCTTCGTGGAGGTCGTGGAGCTGCTGCTGGAGCACGAGGAGCTGGTGCACAAGGACGGAGAGCCCTATGTGCGTGTGCGCGCGCGTGCGCCCGGCCCCACCCCGCAGACCTCCCTCGCTTCCCGCCGCAAAACCTTAACAAGATTTTCGTTGGGCACAGAGCTGGGAGAAAGTGGACTGGAACGTGGCCATGTTCACGCCGGACATCACGCCGCTCATCCTGGCCGCGCACCGCAACAACTACGAGATCCTCAAGATCCTGCTGGACCGCGGCGCCACGCTGCCCATGCCGCACGACGTCAAGTGCGGCTGCGACGCGTGCCTGCGCGAGCAGCGCGAGGACTCGCTGCAGGTCGGTGCGGGGCGTGCGGAGCGTGCGGAGCGCCTGCCTACTAGGCAACGCGTGCACACGCGTGCACACCCACGCCTGCTGGTTGCCTACCTGACAGTCGTCTGGTCTCGCAGCACTCGGCCGCGCGCCTGTCCGAGTACCGCGCGCTGTCCAGCCCGTCACTGATGGCGCTGTCCTCGGCCGACCCGCTGCTCACCGCCTTCCAGCTGTCCTGGGAGCTGCGCGGCCTCGCCACCGCCGAGCCCGAGTCGCGCGCCGACTACCTGGAGCTGCGCAAGAGCTGCCAGCAGTTCGCCGTCGACCTGCTGCAGCAGATCCGCTCCTCCACCGAGCTGGCCGTCATCCTGAACCACGACCCCACCAGCCCGCCCTACGAGGACGGCGAGCACATGAAGCTGGCGCGCCTCGAGCTCGCGATCCTGTACAAGCAGAAGAAGGTGAGAGTTGAAGTTTAAAAGGTGCGCTGTGGAGGGAGTCATACCAGAGTCACCAACGCACGGAACACCTAAGTGTGTGAATGTAGCACACTTGTAAGTACGCGAATCCCCATTCGCACACCTCCAACAAGTAAAAGTGGGAATTCCCGTTTTTTCACTAACTTATAAGGAAACGTAAATAGTTGCAAATTCACTCTGCTACATGAGTGTGACATTCACACACCTGGGTTTTGAGTGCTCCCCGTGTTGGTCTGCCCCTGGCGCAGTTCGTGGCGCACCCCAAGGTGCAGCAGCTGCTCGCCTCGCTGTGGTACGAGGGCCTGCCGGGCTTCCGCCGGAAGAGCATGCTGGGCAAGTTCCAGGACCTGGCGATCATCGCGCTGCTCTTCCCCTTCTACTGCCTGCTCTACATGGTGGCGCCCTCGTCCAGGATCGGCCAGCACGTGCGCAAGCCCTTCATCAAGTTCCTGCTGCACGCCTCGTCCTACCTCTTCTTCTTGCGTGAGTCTGCCACTATAGCCCTAAAAAAGATGAGCTAAAATAGCTAATGCAATAGGGCCTTAGCTAATAATATAAGCTGCCTTAGCTAATTATCAGCTGTAACAGATATTCTCCCTCACAGCTCATGCGTTTTTTTCCTTGGCAGCTGTGAGAGCTAATACAGCTGATAATTAGCTACGGCAGCACATAGTATTAGCTAAGGCCACACCAGCTATAATGCATTAGCTATTTTGGCTCATCTGTTTTTGTTTTCGTGTAGCCGCGGAGTAGGACTACCTGGAGACGTAGCAGGCAGTTGTACTCCACGACCCTCGCTCCCGCTCGCTCCCCTTGCCCCGCCCACCTCTGACCTGACCGATGACGCCCGTGCCCCAGTGGTGCTGATCCTGGTCTCGCAGCGGATGGACGTCAAGGTGATGGCGTTCTTCGGCAGCAGGGACCTGATGGAGCGGCAGCGAGGGAACCCGCCCTCCCCCCTCGAGTGGATCGTCGCCGTCTACGTTCTCGGTGGGACATGATGCCTTCCTCTCAACGAATTCTCTCCGAACTCTTTTCCCGGCGCCGTTAGTGAAGTAACACTGGCCGGGCCGGGCCGCGCTGGTCCGCAGGTTTCATCTGGGAGGAGACGGCGGAGATGCTTCGCGAGGGCATGCGGCGCTACCTGCGCAACCTGTGGAACTTCATCGACTTCTCGCGGAACTTCCTGTACGTGCTGTGCTTCGTGTCGCGCGGCGCCGCCTACCTGCAGCAGCGCGAGGAGGTGGCCGCCGACCCGCAGAGCGCCTTCGTCCCCCGCGAGCGCTGGTCCGAGTTCGACCCGCAGCTCGTCGCGGACGGGCTGTTCGCCGCCGCCAACATCCTGAGCGCGCTCAAGCTCGTGCACCTCTTCTCCATCAACCCGCACCTCGGGCCGCTGCAGATCTCGCTGGGCAGGATGGTCAACGACATCGTCAAGTTCCTCTTCATCTACAGTCTCGTGCTCTTCGCCTTCGCTTGCGGTGAGTGGCGCGTGGCGCTGCCAAGACTTGCCGCCCACCAGAAGGGAAAACAAAACTAAATTTTGGTGCACAAATGTCGCGAACTTTTCGTTACTTTTCGTTCAATTTATACCGAATCCCCCCCCCCCCCCCCAAATGTCCCTACATTTCTCTGAATTTTTCTTATATTTTTCTAAATTACGAGGTGTACAAACATGTCGGAGTTGTTTCCCCCTCGTTGCCGCCGCCCTCTACCCTGAGTCCGTTTCACTGACACTCTCGTCCACCAGGCATGAACCAGCTGCTGTGGTACTTCGCCGAGCTAGAGCGCCAGCGCTGCTACAGCCTGCCGAACAGCCAGCCCAACTGGGACGAGCACGGGGACTCGTGCACCAAGTGGCGCAGCTTTGCGAAGTACGTACACCTACGCATGAGTGATACAAGGCGCAGCCGATGGTTCAGTACCGGCCCGGCCCGGCAGTCTGTTCGAGGCCTCGCAGTCGCTGTTCTGGGCGAGCTTCGGCAACGTGGGCATCGACTCGTTCGAGCTGGCGGGCATCAAGCAGTACACGCGCTTCTGGGGCCTGCTCATGTTCGGCTCGTACTCCGTCATCAACGTGATCGTGCTGCTCAACCTGCTCATCGCCATGATGTCCAACTCGTACGCAATGATAGAGGTAGGTCCGGCGGCCCCGCCTGTAGGGCGCTGCAGCCCTGAGCGCCTAGGCTGACGTGAGCACCGCCCGCCTCCTGCCCTGCCGCAGGAACGCTCCGACACCGAGTGGAAGTTCGCCCGCACCCGCCTCTGGATGTCGTACTTCGAGGAGGGCGCCACGCTCCCGCCGCCCTTCAACATCCTCCCCACCCCCAAGAGGATCATGCGCTTCATCCGACCCAAGTCCGGCCTGCGAAGGATGTCCACCAAGGTAGGTCCGCTCCGCGCCCGTCAAGGCCCCGCTCCAGGTAGCACGGGCGGGTGAGGAGGAGGAGGAGCTCACCCTGGCCCGCCCAGCCCCGGCCGTGCCCGCCCTGCAGCCAAGTAGTAAAAGGCTCCGGAAAACTCAACCACCGATGATGATCGGAGATCCAAAACTTCAACTTGACTTCAACCGGAGTTCATGAGAGTTCGACTGATGTTAACCAAAATTCACTGAAGTTCGCGAAAATTCCTGGAAGTTCAACGACAAATACTCACATTGGAGTCCAGAAAACAATGCTAATGAACTGTGGCCTGTTCCCTCCGGTTCCCTCCCTGCAGCGCAAGGAGCGCGTGGAGCGCGAGCGCGACTACCGCTACTCGGCCGTGATGCGCGCGCTCGTGTGGCGCTACGTGTCCAAGTCGCACCGCGCCTGCATCGAGGCGCCCGTCACCGAGGACGACGTCAACGAGGTCAAGGGGGACATCTCGGCGCTGCGCTGCGACCTGCTCGAGGTCATGTCCAGGAACGGTTTCGACGTGAGCGCGGTCCGCGCCGCGGACGACAGGGGTGAGTGCGTGCGCACGGCGCCGCAGGGCGAGTCAAAAGTATACCGAAAAGCTCTAGTTGAACTGTAGTTTCATAGTCACTGTGAGAAATATTCGTAAGAGTTACGGGAAAATTTTCCATGAGAAATGTCGTAAAGTTACGATATCAAATTGTAAAATTACAAAATTTTACGGACACTTGGTATCGACTTGTAATTCTTAAACGAGCACAAATAAGCGTTCGTAAATTTACGATTTCGATTGTAAATTTACAACACCATTTGTAAGTCACAAATTACGAAAAAAGTCGTAAACTTACTGACATATTTTTCACAGTGAGTAGATAAAGTACCAGTTATATGTGACAGCTATAATTTACTGCCAGTTTTCTCTTAGTTAAAAGTGAAGTTTGTGTTTGAAAGTAAGAATAAACTGCTGTTCTGCAACTGCAGTTTCAATAACTCAGTTTCAACTCTAGTTTCACTACTGCACCCGGGATGATAATGGACTTGACTAAGCTTTACTCACCCGGGCCGGCGGCAGGCGCGGGCAACAAGCGGCAGCGCGTGTGGGAGCGGCGCCTGCTCAAGGACTTCCACGTGGCGCCCGTGGCCACGGTGGACGAGGAGGAGCAGCTCATCATGGCGCCGCCGCCGGAGAACGAGACGGGGCTGCAGCGCTTCCGGCGCGTGGCCAAGCTCGCCGTGCTGCAGGCCAGCACCATGCGCTGGCGGCAGGTAGGCCACGCCACCGGCACGCGACCTGGAGTGAAACACCACAGAACAGTCAATGCACAAGGCAGCGGAGGGGCTGGCTTACAGATAAGGTGGCCGCAGGTTGCGGTTGAACTGGGGTATTTTGTTTTACGTTGCGGCTGCACTGGGTATTTTGTTTTACGTTGCGGTTGGACTGGGTATTTTGTTTTACGTTGCGGTTAGACTGGGTATTTTGTTTTGTGTTGCGCCTCGGTCGTGCGGCCCGCACTCTAAAAAAATGGATGCTTGGTTCAAGCATATTATGCTTGATCCAAAGCATTTTTCATGCTTAAACAACAAATTCTCCGCCAAACATATTATGCACGCTACGCAATTCAATGCTTGTTTCAACACTACACCTGTCTGAATCGAGTATGTCGCGATTCAACCGTCCCGAAGCTTGCGTCAAACATACAGATGGGTAAAATAACAACCTATTGCTTGATTGAAGAAACTCCGCCAAGTATCTGGAGTTTACGTAAAAAACAAAAAAAAAAAAATGTTGAACCAAGCATCCAGTTTTGAGAGTGCGGCGCTCCGTTAGCGCCCATGTTAACCCGGCCTGCCCGTGCTGCTTGGTTGCTTGTGCCAGGTGGTGCAGGGGCTGTGCCAGGCCTCGCAGATCGGCCGCTGCCACAGCCGCGAGTCCTTCATGAACCAGCAGAACCTGCAGCGCGCCATGGAGGAAGCGCGCCGGCTGGTGCTGGAGAGCGGGGCGGGAGGCGGCCGGGGCACGTCCCCCATGCCGCCGCTGCCCGCCACCAACAGGAGCTTCCAGGAGCTGCTGCGCGACACGCCGCGCCCGCCGCAGCGGCAGCAGGGCCAGCAGGGCCAGCAGGAGCAGCAGGGGCAGCAGGAGCAGCAGGAGCAGCAGGAGCAGCTGGGGCCAGAGGGTGAGCAGCAGGGGACAGAGAAGTAGAGTGCAGCGGGCTGCATTTATACACCGTAGCATGTTGCCTATTAGACAGCAGTACTGCCGGAAAAGTAGGCAATAAGGCTGCGCCTGCGTACTAGGCAACATGAATGCACACCTGTGCTAGGGTGCTGCCTAGAAGGCAGGTGCAGATGCAGCCCGCTTTACTCCACTGAGTATGGTCTGCTTATTGCCTACTTTTCTTGCAAACACTGGTGAGCTGGCCACCGCCCTCACTCCTCCCGTCCCCTTTAATCACGCCCGCTGCTGCAAGGCACCGCTGCCTGGCGGACTCTGTTCCCAGAATGCACATGGCCGACCGTTGCTTTGGGCGCAGGCGCGCACAGCTCCGCGGGGGCGCAGCTCCAGCCGGCCGCCGAGCGTTCGGGCCGCCGCCGGGGGTCGCTCTCGGAGCAGGCGGCGCGGCGGCCCGCGCCAGCACCGCCGCCGCCCGACGCGCGAGGGCAGCAGACGGACGGCGTCCCGGCGCCCGAGGCAGGCGTCGCCGCGGCGGAGGCGACGCCCCCCAACGGGACCGCCGTGCGTGTGGACGTGACCCAGGCCGGCCAGGACGAGGGCGACGACAGCCCGTCAGCCTCGTCCTCCGGCGGGCACCCGGAGTCACCCCGCGGCGGCAGCCCCGCGCCCGCGGCGCGCCTGAGCGTCGGCGACACCGCGGCGCCCGAGTTCCTCTCGCACCCCATCCTGCGGCGCCGCGACGCCTCGCCCGACCTGTTCGCGGGCGCGGGCGACGCCTCCATCCCGTCGTCGTGGCGCGCCACCCCCACCTCGGCGAGGTCGCCGACGCCCGTCTCCCAGTCGCCGACGCCCGTCTCCGAGCCGCCGACCCCGACGCCGGCGCCGGCGGCCTCAGAGCGCCCGGCTAGCAGTGCGCCACCTCCGACGGCCGCGATGACGGCCCCCTGCGAGGACGGCCAGGGCGCGCCGCCCACGCTGTTCCTGTCGGCGGACACGGCCGTCGCGCCCGCGGACCCGTACCCGAGCAGCTCCCCCAGCAGGGAGCTGCTGCAGGTGCCCCAGGTGGACGGGCGCAGCACGCCGCCCGCGCTCGCCGCCATCCAGAAGAAGACTAAGTACCAGCACCGCGCCGGCGCCTGGCTCTGACTGTCATTAGTCATGCTGCAATTTTGGTCGATGTATTCATTTTCCTGTGTTCATCTTTTGCCTGGAGATTTCACATTTTCTACCGTGATTCGGTACAGGTAGATAAATTTTCCAGTGATTTACGAATACGACAACTTTATACCCCACACATTACTGTACTGTACAAACGATGTTTCCTCATTATGTCATCGCGTGTTAATCACAATAATTAAAATAAGATATTGCAAGCCGTTTGGGGCCCATAAAAAATTGTCTTGTTGTACGAGAAAGGTCAAAGAGAGATTAAGCAGCCGTCTTTGTCTTACCCTGATATTTGTACTATCGTTCGTGTGACCTTACTATGCTAAGAAAGAGTGATTTGTAGAGTATTTGTTTGCAATAAGAAACAAAAAAATAATTTAAGTTTCCACCGCGACTTAACTAATTCTGATCCCAGATCACATGAGCATCACGCTGAGCCCGTCGCCCAGATAAGATCCTTTTCCCTCTCGCCTCAGCAGCGATGTATGTATCTCATCTCTACTCCTCCCGCTGCTCAGAATCCCATCAGCTCACTACATATTCGTTCACTGCGGCTGCGGGTTTTGAACCGGCTTGAACATAGTTGCTGAGCGGGTCACAGAGGCTGTGAACCCCCCGCGGGCCGGCGCTGACCTCGCCGCTGACCCGCATGACGCCTACGTCCATGCGTCCCGCCCCGCCCCGCCCCGCCCCGCCCCGCCCCGCCCCGCCCCGCCCCGCCCCGCCCCGGCCGGCCGGGCACGCACCCGATAGCCCAGCCCAGCCCAGCCCGGGTCCGGACAAGGGCCTTACGTATCGCTATGTTTACAAAGCCACTCAGCAGCTCTGCCCGTGTTCGATACCCTTTTCGGGTGGGCGCGCCGCGGTAGGCGCTTAGGAGACTTTGCTCTCGACGCGCTGATAATTTGATCCGTTTTACGATTATTTTGCGAGTATACATTTTATTTCGGTCGAATCAGAATCAAAATGAAAAAGAAGCAGAAAAGAAAAAACTCAATCCAGATCGGACACGGTAAAAACAATGCTTGATTTTTTTGAGAAATATGGGAAAACTTTGAGGAACTTCCATAATTTGAGGGAACCTCCTCAGATTTTGAGAATGGCCCCTCAAAACTTGAGGGAAATTCACACATTTTTTGAGGAGACTTCCTCAAAATCTGAGAAGGTTCCTTTGAATTATGGAAGTTCCTCAAAGTTTTCCCCTTTTCCTCAAAAAATCAGACATTGTTTTTACCGTGGAATTGAAAGCAGATGATACATTTTGTTGTTATATTTTTACGTTTACGTCGGTTGGCTATTTAATTTAATTTTATCTAAGGTGTCCAAGCTTTATAGTGACAATCCCGCTGTATAATATTCTGCCACACTCGCCACTCGCTTTATGAGAGTACAAGCCAGCTAATACATTATCTTACGTTTGATAAGTGTCATTTAAGTTAAGGCTGGCTAGAATGTATCATCTGCTAAAAATCAGTAAAAAAAGAAAAGAGCGAGGCCAGTAGGACAATCCAAACTGCGTCAAGTTAAATGTTGGTGAATTGCAAACGATTTCTCGCGAAGCCTCTGGGTGACTCTGCGTGTAACACGGTCCGCACATGCTTCATGCGTACGAAGAGCGAAAGTGGAGGGGGAGATAAGTGCAGCGCGGCTCAGCGCCTGCCTCTGCCTCCCCCATGTCGTTTGGCAGGTTATCTGACTTCCCCGTTGCCACACTACTCGTCCCCTTCCCAAAATAGGAGAGTTAAAATGTTGAACCGATAGTGCGCCGTCGAGGCGGCCGGCGCGGCCGTCGCGTCGCGGGCCGGAGGTCATAGCAGCACAACAGAGCACGTGCGCCGGCCCTAACCGCGGGGAAATTTTAAATTCAGCAATAAGTCGGACTCAAGCGAGTGCGCGGCGCGGCGCGCGGTCAGCTCTGACAGCTGACATCAGCTGACCAAATCAGTGGCCAAAAAAGGTCGTGTGTCCCCGCGACGTAGTTTCAGAGGACAGAGCCTCTGAACAAACGAGTCTTATGAATTTTTTCGTTTCCGTATGATACTACGCTGCGGCATTAACGGCGCAAGTGAGAAGGGAACACTAATAAAAGCTTACGGTGATTTTCACTGTAAGCTGCGGTGAACCCTGCAGCACTGTAGCTTACAGTGAATTTTTACCGTAAGCTACGGCGAATGTCACTGTAAGCTACGGTGAATCAGGGTGCATCACCGTAGCTTACAGTGACATTCACTGTAGCTTACGGTGAAAATTCACTGTGAGCTACAGTGCTGCAGGGTTCACCGTAGCTTACAGTGAAAATCACCGTAAGCTTTTTAGAGTGAAGGGGAAAGAGGTGTGTATCTCGTGTTCAAGTTGACCGATAGGAAAAGGGTTCGTATAAGGGGCCGGTCTGCTGCGACATGTTACATTGGCCAATCGCTTTCGAGGTCGCGGCACGCAATAGGCAGCCCCGCGAGGTCGCGGGATGGCCTACTTACGTTGGAACCGAGTACTGCGACGTGGCTTACTACTGGTGGCCAAAAAGAGGAGACGGAGAAAAGAAGGGAAGGGGGAGACCGCGAAATAAAATAAGGCCCAAGCTGATACACGCAGCGGGTGGAGCGCGGAAGTAGTTAAATGTTGCAGGCTGGGCGGGTAATACCAGAGGTTCGTTTACACTTTGCATTGGGGGGGGAGGCGCGGGGAGAGAAATCTCTCGACCGTCAGAAAGAAGCAAGCGGTCGGACAACGAGAGGGCGCCACGCAAGTGCGCGGGTTAGCGCCTTCAATTTAAATTTTATTCATAGAACGGCTCGGCTGAGCCGGCTTGCAACAAACTGCAACTTAGCCCTGAGAAACCAGACGGTGGTCTGAGCCAGCGCGGCCAGGCGGGTGAGGGGGGGGGGGGGGGCGGGCGCGCGCGGGCCCGGGTAAGCCCCAGCTCTAGCTGGACCAGGTCGAGAGGCAGGCCTGAGATTTCCTTTTTATGTCGCAGGTGAGCGAGGCGAGAGCCGGTCCAGGCCGGGCCCGGCCAGCCCGGCCGCTGCACAGCGAGCACACCTCCACACGGAGTCGCCGCCCCGCCCTCGGCTGCATGACAATCATCTCATACTATTCGCCTTCATCCGGGGCCGTGCAATGTGCAAATTACGACCGCTCCACGAGGAATGAATGAACCCGAAACTTTTCCGCCGTCCCCGGTCCGCGCGGCCCGCCCCGCCCTGCCCCGCCCCGCCCCGCCCCGCGCGGCGAAAGCGCGTCAGCGACGCCCCGCCGCGGACCTGACCGGCCTGGCGCGCCGACGAAAGCGCTTGCCTTGGCTCCCGCCGCGCCCGCTGCGCCCGCGGCCCGCGGCCCTGCCTGACCGGCTCGCAACATCGAACGAGTGAGCGGGCCGTGCGATAGGCTTGCATAAGCTTGCAATGTCTGTTATTATTTCCCCCCTTCGAGACAAAAAAAGACGACGTATCCGGTCCAACTGGCGCCGCTGAATTGGCACTCGGGCTCGGTTTGGAGCTGACTGAGGGGCTGACGGCCTGGGGCGGCGGGGGCCCCGGGGCGCGGGGGGCGGCGGGGGCGGCGGGGGCCCCGGGGGCAGCCCGGCGGCTGTACGGCCACGTGCCGCCGCTCATCTACGAGCGCACTACTAGCGCAGCCAGCGCAGCCGCATCGCAACCGCCACTGCCGCGCCGCGCCAAGCCGCGCGCCCCGCGAGAGCGGGGGAGCGGGCGGGAGAGGGCGGGAGAGAGCGGGGCAGAGGGATCCCCCTCATGGCCTTGGTCACGGTGGCGGTGGTGCGGCGAGGGCGGCCTCCTCCAGGGGGTCAGTCACAGCGGCGAGGGTGCCCGCCCCCGCCTCACCTGCCCGCGCGCGGCGTATCGTCCGTCTCGCCTTATCAGAGGCTCCGCCGCGCCGCCCTGGAGGGAGGGAGGGAGGGAGGGAGGGAGGGAGGGAGGGAGGGAGGGAGGGAGGGAGGGAGGGAGGGAGGGAGCCGCTCTCCGGCCCGGCCCGGCCTGCCCAGATGCTGCCGCGCCGCGCACACACAGGACTTTGGTCCCCATTGTGAGAGCTAGGCATTGTGGATCACGGCTTTATCCACCGCGAGGGGATACCGTCCCGCGGGCTCCGATAATGCAGGGGGCACACTGTTAAAAATACCGTAGGGCGTTGCGGTATGCCTACGGTCGGTACCGAGGTTACCGTAATTTTCGTGTAAGGTCAGACCGTAACGTATCCTTACGGTGGGGACTGTGCCTCATTGCATATGGAGTGTTCTCCATTAAACTTCCCCAACATATTTGCAGGCTACGGAACGTACCGTAAGATTCAGACCGTACGGTCCAGGACCAGGTAACAAATTAACGGCGCGTTACCGTAGGCATTTGGGGCAGGGACGCCCGTACCGCGCCCGTACCGCGCCCGTACCGCGCCCGTACCGCGCCGTGCAGCGCCGTGCCGTGCCGTGTGCGGCCTGGTGCGGCCCAGCCCAACCCCCCGCCAGCGCCCCGCAGTGTTCGGCAGTCGCGCTGATTGCCGATAAGGCCCGGGCCTAGGCCGCGCCGGGGAGGGCGAGGCGGGGCTGGGGTTCCGCCGTCAGGAGAACCAGGGCTGCTCGAGGAGGGGTGGGCCCTGACGTGCACCTGCTGCAGCCACCCCGCCCCGCCCCGCCCCGCCCGGCGCCTGCGCCAGCCAAATCTGCGTGAGTCAGTCGGGTCGTGGCGGGGCGGGGCGGGGCGGGTCGTGGCGGGGCGGGTCGTGGCGGGGCGGGGCGGGGCGGTGACTCAGGCGGCAACTGGAGGTGGCCGGCTGCCACTGCTGTAGGTAGCTGCTGATCCGGCCGGCAGCAATGTTTCTTTTTTTTCCCGCGGGATCAGCATTTCCGACAGTCTTTCCAACAAAAGAGTCGTACCGGGTGTTTCTTTGAATGCGTAACAGTGTTGCGGGTTTGCCTATTCCACTCGCCCGTAAGGCGCCATGGCCCCTGGAGCGCCTGGAGAGCATGCAATCCCGCAACACTGTTACGCATTCAAAGAAACAGCCGGTACATGTTTTCTCTCGCACCTGACGGACACGTCTCGAGAGCAACATGGAGAGATGTGCCATTCTCCTTTTGAGAAGAATAGAAGACCTCCCCCCCAAGAGCCTCAGTCACGAATACAGCGCAAGGTGCAGAGCTTAAACTTCCACTTCCACCAAGGGAGGCAAAATCATCAAATCTATAATATTATGAAATACGAGAGAACACTAATTGACCAATTGGTTGCTACGGTACACTTTGTGACTTATCACAAAAACGAAGGCCATCGCATACACGGGCTAAAAGTCCCCCTCCCCCAAACGTCACGCATTTTGACACAAGATTGGTTCAACACGCCGAGCTTGGCCGGCCCCGCCCCGCCCAGCCCCGGAGGTTCGAGCGGAAGTGTGGGCAGGGCAGGGCAGGGCATGAGGTCGTTGCTGTTTATTTGGTCTACCATAGACCACCGCGCACAGGTCAACGCTTTTGCCTACCAAATGCGAGGCGAGGGCCAGTCCTGCCCCTATCCTGTCCGCAACGTGACCTCCGGCCCGCCCCGCGGGGTCCTGCTGCTGCTGCTGCCAGACGCGCCCAGCCGAGGTCAAATACCGATTTCTTTCCACTGCGAAGTGTCACACACACACACACTCACGCACACTACTAACATGATGCCAGCCAATGCCGGCGCGCTATCGACCATCGCGGCTGCTTGGCCTCGGCCCGGGCCGGGCGGCGCGGCTGCGCGGCTGGCGACACCGGCAGGGCCGGCAGGGCAGACAAACGCGCAGTGCCACCGGCCAGACGGTTCTGAATCATAGCGCGGGGTCCCCGCGACACTCTGGGTACCGATAGCCATGAGTATAACGTGGAGGTAGCCGGGGGCGGGGGCGGGGCCGCGGGGGCCTCTTCGCGCCGTCAGCGGCTCTGGTTTGTGAATGGCGGTGACGTTCTACTACACTCATTACTTTGCACCTCATGACGGGACCGGGCGCGGGGGCAGCGGAGGGGCGGGGCAGCGGAGGGGAGGGGCACCGCGCGCGGGGGAAAAGATTGCGGAATATGGTGTACACGCGGGGAGGGGAAGGGGGGGGAGGGGGGACTGAAAAGCTAAAAGCGCGGGCCGCGGCGGGGCCGGGTCAGAGCCCTTTCTTTTCGGTTACTCGATCAGCGTGCGTAGTAGGCGTCTGCACCGCCCCCACCCCACCCCACCCCCACCCGCACGCGGGCCTGCGCTCTGGAGGCCTCGGTATCACTCGTGGCGTGTAATCGTCGCGGCATCACCACCCATCAGCTGATTTAGGATGAATGTTTCGCTTAGGTCGGCGTCTTCCCCACCGCGGCCGGCGGCGACGCGGCGGCGGGGAGGGCGGGCCCGTCTTCCGTGGAGGGGGAGGGGGGCGGAGTGTGTCGCGTGCGCCCCACCTCGCCCCACCCCGCCCCGCCGCGCCCCGCCCGCCGCGCCCCGCTGTAGCAGCCCGCCCGAGCCCCGGAGGACACAGGCACCGCGCCCGGGCCCGGGCGCCTCGCTGAGAGGTCCGCCGACCGTGGCCCAGAGCAGACGACGCGCGCCAAGTGAGTGTTGTGCTGTGAGGGAGGTGTTCTGTGTTGGGGCGGGGCGGGGCGGGGCGGGGCGGGCGCAGCGCGGAAGACGATCAGCTGATCCAGTGAGAGCCCCCGCGGCCGCGCTCCACTGCGCCCTTCTGAGGTACCCAGGACTTGTGCTCGCGACTCCCACCGGCACCGGCGCGGCGGCACCGCACTCGGCGGTTTCAGGTGCAGATACGACCTGTGCGACGCAAATCGCGATAGTGTTTCTTTGGGTGGGAGACCGCCAGGGGTTTGACGCTACTCGCGCACCTCGCCGGGGGGTCCGCCGCAACTCTACTCACTCTAGACCAGGGTCCGACTTGACCTAAATCTGACGGAGCGGACAGGACAGCCGTTATGTAGAGCTGGCCGCGGCGCCTCCGGCAGGCTAATCTTAAGCAGTTTATAATTAATTCGGCTGTGCTCCTCCAGGAGCTGGTCTGGCCTGGCCGGGCCTGGCCGCGGTCCCAGGTCCCAGTCACCAGGCGGGACAGGTCGCGCCCTGCCTGCCCTGGCCTCGCCTGCAGAGATATCGTTCATCCAAACTGCAATCGGGAACATATTTTTGCTGTTTCGTCAATCCGTATTTAGGCCCGCCGCCGTGCCGTTGGAGACGTGACCGAAATGTCATTCCGCTGCTTTTCTGTGTGTGATAACACGACGCGAAAAACCCGCGCTTATTGTGGGAAATGTTAAGTACCCGGCATGAAGAAAAATTGAGGCCCCCGGAGGGGCGGGGGGGGGGGGGGAGCAGACGTGTTGAGGAGAGGGGAGGTGAGGTGATGTTTGATTCCCGCCCAGCAGCAGCAGCAGCCGTGAGCCTGTCATCTGCCTCGCGCTTCCCCAGCCCCGCTTCACGGTCGGGCCAAATAAATTTCCGCGCAGCTCTCGATATTGGCTTCCAGCCGCTCAGCTTATTGAATGAAATGTCTCTACGGTAATAAATGACAGCAGATACGTGATGCTGTACGCGCTGCACGTACATGCCGGCAATACACGGTTCCTTCCGACCTACAGCCTGTTATTGACATCCGTCATAATCTAAGTTCCGATCCGGCGCAAAAAAAAAAAAAAAAAAAAAAAAGTTTTAAATTTACGCCATTTTCCCCACTACCGTTTTTCATACGAAAATTTTACGCCACGTCTTATCGGTACCGCGAAGCGTTTCCTTGTGCGCACAACCACGCCTGCGTTGCGTCCCCTCTCTCCTCCCTTATCTCCAAACGTAGCCTACCCATTTTTTTTTTCACCACCTCTCGCTTTACGTTCGCACGCCTCTGCTCTTTCGCGCGGTCCTACCGCGGGTGCGTGTCCGCCCTGGCTCTCGTTATCGTGCCCGTCCCGCCACCGCCACCGCCAGAGAGGGACTTATCACTAAGTCCCCGCGCGGACCGGCGCGGCGAGCGTCTCCGCTGCGCACGCCAGAAACATTCCCATACCTCATCTTCACCGACCCGGATACGAATCGAAAATATCAATCACGAAGTGGGCCAGCCCAGCCCCGCCCCGCCCCGCCCGGCCCCGCCCGGCCCCGCACGCACGTGCTAAGCGCCGCGTGTTGTTGTGGTCGGAAACTTACCGCCACCGCCTTGTGCTGCCGAGAGCAGTCCGGCCCGGCCCAGCCCAGCCGGCGGAGAGATGGAACTGACTCGAACGATCGGAAAGCGGCCCTCGCCCCGCCCCTGCCTCGCCCGGCCCCGCCCCTGCCCGGCCCGCCGGGGTCCCTGCCCCGCGCCGCCCCGAGGCTGCTGCTGCTGGTTGGGTTGCGTCGCGCCACCAAACGCAGCATGGAAAATTTTTGTCCCAACGTTTAAAAGGCCACATCAACAGACACATTGACACGCCGGCTGGGCCGGGCCTGGCGAGCATAACCTCGCGCAGGCGCAGGTCCGCTGATTGAGGTCGGGGACCGCAGTCATGTTGCAGAGCACAAGGTGGTGATCTTCCGCCGGACGCGCCCGGGCCGCTAATTTTGAAACCCTCCTGGATTCCGACCCCATCCTTAACTTCACGGCAGTATTTCTCGCTTCTCTTTGGTCGAGGGGCGGTAGGGTAATAGGTAGCTGCTAAAAAGGTTATTTAGGATAGGTTAGGCTAGGTTAGGTTAGGTTAGGATAGGCTGGTTTTGATTAGAGAAGCGAAGAAAACAGCTGATCCTCTTCTACTTTAACCTTACTTAAATCCAATCCAACCTATCCTAACCTAACCTAACCTAGCCTAACCTATCCTAAATATCCGTCATAGTAACTCCCTACTAGGCCCCAGCCCCACGACCAAAGAGACGCGAGAAATACTGCCGTGAAGTTAAGGATGGGGTCGAAATCCAGGAGGGTTTCACAATTAGCGCCCGATGGGGTCGAAATCCAGGAGGGTTTCAAAATTAGCGCCCGGGCCCGCCAGGTCCTGCCCTGCGCTCCAAGTAGGAAGGGACTATTTTCTTCAGTCTAGGGGCAGCCTTGAAAGTGTGAGACAGCCTAAATCGTGTATGAACAAAGTCTCGTACACCTTTGGGCCCTACAGCCAGGGCTCCGCAACTTAACACAAAAATGCCTTATAACGTTATTTAACCCGTTAAAGTTATAACTTTTAACTTATGGTCCACAGCCTAAACGTTAAGTTATGAACTTAGTGTGCCGGATAGAAGGTGGACATTCACCATTCAACATTTAAAGGGGATTTTTTGCATTCTCCGAAAAGAACGCCAATTTTTGGCGTCCAAAGAAAGAAGAGCGCCAAATTTTGACGTTAAAAATGGCCAAAACTTGGCGTTCTTTTGGTGGAGGCCACTGGTTTAACATTGTACAGCATTGCTAGAACGTGTGACTTGACTCACCCGGTACGCTCCTCGTGCTTGCAGGTGACGATGAAGCTGACCCTGCTGCGCGGAGTCCTGGGCGTGCTGTTGGCGCTGGCCCTCCTGGACGGGGCGCTGTCCCGGCCGCACGACCAGCACGACCAGCACGACCAGCACAACGAGCTGAGCGTGCGGCACGCGCACCGCCCGCACCACCGGCACCACGCGCACCATGTGCGCCAGCTGTGCGGCACCGAGCTCAGCAACGCCCTGCGCCACCTGTGCGCCGGCCGAGGCTACAACAGCCCCGACAACATGCCCGGTAAGACTGGCTCCAGGGTCCATACACTGTAAACCCCGCAATGACGCACGTCATCGGAAAAGGGATAATGTGCGTCATTATGCAGTTTTTATTGAATATTTTCTAAGCAAGCTCCTGAATTTTATTTTCGATTACACCATTAAATTTTTCGTAAAATTTCCGTTTGAACGAGCATACATGTGACTAGTTTTCTACCCATACTTTTCGAGGAAGTGCTGCTGTAAGCATTCTTGTTGGTGTACATATTTGAACCCGGAACCCTTTGACATGTATGCTCGTTCAAAAGGAAATTTTACGAGAAATTTAATGGGGTCATCAAAAATAAAATTCAGGAGCTTGCTTAGAAAATATTTAACAAAAACTGCATAATGACGCACGTTATCCCTTTTCCGATGACGTGCGTCATTACGGGGGAAATCAACTCCCAAACTGCTATTCAATTTCTATTTCGCATGAAAACTGTCACATTCTTCTAGATATTATTGTCACATTCTTTTAAATGTGACTGAAAAAATTCGGCCGCATAGTCCGGCCGATTTACGTTAAAACGAATGTGACATCACATTCTACCCAATGTGACAGTTTTCACCTTTAAAAGGAATGTGACGTCACAGTAATTGAAAAATAGTGGCCAACACGGTAAAACTTACGTCTTGGTTTTCAAGGTACAGTCAAAGTCTTGAAAGTCATCTTGGTTTTGTAAACCAAACTAGGACGGGTCGTCTTGATTTCCAGGATGCCGTCATAAACTCCAAGAAGAAATAGTTCTGATTTTCGAGACGTCAATGGGGAAGGTCTTGGTTTTTCCAAAACGCCTTGAAAAACAGGAAGGGTACCTTGAAAACCAAATTTTTGTGAATTAGTTTGTTTACCGGGTGTTTCAGACAACGAGCTACAGTATACGGGTTTGCCTACCCACTCCATCCGAGAACCACCATGGCCCCTTGGGTAGGCAGACCCGCAATACAGTTAGAGTGCAAGAAATTCAGAGTTGCCCCCCCCCCCCCCCCCCCCCGCGCCTGGAGTCCCAACCTGTTACACGCTCGCTAACCCGATGGCTCTCCTGCAGGCTCCTCCAGCTCCAGGCACGGGCACCGAGGGCTGGCCTCGGAGTGCTGTCACGTGGGCTGCACGCTGACGGACCTGGAGCAGTACTGCCAACCGCGCAAGACGCCCCTGGTGCTCTCGCAGTCCACCAGCGAGTCTCAAGAGGCCACCGCCGAGTACGAGAGGTGAGCAGTCAGACCTGAAGAGACAGATCAAAGTTAGAATTTTTAGTGAATTAGCCTGAGCGGAAAAGAAACGTCTTCACGTATCTTCTCTTTTTAATTCGTATGTTTTCGCCGTGCAGTGATCCCCGTCCCGAGACTGGAAACCACATCAGGCCCGCCCTGGTGGAAGCGGATGCGGAACCGGCCCTAAACAACAACAACCAGGATCAGAAGGCCCCGCCCCAGCCGACTGTGGTGGGCGGCAAGGTTGGCAGCAAGGTATTTATAGAGTTGGGCGCGTTCGTGTGGAAATTGGAGGTCGGGCACTGGAACTGACGGCGGGGTGCTTGTGTTGCAGCTCAACATGCCCTCCTTCAACGCCTCCAACATGATCCAGGTGGGCGTCCTCAAGTCCCCGCTGCAGTTCCGCACCCCAGTCACCATCCCGGCACGGATCAGCTCTGTCGGTTCGCATTGAGAACGCGTCGCGTGGACTACATTCAATTCAAATGATCTCAGCTCACGATTTTTTTTTTAAAGAAGGGCGAAACAGACTCCACATGGTTCAAAATTTTATGCTTTGTTTATTTATCTAAAGCTAACTACTTGTTTTCGGGAATAAGTCAGCCGCTATGTTCGGTTCAAAGTCGTGACGCGCGGAAAATATTTGTGCGAACTACGCTTGTAAAATCGGTCTTCATTTGTCTACGAAATGAATTCGCGTCGTGATGTGTTTAGTCATTTTGTGGTTTTTGTATTGGACTCGAGACTTTTTAAGTGTTTGCAGGAGCGCAGACGTCTGTGTTAATCCAATTTGTTTTCTAATTGGATTTTTTAAGCTGTGATGGCATGATTAGCCTTTCTGAGAGGTCCTCTCTCGTCGTGATATATAACATTATTACCTTTCGGCACAGTTCCTATCTTTTAGAGATTCCATTGAGAGTTCGATAGTGTAAAAAATTTATGTCAAGGATAGAACAAAGTCAATATATTTTTAATACGTTATTTTTTTTTGTATTTTAGAGTTTTCGATGTTTCCAATAAAAATAACATTTCGGATACGCGTTACATATTCGACTTCAATGATTAATGGAACACGTGCCGTGTGATAAAGCTTCCTCATAATTTGTGTTTGTATAATCATGTATGTGATCATTGCTTTTCATATATTGCACTTAGGCAAGGTGGGTTATCCGTCCGTTTTTTTATGGCCATGTAGAACGCGAGGTGAAAAGGATTTATGCTAAAGATTGGGGTTCTATTTCTTTTGGCCGGCCTGAATCTCATATCTTTTATTTTTGGTTGTGTAGTAGATACACTCGTTAGTATTATTGAGTGGTCTGGATACTGAATGCCATTGCCAGCCTAGTGCTGGTAGGCGTAGATTATGTATTATTGCAGGCATATACATCGTGATATTCTTCATGCTTCATCTTTTTGATGTTCTTCCACTTTACCATATCTTTAGAGGTATGACAACTTTAGAGTTAAGGCCAAATTAAGTTATTTCTGACTGTAGGTTAAATTTAAATTATTTTTTGATACTATTGTACAATCGTATGTGTTAAAATAAAGCGATACATGAGACATATTTCGCCACTGATGTTTATGCGCAAAATTTCGCTTCTACCCACTGTGGACAAAATTAATGCAGAAAAATATGACACTTCTAAAGTTGGTAAAAGTATAAAATTTGTTTTCCCCGACTTTGTCACAGGAAGCTCGCGTGCGTTCACTACTCCACGTTGAGAGAGAATCTCGTCCAATCTGTCGATACTCCTCGGCACTGACCAGACAACTGCCCTCTTCCCTACTCCTTGCTACAAACCAGAATACACACAGGAAAGGCAAACTTGACGCGTGCAGTGTATTGCACAGGCCCTAAAGTAAAATATTGGCACTTTCACCAACAGAAATATTATGTTTAGTAAGAAAATTGTTTACGCTTATAGGTTCACTTGAAAAACAAAGGTGCTAAGTCCTACCTTTAAAAGACACTAACAAAATTTAGTGCCTTTGGAAAGGCACTAAGATTTAGTGCCCCAGGAAAGGCACTAAACTTAGCACTTGATTTTAACGCCCCAGGAATCCCGTCTTTAAAGACGTTGCTTAGCACCTTTGTTTTTCCGGTGTTTATAAACTTTCCTTTCCGAATATTGCGTACCTAGAATTTGTATTCGAAAAACGCGTATCCATAAGGGTCTCACAGACAACAAAAAACAAAAATCTGGCGTGGTAATGAGGGCTTAAAGTATTGGGGTAGAAATTTTTCTGATTCTGCTTCGAATAAAATTCAGTATCGTGCTAATCGACTTAAGAAGTCAATTTAGCACTCGTGTCATAAAAAGTGGGCGTAGGAACAAAATGAAATAGCTGTACAGCATCTAACAGCTGTACAGTTCAAAAAATTTGTACCGGTGCTAAACAAATTAGTCCAATCTCCAGTTATTTCTTTCCCAAAGCTAAACACTTAGCTAGGACGCATATATTTTTTTTTTGCATGTATCCAGAAATCCAACACATTTATGTATTTAGCAAACTGGCCCCTCCACACACACTTTTGATCGAGGATGATTTTTTATCCGGCGCGGTGTCCCGAGGTCTCCTTCCTCGTTGACCTCGCGGGGCGGGGCGGGGCGGGGCGTGGCGGGGCAGGGCGGGGCGGGGCGGGGCGGGGCGCGGCGGGGCGGGCTCTGGGCGCCGCGAGCGCTGCACTGCGAGCGCCGCACCGCGAGCGCAGCGCCAGGAATCGGTCGATTGAGTGGTCACGCAGAGCTCTGCCGCCGACTGGCACCATGCCTGTGATTAGTGGCGGGCGGATGTGTGTGTGTGTGTGTATGTGTGTGTGTGAGAGAGAAAGACTGCCGGGCGGCGGATCAGGATGGGTCCGGGTACGTCGACTCCTCCCCCCGGCCTGCCCTCCTGCCCCCGTGAGGGCGGAACAGCTGTCACTCCCGCTCCACACTACGCCACGCCACGCTTCACCCTGTGAAATATAGATTCAAGTCCGCGCCGTGCGTCCGCGCGCGCCCGCGCTGCTGCGCGGCCCTGCCCTGCCCTGCCCTGCCCTGCCCTGCCCCGCCCCGCCCCGCCCCGCCCTGCTCGGTACAACACCTAATTTCCTGAGCCCGCCACACCGGCCTCCTCGCGGCCACGCCAGATTCGGCATTCGGCCAAGGCCTCCGGGTCGAGGGTCTCCTGAGACCCCCCTGCAGGGCGGGGCGGGGCGGGGCGGGGCGGGGCGGGGCGGGGCGGGGCGGCAGTAGGAACAGACGCCTCGACCGGGCGGGGCGGGCAGAGCCCGGCCTGCGGAGGCGACTAACCTGACCACCCCCCTAATGACAGGCGTAGCGCTGAGCGGCAGCGCGTTGCCTCCTCCCCGCCAAGGACAAGACCTCCCTTCCCTCCCTGCGCTGCCGCCCATAGGCCCTGTGCTGCTGTCCCCCGCTCCACCAACCAGTCCATGACGCGGGGTGCTAGGTACAGTCCACCTGGACGGTAGGCAAAAAGCACTACTTTCCCCCTGTAAGTAGGCAAAAAGCGCTACTTTCCTTCCTCCCTAGATCATTTTCGGATCCGCGCCTGCATGCTGGGGGGATGATCGAAGCGGTAAAATTGGTGACGGCATATTTTCCCGCGCCCTGCTCCCTGGTGCGCGGCCGAGCGAGCGGGGCGGCCGGGCCGGGTCGGGCCGGAGCGGGGCGGCATGCAACCCGACCGAATCGATGATGGGGTACGGCAGTTGGAAAAGCTCTGTCGGCGTCACCCGGACTGACTCGCGAGCGAAAAACGAAAAAAGTAAAATAAAAGAGAAACAAAGGCGAGCTAGTGGCACTCAACCCGCACTTCACTGTAAAAAAATACCTTCAATATGAACCGTACCATTCGTTATTATACTTGAAATTAACAGTGAAACACTGTACCGGGTGTTTCTTGCCATGCGTGACAGTGTTGCGGGTTTGCCTACCCCATTCGCCCGTAAGGCGCCATGGCCCCTGCAGCGCTGGAGACTATGCATTTTGTTGTGCATAAGCATGCAGAATTTTAAGCAACCATAATTATGCACAATTTTTGTGCATACTCTTATGGTTGCTTAAAATCCTGCATATTTATGCACAATAAAATGCACAAGGATTTAGTGTGTACGCATTCAAAGAAAGGCCTACCCGGTACATACAGGTCGTTGTACCCTACAATTTACAATAAATTTTACCAGGTTTCTATTGTGTTAAGGAATAACAGTTCCACTCTGTTGTTAAATTTGGTATTTTATAAGTGTAACAAACGCAGCTTGGTTTCTGATACGACACGGCGTGGTATCAGCTGCAGCCGTGGGCAGTACTGCCAGAAAAGTTGGCAATAATCAGTACCCCAAACACAGTGGGGCAAAGTGGGCTGGGCGCCGGACTAGCAGGCAGGAGGTGCAGATGCAGCCCGCTTCGCTCCTCTGTGTTGAGGCTACTTATTGCCTACTCAACACTGCCCGATGGCTGGCTGCAGGTGACTGCGCGATGGGTTAAGCAGGCCCGAGCAGTCTGCCCGCCCGCCCCGCCCCGCCCCGCCCCGCCCCGCCCCGCCCCGCCCCGCCCGTCCTGTTGCTAGTCAGACCCCTCCGGTGGGGCGCGGCGTGGCCTGGCAGGGGTTGGCCGTGACGCGCGGGCGCGGCGGCCGCGGCTCCGGCCAGGCGTCCGTGGCGGGACCTGGGCCCGGGCCGGGCGGGGCGGGGCGGGGCGGGGCGGGGCGGGGCGGGGCGGGGCGGGGCGGAACTGGGCTCCGCGCCCTCGACGGGCCAGTCAGCCCACAGTAGCCGAGCCCTCCGAGCGAGCAGCACGCAGCAGACAACACACACCAGGACCCCGTCCAAGGTGGGCGCCACACTCTAAAAAGCTTTCGGTGATTTACACTCTAAGCTACGGTGAAGTTTCGCCGTAAGCTACTGCGATTGTCACTGTAAACTACGGTGATGCGCCCAGATTCACCGTAGCTTACAGTGACAATCAACGTAAGCTTTTATTAGTGCACCGCCCCCGCGAACATACCCAATGCGCATGTGAATTGAATGTCACACACTTCACTGTTATTTAATTAATGTGACGTCACATTCTTTTAAATGTAAAAGATGTCACATTCGTTAAAATATGATGTCACAATTGTTGCCGTAAATTCGGCAGTCACATTCAAAAGAATGTGACAATTACATCCAAACGAATGTGACAGTTTTTTCAGTGAAAAGAATGTGACGTCACATGAATCGAATTACAGTGTTGTAGATTTTTGTTCACTGTAAAAACTTCGTCCACGTTTCCGAGCAGCCAGGAGACGCTTAAGGAGAAAATACATGATAGCGTTTTGGTTTTTCCGAAACTGCCTGGAGACACGGTTGTGGTTTTTACTGTGTGACTTCCCATGGGCGTGAATTTCCCACACTTTGGACAGTGCAGCCCCTGGTCCAGGTCCACCCTCGCGTCGTACTGCGCCCCCGGATCTACTCCGTTGACGCCCTGCCGACTAATTCCGAGGATCGCTTTCGTACTTCTGTCCTTGTCGCACTCGTGTAGCGCTGCCATGCCCAGCATAGGGCACCGCCATAGGTGCGACAAGGATGGAGGAACGAGAGCGATGAGTCGGCTGACCCTGCCTCGCCCTGCTGTCCCCGCAGATGCCCGTGCTACACGGCTTCAAGGCGAGCCCGCCCGCCAGGGCCGTCCTCCTGGCCGCCAAGGCCGTCGGCGTCGACCTCGATATGAAGATTGTGAACCCGACGACGGGCGACCAACACACGCCCGAGTTCCTCGAGGTAAGGGCGTCATCGCGGTGATAATTTCTAGTTCCAGGTGACCCCCCCCCCCAACCCCCCTACCCCTGGCCGCTGGAAACTGATTGTATTGACAGTGTTTCCCAAGGCATTTCCAGGTTTTTTCAGGACATCCATGAGTATGCTCAGGGAGAAACTTCCAGGGCATCTCTTGGGTTCCAACTCCCCTGCGGATCCCAGGTCTTGTTTTTACCGTGGCCTGGCTAATGTTTTATTATCATATTTTTCCTGCATCTAGATGAACCCGCGTCACACCATTCCGGTTCTGGACGACGACGGATTTGTGTTAACCGAGAGGTTCGTCCCCAATAAGTATTCTCGCATTTCTGTGACGTATTTGCGATTATTTATTGAATTAGCATAAAAATCAAAACAGAGAACCTTGCGTGTATTCTGCAGAAATCGTCTGCTAACTTTACAGCCGCAGAGAGAAATATTTAAAAAAAATTAGAAATGTAAGGTGAGCCTGAAAAAGTATTGTGTGGTAATCTAAGTTCGTGCCATCCTGTCCTAGCCGCGCCATCATGTGCTACCTCGTGGACAAGTACGGCGCCGAGGACGACCAGCTGCTCCCGAAAGATCCCGAGCAGCGCGCGCGCGTCCTGGAGAGACTCATGTTCGACCAGAACCTCATGACGCGTCTTTTGGCGCACTACACCGTAAATATACCGCCGCCAAGAAACCAATAATAACGAGTAACGGGCACGTAACCGTAGCTAAGTACAGTTGGCGCAAAATTGCAAAGGATTTGGTTTTTCGCCTTGCAAAGTTTTAGCTGTGAGGGGTTTTAACGTGGAAATCGGCCATTCCAAAGGGAGTACTGCATGTTTGTGCGAGCGCGCATGTGTAGAACGTTCTGCAAACTCAAGTGTAGTACAGTACTGCAGTAAAAAGTGCGAGACAAATAGTCCTGCAGCTTTTAGTGTTAGGACACCCTGTGTCCTACAGATTTACCTATACACATACAACTGTCGGACCGTGTCGGACACAGGGTGTCCTACACTAAAAACTGTAAGTCATAACGGGTCTCACACTTTTTACTGCAGGACCATTGGTCTCACACTCTTTACTGCAGTACTGTACACACTAAATTCTTATGAACATTTTTTTAACCCAATCATACATCGTTATGAACTTCTACGTGCATGCTGTTCTTCCGTATAATTTTTGTTCATAATTACAAACAAAAGAATCAAATTGTTCATGATTACACACAAAATTGTCTGTAGTTATGTATTGCAATTATCCGCAACAGTAGCATGCACACAGAAGTTCATAAAACTTCAGCGTGTGTCACACTTGATTTTGCAAAGCGAGTACTCGGAGTACTGTCGGCAGAATCCCCGCCCTCCTCTTAAGTGTCGGGCCAGTCTTAATGGCCGCGTGCGCTTCCGTCCGGTTGACCCAACGACAATCGATAGATCGACCCTCGCACCGCTGAGCCGAGCGGGCCGTGCGGTGCAGTGTGGCTGGCCCTCAGGTTACGTGTAGGCCCGTGAGGGTCAGCCCAACCGATGGGGCGGGGCGGGGCGGGGCGGGGCGTGGGCAGAGTCACACCCCTGGCCCTGGACGCAAAAAAAAAATAACATTCAGTTCTGTGCAACCGACGTTGCTGGGCAATTCTAGCACCCGTGCCAAAAAATTGGTTGCAGGGAAAAAGAAATAGCTGTACAGCGAAGAAGAATTTAGCTGCTCGGCCAGCAAATAGAGCTGTGTAACTAATAGAGAGCAGTACAGTTAAAAAACATTGTGCCCGGTGCTAACCAAATTAGCTGCGCCTCTGCAGCTACTTATTTTTTCCCGGAGCTAAAAACTTTTTTTTTTTTTTTTTTTTTTTTGCGTGCGTATGGCCACGCCTGGCTTTTGCCACTGATTCACGGTGCGGCGTTCCAAATGCTACGATGCGGATTCACGACCCAGTACCTGGAGGGAGGACCAGTCCTCCTGCGAAATAGGAGAAATGGGAACACAGCTGGACGAGACATGGCAGGCGGGGCGGGGCGAGGCGTGGCGTGGCGGGGCGTGGCGGGGCGGGGCGGGGCGGCTGACATTTCCACGGTCGTCTGCGGGCGGCCCTGCGCGTCCACGAGCGCCCTTGGCATACGGCGCAGCGACGAGCGCGGCGCAGCGGGGAGAACTATGTCGGGGAGAGAAGGCGGTGCGGAGGGTTAGTGAGTGACGGGACGGGACGGGACGGGACGGGACGGGACGGGACGGGACGGGACGGGACGGGACGGGACGGGACGGGACGGGACGGGACGGAACGGAACGGGGAACGGGGTACAAGTGGGACTTTTACCTCGCCCAGGCCCAGCCCAGTAGTAAGGCGGTCGGTCAACTAAAAGGCCTATACATTGCACAGGGGGGTGCTGCCCTCTCTACTCCCCCCTCCCCTCCCCCACATCTCGCACGGGGGTAGAATAATCACCTGTCACCGGAGCCTAGGAACCCCGTGCCACTTCGCCCAGCCCCTCCCCGCGCCACCCCTTGGAGAAGTGCACCGGGTACACACGAACCGCGTGGAGCGCCCCGCCCTGCCCTGCCCCGCCCCGGCCTGCCCCGCCCCAATCCGCGTGCTTCACAGGTTCGCGTGCGAGGCCGGAGCAGAACTTGCAAAACCACTGCCCGGTCCCGCCCCGCCCCGGCCACGGCCAGCGCAGAAAGAGTAAATCGGAACACTGCAAATCCTCGAATCCAGATTCTCACCCGAAAAGGGAAAGGACACTTTTCCTTGCTTATTGAGGGTGAGAATTTTAAACCTCACTCTATTTGAGCGAGACATTTTTTAGCCTCGCTCTATACGAGTAAGGATTTCTTAGCCTCACTTTATTCAAGCAAGAATTCTCACTTTATTTGGGCGAGATCACAAATTTTTTTCTCAAATACAGTGAGGAAAAAAAATCTTACTCTCCAGAGAGTAATAAAATTACCCTCAAATTCTCGCCCGTATAGGAGCGAGAATCAGGATTCGTTCATTTACAGTGAATAAACTTGGAAGGGTGATCCACTCGGATAATACTCTCCTAGTCGTGGTACAGTGTTCTGACCCTCACCCCGCGGTGGCGCGGTGCAGCGGCTGGGATGCAGCCTGCGAGGTAGGCTGCGCGCGCGCACAGCTGCACGACGGGTTGCCTACGCTCCGACCGTCGGGCGCCGTGGCTGGGAGACGGAGAGTGCCATGGAGACCTTAGTGTGAGAGAGTCCTACACTTTTTGGTGTAGGACCAAATCGTCCTACACCTTTCGGTGTGGGGCACATTATGTCCTACTCTTAGGTCATGCCTACAGCGAGGCATGACGAGTCCTACACTGTAAAAAATGAGAGCCCAAAACGGTGCCAGGTACGGTGCACCGTACCTGCGAAATTGAAAAATGATACGGTGAGCAAAGTACGGAGAGACCGTACCCACTGATTTTATACTACGGAGCCGTGAAACGGCCTCACCGTACCCACTAAAAGTGGTACGGAAGCACCGTTTTCGAGCCCCATAGCACGGAAACCGAGGTACGGTTGACCGTACTTAGCGCCGTATCAAGTACGGTAACCAGCGGAAATTAATTAGCGGTTGCTAACCGTCATCTCACCGTTATTATTTTTTACAGTGTACGCTTTTTTGTGTGGGGAAAAGTATGACTTTGCCCGGGCCTGGGGGACGGGTTCACTGCGGATAAAATAAGAGGTGACTTTACAGCAGTGTTAAGACCCGGGGTGTAAACAATGCTTGGGGTGCCTTTCATCGAAACCATTCCCACACATATCTTTCACCGCGATTTCTCAACACGAAAAGAACTGCCACTGATTCCCTTTCCAACAGGTCGCGTGGATCTTCCAGGGAGGTGAAGTCGACGAGTCCAAGCGCCCGGCCCTGGACGACGACTTCGGCGTCCTGGACAAGTACCTGGAGGCCAGCGACTGGGTGGCGGGGGACAACATGACGCTGGCTGACCTCGCCCTGGCCGTGACCGTGTCCCAGGCCTCCGTGAGTATATACCCCACGCCCGCCCCGCCCCGCCGCGGAGCTACCCCGCGCGCTACCACCCCGCGCGCGCTGGCAGGGCCCGCCCCGCGGCAGCTTGGAGCGCCCTCTGTGCGGCACGCCGCGGTAGCGTCTACACATTTCACTACCACTTTGCTTGGCGACTCCTAAAAAAAAAAAAAACTAGCAATATCTCTGTGGGCAGGTGGCGTTCGGCTACAGCTTGGAGCCCTTCGCCAACATCGCGCGCTGGCACGAGACGTGCAGAAGCGACATTGCTGGCTACGAGGAGATCGAGGGGGAAGGCGTCGCCTACTTCAAGGAGATCACCGGGAAGTAGTCGCGCGCGGCTCGGACACCCGGCGCGGAGGAGAGCCCGACGGGACGCACCGCCACAAACTATTTCATTGGAAATTATTTCGCCCGACATTCAGAAGCCACTGCACGAGTGGTTTGTAGCAGTCTGTACGTCTTTTAGGTTTTCGAATAGTTACTGTTCTACTCTCTTACATGTAAGCCACGTGCTTGCAAGTACGCTTTGGAGACGGAGGCCGTTATCCGACCGATATCTTTCCTACGACAAGGACATTTTGTTCATAATCACACGAAAGTGGTCCTCTTTGGACAACCTCCTGTTCGCAATAACCCCGTCGTAATAAAGAAACCAAACCCAAGAAGCCTCACCCCATTGCTCCATGCATTGACGTGATATGCTCCGCAGAGACGTTGAAATATTTATCCCTCCTCGGCGTGAAGTACGGGCGGCACACGTGTGCCAGCGGGGGTGGGGGGGTGGGGGGGGGGGGAGGAAGGGGGTGGGGGGGGCGGGGGTAGAGCGCCCCTGGAGCTGACGGCCCATATTTATGAAGTCGTTTCTCCGCCAGGGCTGCAATACACCTTGATTGGCTTTAAATCTCCACCCACCAGCCGCGGCCGGGCAGCGCCGGGCGGACGAGACCGGACAGGGCGGACAGTAAAGAGACCGAGCGCTTGGCAGCTCAGGTCGGCCCCGGGACCACCGGGACATGAGCTCCTCCGGCCCGCCCCCCCGCCCCGCCATGCCCCGGCCACACCTCGGCCAGCGCCACCCCGCCTGCCCCACCCCACCCCGCGGCCGTCCAAGCCCACAAATCCGTCCACGTCCACATCCAACCCCAGCCGGGCGGGGCGGGGGCGGGGGCCCGGGCCCGTCGCCCTCACCCCTCACCAAACGCCCACCCGCACACAACTTGAGCCGGCCCCAGGACGCCGCTGCCTGCCCGGCCCGGCCCCCCAGCCTAGCCGCCGGCCTAGCCGCCGGCCCCGCCCCGCCCCGCCCCGCCCGGCCTTGTGTCGTCCAATAAATTACATACGGAATATTACGGCTTGGCGCTGGCGGGCGCGGCGCGGCGCGCAGCGCTTACTGTCCCCTGCAAGTCCACCGCACGGGGCGGGGCGGGGCGGGGCGGGCCGGACCTGGCCGAATACAGCATGAGCCAAAACGGCCTCGGCCGGCGCGCCGGGGGCCCTTGAATCCTCTCTCCTGGCGCGGCCGGAGGGGCTGGTGGGGCTGGAGGGGCTGGAGGGGCTGGAGGGGCTGGAGGGGCCGACCGGAGGGGCAGCCTTGGGCGCCCCGCCATGCGGCAGGGCAGCTTTACTCGGGTGCGATCGAACAGGGGCAAGGTGCAGGCGGAGGCGGCGCGGGGCCGAGAGAAGAGAAGCGGCGGGGCGGGGCGGGGCGGGGCGGGGCGGGGCGGGGCGGGCGGGGCGGGGCGGGGCGGGGTACCCGGAGAGAATGAGATGTGTCCAGCCATCCGTGCGGTGTAGTACAAGAGTGGGCGAGGCCGCGGCGCGGGACGGGGCGGGGCGGGGCCGGGCGGGGCGGGGCGGGGCGTGGGGCTTGACGGATGACACATTATGGAGGCGAGGCCGGACCGGGCCGCGTTGAAACTTAAACCATGCGGTCTGGTCGTGTTGTTGCGCAGGCGGGGCCTGGTCCTGGTGTGTTAGGTAAGGCGGGGCGGGGCAGGGCGGGGCGGGGTGGGATGGGGCGGGGCGGGGCGGTGCGGGGTGGGGCGGGGCGGGGCCGTAGAGCCCTCCTGGACCGCGGCCAGGCCCCACCGCGTGCTCCGCCGGAGAAGAAAGTGCGGCGCCCAGATAAGCGTTCTGCTGACCACCGCCCCACCCCGCCCCGCCCTGCACCGCCCCGCCCCGCCTGCGAGCGAGCCATATTCTCAGCGACGAAATCTTTCAAACCATATGGTGGCCTACATCCCGGCCGGCGGCAGGACCAAGGCCAGGACCAGCCAGCCGTTTGGCGTTCGCTACACTATTAGTTGGAACGGACTGCCTGGGTCGGCTCGGGATATGGACGGCGCTGGCCGCGCAGCCCTGCCCTCGCGCCCGCGCCGCGCCGCGCCGTGCTGGGCGGATGAGGGGCGCTCTCACAGTTATGCCCTTGCGCAGCCTCCTGGCCCGGCCCCATCCGGCCGTGCTAGAGTGGGAAAGAGGAGGGGGGAGGAGGAGGCATTTGAAATTCTAATGCATGGAAATTTTAGAAAAAGGAATGGACTTGATATTTTTTGACCTTGCCAGGATATCCCGCCGCCGCTGTACAGAGCCACATTCCCGGCCGGCGACTCTTCACTTTGCACACGGTGAGCGGGGAGGGGGGGGGGGGAGACGAGTGTGCCAAACCTGCTGGCGACACTCTTGGCGCCCGGAGCCTCGCTGACGGAGTCCTCGGCGGCCCAACGGGCCCAACGAGCGAGCGTCACCGCCGGCACAACGCCGTCCCGGGAGTCAGTCGAGCGGCGGCGGGGGAGGGGCGCGTCATACACCCCTGAGACCGGGAGGGCATAATCATCGGGGGGACGGGGGCGGGGGGGGGTGCATTATTATATCCAGGGTTGTCTTAGTCCCAACCGCGGTGCAGCCCGACTGGAACTCAACAAAAACTCTCCGCCAGCTTTCGACATGTTGTTCCCTGCTAGGCCTCAAAACGCCCCAAAAAGTATATCTTGCGTGAAAATGTTTTTTCTAGTCGAACCTAAACTTATGCGCTCGCTCAGCAACAAAAAGTACTTCTTGAGAGTGGCGCGGACGGGACGGGACGGGACAGGACGCGCGGCGGGTGCGGTGGAGGTATGTCTGCGAGGGCGCACGCAAGGCGCCTGCACGGTGTAAAGAGCACCCCCTCCCCGCCAGCCACCCTGCAGGCCGCCACGATGCACAACACATCCCTATGTCTTGATGAAGAATGCTGCTGAAGTGCATCGGGCCGCCGCTCCCCCACCCCCACCCCTCCCCCAAACTCCCGCCCCCTAGGCGCCCGTTAGACCCAACCTCCTGGCCTACCCCACCTCACCCCCGCCCCCCACCCCCTTCCTCTCCGCTCGGTCCGGAGCCCGCGCTGTCCGAGACAAAAGCGCATTAAATAAGTCTGGGAATGATTATTTCAGGGGCTTTGCTGTAAGCTTTTAAGGAGAGAGAGAGAGAAGAGCAAATGAATAATAGCCATCGGGAAGCGCACAGGTGCGGGGACGGTGAGGAGGGAGAAGGTGCGGCGGCGGGGGCTGGAAGCGGCGAGACCTGGGAGAGGGCAGGGCGACCAGGGCGAGGAGGACGAGAGGGGAGGGGGGAGAAGGGGGAGAGGAAGAGGTCAGGCCACCAGCTCGGGGATTTCGCAGCGGCATGTGTTCATTGTTCGTGTTCCATACCCCTTCAGAAAGACGACGAGGACAAAGCAGGGAGGGAGAAAGAGGGAGGCGGCAAGGCGTGGCGTGGTAAGCATTTTTTTTTGGGGGGGGGGGGAGGGAGGCAGAGGGGGTGCTGTGGTGCGCTGGGGCTGTCTGTGAATACTCTATGGGACGCGCGCCCGCGCCTACCCCGACCCGAGCACGTTAGAATGCGCTTTGCTTCTCTGCGGCGGCGCGGCTCTTCCGCGACTGCACCCCGCCCGCCCCGCCCCACCCCGCCCCACCCCGCCCCGCCCCGCCCCCGCTCCCAGCTGCAGATGGAAATACCTCTGGCATCCAGGGGCGTGATCCTCTGCGCGGGGATCGGGAGGGGAGGGGAGGGGAGGGGAGGGGAGGGGAGGGGAGGGGAGGGGAGGGGAGGGAAGGGAAGGGAAGGGGAGGGGAGGGGAGGGGAGGGGAGGGGAAGGGAGGGGAGGGGAGGGAACCCTGCTGCCTTGATTCTCGCTCGCGCACTTCAAACTGAACAACCTAGCACATCGGCGTGCTGCTGCCGGGCGCCGCGGACGCGCCGGGGCCCCGCCTGCCTCTGCCTGCGGCCATACCCCACGCCCGGTGAATCTCTTTGCCCTACCCCGGGCCGGGCCCACGGAGAGAAAAGACTTGCTGTTCTAGCAAACCTCGTTGCAAATATAGCGCCAACAACGTTTTTTTGCTGCCCAAGCAAAATAATAGCTGCGACAGCAAACTGTAAAGCTGAGACGGCAAACGACTTCGTTAAATCAGCAATATTTCTGCTGTCCCAGCAAAAGAAAATTGTAGGCGCTTTATTTGCAACGAGGTTTGCTAGAACAGCAAGTCTTTTCTCTCCGTGCCCCTTAACGCCGGCATGACCCATGGCCCCACTGATACGTCTTCATTTGACGCGCGAAAGGGTCGGCAGCCACCTGTATGCCTCCCCCTCCCCACTCCCCCTCCGCGCCCCGACCTGCCCCCGGCGGGGCCCGGACCACCCGCAGCCCCAACTCCGCAGGGGCTCCGGGGAACGGAGCGGGATGGAGTTGCCCGGTCCCCGTGGCACTGTCCTGTCGCACATGAAGCCGCACCCCCATTTCCCACCCCTCCCACCCCCTGCCCCTCCCTCCCAAGCCCCTCGCTGACAATGATCGAAAGCAGCCCCTCAGCGTTATCAACACCCTCACGGCCAGGCCGCCCCGCCCCCGCCCCGCCCCGCCCCGCCCCGCCCCGCGCGGTGCGGTGCGGAGGGAGCAGCGGCGGGGCGGGGTGCTCTGGAAAAGGGGGCAAAGGGGTGCAGGGCGGGGCCGGGCCGCGCGGGGCAGCTTCAGGGGCTTCATTATTGTCCACCCCTCACCGCTCGTCCCTGGCCTGGACAAGAATTCAACGCCACTCCAGCAAGCACCCCCCCCCCTCTCCTCGCCGCCGGTGCGTTTCCAGAGGGCTCTTCTTGCAAATAACGCAAACCCCGCGCTCCTTTTCGTTTACGTTAGCATCCTCCCTCTTGCCCCGCACGCCTGCGCTGCGACGGTCATTGGATGATACATGGGGACGTTTTTTCATTACTCTAGGATTTTGTTTATTCGCAAGCAGAAGACCTCACACGGGCAGTACCTTACAGGTTCACACACGAGCTGGGAAACATTATTTCTTAGGACGGCAGCTAGTGGCTTAAGCCAGATTTCAAAGAGACTGAGATTGCCTAGCAATCGCGGCGACAAAGCTAGGCGAGGTTTAGCTATCCTTTCAACATGTTTCACCTCTCAAGCGTGAATCAAATAAACCTTGTCTGAACGTTTCTTTTGCGGGGCAGGGTATAACACAGGAACGGAAGCGCACCGGAGGTTAGGTCACGAAATTACGTCCGGAAAGCAAAACGGTACTCCCAGGACATGCACAGTCTATTTCCATTTCCATTTCGGCATTCAATTGAGTTTTCGAAGTGTATGACATACCTGAGCGATGTGATGATTTCCGGCAGCAGCTCGACGACCTCCTCGTGCTGTTTCACAGTATTTCGCAGTATCCAGTTCAGCGAAGTTCAGCGGGTGGCGCGGCGCGGCGGCGGTCGGTCACACAGCACACCCGTCTGCCCCCTCCCTCCAACCCAACTACCGTTAGGCTGCGTAACAGTGCTGCCAAACTCGTGTAAATTAATGCATTTTGTTACAGAAGGGTAATTTGAATATTTTCGCCGATTCCGGTGTCACAACGCAGATTAGGATAGAAATACGTGCAAAAAAAAACAACAAAATACGTCATATGTGATATACAACAGCCTTTTTGACTCAATCTCATGCTAAACTATCAACACTGGTCGTATGTTGTGCATCAGAGCAGCATAGCAGAAAGGACAATAACAAACAAATGACAGTGACCCTGCCGAGCCTGCCGGGCCTGCCAGAATAATTTCTAGTTTTCGCGTCGCGGAGTGTTCGTCGCGAATTATGTCACCGTCGCGTCTACAGATAGTGAACTAAAGTGTGCTTCTTACTTTTTGTAAAGTGGTTGTTGTGTGCCATGAGATTTAAATCAAAGAATCACAAACTGCGCCTGCTCGACGCCTCGGTAAGATAGGTTAGGTTGTAAATATTCCCTCCTCATTAATGCCCAAAGTTAGTGTATTGAAAGTACAGCTGATGATTCTCCAAGATTATAATACAATCAAAGCCGTTCCCTAACACATATTTTCTGTCTTTACCGGACATAGGTTACCAAATAGTTGTAGACTATGTGTCACATTATAATTACCAAATAGTTGTAGACAATGTGTCACATTATAAAAATTACCAAATAGTTGTAGACAATGTGTCACATTATAATAACCATTTGTTCCTAACTTGTTACCTTTGTTTTTATGGATTGGTGTCTACTCAGAATTATTCTGTAACATGCAAGAAACAAGAAATAATAACGATTGTGTATGATCAGAAGAAATAAGGTAGACCTTTCCGTTGAATGTGTATTAAAGGAAGGAAGTTTCTTTTTCCGGAAAGCTTTAGATTGTTTATGTTCAGGAGAGGTGTGTCCTATTGAGCTATTGTTCAAAATAATTGAGTATCTGTATTGCGACTTGAACTGAGACGCACTTTGCAATCCACAACAGTGGGCGATTTAAGTTTGCTCTCTACCTAACAACATGCTGCGGACATTCTGTACCAGTCGATTTACTATTACCACTCTCTGCTCATATTGCCGGCGGCTGCCCATGCCTTGACTCATCATCCTGGAGCCATGGCGCCCAGCTGTGTCACATTGCAGCTGGACCAAGGCGGGGAACTGATAGAGAGAGGGAAGTGGGAGGGGGGGGGGGGGTTAAGGATGATGTAAAATGAAACCGGCTTATTGCCATGGGACTGAATTTGTAGCGCTACACTATTCTCTCCCTCCTCGCCCCCATGAATAGTGAGAGCGCTCAGCTCGGTTCCCACCAGCTCCTGAGCTCCCTCACCCCCACCCCCACACCCGCCCGAAGACAACCTCAGCCTCGCCGGCTCAGTGGGCGGGGGCGGGGGCGCTGCTGGAAGGCCCGAAGGGGCTGTAGCGAGACCACATGGTGGCCATGGGAGTCACCCAAGTGAACTGGCCGTGGGCGTGGGCGCAGCGGTGGGCCGTCAGGAGGTCGTCCAGGTTGTCGTTCAAGAGGCCTTGCAGGAGGTCGTCCTCCTGATTATCATCGTGCTGCTGCTGGCGAGGTCACCCCACCACATCGTTCAGGAGGCCGAACATGTCCAGGATGCCGCCAACGACGCCGCCCAGGATGCCATGCAATCTCCAGGTGGTCTCCCCGCCCGCCGCGCTACTTCCTAGGGTAAGTGGACCTTCTTCATGTTCGTAGCGCTCGCTGCCCCGCGTACGCAGGGCGTACCCTACAAGGGCGGGGCGGGGCGGGGCGGGGCGGGCGCCGGGTGCGGCCCGTGCGGCCTGGCCTGGCCCGGCCGCCCCGCCTCGAGTGATGGTGCTAATTTGAGCGGCCGTAAGTAAGCGGATTGTCTGGTGGCACTGGTGGCGAGCACCGCGTGTGTGCTGGTGTGTGCCCGGCCTGCCCCGCCCCGCCCCGCCCCGCCCCAGTACTCCTGACCGCCCTGGCTTGTGGCTTGGCGTGGCCGAGAGGCCGACCAGCGGCGGTGGTGGTCGCAGGTGGCGCTCGCCAGCTGCCAGCTGCAGCTGCAGGGCCTCCCCTGCCCCGCCCTACCCCGCCCTGCCCGAGCCGACCTTGGGCTCGGGGGAGGCTGGGCGGGGCGAGCGGCAACGTCGGCGGCAGGCAGCCCGGGCAGACCTCCTACTTCTTATCCGCCCCCGCCCCCGCGCTTCGCCCCGCCCCACCCCACCCCGCCCCGCCCCGCCCTGCCCCGCCCCGCCCGGCCCCGCCCCGCCCCGCCCCTCCCCGCCCCGTCCTCTCTTCCCCGGCGTACGCTAAAGTAAAACATCACTCAGCCGTGGTGGCACTGAAAATGAACGAATCCTGATTCTCGCTCCTATACGGGCGAGAATTTGAGGGCAATTTTCTTGCTCTCTAGAGAGTGAGAATTTTTTTCCTCACTCTATTTGAGAAAGAATTTTGTGATCTCGCCCGAATAAAGTGAGAATTCTTGCTTAAATAAAGTGAGGCTAAGAAATCCTTACTCATATAGAGCGAGGTTCAAAAATATCTCGCTCAAATAGAGTGAGGTTTAAAATTCTTACGCCAAATAAGCAAGGAAAAGTGTCCTTTCCCTTTTCGGGCGAGAATCTGGATTCGAATATTTGCAGTGGGTGCGCGGTGCGGCGCGGCGGGAGCCTGGCCGTGGTGGCCCCGCCCCGCCCTGCACCGCCCCGCCCCACCCCACCCCGCCCCGCCCCGCCCCGCCCCGCCCCGCCCCACCCCACCCCACCCCGCCCCGCCCTGCCCCGGCTAAGTGCAAATGCCTGGCTGCCGGGACCAAGCGTTCTCATTGTCCCCACTGGACCTTGCGACAGTCTGCCCCCCCCCCCTCCCCCTCCTAACTACTCCATCAGGGCAGGAAAAACCTCGTGAGCTAAATCGTTGCCATGCCGTTTCCAAGTGGAGAGGGCCGGGCTGGAGCGGGGCGTGGCGCGGCGTGGCGGCGTAGGGTTGGAAGCCGTGACGGATTCGATTGGGATAGGGGTGCACACCCGCCTGGGGGCGCAGGGCCGGGCCGGGCAGGGCAGGGCAGGGCCGGGCAGGGCAGGGCGCAGGAGTACGGCCCCTCTGGGTGAGCACCTCGCACCGCCCTCACCTCAGCCCTCTTCTCTCCTTGGAGCGCCCCCCCCCCCTCTCCCGCTCCACCCCCTGGCCAGTTCCCCCTAAATCCCCCATTGCGTGGTGCAAACGATCCAGAACTAACTCGGCGGGGCGGGGCGGGGCGGGGCGGGGCGGGGCGGACCGTGATTCTGTGTACGTCCGGGGCCGAACACGACTCTGTCGGGAGGCTCGGGGGAGAGGGAGTGGGAGTGGGAGAGAGCAGAGATGGAGAGCGAGAGGGAGGGAGAGAGGGAGAGCTCGGGTCATCAGGGCGGGCGTGGGCGTGGGACGGGACGGCAGTCTGTCTCACGTCGCCTCATGTTGTAACAAGTAAAGGCGTTTGGCCCCTTGCCCCCTTGCCGAGGGGGTCGGGGGTAGGTACGTGAAGGCGGGGGCGGGGGCGGGGCCGGGGGCGGAGCCGGGGGGCAGGGGCGGGGCCGGGGCCGGGGGCGGGGCAGGGCCGGGGCCGGGGGCAGGGGCCGGGGCCGGGGCAGGGGGCAGGGCAGGGCAGGGCCGGGGCCGGGGGCAGGGCCGGGGCCGGGGCAGGGGCAGGGCGGGGGCAGGGCCGGGGCGGGGCCAGGGCAGGGCCAGGGCGGGGCCAGGGCAGGGCCAGGGCAGGGCCAGGGCAGGGCCGGGGCAGGGCGGGGCCGGGGGCCAGGGGCAGGGCCGGGGCCAGGGGCAGAGCAGGGCAGGGCAGGGCCAGGGGCCGGGGCGGGGCCAGGGCCGGGGCAGGGGGCAGGGCAGGGGCAGGGCCGGGGCCGGGGCAGGGCGGGGCAGGGGGCAGGGCCGGGGCCGGGGCCGGGGCCGGGGGCGCGGCGGGGGGCGGGGCCGGGGCCGGGGGCGGGGGCGCGGCATGCGTCACAACTGCGTGTAGTTGCGGCACGCCTACCCCCGGCGGGACGGGAGGGATCCCTCACCCACCCACCCCTACCTCCTGTCCCTGTCCCGCCCCCGCCCCTGCCACATCACTTTTTTAATTTTTAGGCCCCCGTTAGGGGTTCCTATTGCTTTCGCCAGAAAGTTTTTTATTTATTTATTCTTGACGATGGCCCCTTATGGGCGCAGCTGATCCTGCCGAACCGATTTACACCAAAAGCCACGCTGCCCGCAGACGTCGACGAGTGCAGCATCGGGACGCCCTGCGGCCGCGGGCGGCGCTGCGTCAACACCCCCGGCTCCTACCAGTGCGTGTACCGCATCCAGTGCCGCCCAGGCTATACGTTTTTGTATAAAACGAGTTTGCATCGTCTGTTTCTATGACAATGACGAGCTGAGCAGCCAGGCCGAGTCGAGCCGGCGGGACGCTAACAATGCCAACCTTGTATTTATTACCTTCCGGCCCATGTTTTTAACGTTTGCTGTAATTTATTTTTCTCATCTACGCAATGCAAATAGAAATAAAGCTCTAAAATTTTTTTGCTAAAATGTGACAACGTCCATTTATTTCCTTTTCAAATTTAGAATTACGACTTAATTATTTTTCGTTGGACTTCAATGGTCGCCAAGCGGCGTTGTTGATAGCTAGCCTGAGGGGCGCCATTTGTGTGGCTACAAATAAAATTTATGATTTAGTTCTCACGTACAGTTTTAAATGTATATTAATTCATTCTTTGTAATTTAAAGGTAAGTGTTAAAACCTAGGGGGCCGTTTAACGCGTTAGCGTTAGAATTTTTTTTTCTCTGCGAAGCGTGGGCTTGCAACTTGCGCTATGTCCCGTCTGTGGTGACGCCCTCCCCCCCCCCCCCCCTCCCTCCTTTCTCCTTAAGAGCGTGCCGGCGGAAGAGAGGGCGAGAGGAGAGGAGAAGAGAAGAGAGGAGAGGAGAGGAGAGGAGAGCGATCCTCGCTGCGCTTCCGGCGCCGCGCACGCCATCTGTTGCTTTTTGCGACGGCCATGCTAACTCACTAATGATCGCAATCCTGGTCGGGAGGCGCGTGGCGTGGCGTGGCGTGGCGTGGCGTGGCGTGGCGTGGCGTGGCGTGACGTGGCCGTGAAAAAAAGGGCTCGGGCAGGGCGGGGCGGGGCGGGGCGGGGCGGGGTGTCTGTGTTCTGTGTGTAACAGGCGTCGTGTTTTGGAGTACTGTACGGGGTACGGGGCGGCGCAGCAGCGTCCTCGTGCGATCATGAATATAATCTTTGCGGCGCGCAGGCGATCGAGTTCGAGATCACACTGTCAGAAAAAAGACCTGCATGTGTTTTATCAGTAATTTGTGCAGAATGGTCTGTACAGAAGAGGCTGTAAATCAACCGTTATAGATCTTCTGCGGAATTACATAAATAAATACAAAAGGGTGCGGAAGTTTTAGCAAAAATTTCAAATGTTGCGGTGTATCTGTAACGGATAAACTCATCATCAATTTAAGCATCTGTAAGGTAGTTCAAAGATCAGAAAGATTTCTTTAAACGACGCCAATTTTTGGCGTTAAAAAAGGCCAAAAATCGGCATTTCTTTAGAAGGACGCCAAAATTTGGCGTTCAAAACCGAATGCCAAAATTTGGCATTTAAAGTAGCCACAGCGTTTATACAGTGTAGCCTAGTCTCTGTGTCGCGGGTCTGCCTACTCCCTCCGCACGTAAGGCGCCGCATGGAGTAAGCAATGCAGTAAGAGGACCTCAGTACTTATCTCACTGTGACGGTGTGCCCCCCCACACACACACACTTTAGTACTTTTACTTACTGTACTTTTACTACGCTCCTCGGCGAGGCGCAGGTCGCGCGGTTTCTTTCCAAGTTGCACGGGAGGGGATAATTCGCCCTCGTACACTCGCTCGCCCTCCCCCCTCCCCCCCCCCCTCGCATCCTCCCGCCCCAATCAGGCTACTCCGCTGAAAAGACTCTCCCCCTGCCCCCGCCCTGCCCGCGCCCCGCCCCCTCCCTGCCCCCCTCCCCTCTTGTCTCGGTCAATAACGGCCTGCGGTGCGAGGACCGTGCAATTTCGTTTTTGCATACCGCGTGTTTCTGTTTCAATAAGCTGTCGTGAAAAAAAAAAAACAACGCTATTTCTTCTCAATTGCAGTCAGAGTGGTTTTGCTTCCGATCTTCATGGATCTTACATCGGTAGTTGTTTTACCTCAACCGTTTCGCACTACCCCAACTTTTTTGTGTGTGGTGGGGGGTGTTCCTTGGTTGGAGGGGGAGGTAAGGGAGAAAGAGGCAATTGACCCGGCACGCTTTGGTGTCGGGCTGGACTAGAGGTGGGGGCTGCAAAGCACCAGTCATTACCACGGGGCCGGGCCCGGCTGGGCCGCGGCACAGCCCTCGTCCTGCCCGCCCCGCCCCGCCCCGCCCCGCCCCGCCCCGCCCCGCCCCGCCCCGCCCCGCCCCGCCCCGCCCCGCCCCACCCCGCCCCACCCCGCCCCGCCCCACCCCGCCCCGGCCTGCCCCGCCCCGCCTCGCCCCGCCCCACCCGGGCCCGTGCCGGCACTGCCCCAATCCACGATCCACCCGCACGCCTCGACCCCCACCCCGCCCACACCCCCGCCTGCCCACCACCCGCACGCACCCTCCCCACCGCACCCCGTCCCCATCCCACACCACCCTCTCATCCGGTCATACCAACACAATCCATGCTGACCTTACCCTAACCCTCTTCTTTCCAGGATGTGAATCATCACTCGCGAACCATTTACTACCCTGTGTATAAATAATCTTAATTTCGGCACATGCCAATTTATCCTCTTCCACAAAATTTAACTTCGTGGCTACAAGCGGCGAAAGGAAGACCGCGCATTGCAATATCCCTCAAAACTGCAAGCCCAATGCAGTGACCGGCCGGGCCGGGCCGGGCCTCCCGCCACTTGGACTCGTTAAAATCTCGCGCACTGCAGACCTCGTCTCGCGCGACAGCTTAAAACTGGATGCTGCGCCGCCTCCACTCTCAGAAAAAATGACAGTAAATGCATACAGGATGGCCAATAAATTTTTGCACAGTCTTGGCCGTATTTATTTTTACGGTCAGACCGTAATTAATTTTACAGACCTGACCGTATATTTATTTACAGTAAGCACAGTATTTTAAAATACGGTCGAACTGTATGTCAATTTACGGTCTGGTCTGTCACAGTCTGGGCCGTATTTGAGCGTACAGTTTGGACTGTATTGGAATGTACTCAATTTCAACTTTATCCTTCTCCGGTACAGTCTTATTGCCAACTCCATGGTCCAGGCAGTAACTGGCTAGACTGTAAAACTCAGTACAGTCCAACCGTATTTTTAAATACAGTCCAAACTGTAACGGGACAGACCGTAAAAGTAAATACGGTCTGGACTGTATTTTGCAATACAGTCCTGACTGTAAAAGTAAATACAGTCCGAACCGTAAAAAAAAGTGCAGTACGACCGTAAAATATATTACGGTAAGGATTGTGAGGCCACTGTTTCTGACTACAGGATTTCTAACAGTGTCTGGCTTTGATCCCCGCGACATGTTGGCCACCACCTACAGTATGTCGGCCGTCCCGTCCCGTCAACCACCTGCACACGCCCATCACCCTCTTCCTGCCCCCTACGCCTACGCCCCTCCCGCCTATTGCCCTCCCCCGTGGGCGCCCCCTTTCGCTTGCCCCTGCTGGAGACCCACCCCCCCTCGCCCCTCCCCGCTCGTGTCCCCTCCCCGGAAGGGGCGGCAGGGCGCATGCGCTCGTAAGGCTGGAGTATAGCGTAGCGTGGATTGGTGTAGCGCCCCCGCCCCCCCCCCCGCCCGCCCCCTGCCCGCCCCCGCCCCCGCCCCTCCAGCCCCCGCTGCCCCTGCCCTGCTGCGCCCCCGCTGCCCGCGCCCCGCGCGGGGCCCCGGCGCTGTCCCGACCGCTGCGAGGGCCGAGCGGGCAGCCGCGCCGGCCCCACCCCGACACTCCATCGTCTTTCCACTACGCTAACCATGCCCCGGCCCGCCCCGCCCCGCCACGCCTCGCCCCACCACGCCGTGCACGCCACGCCGGCCCGGCCAGGTGTCTGTGGAAATCGAGTTTAAAATTCTCTTAAGAGAATTCCAAAAACGAAATGATTCTCCGCTTCGGAGGCGGGGCGGTGGCGCAGCGTGGCGGGGAATGCCAGCTAAGCGTATCTCCTGGAATACTTATTTTGTTAAGCTCACGGGGCGGCTGCTCTATCTCTTAAGCTTGCCTCCTCCCCTGTGGGGTGGGGTGGGATGGGGTGGGATGGGGTGGGGTGGGGCGGGGCGGGGCGGGGCGGGGCGGGGCGGGGCGGGTCACGGCGGGTCGCAGCGCCGCCACGCCTGACCCCAACGTAACCCACCCGACCCCCGACCCCGCCCCGCTGCGTCCCGCTTCGCGCCTACTCGAGCCCCCTTTTTCCTCACTTAGCTCCCCCGCTTTTCTCTCACGTGTACACTGATTATTACAAAATGTTGCACCTTTTACAGCATTTTGAAAACAATTTGAAACACTTTAAAAGAATATTTTCGCAAACTTACAATGTACTTTGTAATTTACGACAAAAATGTTGTATGTTTACGACGGCCTATTCTTGCTTGTCAATGAATTTCAATTCGATACGGAGTGCTTGTGATATTAAACTCTAAAAACTGTAAACTACGGTGTACCCTGCAGCACACTGTAGCTCACGGTGAAAATTCACCCTAAGCTACAGTGCTGCGGTGTTCTCCGTACCTTACAGTGAAAATTACTGTATATTTTTATTAGTGTATTTTAAATAAAGTATCGTGCTGGTCTTCACAGTGACTCGCGACACGCGCGTGTCTCTCAGACGCGAGTGTTTTTTGGGAAGGGGAGTGGACTGCATCGCAGGTCATTCACTGTAAAAAAACAGCCTTTAGTTAGTACGGAGCCTGCTACGGAGACCGTACCCACTGAAAATACTGGTTTTTTCGATCAGGTACGGTTTTTTTTCCGTATATTGCTCCGTACCTTATAGGGCCTGGTACGGAAAAAAGGTACGGAAAGCCGTTACAGGCACCGTACCTGAAACGGAGAGCTCCGGATAAAAAATTAGCGGTAACATTTCCGTACATATTCCGTACCCACAGTTTAATTAACATGGGCTCTTATGAGGGATAGACAACGGAAGCCGGGTACGGAGTGACCGTAGTCCGTACTGTCGGTACTTTTCCGTATGCGGGACCGTGATTTTTTTTTACAGTGTTGAGAGTCGTTCTCTCGAGAGAGCGAGGCGAGCTCACTGAGGCGACTCCGCTCAAAAATAGCCCGCAGAAACATTGCTTGTAACAGACGATTAACAAACAATCGGAGCTTTGTTTTGGGGTCAGGCGATTTTGCGCAGGCTAGCTTCAGCAGCCCAGCTTGTGGCGTGTGTGGCTCTTTCAGGGTCCCTAAACGCGGAGGGGAGGGGAGGGGAGGCTACGCGACGGAGCGTCTCCCGGCAGCGTGCGCACATTAAGTTCTTGTCAACATTTTTATTCGTGGTTGTGAATTTTTTGGCACATATGCTCAGCTTATGCATTTTATAATACGCATTTATGAACAAATTGTTCATTATTATTCCTAATTTGGAACAATTTTGTTCAAAGTTGCGTAATTAAAAATGCATAAGCTGAGCATATGCAAAATAAAATAAATCATAAGTACGAATAAAAATGTTGACAAGACTTGAGTGTGCGCCGTGCGCCCTGCTGGTGACCAGCACCAGCTCCATACTTTTAGACGAGGGGGTATACACTCGCCTAATAGTCGGGTCGCTTTACCTGTAATGAAGGCGTAATAGTATGCGTAATAGAAGCGTAATAGGACCGTAATAGCCAAAATTATCCATGTTCCTACTAATTTTTGGGTCGTTTGGGGCTGTTTTTGACTGTCTTTGGCTACACTTGTAAAATTGCAGAGCGTAATACAGCGTAATAGACGTAATAGTCGGGTCAAAGATTTTAAGAGTGAATACCCCCCTCGCTTTTAGATGACACGGACCGCTGTTGTACCATCCGAATAGCAACCGTTGTTTGAAAGTCTATCGGTCGGGAGATTTTCAGTCCCACGATTTCATTGTCTTCTCGATCATATGATGATGAACACAAAAATATTGAAATCTGGTGTCCCATGGTTTAGCGCTGCTCGCACCTGTGCCGTGTCCGCACACGTGGTCACGTGGCGAGGCGGGGCGAGGCGCGGCGTGTGCGGTCAGATCGATTGGCCCGCCGCGCCCGCCTCGAGCAGCGGCAGCCTAGAGCCCCTCCTGTACTGCCTAGGGGAGGCTCGCCTCGCCTCGCCTCGCCTCGCCTCGCCTCGCCTCGCCTCGCCTCGCCTCGCCTCGCCTCGCCTCGCCCCGCCTCGCCTCGCCTCGCCTCGCCTCGCCCCGCCTCGCCCCGCCTCGCCCCGCCTCGCCCCGCCCCGCCCCACCTCGCCTCGCCTCGCCCCGCCTCGCCTCGCCCCGCCTCGCCCCGCCTCGCCCCGCCTCGCCCCGCCTCGCCCCGCCTCGCCTCGCCCCGCCTCGCCTCGCCTCGCCCCGCCTCGCCCCGCCCCGCCCCGCCTCGCCTCGCCCCGCCTCGCCCCGCCTCGCCCCGCCCCGCCCCGCCTCGCCTCGCCTCGCCTCGCCTCGCCTCGCCTCGCCTCGCCTCGCCTCGCCCCGCCCCGCCCCGCCTCGCCTCGCCTCGCCCCGCCTCGCCCCGCCCCGCCTCCTCGCCTCGCCTCGCCTCGCCTCGCCTCGCCCCGCCTCGCCTCGCCTCGCGCGGCCGGATGTAAGAGTGGCGTGACGGACTTGAATTAGCGCAGCGTAAAGTATGAATGAATGTCGTCGCCGTGGACGAGCTGCGCTGCGCTGCGCCGGGCGGTGGGTGCGGTGCGGTGCGGTGCGGCGCGGTGCGGTGCGGTGCGGTGCGGTGCGGTGCGGTGCGGTGCGGTGCGGTGCGGTGCGGTGAGGTGAGGTGGGTGCGGTGCGGTGCGGTGCGGTGCGGTGAGGTGAGGTGGGTGCGGTGCGGTGCGGTGCGGTGCGGTGCGGTGCGGTGCGGTGCGGCGCGGTGGGGGGGGTGCGGTGCGGTGCGGTGCGGTGCGGTGCGGTGCGGTGCGGTGCGGTGCGGTGCGGTGCGGTGCGGTGCGGTGCGGTGAGGTGAGGTGGGTGCGGTGCGGTGCGGTGCGGTGCGGTGCGGTGCGGTGCGGTGCGGTGCGGTGCGGTGCGGTGCGGTGCGGTGCGGTGCGGTGCGGTGCGGTGCGGTGCGGTGCGGTGCGGTGGGTGCGGTGCGGTGCGGTGCGGTGCGGTGCGGTGCGGTGCGGTGCGGTGCGGTGCGGTGCGGTGCGGTGCGGTGCGGTGCGGTGCGGTGCGGTGCGGTGCGGTGCGGCGCGGTGAGGTGCAGGGCGCAGCCCTGTCGCCGTAATGCGCACCGCGCCGAGCCGAGCCAAGCCGCGAGCCGAGCGCCAATGAAAATCGACATTTAAATGATTTCTCCTTGACCCGTTTTCGGCGGCTGGTCGGCCGGGGCGGGCCTGCTGTTGCCGGTGCTGCTGGTGCCGCTTCTGCTTCGCTTGCGCCACGCCACGCTGCTGCCTGCTTCTTCTTCCTGCTGGTGCGCCCAATTTCCGGGCCGAGGTCATATTGCCGCGATATTGTATCGGCCAAGTTTTCACTACAGTCACTCTCTGGCGTGGCCCGGCCTCGGCCCCGGCCCCGGCCCCGGCCCGGCGGCGCGGCGGGGACCTGCTCCTGCTGCTGCTGCTGCTGCCGGCTGCGCCCGGAAGCGCCCGGTTCGCAGCCAGCCCCGCCCCCATCCCCCCGGCCTGCACTGTTAAGTGTTGTAAATTAACAACACAATAGTCGTGTTAGCAACACATGTTAGTGTTCTCCAACAATAATGTTGTAATCCAACAATACTCCTCAAAATTTCTGAAACGTATTTTCCTTCCAAAACAGTGAGATTTTGGTTTCTCCTTCGCATCAAAAATTGTAACATTACAATTTTGTTTGTTTTGGAACGATATGTGTTGCTATCAAACTTAACTAGAATTTTGTTGTAGTGTAACAACATGGTGATAAGCACAAGTTCATGTTATGGGCCACCTAACCTGTGAAGTAGAACAACTTTTGTCAGAATATAAATGAATACAAGTAATGTTGTTTACAAACAACATACTCATCACGGAGAGTGTCATCAGCTAAAAACGTTTTCTAACGGTGTGCCCGGCCCGGCCCAGCCCGGTCCCGCCTGATACTCGAGTCGACGCGGACGTGGACTGCGATTTAATTATTGCACCGTACCGTCATCGGATGATCGGGTTGCATGGTCGTGCACGGGGCCGGGGCGGGGCGGGGCGGGGCGCGGCGGGGCGGGGCGGGGCGGGGCGGGTGCCGCTCGGTGCCACGCGGCCCGGCCGGGTCAGGTATCGGGTCGAGCCGGGCCGGCGTGCTTGTACTGAAGGGTACTCTATATCGTCGGGCCGCGGCTGCCTGCTGAGATTAACAGATATCCGCAGATATCGGTGTCTCGTCTCGAGGTATATATGGAGAGCTAGTAGGGCAGCTAGCAAGGCAAGCACATCGGCTGTCTTGACGGGACGCAGAGGCCGTGAAAGCGCCGGATGAGAGACCTCTTCCATGTTGGGGCCGAGTTGTTTTCACGCCCGCTTCCGTGCCTGCTGGCATTCCGGAATCAGTTGAAGTTAAGAACCGAGACGTTAGTCGCCGCGTTGAGCCCGAATCGGGTGGTGCCAAGACCATCCGGGTGGTTTGGAGGGCGTCATAAGAGTGCACGGTAAAAACTTGGAACCCATATAGGAGGTGCCCTGAAAGTTGGAAGTGTTTCCTAATGCATTCCCTGGGTTTCTCTTGAAGACATCCCAGGGAAACCCAAGGTATGCCCTGGGTATCCTAGAGTATGCCCAGGGAGAAACTTCCAGGGCATCTCCTGGGTCTCAAGTCCCCTAGGAATCACTGGAAAACCAAGTGTGTACAAGTACTCCTTATTTCCTGCATACTTACAAGTATTCAGTAAATAGTGTGTGTACACGGCCATATACACTGCGAGAAAAAACTACAGTTAATCCGGTTAATTTTCATACAGTCTTTTTCTGTAGTTTCAGGTACAGGATTCTCCGTACATTCCATTCCGTACCCCACAACCTAAGATTGTTGAAGGCCAATAACTTTTTCATTGTGAGTCCAAACCCATGACATACGTTAACATTTTTCGTTCATCTCGTCGAGACGAATCTATTTCTATAATTGGTTTTCCATTTCAAAAATGTAAATTTTTAGGGTACGGAATGGAATGTCAAAAAAAGTACGGAGAATCCTGTACCTGAAACTATAAAAAAAGACTGTATGAAAATTAACCGGATTAACTGTAGTCTTTTCTCGCAGTGTATGCTGTAAATAATGAATACTTGTTCGCTCTTGGTTTTCCAGAGATCCCAGGTCTCAGAGGACGGCGACGTTGCCGCCTCGAGCTCTGAATGTGTGCATACTCTTAACTTCTTACAAAGAATTTTTTTGTATATTACAAAGAATTCTGTGCAACCGTAATATACAGAAAATTTTCTTGTATTACCAAAATTTTTGCTTTGTATTACAAAGATTTTTCTTTGTATTACGAAGAAAATTTGGCTTTGTATTACGGTTGCACAGAATTCTTTGTAATACAAGAATTTTGTTTGTAAGAAGTTGCGAGTGCAGTCCGGGGTGGGTAGCGGGTGGCGCCGGCGGATTCACCCCCTGGCCTCGCGCCGCCCGCCCCGCCCCGCCAGGGCTGCCCTGGGCCACGGCTAGGCGGCCTTGAGCGTGCCGGCCGAGTCCTTCCGCGTGCCTGCCGGGCCGGGCCGGCCTGGCCACGCGGCACGCGGCGGTCCTCCCCGCGCGGGGCGTAGTGTGACTAACGACGTGGCTCGCGCCGCCGGCCGAGAGAGAGAGAGAGAGAGGGAGAGGGAGAGGGAGAGGGAGAGAGGGAGAGAGGGAGAGGAGAGGAGAGGAGAGGGAGAGAGAGAGAGAGAGAGAGAGAGAGAGAGAGAGAGAGAGAGAGAGAGAGAGAGAGAGAGAGAGAGAGAGAGAGAGAGGGGTGTTGTGTATCGACTGGACTGGACCCACAATGGAGGTACGAGTGTCGTTCGATAGGGAAGTGCAGGGCAGGGCGCGCGAGGCGAGGCGAGGCGAGGCGGCGCATCGATGTAATGTAGGTCATGTCGTTGTGTGCCGGGCCCTGGCGTACCCCGGCCTGCCGAGCCTTGCCGCCCCGCCCCGCCCCGCCCCGCCCCGCCCCGCCCCGCCCCGCCCCGCAGCACGGCTCGGTGGACTGCCTGGGTCGTGCCGAGGGGGGTAGCTCTGCTCTGCTCTGCTCGCTCGTTCCGCCGGTCGGGAGGGTCGGGTCGGCGCCCCGCGCCACCTGCTCGGGCCTGGGCAGCATCGGGCCCGCGCGCCGCCCCCCGGGTGAGGGGAGGCCCGGGCGGGGGGCGGCTGGGGGCGGGCCGCGGGGGTGGGGGCGGGGGCGGGGGAGGCCTGGCCCGCCGCGCCGCGCGCTCTGCTGGGGCTCTGCACGCCGCACAACAGCTGAGCACAGCGCGCAGGCCAGCCGCAGGCAGGCACCAGGCCGTGGCCAGCACCTGGGAGAGAGGATGAGGTGAACTCAGGGAGCAGAGCTGTGCCGTCCTGTCCTGTCCAGCCCACCGATGGACTCCGAGGATTACCCCTCGCTGCAGGCACCCTCGCCGTACCTGCTGGGTATGGCGTCGCTGCGCCTGCCCGACTCGGAGGAGTACCCCTTCGACAGCCGGCGGGAGCCCGTCAACAAGGAGGTGTCGTCGTCGTCCACGCCGGAGGTGGCCATCCGCCACATCTCGAGCGCGCGCCACCGCCACTCGAACCACTTTGACCCCGCGCTGGGCTCGCTGGGCGGGCCGCTCGGGGGCGGCGGCGGCGGCGGGGGCGGTGGGGGCGGCGCCCACGCCCGCGGCATCCTGGACCTGTTCGGCCAGGCCGTCAAGGATGCCGTCAACGTGGCCTCGTCCGCCATGGCCGACCAGAACGACACGGCCGACGGCCTCGCGCACGACCTCGGCACCTCGACGCGCTTCATGGACACGTTCAAGCGCGGCGACAACCGCACCAGCATCGAGGTGGAGCTGGGCGACGAGCTGCTGTACCGCTACTCGTTCACCACCTCGCTCGTGTACTTCATCGCGTACCTGCTCGTGTTCGCCATCGGCCTGGTGGGCAACTGCTTCGTGATCGCGGTCGTGTTCCGCTCGCCCCGCATGCGCACCGTCACCAACTACTTCATCGTCAACCTGGCCGTGGCGGACATCCTCGTCATCGTCTTCTGCCTGCCCGCCACTCTCATGTCGAGCATCTTTGTCCGTGAGTACCCCGCCATACGTCCCGTCACTCTATCGCCTAGCGGGCATAGCGGTTGTATTTTTAGCAGTTTGTTGTGCCTCTGAAGCCCAGCCCCGCCCCGCCCCGCCCCGCCCCGCCCCGCCCACCCCGCGTAGCGCAGGTGCGTCTCGCTGCGCGGCCTGGCCCGGCCCGGCCCGGCCCGCTCTACCTGCCTGCCCTGGGGAGGGGGTGGCGGGGGCGGGGGCGGGGGCGGGGGCGGGCCAGCGCCAGCACTGAGCTGGGCTGGGCTTGGGGGAGGGGCTGGGCTGGGCTGGGCTGGGCTTGCCACCCTGACGGCCTCCACTCATGACATGTCCCGAGTGAGCATGGCGATGCGGTCTATCACGATCTGGCCGCCTGGCGTGGAGCATTCGTGTTGTTTTTTTCCCTGGCACGTGCTGAATATCGCCTGAGCTCCAGGGCGGGGCGGGGCGGGGCGGGGCCGTGGGCCGTGGGGCCGCGGACTGCTCTGCTACCCCGCTGCGGTCCCCACGTCTGCCAGCGGCCTGCTCTTTTGCACATTCTCTGCTCCCTACCTTCTTTTGTCCTGATTTTTCCACGATGCGATTTGTATCCTGACTGCTGTCTCTTTTACTTGGATCTTATACCTTTCTTGCCGTTTTCTTTTCTCCCCGCCCGGCACTGGAAGAAAAAAAAACTACGGCGAATTCCTGTTAATTTAAATAGCCACTGTCACTGAAAAGTACAGTGAATCCCGTTAATTTTTGTGTAGATTAATGTAGCTTCTGGTACAGGATTCACTGTAATTTATTTGACTCTCCATCCCGTACCCAAAAAATTAAAACTGTTTGCCTTTCAGTTCGAGTCTAAACCGACATTTTTTATTCGTCTCGTGAAGACGAATCTATTTTTCTATAATTGATTTTCCATTTCAACAATTTTATTCATGGGGGTACACGATGGACTGTTGAAAAAGTACAGTGAATCCTGTACCGGAAACTACAGTAAAGTCTGTATAAAAATTAACGGGACTCGCTGTACTTTTTCGTGACAGTAGGACCGGGCCGGGCCGGGCCGGGTGGGAGCGCCTTGCAGGTAGGCCGCCAGTGCCGCCCGTGTGCACTGGCGCGGGCGCGTTGCCTATCTCGCAGGCGCTCCTGCAGCTCCGCCCCGCTCTGCCCTCTCTCTCGCCCGGGTGGGCTTGCTCCAGAGGTGTGGCGCGCCTCTTCCGTCTCTGACTTGCCCTTTCTCGCTTTCGCTCATTGTAAAACATATCTTCGTGGGTTTACAATATATTTTGTACTTTCCAATTTATTATTTACAAAGTATGTCGTAAATTTACGACGCCCTTTCTTACTCACGTCACTCTTCGTTAAAAATATCTCCTTAACCCTTTTGGTATTTTATTGTAATGGATCGTGTATACGTTTATTAGTGAGACCCTCTTTGTTTTTGTTTTTTGTCGTCACCCATTTATTTTATTTCACTTTGCTGTGGTTGAGGGGCCAATAATTTAACGGCCATACACACTATCAAACATTTTTAGCTGCCTACACTGTAAAAAATACCGTCAATATAAACCGTACAAACCGGCATTGTACTTGAAATTAACAGTGAAACGCTGTGCATTCAGCTCTTGTACCCTACAATGTACAATAAATTTTAACAGTTTTCTATTGTGTTTAGAAATAACAGTTCGGCACTGTTGTTAAATTGTGGTATTTTATAACAGTGTAGCGATCTAGAGAAGTAAGTGTGTAGTACGCTACCGCTGATAAAACCGTCGGGGCGACCACCTTCTACAGTTCTTCTTTGTGGTTGCCGATCATAACCCCGAGGGGGAATTCACATCGGAAAATCTTGTACAGACTACTCGGTATTACACGGTATTACACCTGTATTACACCTGTATTACTCACAAGATTGAATCACTTTAGAGCATATTCTCGTGTCTTTCGGTATTACATTACGTGTATTACGGCGTAATACATGGATCAGGTGTACAGTGTATTACGGAAGTAAATTCCCCCTCGATAACCCCATCGTATGGAGGCTCGTCTCGACCAGAAATTTAGACTAAAGACGATTTTGTAAACCAAAATTGAATTGCGAGAAAGAAAATAGTTTGGCGAAGCATGAGACAAAGTGAGGTCCTGCAGTCTTAACCGCAGTTCTGTACAACACTTGAGTGTGCAGAGCACCGTAAAAACTTGAGGTAAAACTAAACTAAACCTGGTGTCCGGCTGTCCGGCTGTCCGGCTGTCCGGCTGTCCGGCTGTCCGGCGTGTCGCTCCCGCCCGCGTGCCTGCCCTTGGCCTAGCCGGGCCGAGATGCCTGCCGCGATGCCCCGCGACCAGGCAAAACACGGGCGAAAATCGATGCACACCGAATCGCAGCAGACCTGGCCTGCCTGGGCTGACCCCTCACCCCTCCCCCCCCTCCCGCCCCCCCTCCCCTCTCACCGGACTTGTCAAGCTAGCAGGCAAAAGGGTCATAACAATACTGCAAAGGTCAGGACGGCCGCGACGCGACGCCTGCCTGCTGCTAACGCCAGGCCTCGCGGCCGTAGCGTACACTGGAAGTGTACGAATGTCGCTCACTTGTAGGTGGGAAAATAAATTCACTCACTTGTAGGTGAGCAAATAAATTCACTCATTTGTACCTACAAGTGACCGAATAGTTATTGCTCACCTACAAGTGAGTTAATGGTTATTCGCTCACCTACAAGTGAGTGAATGGTTATTTGCTCACCTAAAAGAGAGTGTATTTATTTGCTCACATACAAGTGAGCGACATTCGTACATTTGGATTTCCAGTGTGTGTGTCTATAACTTGCCAGTCTAGTAGTTCATGGTTTTGGTGAAGTTAAATTACTATCCCATCCTGAGTTACATTGGACATTTTTGTTTGCGTATTTGCCTGTCTTTTCTCATAGATATCTCTGTTTCCGTTTTTTTTTTCCGGGACACCAGAGTAAGTTGGCTTTTTACGGAGCACTCTACTTGAGGTCGTCGTCGGGCGGTGCCGGGCGGTGCCGGGCGGTGCCGGGCAGTACGGGGCGGGGCGGGGCGGGGCGGGGCGGGGCGGGGCGGGGCGGGGCCGGCTGGTGCGGCTGCGGGAGCAGGGGTTGGCCCCGTTTGGTCCTACCACCCCTACAGGGCCTGGCCGCCCCGCCCCGCCCCGCCCCGCCCCGCCGGGCCCCTGCTCGGCTCTGCTGCTATGACAAATTACTCTGGCCGCAGCGCAGGTGTCCCACTTTGAGGCTCCATAGTGACACACTTCGCTCCGCCCCTTTCTCCCCCGCGCCGGCCCCGTCTTGAACGTTCTTTACTTATTTTCCAAGCGATAGAAAGGCGAGTGTTAATTGACCTGCTCCCGCGACTTTTAAATCGACGCGGTTTCCAACCGCCCGGCTTTGACCGTAATTCTCTTTTGCTTACTGTAATGTCGAGAATCACGTGGTGCGAGCGCAGCCTCAATTCTTTTCTGCTCCATTATTCAAGGGAGCTCGGCTCTACCTGGCGGGAGGGCGGGGCGGGGCGGGGCGGGGCGGGGCGGGGCGGGGCGGGAGGGAGGAGGCCCGCCTGACCCGGCCCGGCCCGCCCCGGCCCAGAGACCTCCAGCGTGTGACAGCAGAGCATCAAGAATGGATGGCCAAATCGCCAGCCGCTTCTTCCTGCTTTTGCAAAGTTAACAACTGGTGTCAGACCGAAAGGGCTTCAGACGGGTGGACGTTTGGCAAGTTTTAATCTAGGCAGGCAGGCTACCTTTAACCACGTTATACGAGCGAGGGGGAAATCACTCCCGAACCCGCGAGGAGAGGAGAGGAGGCCTCAACTCCGTCCTGCAGTGTGGTACACCGCGGTCTGACAAGATTGCCAGACTGCTGGTGTATTTTCAGGTCCGTAAAAGGCAAAACGCTTTTGTGCCCTGTTTTGACGTGCCAGTGTCCATAGTCCACTGGACGCATGTGGTAGGCAGGGCGTTTAAGAGAACTGCGTGCTGAATTGATTATTGTCTCCAGAAACGTTTGATTCCTACTCAGGCCGAAAAAAAGGCAATAAAGCCCAAACTCTGTGGAGTAACGCGGGCTGCATCTGCGCCTGCCTACTAGGCAACACCACGGTGCGAGCATGTTGCCTAGCAGGTAGGAGCCGGGCAGGCGCAGATGCAGCCCACTTTACTCCACTGTGTTTAGGCTACTTACTGTCTACTTTTGTGACAGCCGGCAGGGCAGGGCGGGGCGGGCCGAGAATAGGAAGGCAGTAGCAGTGCATGCAGTCAGCCCCTGTACTGAGCCGCTCGTAACCGCGGCCGGCGCGGTGCGGTGCGGTGCGGGGCACGGCGATAGTCGAGTGGAGCGCATTCTGAACTTGGCCGAGATACGCTGCCCGCCCCGCCCCGCCCCGCCCCGCCCCGCCCCGCCCCGCCCCGCCCCACCCCGCGCCTGTCCGGGTCAAGGATGCCGAGATATGACCTTCAAGGAGCCGCGGGGGCCGTTGAAATTTTCATGTGCGCTGTCTATCAGGTGGTTCTCTCCGGTCGGCGCGACACGCCACTCGGCCGCTGCAGCGCCCCACCCCGCCCCACCCCACCCCACCCCGCCCCACCCCACCCCGCCCCGCCCCACCCCGCCCCGCCCCGCCACGCCCCACCCCGCCTCGCCCCACCCCACCCCGCCACGCCCCGCCTGCCGGCACTAAGACGAGGGGTCGGACCGCGCTGAACGCCACGTCAGTGTAACCTCGAGCATTCATTATTTGTTGACGCCGTCGTGTGCGGAATTACGGACAGGTAACTCACATTGGAAAAGCCACGTGTGTGAAGATCACACACTTGTCGATGCATACACAAGCAAACGTGTGAATTTGCCTAATTAAGACTTCCCCACTAAGGGACTGGGTGGTTTTACGAATGGAAATTATCACAAAACCAAGTGTGCGACATTGACACACACGCGGAAAAAGGATTAGTCCTCAGAGCTAAGAGATTAGTTGATTCTGACTCAGTCAGGTCAAATTTCGCCGTGGCAACTAATAATTAATTGCCAGTTGCCACAGCGAAGAGTTAGCTTCTCCAGCGTAGCGTTTCTTGACTAGTCAACCCCCTCGTTTTGAAAACTCGACCCCCCTATACTAATAGTTGCCACAGTGAATATATTGGCTGTATGCTGTGTTCAAATTAACTAAATCTCTTAGCTCTTGCATTCTTTTTTTCCCTCCTGCACTTGGGTCTTCAGTGTAGATTTTACGAGGGGCGAACCGGTGGGGAGGAAGTCCACGGCACCAGAGGCCTGGCGGCGCTGAGGAGGGCGGGGGGAGGGGGTTGGGCGCGCTGTGCACCGCGTGGATATCGGTACCGCTACGAGCCCCTCTGTCTAGGGAGGGGAGGGGGGGGGGGAGCGTCGCGTCGCCCTGGTATCATGGAATTCCGCATGGCGTCGTACCCAAACGGGAAAGAATGCCAAATATTCGAATCCGTGCCGCGGGCCGGCGCCGCGCCGCGCCACGCGAGCGAGTACGATTGGGAGGGAAGGGTGGTGGTATTTGTCTGGGCCTGGCCCCGGGCGGGGCTTCGGGCCCGGGCCGGTGCCCTCCCCCTCCCCCTTCCCCTCCCCCTCCCCCTCCCCTCCCCCTCCCTCCTAGGGGCACTCCGCACAGACACCATCTCTTCCTTTTCCACCCTTCTCAGTGCGTACCGAGACGAACCCCGCCCAACCAGTGTTGCCAGATACGTAGGCGAAAATTCCCACGAATACACCTGTTTCAGGCAGACAGGCGGTATCCCCGCCTGCTTACTGGGCAACCTATCCACACATGAGACCTCTCTTTGCCCAGTAGGCAGGTGGAGACACCCGTCTGCCCCACACCTGTGTATTCGTGGGAAGTTTTGCCTACTTGTCTGGCAGCGCTGAGTGCAACTCAAACCCATAGCGCAAATGTCACGTGACTCGCTCGCCTTGCCGTGACTCGCGAGCGAGTGACGCAAATCTGTCGTAGCGTTTGCTGATTTTTACCCGGCTAGACGCCGAAGCAATCTGGCACCCTGGTGCTGACATGCGTTCGTGGTGACATTTTGTTTTGTTTTCTAGAAATAGTCCTCGCTAAGAAGGTGTTATGAAACTCGGCTTGCGACTTTTATTCAGCTGTTATTCGAGAGGTCGTTTGGTGCGGGTAAGGTCGGCCGGTGGGGTGGGTATGCGGCGTGTGGCGGGGCGGGGCGGGCGGGGTGGGGGGCAGAGCGCCTGCCTGATACCGGTTCGGGGGCGGAGTGGAGTAGAGGGGTTGGGGGTGGCGGGCCACCCCCTCCTGAGCCGGGGGGTGCACCGCGGGGAGGGCGAGAGCGAGGAGGGAAGCGGCCGCGCTGTTCCAGAGCCGGTCGACACGAAATATCGATCCGGGCGAGCGCTGGCGGCGGCGGTGGCGGGCTGCATAGCCCAGCACAGGCACAGCCCGCAGCCCGGCCGGGCTGTCCGGGGACAGCGCGGGACAGCCCAAGGTACAACGGGCTAACTCCACGGCTCGCACTGAAAACTGGGGAATGATGCATGTTATTACGAGAGGATAACGCGCGGTATCGTGCGGTTTTCGTAAAATATCGTTGAAGCAAACTTCTGAAATTTATTTTTGATGACACCATTGGATTCCTCGTAAAATTTCCGTTCGAACGAGCATACATGGCATGGGGTTCCAACCAATAATTTACTGGGATATGATTCTTGTAAGTGTCCGTTTTCGGGTTTGAAACCCCATGACATTTATGCTCGTTCGAACGGAAATTTTACGAGGAATCCAATGGTGTCATCAAAAATAAATTTCAGAAGTTTGCTTCAACGATATTTTACAAAAACCGCACGATACCGCGCGTTATCCGCTCGTGATAACATGCATCATTCCCCCGTTTACAGTGTCGGCTCGGCGCCACGGCCAGCAGTCTGCACAGCCGGCCCGGCCGGCAGCCACACTCGTTACATGTGGGAGCAATATAGAATCTATTTTAAGACCGTGCCGTGCCGTGCCGTGCGAGCGTTTATCCCAATGATACACTGTGAGAAATGTTTGCAGGGGCACGGGAAAAAGCTCCATGAGAAAATTAAGTCTTAAAGTTACGATATCAAAATGTAAAATGACAAAGTTGCAAGGACACTTGGTATCGGCTTGTGATTCTTTAACGATCACAAATGGGCTTTCGAAAATTTAGGATTCCGATCGTAAATTTACAACACCAGAGGCCTGGCGGCGCTGAGGAGGGCGGGGGGAGGGGGTTGGGCGCGTTCGGGAAATTTCGTGAAATTACGAGAATATTTTTTACAGTGTATATTATTATGACGCGATTGTTGCCACACAGCGGTCATGCCGGATTCAGTGTGTTTATGCATCTTTTCACTTGGAATGTGTTGTTTAGTACACTGGCGTTGTTTAGTCTTTTTGGTAAACGTCTCTTCGCTCTCTGCCAGTGCCGTGCCGCGGTCGGGGCGGGGCGGGGCGGGGCGCATCTGTCGTGGAGCGGGGCGGGGCCGGGCCGGGCGGGGGGTTCAACACGTAGGCCACAACGCTTTGCATCCTTCCTCGCATGATAAATGCGACCCGTGCGGACCGGCTCGGCTCCACAAAGAAAAGAAGTCGCATAAATTCTTGATACGCACAGCTCCACAGCTCCACCGCTCGCTCCCTCCCTCCGCGACTAGACGCACTGCAGAGTGTCTGGCTGGGCTGGGCTGGCGGAGTTTGATTTGTTTGCTGTCACCGTGCGCGGCCCTCTGTGCGGCGAGAGCTCAGCCCTGTTCACTGCTCAAACCTCAAGGTGAACTTGTACTAGCGTGCGAATCGCGTGTCAAGCTTGAGAGTTTCCTCCTGCCGTAGCGTGGACGGGGAAGGCGGACTTTAAATTAAGGTTCTGCCAATAGCAATATGACTCCGTTGTGTTTGAGAAAGCTCCACTCTCGATGCTTACCGTACAACTTTCATATCAAGCTAGTTTATAGCCGGTCGTGAGCAAACGGTGACGGTGCACTGAAAACGGGGAATGATGCATGTCGATAACGAGAGGATTACGCGCGTTATCGTGTGGTTTTTGTAAAATATTATTTAAGCAAACTTCTGAAATTTATTTTTGATTACACCATCACTGTGAAAAATAACTTTGTAGATTTACGATAAATTTTGTAAAATATGTTGTAAATTTACGACGGACCTTCTTTGATCGTGAATGAATTTCAAGCTGATATGTAGTGCTTGTAATTTTACGATTTGCATTTGTAATTTTACGATTTGCATTTGTAATTTTACGATTTGCATTTGTAATTTTACGATTTGCATTTCGTGGAGAATTTTCCCGTAAACCTACGACTATTTTTCAGTGATTGGATTCCTCGTGAAAGTTCCGTTCGAACGAACGTACATGCGTCATGGGGTTCCAACCAATAGTTTCCTGGGGCGTGAAACTATAATCATTCTTTTGAGTGTCTTTTTCCGGGTTCGAAACCCCATGACATGTTTGCTCGTTCAAACGGAAATTTTACGGATAATAACCCGCGTTATCCTCTCGTGATCGACACGCATCACTCCCCCGTTGTCAGTGCGTAAGTTAACTGACACTTCAACATGTTTTGGAAACAGCTTGGCCGTGATTGTTTACTGTGTATGTGTCTGTCTGTGAGTGTGTGTGTGTGGGGGGGGGGGGGGGTCCAGCTCCACCGCAGCCTGCTCTGACTCTTGGCTATGGCGCCGCCGCCGGCGCCCCGCGGTCTGCTCTCGCTGGCGCCGCCGGCGCCCCCCGTCCTGGCGCCACGGCGCCGCGGCGGCTGGCCCGCCCGGCCCGGCTCGCCCCTGCGTCGCGTCGCGACCGCATCTCGGAGGCGACGCGTCGACCAGGTGCCGGCAGAGCAACAAGTCTGGGGGGAAACGAGACAGCAGACCAGACGCACAGAGATGTATAGGGCCAGGCCAAAAAGATATTTACACGGCCCACAAGTTTGCTGTCTGCCCGCTTGTCCACTTTCGAATGACCGACGTATCGCAGGCATGTCTATTGCTGGGGACAACGAATTGTTTTCCAAGGTATTTTTCCTCTTCACTTCTTGTTCTCGTGGTTGTTTATTTAATTTTACTACACATCCCTTTCCAGAACTCCACAACGCTATGCCCAAAGCTTTTCCAAAAATACAACCAACCCTTTACGTGAGCGATACACACACAGGACATCTCACAGTAGACCGAGCACTGGAAAAAATGCTCTTTCCTAACCGACCTTCACTCTCTGGTCCATGGCATCAACTACTTTCTGCGGGTCGCCTCTCGGGGTTCACCTCTATATTTCGGCCGATGGGAGTCGAGTCCTTCACTGACCTGGAGTGACCCGCTGGAGGCGTGCGGGCCGGGCCGGGCCGGGAGACCAACTTGCGGGAGAACGCCCCCCCCCTCCTCCCCCCCTCTCTCTCTCTCTCTTGGCTCGGAGCCTCTATGATTGAGAGGGGGAGGATTGTATCCCCTACTGACATACGGGTCTCCGGGCGGGCGCGGGGCGCGGGGCGCGGGGCGCCGGGGCGCGGGGCGCCGGGGTGCGGGGCGCCGGGGCGTCGGGGCGCGGCCTCTGCTGGATGCTGGCCAGGCCAGAGGTGTCGGAGAGGAAAAGGCAGCCGAGCAGGAAGGCGGCAGAGAGGCAAAAGAAAGATTACGGATGTCCGAAAAACCGAAAGATTATTGAAGAAAAAAAAAAGAAAAGCACAATCGTTGCACAAACTGTGGAATTTATTTTAGATGCGGTTTCGCATTGCTGGCACCTGTATGACAGGCAGAGGTGTCCTCATTAATAATAATATAATAATAATAAGGGTAAAAAAAAACAAGGAAAGTGAGAAGGGTTGTAATATGAAGAAGTGCGGTTGGTACGACAGGTGACAGACGGGATGGCCGCTCCCAGCCGGGCATCAGCCCTCTATTCCCCCTCCCCTCCCCTCCCCTCCCCTCCCCTCCCCTCCCTCCTCCTCCCGTCTCTTAGCAGCCCCACGTGCCGCTTACACGCCACTAATTGAAAGTGACATGGATGAGCGGATGACCTGTCGCGTCGCGCTGCTCTCTCCTCCGCCCCGCCCCACCCCGCCCCGCCCCACCCCGCCCCGCCCCGCCCCGCCCCTCCCCGTAGCCATTCGCATTGACCTTGATCAACGGCGGCGCTGGATCCGAGCAATCCGAGAGGAGGCGGGGCGGGGCGGGGCGGGGTGAGGCGGATAGCGCGACCCCCTCTCATCCCCATCATCTATCGGGGCTGACAGTGTCGTCATCAAAAATAAAAGAGTTTGAATTGGTCGCGGCTGCGCTGCGCTGCGCTGTGCTGCGCTGCGCTGTGCTGCGCTGTGCTGCGCTGTGCTGCGCTGTGCTGCGCTGTGCTGCGCTGTGCTGCGCTGTGCTGCGCTGTGCTGCGCTGTGCTGCGCTGTGCTGCGCTGTGCTGCGCTGTGCTGCGCTGTGCTGCGCTGTGCTGCGCTGTGCTGCGCTGTGCTGCGCTGTGCTGCGCTGTGCTGCGCCCCGCCCCACTCCCTTCTCCTCCCCAGCAGCAAGCCCAGCCATTATCATCCAGTAAAAGAAACAATAATGTGACACGCTGTTGGCTTGATATTTGAAGTAGTGCTAGTGTCGGTGCGTAGTTCGCGCCATAGCATTGCGAGCAACCTTTTTGGATGTTAGGGAACACAAAATTTCTTCAGAAAAGAGATTTCGACTGGTTTCGCACGATTTCACCGGATTTTACGCCTAGACTTTGCTTGTTGTTTCTCAAGTTTTGAGGGACAGATTTCGGATTTCAAGAGATTCCGAGCGTGTAAGCGGACAGAGGATTTCGAGAGCGGTTGCCCCCTCGATTGCGGGTCTGCCTACCCTCTCGCCGCCTGCACTGAAAAATCCTTACGAAGTAAAGTCTGCGTAACGTTGCGAAGCATTTGCCTGCTTCGCAATGCTTCGTAATACAAAGCATTTTCTTCGCAAGCCCTGCCTTGCGAAGAAATTTGTTTGTACACTACGAAGAAAATACTTCGTAATAAGAAGCAGCCGAATTCTTCGCAGCTTACGAACGCCTAACGAACGCTTACGAACACAATTTCTTCGCAAGGTTTTCACAGTGTGACGGGGTAGGGGTACGCACACCCGCTCCGCTCGCCAGGGCGCGCTACCCGCGCACTGCTCAGCTCCTCTCCCGCCCCGCGTTCTCTCCTCCGTGCCTCGCTCGCACCCAGCGTGTTATTCATTCACTTACGGTCCTGCCCATCGGCGCTGTAGCTGTACAGCCCAGTGGGACAAAGAATTCCTCACAGTTGATTCGGTAGTCGCGGCTCATACGGGCCTCCCTAAGCATCTAGCCGTTCGGGTGTGACCAACGGAATGTTTTATTCATGGTCTGGCGCTGAGGCTGGCGGGGCGGGGCGGGGCGGGGCGGGGCGGGGCGCGCGAGCACTGCGCGTAGCAAAGCGGGGGAGACATGGGGACTTGGCTGGTAGTTGAGCTCTCGAGCCGAGCAGGCTCACCCTGTTGACAACGCAACGCTCGTCGCCCCGCCCCGCCCCGCCCCGCCCCGCACCCCCGGGGGTGGGGGGTAACGATTGAGATGCGGTGGGGTGGCGAGCGGCCCAACACTCGCACTAATAAAAGCTTACGGTTAATTATTTCGCTGTAATACAGTGAATCCTGCAGCGCAATGTAGCTTACGACGAATTTCCACCGTAAGCACGGGAAAAACTGCGTCTTGGTTTTCAAGACGCCCCGGTTTTCTTATGGAGAAAATGCATTGCAGCGTCTTGATTTTCCAAAAGGTCTTGAAAACCAAGACGTGGTTTTTACCGTGAGCGTAAGCTACTGTGCGTGTTACAGTAAATTACAGCGATGAACCCTGGATTTACCGCGTAACAGTGAAATTCACGGTAAGTTTTTAACAGTGCGGCTAGTTTGCTTTGTTTTTGTTGTATATTGTTTGTGATTGCCTGTCCGTTCCCTCTGCGCTGCTAGCTGCTCACACTCTCATGCATGTCTGTGGGGAGTATTAACTGGCGCGCTCGCACTGCAGAGAGGGGCCTGGAGCCCCGCCCCGCCCCGCCCTCTCTCCGATAGCATCATATCGAGTAACGGGGCGGGGCGGGGCGGGGCGGCGGATCCAAGCGCTGCAGGCAGGGCTCCGCCGCTTTGCTGCCCCCCCCCCCCCACCCCCCTCTAAAGCAAATAACACCCGGGCTTTTCAATTAAAAGCTTTGTATCGATCTATCGTGTGCATGTCTGCTGTATACACCGCAAGGCAGCGCCCTTGCCCCGCCCCACCCCGCCCCACCCCCCCCCACCCCGCCCCACCCCGCGGCAAAGGCCAGAGGTGACGAGGTACTCGGTGCGGGCCGCAGCACCGGTGCCACACCCCACCCTTCCTACCGTACGAAAAAATATTTTCGCAGATTTATAATGCAATTTGTAAATTACTGTTTGCAGAATATGATCTAAATCTACGCCAGCCGATTATTGCTCGTCAACAATGAGTTCCAAGTCGATAGGTAGTGCCTGTAATTTTACGCTTCGCCACGCCCACGACCAAGCCCGATGTCGGGCCGTCATGTTTGGACGGAGAACCTTGGGGAGAACCAACCTATGCGGGAAAGAAAAGAAATTACTATGGGAACGTAATGTCTTGAGGTGAACACTCGAGAAATTATGCTATGCATTTTCATTTTTTTTAAAAATGCGCTGATCCACATAGCGGGCATGGGTAAACCGCGTTTTACTCGCAACTTACTTCTATATACTTCTATACCTTGCGCAGGAAACATTTTCCGCGTACAAGGAGGACAGACTTTGAAGTTTCTCTTACCTGACATTGAAAGACGAGGCCCTGGTTGTCTCTATTCCTCGTTCGCTGCTATCCCGCCCCGCCCCGCCCCGCCCCGCCCCGCCCCGCCCCGCCCCGCCCCGCCCCGCCCCGCCACGCCCGGGGCCAGGGGGCTCATCCACTCCTCAGCTCTGCTGCGGGGCCTCGCCTCGCCTCGCCTCGCCACTGAGCTCACACCAAATTCCAGGATTTCATAAAGGAGTGGTGCTGGCTCCGGCCCGGCCCGGAGGCTCTCCAGCCCCAGCCCAGCAGCTCCGCGTCCCCCCTCCCCCCTCCCCCTCCCCCTCCCCTCCTTCACCTGCTCCTCCGCCACCAGTTTTCCCCCTCTTTTGTGTTGACTCGGCGTTGGGCCAATCCTTTGATTAAAATTCCGTCGAATTGTTGTGTGCGCGGAGATTGGGCGGCTGCTGTGCTGGGCTGGGCTGGCCTGGCGTGGGATCAATGGGAACACCTTCTAAGGGCTTGCTCGCTTTGCTGCCGCTTTTTTGGCAACTCGCTGCCCGTGTCCCCGACGAGTAAGGCGCTCGACGCGGCGCGGCGCGGCGGGCGCGAGCGTGCCAGGCGGGCTCTTAGGGGTGTACATGTAATTCCATTAAAAATAAAACATGTTAAAGTCAAGTCGCGCGGGCTCTGCACTTTTTGTAAAGTCAGTTTTGCGAGAATGACAGCGGGAGTTTGCTTGCGTGGCAGTTTGGCCCCGACCCTCTCCTTTAATGCCCATACGTCCAGCACGGGTCCTCTGTCCCGCCCCGCCCCGCCCCGCCCCGCCCCGCCCCGCCGCGGTCTCATAATTAGAATAAGAGCATCCGCTCGGCGGAGGGAAAAAAAGCGCCATGAGATCCCCGCCAACTTGTTTTCCTCCTTTCGCCCCGCCCGCCCCCACCCCCACCCCACCCCCTTTTCCTCCGAAAGGGAAGCTTCGTTTTTAACGAGCGGCGCGCTATCTGGCCGTTTCATCATTACGACGTCGGGCGATGGCCTGCTGTGCTGTGCTGTGCTGGGCTGCGCCGGGGGCGGCCGGGGGCGCTGGCGTTTGGCGCCGGGGCGAGGTGGGGGCGAGGCGGGGGCGAGGCGAGGGCGAGGCGGGGGCGAGGCGAGGCCGGCGGGGGCGAGGCGGGGGTGAGGCGGGGGCGAGGCGGGGGCGAGGCGGGGGCGAGGCGGGGGCGAGGCGGGGGCGAGGCGGGGGCGAGGCGGGGGCGAGGCGGGGGCGAGGCGGGGGCGAGCGCCCAGCGCAACAATAGTACACCGTGCTGCTACAAGCACCAGGCAGGCCCGGCCCGAGCACCAGTCGGGGCAGCAGCTCTCTCTTCGCCGCTGTGTATTCCAAAGAGAGCGACGCCAATGTGCATGCGGCAACAGCGCTGCGGGGTCCCGTGAGAACGTTTTCCGGGGAGCACTGTTACAACCCTGCGAAGCAATTTTGCGAAGAATCTGGCTTCTTCGCCAGTGCAAAGAATTTGTTTGTATTACACATGAAATAGTTCGTATTAGCTTGCGGACCCTCCGCTTTACGAACAAATTGCGTTTAGCTTCGCGAAGCGAATTCTTTGTGATTGCGAAGCAAATGCTTTGTACTGCAAAGCATATCCAAATGTTTCGCAGCTTTGTAATACAACTTCTTAGCAAGGTTTTTAACAGTGAGCGAAGCGTCTCTTTCTAGCGGGCCTTAACTCGGGTGATACGGCGTATACCGCAGCGTGGAAATCCATGGGCAGTTAGTCCTTGGCAATCCGGTACCTTGGAAAGGTCTAAAAATACACAGGCAATCTTGCAGTCCAGTGTACCCTGCCTTCACCCTGCCCGAGTTGCCCGTTGCCCCATCCACTCTATAAAGCTTTCGGTGGTTTTCTCTGTGAGCTACGGAGAACCCTGCGTGAGCTTTGTAGCAAGGTGGACGGTGGCGGCGTGTTGCCTACTGCCCAGGATGAGAGTCCGGATGGAGCGCGCAGCGTTTATCGCTCCTAGCGCCTTTCCTATTAACTTTAGGTGGGGGGTCAAAGCGAGCCGATTTTAGGGTATGGCACAAGCTATCGAATGAGCTTTCGAACGACTCGATAGGACGTCGTGATCGAGAATGGCAACGGTATAGGTAACTCGTCGGAGCCGGGATTTTCGCCGCGGTCGTGGTTTTTCGCTTCTGGAGCCTTTGCACCCGGATTCACCGTGGCTTACAGAGACATATACACCGTAGCTTACGGTAAAAATTCACAGTAAGCCACAGTGGTGCAGGGTTCACTGTAGCTCACTGTGTAAATCACCGTAATCTTTTATTGGTATTGGCCTTAAGTCGCCTCACCTCGCCTCACTTCACTTCACCTTACTTCACCTCACTTCACATCACTTCACATCACTTCACCTCATTGACCTCACCTCCTCACCTCACCTCCTCACCTCACCTCCTCACCTCACCTCCTCACCTCACCTCCTTACCTCACCTCCTTGCCTCACCTCCTCACCTCACCTCCTCACCTCACCTCCTTACCTCACTTCCTTACCTCACCTCCTTACCTCACCTCACCTCCTCACCTCACCTCCTCACCTCGCCTCACCTCACCTTACCTCACTTCCTCCCCTCCCCTCCCCTCCCCTCCCCTCACCTTGCATCAGCAGGGCACAGGGGAGGCGACGACGCGGTCGCTATGCGCCGTGCTCGACATTCCTGGATGTACGTACCTGAATGAGCGGCTGCTGCGGGGGGCGGCCCGTTACGCCCCTCTGCCACACTTGCCCCCCCCCCCCCTCCCTCTCCCTTTGATGGCAGCCTTCTTCATCTTGTGGCGGATGCCGAGCGTTGCGCGCTCTGTGCTCCGCCAGCATAACACATCACAATACGGCCCTCCCCCGCACCCCCCCCCCCCCTACCCCTGGCCTGGCCGCGTACTCACTCTCATCCAACCTACTTTCACTTTCGCTGAAATTGTTTTCGTTTTTCACTGCCTCTGCATTTCGCCGGGGCCGATGTCGGAGATGTCTCGTGACCGTATAGTGAAAAGAACACTCTCATCAAAAGTGTTAACGTGACACACACTTACAAGTGGTTAACACAGTGTTGAATACTTTTAGATGCTTAGCTATAAAGCCCATGTATTTTAGGCTATATGTGGCATCAAGTGTTCGACCGATATTCTGGTCCACAGAATGTGTCCAACTAAAGTGTTCAACACTTTTGTCCCTAATGAAATACATGGACATTTTTGCTAAGCATCTAAAAGTGTTCAACAGCTCAACACTAGTAAGTGTGTGTCAAGGTTGCAGTGAAGGGGCGCGAGTTTCGATTGCCACCTTTTATGCGGCCGCCGTTATCGCGGTGTTAGTCATGGGGTGGCTCATGGACAGTGTTGCCAACAAAGTAGGCAATAAGTAGCGTGCATGTTGCCTAGTAGGCAGACGCTGATGCAGCCCGCTTTACTCTACTGCCTTTGGGCTACTAAATGCCTCTGAAACACTGCTTATCACGGTAAAAATAATGCCTGATTTTTTGAGGAAAAGGGAAAAAGTTTGAGGAGCTACCATTTTGAGGATGTCCCCTCAAAATTTGAGAAGACTTCCTCAAAATATGAGGAGGTTCCCTCAAATTATGGAAGTTCCTCAAAGTTTTCTCCTTTTCCTAAAAGAAAGTCAGACATTGTTTTTACCGTGATGGGCGCAGCCTGCTAACACGCGCCGCAGTTGATGGTTGTTGCCTTCTCTTCCTCGGTCAAACGTTCTGCTCTTGTGTCTTGGGCCCGGCCGGCCCGGCTAGGCTCAGCCCGGCCCGCCGCCCTCAGCTGGACTCACAGCATCCCATCCCTCCCACGGGGAGGTGAGGGGGTGGTGCTGGCTGAGCCCGCCGGAGCCAGCCAGCGTGGCGCAACCGCCCCGCCTCGCGCCGCCCCGCCCCACCCCGCCCCGCCCCGCCCCGCCCTGCCCCACCAGCCCCGGGGAGCAGGAGGGGGTGGTCTTGGAATTGGAACGAGAGAGTGGGTTGGGGAGGGGGGGGGGCGGCGAGGTCAGGAGAGGGGTAGGGGTGTTGAGGTAGGGGTGGGGTCGGCCAGCAACAGGGACGGAGGGGGGGGGGTGGCGAACGGGCTCGGCTGGGGTGGGTGGGTGTGGGTGCTGTCCTGGGCCGGGCTGGGCTGGGCTGGGCCGGGTCGGGCGCCCGATGGAAGGTTTGCATCTCGACGCGACCCGGACCGGGCCGGGCCGGGCCGGGCACCACACGACCAGCGCCGCTGCCACCCCCGCCGACGCCGCCGCGGCCAGCACGGAACAGAACGCCCCGTCCCCCTCCCCCACCCCACCCCTCCTCGCCCCGCCCGCGTTCCATCGAATAGCCCCGCCGAGCCCTGAGCCCCGGGCGCGGCGCGGTCGCGCTGTTCTGCGCGGAGCGGGAGGCGGGGCGGGGTGGGGCGGGGCGGGCTAAAGTCTACTGAAACAGCAGCACGGGCGCAGGCTCGGTGCTTGCTGCCGTACAACAGTCGATGTCGCCGCCTTCCTCTCCCGCTCTCTCCCGCCTCCTGCCCTAATGTCTACCCATGCCCCTTTGATCGCCTATGTATCGTGGGTAGTTTTTGGAGGTGGGTTTGGGGCGAGCGAATATATCAACAACAGAGTGCCGTTTATCACATTTAGTTGAGGCGGCCGCAACCCCCGCGCAGCCCCGCGCAGCCCCGCGCAGCCCCGCGCAGCCCCGCGCAGCCCCGCGCAGCCCCGCGCAGCCCCGCGCAGCCCCGCGCAGCCCCGCGGGCCCGCAGGGTCGATGCCCCGGCCCGGCCCGCCTCTACCCCCTGCAGGGCGCGGCCGGGCCGGACGCGCTCAGTGTGGCGGTGCAGGCGCAAGACTTCGTCCCAGGTCCGAACGCTGCTCCAGCGTAGGGCAGAGAGACGAGGAGGAGGAGGAGGAGGAGGAGGAGGAGCTGTGCGCACACGAGGTGCTCTGCAGTGCAGGGGGTGCCGGGCTGGCTGGGCTGGGCTCGGCCCCCTTCACATACAAGTTGAATGCACCTCCCCCCCCCCCTGATTCCTTCAATTCTACTTTCATCTTTTCGCCACCTGTCTTGCCTCTTACCCTCAGAGGAATGAAAAGCTGCCGCAACCGTTGTATGGTTAGCTCACGGTGGTTAGCTCATGGGCAACCTTAGAATCATATGGCTATGGCGTATATCCATACCCAGGCCCAGGGCCCTGCGCACCTGTCTATCTGCGTCTCGCCCCACCCCCAACACCGGCCCCGCCCCGCCCGCCCGTTCCGTCCCTACCCCAACCTGCACCCTATCCTTAACTTCGGGCCGCCCCGCCCCGCCGCCGCCCCGCCGCCCCTTTTTGGAGAAAGGAATGGCCAAGGTGGGGGCGGGCCTTTCACACCCGCAAAAATCTGGGTCAGCATTTTCGGGGGAGGGTTGGGGGCATTGCGGGGCGGGGTGGGGTGGGGTGGGGCGGGGCGGGGAGGAATGAAGTGGCTGCTCGCAGGAGCGGTATATGGTGGTGGTGTGGCATCATGGTTTGCCTACTAACAGTTTTATTTCTCGTGCATGTATTGCCTACCTACCAGGCGGCTCTAGCGACAGGGGGTCCCGGGACAAGCGATGTAACCACCTCTGGCCAACGCGCTTGGTCGGGCGGGGCCAGGCGGTGCCGGGCGGGGCCGGGCGGGGCCGGGCGGGGCGTGCTTGCATGTGCGCCCGCGAGGTTAAGGTCCCAGTGTGTGTGTGTGACCTAATGATGACCTGCTCCTTTCCTGCCGTGTGCCCCCGACCTTTCCCCTTGTTTTCTCGCTGCACTGCCCCTGCCCCTGCCCCCGCCCCCCTCCTCTTCTCCGGTTTTCTCGCCTCCTATATCCACTCGTGGAGCTGGCCTGACCCTTATCGAGTCCCCTCCAGTCCCCCCGACACCCTTATCTGGACACCTTCCGTCTCGACCATCAGTTTTACCCCCTGCCCCGCCTAGCCTCCTCGACCTCTGCCCCTTTTCACTCTCTCTCACTCTCTCTCTCTCTCTCTCTCTCTCTCTCTCTCTCTCTCTCTCTCTCTCTCTCTCTCTCTCTCTCTCTCATTTTTTTTGACGTCTTCGTCCTATCAGTGGGGGCTGTGAACAAAGGCGGGTGTAAGAACAGGTCGGCCTTGTCCCCCCTATACCCCCTCTTAACTCTGCAAGCCACTTCTTTCGCCCTTTTACTGCGGGCACAGAGCTGCTGAGAGAAAAAAAAGCACATAGAAGCGCAACACATGATGGTGAAGTTCAGAATATTAATTCGTCCCACAATGTCTAAGTTTTCTTTTCCACATACGACGAATATCTAAGTACTGGCCTGTTTTTGTAATACAGTGTGGCGCTGCTGCTGCTGCTACGACTCGTATCCGGCTCTCCGCCTTCCAACTTCCCTCCTCACTTATCCTTTTTATTCTTTTTTCTGCTCCGGGCAGGAAAGACGTCCCGGCCCAGGCAACTCGCCAGCCACGCAGCCGGGCGGGGCGGGGCGGGGCGGGGCGGGGCGGGGCGGGGCGGGGCGGGGCGGGGCGGGGCGGGGCGGGGCGGGGCGGGGCTGGTGCTGGACAACAGGTTCCCTTGCGGAGATCTAAGAGATGAGCCGGGGAGCGATATGGACTGTACTCCGGACCGCCCGCCCACTGCATGGTTTTGGGGTGCGGAGTCAGTTGTTTATGCGCACTCGTGTGTCCTCCTGTGTCTGTGGACAGGACAGCAGGCGGCAGCAGGCGGCAGCAGGCGGCAGCAGGCGGCAGCAGGACACTTGTTGTTGTGATGAGTGTACCCGCAGAATGATGCACTTACGCCGAGGGGTCCTTCACTTCGATTTTTCGTGTACATGACTAAAGATTAAAAATAAGTCAATGACTAAAAAATGACTTAAATTGACTGAAAAGGACAAAAACAACTTGAAATAAAACTACTAAAATTGACAAAAAAATGACGAATAGTGACTTAAAATGACGAAAAGTGACTTAAAATGACGAAAAGTGACAAAAAGTGACGAAAAGTGACTACAAATGATTAAAATTGACTGAAACTGACTAAAAATGACTTAAAAATGACTAAAACTGAAAAAGGTTGGGTGACGGAAAGTGACTGAAAATGACTAAAAATGACTGAAAGTGACGAAAAAAGTGATGTAATTTTCGTTTGTACATGACTAAATGGAGTGAAGGACCCCTCGACTTACGCCCTGTGCGAACTCAAATTAGTGTAGTGTAGACGCTATGCAGGTCCACTGTGTCTGACATGAAAAGCAGTTGAGTTGTGGTGCACCTGATCGCCTACATGTGTTAAGGTTCTGATCGCCAACAAGGGCGCCAGAGTCTTGTTTGGTTTTCACAAAGTAGTTCGGGCGGCGGGACGGGAGAGACAGTGCTCCTACACTAGTACAATACTACACTGGAGTTTGCCGAGCGGGCACACACTGCGAGAAATTTGTTCTTAAATTTGAAAAGACGGCACGATTCATTGCTCGTTTGACACATTTGGTAAGCTAGGAACTTTTGGCGCCGTGCCGCCCCGTGCAGAACCGTGACCACCCTGGCAGACACGGCAGCAACATTGTATGTGCTCTAGTTAGTACTGAGTTTGGTGTTTATATAACGGCCCGAATCGGAAGAGCTTCCTCTGCCGTGTTAAAATGAAGCGGTCTGTCTGGTGGGCGCACGTGTGACGCACGGCGCCGGCACGTGTGCACACGTGTGCCCACGTGTGCTGCCCTGCCTGGGCTGGCCCAAATGACCTTGTCTCCCGCAAAGCCAGCCTTATCCATGAACTCCGTGGGACTGTGTGTGTGTGTTGTTTGTGTTGCGCGTGTGTGTGTCTTTGACTTGTCGTCGTGGTGGTGAACTTGACTTCACGAGCAGCCTTCCGCACCCACCCCCAGCCCGACCCCCCGCAGTTCCCTCCGATAGCCCTGAGTCCACAGCAAATTTGTCACTCTCATAGTCTTGCTAATAGTCAATAGAGTACATGGTAAACTAGCACTAGCAAGCAACGAACTACTATGGCCGAGACATGTTGTTTTTTTTTCTCTAATAAAAAGGAGGTAGATCGGCAGGGTAGGTGCTTCTATACTCGGCTCCCACCAACTACAAGATGGATGAGCGATTGATCCTGGCCTGGACGTTTTGTTGTCTTTTATTGGCCGGGGGAGGGGGGGGCGGAGCAGCGGCAGGAAGTGTGTCGGGAAAGAAGTTTGAGCCGGTTTACGAGGAAGGGGTCCTGCAGATCCCTCCCCCTCCCCGCCCCGCCCCGCCCCGCCCTCCGCGCCTGATCCGCGTTAGCGCGTCTTTGATCCGGTAGCGAGAGCCGCCCAGAATCGACGAGCGGCGGCAGCGGCGGCACCAGCTACAAGGGCCGCGCCAGTCTCTAGTCACGGACTAGAGGCATCCCCTCCCCTCCCCTCCCCTCCGCACGCCTCCGGGTAGAACGCCGCAGCGAAGGCCTCCCCGCCAACCGCCTGAGGCTGGTGCTGGTGCGGCCGCGGGGACATGGGACAGGCTAGGGGCAGGGCAGCAGCACTCCCCCATCCCCATCCCCTCCCCCTTCCCCTCCCTTCCCCTCCCTCCCCTTCCCCTCCCCTTCCCTCCCCCTCCCCGCCACCCCCATTCGCTCGCTTTGAAACTGACCCGCCTGCCGCGTTGTGAAACCCACTGCAGCAGCAGCAGCAGCAGCGCCGACAGCAGCGGCGGGACTCGAGCAAGAGCTCGCTATACTGATAGCTACACTCACAGGGCCTGCGCACGTCTCCGCACTGTTAAAAAAAAATAACAGTGGTGTCAACCGTAAATACCGTCAGTACTCAAAAAAGAAAACGATTGAAAAAAAAACTACATTTCGCGTCACCTTCCCTACAATTAACAATACGATTTTACGGTTTATTATTGTGTTTAGGAATAACGATGTTAACCGTACGGTTAAAACTCGAAGATTTTTTTCTCGGACAATAAGGAGGTAGTGATTTTAAAAGTTAAGAAGTTTTAGAACAAAAATCGCGTGTGGGTAGTTGCGCGCGGTTGCGGGTCGGTGCGAGCGGCTAGCGCCTGCACTGGGCGGGGTAGGCCACCCGCTCGCCTGCCGCGGTGGGCGGGCCTGCCTATTCCAGCGCCTGCCGCCTCATGAGCGGAGCACGGCGGACAGAGACGAGCGTTTAGCGCTCCGAGGCCGACCGAGCCAGGCCGGGTCAGTCAGTGAGAGGCCGGCTCCGGTGCTCGGCTGTGCGAGTGAGAGTGATGCGAGGAGGCCCGATTGCATTCGGCAAGTGTCTCTGTCTCCGATCGTCTGCCCGGCCTGCGCTGACTGCGCTCTGACTGCGGGTCACCTGCCCGCCCGGCCCGCCCGGCCTCATGAGGCCGGCGGCCGGCCGAGCGCTCGGGGCGCGGTCGGCCTCTCCGATCGGAGACCGGCCGCCGCACGCGGCCTGCCAGATAGGCTCGCAGGCCGGAGCCGGCCTGGCTCGGTCGGCCTCGGAGCGCCAAACGCTCGTCTCTGACGGCGGAGCACGGCGGAGCCCTGCTCTCTCTGCTCGCCGGGTACTCTTCACGATTTTCGCCTAAACAAGACCCTTTCTATCGCCTCCGTGGGTCCCAGAGGCCCCTTGTTGGCTACCAAAAGTGTGAAGTTTACGCGCCGTCAAGATAAATTTTTTGACCGCATTTCTTACTCTTGACCTAGACTCTTTCAAGGACGCTGCGTGCTAATGGGGTCGGGGATGCCGAAGACGGGGCCCCGGTCGGGTCGGGTTGGGGCGGGGCGGGGACCCCAATCATGTCCTCGATAATTAGACGAGCTATCGCCTATTAGGAAAGTCAGTCCCCCACCCCACCCCACCCCACCCCGCCGCGCCCCGGCCCGGGGTAAGCGAGGGGCGGCCGATGAGGGGGACAACGGAATTCGGGCATGGTTGAGCCGAGGGAGTGAGAGAGCGAGCATGCTAGTGACGGGAGGAGGGGTGGGGGGCGGGGCTGCGGGTGACTGCGGGTAAAGAGCGAGGGGGGGGGGGGAGGAGGGGGTAGAGAATAGAGCACTGGATTACACGGTCCCAATCAGCGGGCGAGCAGAATAAATGCAAATCAGTCTCGGTGTGGCCCTCGTTGTAAAAAGGGCCTGAATAGGATGGAGTGGGATGCCTGGCGCGGTGGCACGGTCGGGCCGGGCCGGGCCGGGCCCCATCAAACACAAGTCCCCTCCGCCACACCGTCCCTTTCGAGCTCCCCGACGGCATGGCTGGCCCGCACTGGAAAATATAGCTTCGTACACCCTAACTGTATTTGTATGTTTTTGTACAAACGTTTGTGCAAAGTTAAACATGCATATCGTTTCACACAAATTTATGCGAAAAACTGCGCGAATTTATACAAATGTGTGCACAAAATCGTTCAGATCACCGCACAAATTTGTGTGAATAATTTGACTGCTTAACTTTGTACAAATAAAAGATACAAATGCGGTTAGTGTGTAAATTTACAGCATTTCACATAATTTCTCATATACAACTCATGTTGTAACTTAACGATCGCTGTCATAACTTTACGAAGGCGTATTGGTGCTCCTTTAAGAATTTCCACTCGGTGGGAAGTGGGAAGTGTCATTACAGTGTGGTAACTTCACAGCTTGATATCGTAACGACATTTTGCAATGGAAAATTTTCCCGTAACCCCTACAAACATTTCTTACAGTGCACAGTGGAAAAACAAAAGTGCTACGAAGCATCCCTTCGGGTTGCTCGTGCACTAGTGCCTTCATTACAGACGCACGGGTGTCACTCACACACGAACTCAATTTGCATCTTTTCTTTGTACAAAGTTAAGCAATCAAATTTTTTTGCACAGATTCGTGCGTTGTGCATGTATGTGAACGAAATCATGCACATTTGCGCACAAATTTGTGCAAAATGAAACGTAGGTTTAACTTTGCACAAACGTTTGCCCCAAAACATACAAACACAGTTAGCGTGCACTCATGGTAGCGACTGTTAACGGCCGCATTCTAGCCTGCCTGCAACTTTTTGTATCCGTCTTCTTGTGACGGACCTCGGCCGGGCCGGCCGCCTCTCCGCTAGAGCTGCTGCTCGGGACCAGTCCCGGCCCGCCCTCTCCCCCGCCCCGCCCCCTGTGCCCCCCCCCCCCTCACTCCTCCGTGTTCCTTTCCATTTACTCGGAAATAACTTTTTCAACGTACAATCAGTGACGTAGGTTCCTCGTTTACACCGTGAGGGGCTCTCGTCTCACTCTCTCCCTCCCATCCCTCTCCCTCTCTCTCTCCCTCTCTCTCCCTCCCCCTCCTCCTCTCTCTCTCGCACATTCAAGCGTGAGCGCGTCTCTCACAGATGCGCAGGTTCGT